>JAJHZJ010000447.1:5887386-6584886 GCA_023548195.1 Bettongia penicillata ogilbyi | reverse complement strand
GCTTTGGGGACCCTGTTTTCCCTCCATCTTGTCCCAGGCTCATGACCTCATTTTCCTTGAATTCACAAATTAGGCAGCTCTCCAAGAAGTGAAAGGAAAATGCAGATTCACGCAGCTAGCGGTGTGTTGTAGAAAGGTTATCAGGGAATGGATGAGGTTATTTCCTAGAAGTGATCATGAGATGTATGACTGCCTTCTGGAATGTTCCAATTCTTACTTTGTGGGCCGTGGACCACACATAAAACAGCAAATCGAGAGCTGAATGTGTGGGAGTTCTACTTCCAAATTTATGTTTTCCCAAAGGAAAACGAAGCATGACGTTAAACGTGACATTTGTTGTTTTTAGCCTTATTCTAGGGCAGGGGATGGGGTGAGGAAGGGACGTGAGAAGTGGGGGAGGTGGAGGATCGCTCTTCTTTGTAGCCTCTATAACATCCCTTCATTGTCTTCTTTCAAAGGACTCCACTTTGCTGTTGATGATGGAGATGTATGAACTGTGTACGCTCTGTAAGAATTACAAGGACGCCAAGGTCAAACTGCTCGAGCTCCACAAGAATCTTGAAGCTGTAAGCTAGACCCCAGACTCTCCTAGACCTTGTTGGGATGGCCTGCTAGCTGCTAACTGGGAGGGAGGTGACAGCAGTGAAATCAGGCACTGTGCGACCTGGAGATGGAGAGGCAGAGGCAGGAGCATCTGGCAGCATCAGCTGGTCAGGATGCAGGGGACCGAACCATGGACAGAGCTGCAGTGGCAGTGAACACAGACTGGGCTTTAGGGCTTGCTCTTTTTTTTATCAAATGGTCTTGGAGATTACAGTTTTAAGCAATTATGATATTAGAAAAATATGGCCTTTTTCATCATTATCCCTGGTGGTAATTTCTCTGGATAATTCTAAGCCATGGGGTACCAGCGTTGCTCATTTAATGTGTTCAGGTGCTTGGCTTACAGCACAGAGCCTCTTGGCCACAGGGCACAGGTAGGGGGAACCAAGGAAGAAGAACTGTGTGATAAATAAGGTGTGTGATAGAAGTGGGAATGAGGTATATAGGGACAGGGCCTATGGGCCTGTGATCTCATCCATGCAGGGAACTCCCAGGGGAGGAAACTATCTCTGCAGGGCAGGTTGGTGTCTTCTTTATGTCACATTGTCTTAGACAATGCCTAGAGCACTGAGAGGGACTTGTTCTGGGTCATACAAACAGTGTGTGTCAGAGACAGGACTTGAACCCATTTCCAGGCCTCCAGGCAGACTCTCCATCCAGACTCTCCATCTACTACTCCACCTTGCTTCTCAGTTTGTCACCCTCCCACCCCGCCACGTCCTTAGAACAGATTACCTGTGTGCATATTCAAGGGGGGAAGCAAACAGAAGAAACAAAGCTGTCCTAATCTTTGCTCTAAGCAGTCTGTGTATGGTGGGGAGCAGCCAAGCATCTGGGTGCATTCAAGGACTTAAGCTTGTGCTGCTTTAGCCCCCAAACTCAATGTGCATTAGAATGTGTAAAATGAGAGATGACTGGCTGTATGTATGTATGTATGTATGTATGACAAAGGCTCCATGTATTGGTTGGTTTTACTCACTCTCCCCTGTCCCTAAAGAAACTGTACCAGGAACTTAATACTCAGGATTCCTAAACCCTCTCTGTGGTACAGACTGCAGGTAAAAACATCCAGAGCTCAACACTGAGGAGTAAATAGTCTTTGAAGATTCTTTATTTGTGACTTAGAATCTACTTTGGAAAAAGAAGAGTCTAGAAGACCAGTGGTGTCAAACTCAAATAGAGACCACCACATATTAACTTAGAAAACTACAAATTAACATTATATTTATGTTATATATTATATAACGTTATATAATACCATCTACATTATATAATAAAATGTTTATTTTGTTAAACATTTCCCAGTTACATTTTAATCTGGTTGAGTTTTGTAGCAAGAATTTGGCACTTGAGTGGCAGACCACTGTTTCGAGTGGATGGGCAATTAACAAAGCTGCTTTACTTTGGCTTGAAAAGGACAGAACAAAGATAGCCAAGAGGGAATTGCCGCCCAAGATAAGTAAGGAGATAAAAAGAGCCCTTAGGTGCCTTTAATCATCTCAGAGCGTCCAGCCCAGAAGAGCTGCCTCCTAGAGTCTGGTGTTGAAGGCTTGAGGAAAGCTCTAGATGCACCCCAGTTTGGAGAAGGGCAAAAAGAGAAGAGAGCAGGGTCTGTACAGCAGGCCAGGGAGAATTTGATTCCATTCAAAATTCTAGAGATTTATTAAAGGGATGGTTAGTGAAATCTAGAATGGGAAGTAGTGATCATAAAGAGCCACCATGGTCCTATCCAACTAATCTCATTTTCTTTTTCGACCCGGTTGCTAAGAGAGGTTGTTCGGCATAGTGACAGAGTAGATCTCTGAGCCATGCCCTGTTGCTGACACAAACACAACCTACTTCCTCTCTCTGGGCCCCTGACAACTCCCTGAGCTGCAGAGGAAGTGCTGACATGTTGTAGTAGAAGAAATTCTTCACCAGGAGCTAGCTCCCCAAGCCAGTGCGGCTCCAGGTCTAGTCTCTGCCTCTGCTAGATTAATAGACTGGGGGAATGCTATAGATTTAGTTTATCTGGCTTTCATCAGGTCATTTGGTGCAATTCTTGTGGACAATAAGAAGTGACAGGGGCTGCTAGAGAGCACAGTTACATAACCACATTATTAGTCACCCCATACATGAAAGGAATCCACTATAACATACCCAGCAAGTATCCATCCAGCTTTTGCTTGAAGAACACCCAGAAGGAGGGACTTTCCATCTCTCAAGGCTGCACATTCCACTTCTGGACAGCTTTGTTAGGAAGTTTTTCCTGGTCTCAAGGCCTCTAAAGTGGCCTCTTTGCAGCTTCCACCCATTGCCCCTGAATCCACTCACAGTAAGTCAGATTTCTCCCTGACGTAGTATCTCTTCAGGTATTTGGAGGTAGCTCTCATGTTCCCAGTCTTCTCTTCGGGCCAAATGTGTCTGGTTCCTTAGATGGATTTTTAAGCTCTTAGGGTGGATTGTTGTTTGAGGACAGGGAGTCTTTTGTATCCCCAGTGTTCAGCACAGTGCCTGGCACATAGTAGAGGCTTAATAAATGCTTATTGATTGGAGGATGACTGGATTTGTAACTGGTTGAATCGCCAGACCCATAGAATAATGACTTAAGGTCAGCTTGGAAAGAACTCTGCAGCGGAGTGCTCTGAGAATCTGTGCTGTGACCTGTGTGCGTTAACTTGTCAGGAGTATCCCCATCCCTGCGGTCACCAAGGGTCCCAACTTCAGGTTTATCCCAGCTTCACTCTCCCTCACTCCCCTGTCCAGTCAGCTGCTTAGTCTTGCTGACTCTGCCCTCACAACGTCCCTGTGTCCCTGTTCACACCACAGTGACCTTCGTTCAGATTCTCGTCGCTTCTCACCTGTGTTGTTACAGCAGGTTCTTACTTGGCCTCCGCCTCAAGTTGTTCCTTCTTCAGTCATTCTGCATTCGGTCATCCCTGAGAGTCCTAAAGGAGAATCTAACCATGTCTTTCCTGCTCAGAGACCTTTACTGGCTCCCCATTGCCTCAGATAGTTCTAGTCTGCCTTTTGAAAGGCTGATTTCATTTTACTTCCGCCAGACTGGCCTCCTTGGTATTCCTTGTGCATGACATCCATTTCCTATCTTCTTGCCTTTGCACAGGCTGTCCCTATTGCCTGACATGTGTTTTCTCCACATCTCTACTTCTGAGCATCCCCAGCTTTCTTCAGAGTTTAGCTCAAGAGCCACCTCCTACAGAAAGCTGTACTTGATCCTTCCTCTCTCCATGAAATTTCCTTTAGTGGAATGTAAGCTCCTTGAGGGCAAGGACTGGCTTTTGTCTTTGTATCTCCAACACTTAGTACCATTCCTTACTTGTAATCAGTGCATAATTAATGCTTGCAGATTGAAGACCTTGATAAAGGCATAGATGGCCAACTTAACACATCTGCAGATGGCACAAAACTGAAAGGGTAGCTTAGCACACCGAGTGCCCAAGTCAGTGTCTAAAAAGACTTTGGTAGACTAGGACTTGGGCCAAATGTCATAAGGTAGAATTTAATTGGGATCAGTATAGTCTCATGCTTAGGGGTCAAGAAATCAAACTCCTAGGAAGACAGTGAGAGAAATGTAACTGGGTAGTAAGTTGTCTTGAAAAGAGGGAGGGTGTTTAGAGGTGTGCCAGCTGATTATGAACCCAGTGGCATAATGGGACTGTCAGGAAAGGCCAAAGATGTGACAGCGCTCTCTTGGTCGAAACACATTGGAGGTTTGCGTTCAGTTCTGGGTGTCCCAGGAGAGGAAGGACCCTGGTGAGCAGGAGAGTGACCAGAGGAGGATGGTCAGGGTAGGGAAAGACCTCAAGAGCATACCAACGGGGGATCATCAGAAGAACACTGGGGATGAGGAGAGAGAACACAGAAAGAACAAGATAACTGTCTTCAGTTACTTGAAGGGCTGTCATGTGGAAAGTCTGTTCTATTGGGCCATCGGGGCAGAATTAGTGAGTGGCTGCAAAGAAATAGACAGGAAACATTTATTAAGTGCCTAGTGTGTGCCAGGCACGGTGCACTTAGAGATCCATGTAGGCTTGATGTCAGGAGAAACTTACAATTAGAGCCATCCAAAAGTGTAACGGGGTGCCTCGTTGTGAAGGTTGTGAATGGCCTGTCATTGGAGGTCTTCCAACAAAGGCAGGAAGAGCACTTGTCAGATTTTTTATAACGGGGATATTTGTTCCACTGTGGTTTGGACTCCATGATCTCTGAAGTCCTTATCAACCCCAAGACTTTGTTTAATATAGGACTTGTATAATATAGCCCTGGAATCAGTTGGGGAGAAAAAGTGTGCCAAGCACATTTGGCTTAGGTTTATAATTAACACTTATGGCATTTATTTAGCATTGCTGAATTCTTGGTACATGCTCATATCAGCTTATGGACACGCCTCTTCACAGGAGTCCAGTAGTCATTAGCCATCTCTCTCTCTCTCTCTCTCGTGTGGTGTGTGTGTGCGTGTGCATGTGTGTGTACGTGTGTGCGTGTACGTGTGTACGTGTGTGCATGTATGCGTGTGCGCTGCCATGTGTTACAGTTCTCTGCACTTGGACTTCTCAGAAAAGGGCAGAGGGCTGGTGGCAAGGGTGCAGCTGAATTGTCACTGTTCTTTCCCTTGCCAATTTTGTGCTTTTTTGCGCCACTCCTGCCTTCATCTGAGGAGTCACACAGGCGCCCAGACAAGGATCGCGGCATGTTATTCTGCTCAGCAAAAAATTATCTGGCATAAGAGAGCATTAGGCCATGGGAAGATAATTCCTAAGAGGAACAAAGTGTAGACAAGGCACAGTCACGGGATGAAATCTGGGGGTTCCTCAGTTCCCTTAACCTCAAGCTGGTGTTTTTCAGTTGGCTGTTTGAGCAAAACCATTGTTCATAAACCCTCTTCTCTTTCTGTTCAGATTGAAACAGCGGATGACACGGCCCCTCGTGGCATTCCTGTGCTGTGGTTGAAATGTCAAGTTAGTTTGCTGTGGAAGCTCATGTTGCAGCAGTGTGAGACCCAGTATGAACTCCGAAAACTCTTACAGCTCTTTTCTGAAATGGAGCATCTTTCTGATGGTAACACATACCATTTCTGATAGCCGAGTCCTTCTGTTTTTTCATCTTTGTGTCACTAACACCTAATAGTGCTTTGCCTGTGGTAGCTGCTTAATAAATGTTAATTGAGATGAATTAAATTGGATTATAAGAGAATTGAGTGGCTTCCTTAAGCCCTTTAAAAATCAAGTCTTTTTTACTTCTTAAGAAATAAGATACCAGAAAATAGACATAAAGTAATTTTGTTTTACTGTCCTTCATACTAATAGTTTTCTTTATATTGTGGCACTACATTTTTTCAGTTTTCACATACAACTTTTGTGTAACATATGTATCTGTAGGTAGCACATGTGTGTGAAAACTTCAAACAGAAAATGGAAAAAGACAAAGAAAATGACTTGTGTGACAGTATCAACTAGATCATGACTGTAGGGCGCTATTCTATAAGAAAAGAAACAGTAGTAAAGACACTGAGTAATGCACAGTAGACAAAATACAGATGTGCTTCTCCAGGTCCTCAAAGCAGGGGTGATAAGCAAGGGGAACCAGAGGTGCTAAGGCAGGGAGGCAAATTTGGAACTTGCTAGGTTGCAGTCATGGCCAGAGTAAGACTCTCAGGAGCAGGGGAGGGGGTGAGCGGAGTAGCATGATCACGTGTAGAAATCTCGGGGATTTCCTGGGGGAAGTCTCGTGTGTGACGTTTGGTGAGAATGGTGGAGGGAGAAGTAAAAGTAAGATGGTAATTAGAATATATTGCAAATCACTTGAACAGAAAGAAAAAATGGATGGCGAGTTTAAGAGCTAGATAGCACAAGACTGCATTGCAGACACGGGGGCAGCGACAGGGTCTTAACTGTCCAGATCTCTGCTCTTTTCCGCTGCTCTCTCTGCCAGAAGCAGAGCAGTTAATAATTTCTTGACTTGTCTTTATTGATTCCTTCAAAAGGTTCAGGGAGCAATGAGGGAAACTGCTCTTCTGGGTATGAATCTGACCAAATAGGGGAAGCTCGTTGCTGAAGTACAGACTTTGGAAACCTCTCTTGGGAGAGCAGATCTTGAGAAGTTCAGAGAAAGGTAGAATCTCATGTCATTCGATCACAATATGTCTGCCTAAGACAGAGGGGAAGTTCATAAGAAGACCAAAGAAATAATTTCAATGAGGGAGAAGGGAAAGGCATTAAAAGAGCCTCATGTGATTGTCCAAGGAACTTACTCACCAGCTAGGTTTTTAAAGGACATGTAGTAGAAGATCAGCACACAGGCATATAACTGAGGGTGAATGCGGAAGCATGGTATTGTCCTATCAGAATAATGCTCAGAGAGCCACGTGTCAAAGCGAGCTAAAGTGGGCAAGGAATTCTGAAAACAAGAAAAAGGGGTTGGTTTAACTATGTGGGGGAGAAAAAAGGAGCAAAGTAGAGGCTGGATCCCCACCCAGGGAGACACAGGGATGGTAACATGATGGAAAGTGAGAATGCTCAGTTCTTATTTTACATCATTTTTTCTGCCAAGGAGATCAGCAAGAACAGAACAGAAGTGGCTAATTGGAGGGTGGAAAGCCCTGGTGAGAAATTAGTGTCTCCCTTCTCTTCTGAATTCAAGTTAATGAGGTGAAATCTACAAATCAAAGTGTAATAGGCTTGATTTTGATTCCTGACAAAATTCTAGAATGTATTACTAATTAAAGGCCTAGTTTGTGAACATTTAGGAAAGGAAATGGTGATCTCTAAAAGCCGGAGCAATTCATGCCAGACTGGCCTCATTTCCTTTTTTGACAGGGTTACTAGGCTGGACATCAAGGGAATACTGTAAATATATTTTACCTGAATTTCACCCAAGCCTTTGAAAAATTCTCTCATGTAAGTGGGAGCTAGGGGATAGAACAGTGAGGTGGATTCAGAAATGGTTGAATGCCCAGACTCAGAGAGAAGTCATTAGTGTTTGATTGTCTGTCACCTTGGTAAGAGGAGTTTCCAGTGGAGTGTCCCAAGGACCTGTGCTGTGGAGCAGCATGGAGAGTGATGAGCCTGGATTCAAGGATAGCCATGGTCACTTACTAGCTGTGCAGCCCTAGGCAAGCCACTTAACTTTTATCTGCCTCAGTTTTCTCAATTGTGAAATGGAGATAAGAATGGCACCCACCTCGCAGGGTTGTTCTGAGGATGAAAGGAGATAATATTTTTAAAGCACTTGGCATAGTACTTGGCACACTGTAGTCACCTAATAAATGCTTGTTTCTTGCCATACTCCCCATTCCCTTGCCATGTCCAGTTAATATTTTTATCAGTGACTTGGATAAAGGCACATATTGTATGGTTTTCCAGTTTACAAGTGATGCATCATGGGGAGATGGAGATAAAGCTGATATGTCAAATGACAGTCAGAATCAATAACGATCCACAGAGCCTGGAACATTAAACTAAACAGTGTCTGCTATAATGAAATTTAATAAAGCAGCATATAAAGACCGATACTTGGATTTAAAACATCGGTTCACAATTTCAGGGTAAAGAAGATAGTTGTCAGCAAAAGATTTAGATGTTTTATGGTGTGCAAGCTGACTGAGTCAGTAGTGTAATATGGCAGCCAAAAATTTAATTCATTCTTAGACTTCATTAATTCCAGAACGTTGGAGATAATCCGCCTAATTCTGCCCTGCTTAGGCCTGGGCATCATGATAAGAGGAATGGTAGTAAGCTAGAGAGAAGTTGTAAAAAGGATATCATTATAGCTGAGACAGCGCTGACAAGGAGGATCAGTGGAGGGTCTGGAGTTGTTTATTTTGGAAAGAAGAAGACTTAGGAGGGAGACGATAGCTAGCTTCAAGTTGTTCTTTTGAGGTAGTTGAGTCAGGAGGCAGATCTGTGTTTAATACATTGAGGCAAGAGTCCGCGACAATTAGAACTGTCCAGAGATAGGAGGGATACCTCAGGGAGGAACTGTTCTTCCCTTGGAGTCTTCAAGCAAAGGCTGCTTGAGTCCTGGGTAGGGATTTTGTAGAGGAATTCTTACTCACATGAAGGGTCAGACTGGTTTGATTTCTGTTCCTTCCATCTTCCTGCTTCGGTAATTTTGTGTGACAGGAGCACAGAAAGCTGGCATCCCCTTTGTGGCACATTGCACTTGTATTTTGCCAATATACAGTCTGCCTGTTCACCCACGTGGAGCCCGGCTGTAGAGGCCTTCCCTGGAAGGAATTCTAAGGGAAGGTTCCATCCCTGTCTCCTGTAATGGCATTCTTCCGGAGGTTTGTGGATCATGTCCCTGCTTTTCTACCTCATCACGTTGTGTAGAAAGCAGTTTGTAACCCTTGAAGTGGTACGTAACCACAATGGTTGTGTTAATGACATTTGTGTAGCACTTACTGTGGACCAAGCTCTGTGCTGATTGGGCACTTTACAGTTATCACCTTGTTTGATCCCATCATCATCCCCATTTCACAGATGACAAAACTGAGGCGGAGAGAGGCTAAGTGACTTGTCCAGGGTCACACAGCTAGTAAGTGTCTGAAACTGGATTTGAACTCTGGTCTTCCTGACTATAGGTCTAGTGCTCTGTACACTATGCCACTTAGATAAACGTGAGCTACTATTTCTAATACATTTCCTGTCTCCCTAAGTAAGAAGTGCAGGCCTTTGAAGAAGATGATAAAATTTGTCTAGTTGTGACATTATTATCTGTTTCAATTTGTTCATGGAACTTCCCAAATTGTGAGAACTGAGGCCACCTCAGGTTTATTTGCGTGACTTCATCAAAAAGTATTGGTCACGAATTTCTGCGGGAAGGACAAGATTCTCCTCGGGATTAAAGATGGAAACTTAGCTAGGTCGTTGTTCAGTCATTTCATTTGTGTCTGACTTTTTGTGACCCCCATTTGGGGTTTTCTTGGCAAAAATACTGGAGGGGTTTGCCATTTCCTTCTCCAGCTCATTTTACAGATGAGGAAACTGAAGCAAACAGAGTTAAGCGACTTGCCCAAGGTCACACAGCTATTAAGTGTCTGGGGTTGGATTTGAACTCTTGAAGAATATTCCTGATTCCAAGCCCAGCACTGTATCTACTGCTCCACCTACCTGCCCCTTAGCTTGGTTACTCAGGGCATGACAGCACCTACAGCAGGTTGAAGTAACATGACATCCTGACTGTACCAGGCCGGGAGCTGGAGATCCGGATGTCAGTTCCAGCCTTGGCTGTCTTGGTATAAGCAGGTTCTGCCATGCCTGGTTACTTGCCATGACTTTGGGTAATCTTGAATGGAACTATCTGCACAGTCAGTGGTGGCTGCTTGGATACGTCAGGTCAGAGAGGAAGCCATGCTGGAGAATGTAAAGGCTCCAGGGCCTGATTGGTTCTCTGTTGTAAACTAGGGTGTTGACTGAAAGCCTCCGTTCATCGGTTTTAAAATGTGTTGTTACGTTGCTGTGGCCATTTTGCACAGTTCTGGCGTTGTGGAGTTGTGAGACTCCTACTGTACTTTTTCTGCTTTTTTCTGAGTGATTAATAATAATGAGTGCAGGTTCTACCTCCAGACCCTACATCACTGTCTTCAATGTAATATTCTCTCCCTTGACCCCGGATACTCTTCAGATGCCATAGTGGTATCCTTAATTCTCTCCTCTTTGTTTCTCTTTCTCACAGGTCCAGATGTGAAGAAGCTGTGTATGCTCAGCCAGATTTTGAAGGACACATCCATAGCTATTAATCATTCTCTCATAACTAGTTACAGCACTGAGAACTTTGAGCAGGAATGCAGATCCATTGTGGAAAGGCTGCAGACAGAAGGACAGTTTGGCCTGGCTAGGAAGGCAGCAGAATTAGCTGAATTACCTGTGGACAGCTTGGTTATTGAAGAGGTAAAGTTGTTAGCTTGTAAAACCTTGTCTTTTTAGACAAACATTGGACAGGGTAGCACCTTTCTTTAAAGTAGAATGAAGTCTGTGGAGCAGAATCATTCTGAACCCCATGCAAGGGGAGAAAAGAAAACGCAGCTAAGAACTTTCAAAAGCACCTTTAGAGGAATTAGCCCATGGGAAGCCTCCCAAGGGCATTGCCCACAGAAGGGCCCTGTGATCCCTGATAGAAATTCATCAAGAATTGCTTTTCATGCTTATGAAGTGGACTTAGACTGTAAAATAAAAATGTAGACATGAGGAAAAGCTTTGTAGATGAGAGAATTTTGAAACTAAAAGGAATAATTGAAAAGTAATGTGGAACTTCTTCCTAATTGTTCTTTTAAAATAGGTCAGGAGCCCATTTTTCTGCTCTGTCGGGATGAATGGATTAGGGGACCTTTTCTGACAGGGTCCTTCTAATCTCTCCCTCTATTTCCCTTTAGCTTTGATGGTGAGGCTGCTCATACTATCCTTAAGGATCAGTTTGACCAAAGATCCTTTTTTAAAAAATATAGTAAAACCTAAAATAGCATTTGTATATATTTTACAGGTAACTCAGGAGATGCAGACCCTAAAACATATTGGTCAGTGGCACCTGAAACAAGCAAGAATTGAATTCTGGAAAAAATGTCATGAGAATTTTAAGAAGAACTCCATTTTAAAAAGAATTGCATCTGACTTTTTTTTAGCCCAGGCCGCCATGACATCTGAGTCATCAGCTGACAAGAATTGGTGCCACATTACCGAAAGACATTTGCTGCTTACCTTGGCAGGCCATTGGCTTGCTCAGGAGGACCCTATACCCTTAGGAAAGCTAGAGGAGCTGGAGAAGCAGATCTGGCTGTGTCGTATCACCAAGCAGATCCACTGTAATGACCGAGAGGTGGTTGAATCAAGAATGTCTCGACAGATTTCCACTAGTGGTGACCTGTCCTTTGATAGCTTAGCCACTGAATTTTCCTTCTCCAAACTAGCTGCCCTGAATGCTTCAAAATACTTAGAGATTAATGACTTTCCTTCTAGAGAAGCCTCTGAGAGTAGACTGGATAAGAATGAGGCAGAGTCACTAAACTTTCTGATTGGGCGTCTGTTAGACGATGGCTCTGTGCATGAAGCAAGCAGAGTTTGCCACTATTTTCGTTTCTATAACCAAGATATTTTCTTGGTATTACACTGTAGAGCTCTGGCCTCAGGAGAAGCTAACGTAGGTGATTTGCACCCAGAAGTCCAAGCTATCCTTCGTCATGCTGAACTGCTGGAAGAGAAGGAGGAGGAGGAAGAGGATCCAGCTGGAGCTCCAGTTAGGAGGTTTCAGAGTGGTACATACCTCGAGCCCATTGACTCCTGAACCCTAGTATCAGGCACTGGAAATTCCCAGCCCCATATTTAACCCCCTGCCCACTGCCAGTGAGGTATAAGGGAGAAAGAGAGTTTACCTCTTGTATGGGGTAAATGTGTTCTGGGAATCCCAAGCTAGAAGCCGGAATGCATTTTCCTCATATAGTATATCATGATTGTTATGGATGAATGCTATTTTCATGGAAAAAATGCTTTTTGAATTCTAAACTGACTTTAAGCTCATGGAGTCATGACCATTTCATATTTTTTAAGTTTCCTCTAGATTTCTGTGATCAGTCTTTATTTTAACTGGTTAGCCTTTCTCTTGTTGTCATTCAGTATGAGGAAGGTATCAGTATTGCCTTGTGGCTATCTCAGATCAAAATGAGGGTTGGGTCTGTTTCCAGTGGATTTATAGTCTTAGTAGACAGAAAACACGATAATTCTAAGTAAAATATCTCAGGCTAGAATTCTTAGAGAAAGGATTTGAAAGATGTGTGGAAGGGAATGTATTTGAAATGATAATAATTTCTAATTGGGTGTGTTTTGGAAGTACATGAAGGAAAATGGGAGATGGTAACAAAAAAGCCTCGAACTGCAGGGTTACCAGGTGGGATGGCTTCAGTGTCTACCTGTTTGCTTCCCTCATGCCTATAAATCGCTTCTAGCCTCAAGTCTGGATAGTCAGTCCTTCGTTATGGTGACACATGGTGATGAGATTGCAGCCTATCTGGAAACTTTGACAAGCAGATGTCTTCATGGGAAGAACTACTGCCGGCAAGTCCTTTGTCTGTATGAACTTGCCAAGGTAAGTTCACATAGTGCTCATTACACCTGGGTAACAGAGCACGGAGTGATGGGATAGAAATAGAACGTGGGTTAGCTCTCTATCCGTCAGTAACTCTGCAGATTACAGACAGCAAAGCTCAAAGGAAATCTTCAGGCTTTTGTCAAAGTAGGGATGTTACTTTCACATGGAAACTCCTTCTACAGGGAGTACCTAAGAAAAATCACCTGGGAGTGTAACGGTTAAAACTCACATGTAAAGCCTCATGGCCTTGTGAATAGAGAGCTGGCATCAGAGTTAAGACCCCTTGGGATCAAGTTCTACCTCTTAACACTTAACACAACACTGACTGTAACCACCTGGACAATTGCTTAACCTCCCAAGGCTCCTAGAAACCCATCAAGACTCTAAATTAAGGATGATTGCTGATGTAGGAGAGTTTCTGCACTAGGGAATCACAGATTGAGAATCTACACTGAGAATCACAGATCCTTCTTCTTTGTGTACCTTCCCCGTACCCCCAAAACAAAACTAAAACATAAAGCAGAAGTTAATGAGACCGGACTGGATAGCTGAGGTGACGTTGGGCTGGAAGTAGAGAGAGCACAATGGGGTGTATGTTTGTGTCTGTGTGTAAGAAACACTCGGAACCCCAGAGTGCAGTACTTTGGGATGGCTCACCTACTGGTTTCCAGTATTCTGGCTGTCTTGAATTTGGGAAGAGATAGAAGTAAATAAGGGAAGGGAAAAACAGGACAAGGAAAGTAAGATAGAAAAATAATAAGGATTGACAGGGAGAGAAAGAAGAGTGCCTGGGAAAAGTGTGAGCTGCCTGGGAAGAGAGGGCATACTGCTGTTTCCAATTTTCTGTGAAAGGTTAAAAACTCAGTTATCCAAAAGAAAGTATAAATAACCTGTGGCACCTGCCCTTTTCTGAATAAAAGCTTTTTTTTCCTCTGTTCATTTGGCTTGGGTTTGAGTCCCTTAGTGACATAGTAGAGAGGAGAAACAGTACTTAGTTCTTTTGACTCAGTCTTCCGAAGGCTCTCGCTTAGTCCCAGTGGCCTGGGCTTGGCAGCGCTAGGTTGGCTTTAATGGAGAACCTTTTTGGCTGGTGTTTCCTGGGCATAGGTGTCTCAACCTCAGGTTTCACTGTACTCTGCTTCCCCTCAGGAGTTGGGCTGCACTTACCGGGAGATCTCCGCTCAGGACAGTACTGCTGTGCTCCGAGCCATCCTGTCCTCCCGGCAGCCTGAGCGCTGTAAGCGAGCCCAGGCTTTCATTACTACCCAGGGTCTGAAGGCAGACAAGGTAGCTGACCTTGTGGCGGAAGAGGTGATGCAAGAGCTGCTGGCCGCCTCCGCAGGCAAAGGTGATGAATTTGAGTGAGGTGATGGCATCAGGGGGGCACACTTACGTGTGGGATGTAAACTCATGTCTTGGAATTATTCCTCAAAAGTTATTCTCCAGAATCTCATTGAAGGATCTTTGTGATTCTGGGCCCTTAGAATCTGGGCCAGCAGGACATCCTAACAAACAGGGACTTTGGAGTGTCCACTCCACAGTTGCCTGTCATGAAGATCAGCCTAGCCAAGTTCAGAGAGGCTCCTCACCAGGCCAGCCAGCAGATCACAATTTAGGATCACAGCTTCTTATGAAATGGTCTAATAAGGTCTGAAGGAATTGTCATCTGCATTGGTGGAGGGATTTCCCACGCTGAGGAAGTCACAGATTTGAAATGATTAAACTTCCAGTTGAAAAATTCATGCTGCCTTTGCAGAAAGATGATTACCCTAGCTGAATTTTCATATTTGACATTGAAAATGATGCTGAGGCTGAAATATTCTTGGTAGCTCCTAGTACTCATTTTTGGTATCAGATGGCTTTTCCCCTTGCAAAAAGGCCCTGTCAAAGGTCATCTCTTCCTCCTCACCCACTCACCCAGAGAGGGGTGTTATCCTGTTAGCCATACTTAGCTGGGGCCTTCTGAACAATAACTGTCTTTTTCTCTGTCTGAACAGGACAGAAGCAGGCATCCAGCCCAGCAGAGGAAGGCCTGATGTTCTTCCAGTTGACTGCTTTGTGCCAGGATCGCACATTGGTTGGCATGAGGCTGCTAGACAAGATTTCCTCAGTTCCCCCTGGGGAACTGTCCTGTAGTAAGTCAGTGATGTGTAGGTCTTGAGGACTCAGAGGAGGTGGCCTCATGTTCGTTTGCCTCTAAGGGGTCTTTCTGGAGGCTCAGCCCCCCAGACATTCCACCAGTACGACCTGAACCTTTCTGGTCTTTCATGATTTACTATGTAGAACTCCTCCTGTGTGGAGGAGTTGCAGCCCAGGAAGTTCTGCTCACCCAGGCCCATTCCTGTTGGCTCCTGTGTTTCTGCCCTCCTGTTTCCGATGGTGGTCCGTGAGGCCTGGGTAGAAAAATGATTGTGCTAGCAAATAGCAAGTGACGTTTGGCTGGGCCCCAGGATGGGGACAGAGCCTGTCAGGATTAATCTTTCCTCTTTGTCCTGTTGCCAGAGATTGGATTTAGAACTGTAAAAGACAGCGTGAGCGCTGACTGTCAAGTCAGGTCACCTGGACTTTTCATGTTGGCTTTCTTCTACCTGTGTGACTTGGAGCAAGTTATTTTACCTTTTAGATCTCAGTTTCCTCCTTAGTAAAATTGAGAGGGTAAGATCAGAGTTCTAAGATCCCTTCCATCTCTAAATCTTGTGAATCTATACAAAGAGATAGACTTTTTCCAAGTTCCCATCTGGTCAGTAGGTTCCACCCAGCATCGTGGAACCATTCTGGCCAAGAGGATACTCAAGTGGTCTTTTAGGAGAATTAATTCCCCTTCTTAAGTCACCTGGATGAGAACATTGGGCAATTAATGGTAGACCTCACCCCATCTGACCATCACATTTGTAGAGCCAGTGACATGAGGGTGTTTATTCAGGTACCTAAGAGATTGCTAGGTTAAAATCCCTGTGTCCAGCACCTTCACTCTTTTATTTCCATATTAGTCTTGTTGTGAAAGGAAACCCAGAAAATGGGGGGGAAAGTTTAAAAATTGTATGCTTTGATCTGCATTCAGACTATCAAGTCTTTCTCTGGAGGTGGATAGCATTTTTTCATCCTAAGTCCCTCAAATTACTGTTCTGCTGAGAATAGCGAAACACCCTTTTCACTGAGGTATAGCCAAGAGAATGTGAGCATCCGTTCCCTGCTGTCTCAGCAGCCTCTTCTCCCTTCTGTCCGCAGCCACGGAGTTACTCATACTGGCCCATCAGTGTTTCACTGTGACGTGTCATATGGAAGGTATCATCAGAGTCTTACAGGCGGCTCGGCTGCTCACAGATAACCACTTAGCCCCCAATGAGGAGTACGGACTGGTGGTAAGTGACTCCCTCCCAGCCCCATTCAACATAGCCCCAGGAGAACGGAAGTTCCCTAGAGGAAGGCCTCTGTCCTACTAAGCACCCAGCAGAGTATCTTCCATGTAGTAGGTGCTTCTTAATCAATTGTTTTTGCACAGAATTTTTGAACTTATGTCAGGAAAGTTAGGCAGGACACAGGGAAAGGAAATGAGCCTCTAGTTAGGGTCCGCCATGGGTTTGGGAAACTTTGGGGTCGTCTTAATTCAGCTGATGGGACTCCAGGGACCATTTTAGCAGAGCACAAGAAGGCAGGACGTATGTAACGTGAACTTTGCTCTCTTTAAGGCATATTTCCATAGGGGTTCAGGGTAGGTTGCTCCGAAGGAGAAAATGAACAAGGAATCTCTCCAAACCCTCAGCACTGCGATTGTCCATTTTGGGGGCTCCACCTGCATCGGCGGGATGGCTTCTGAAGCGCGTTAGCCCGCCATCCGAAAATAGGGGCGCTTTGTCTCTTTTGGGTTTTGGTTGTAGCCATCGCTAGCATTTCTGTACCTGCATCAAATGGGGAGAACGGGCAGTGGGAGGTTTTACCCGCTTGAAGGTTCTGTTTTCCCGCAGGAACAGCGCTGGTTCTGGATTCTGATCCTGTTAAAGGATCTTCCATGCAAACGAGTGTTGTGGTTTTCAAACTTCTTCTTCTGCATCTGTTGGAAGAACCATGGGTTTTTTTTAAAAAACTTTTATTTTGTGATTAAGTATGCTAATTGTTTTGTTAATGTTGACCCATCCTTGTATCCCTGCCGGCAAACACATTTGGTCATAATGAATTATTTTGGGGGTGTATTTCTATAGTCTCTTTCTGCTGATTTTATTTGCAATTTTTATATTAGTATTCATGAGTGAGATTGCTTTGTAACTCTATTTCTCTGTCATTTCTTCTAGGTAGTATTAAGACTGTGTGTCTTATAAAAAAACTTTGGTGGAGTTCTTTCTGTCTCTTTTTAGAATAATTTTTGTAGCATAAATACTAATTTTTCTAAGTAAACATCCTTTGAATTTTCTATTTGAATTCTTTGTATGCTTACATATGGTAGTTTCCAATAATTCTTTTTATTTATTTTGAAGTCACCCGGTTCACTTTTTTATTTTGGTAATTTGATTTTCCTGTCTTGATCCTTTGGATAATGATGATGACCCTGTTTCGATAGTCTCTTCAAAAAAGCAGCTCTTAGTTTTGCCCATCAGTTTTGTAGTCTTATTAAAACTTATTAACTTATTAAAACTTATTAAAGTTCCTCTATTCCTCTGATTTTCAAGATTTCTTCTTTTGTATTTTAGGGTTGCTAGCTGATTTTATTTTTAGTCTTTTCAGCTGACTGCTCCGTTCATTCTCCTCTGATGAATCCCATCATCTACCTTCTGTCCATGAAGAGTGGATGTTCCTACAGGCTCAGTCTGTCCTGGCCCTGTTGACTTCCTTCATTCTCTCTTGATGATGGCATCTGTACCTCTGGGTTCCCTATACATATGATTCCACATTTATGTATTTAGACCTGACCTCTCCCCTGAATTCCAGTCATTCTTATATTTTAAACTTAGCATGCTCAGAACAGAATAGATTATCTTCTTTCCCAAACTTCCTTGTTTCCGAAGAGGGCATCCCCATCATCACGGTAGCCCGTTTGTAGCCTTTGTATCATCCCTCATTCTCCTTTCTCCCATCCAGTCAGTTGCCACATGTTGTCACTTCTTCCTCCACACGTATGTGGCGTCTGTCCCTTTCACTTCATTCTCACAGCTAGGTGTCCTCATCACCTCTTGCCTGCACTATTTCTAATGGCTTCTTCATTAGTCTCTGCAGTCCATCTTCCTCACAGCCACCAGAGAATGTTTCCTAAGGCACAGTTCTGACCATGCGACTCTCTCCCTCAAAAACTTTCGTTAGCTCCCTGCTTACTATTACTTTTAGAATCAAATCCCAGCTCCTCAGCCAGACATCTTACACCCTCCATGATCTGGCTTCCAACAGGACTACAGTCATGATGGTCTTTGTCATCTCCGTGTCGTCCCCCAGGCTTTTTCCTCTTCCAGACTTAGCTCAGGTGCTGCTGTCTCCATGAAGTACTTCCTTGATCCACTCAGTCCCCATCCTCATAGGATGTGAACCAAATTGGTATGTCAGCAAATCTCTCTGATTTACAAGGCAGCATTTCTGATGCCATTTGCCCCCTTTCTCAGGTACGCCTTCTGACGGGCATTGGAAGATACAATGAGATGACCTACATATTTGATTTGCTGCACAGAAAACACTACTTTGAAGTGTTGATGAGGAAAAAGTTGGACCCGGTAGGTATCAGGGTGACTCTGAATTCCATGTTTACTTAACTCATTCAGTTGATATCAGGATTCAAGCATGAGGGTAGTTTGTAAGGTCTCAAGCAAGAACAGACCCCCTCGTCAAGTAAAAGGAGACAAAGGATAGTCGGGGTTTTGGCTTGTGTGCGTATTGGCCATGGGAGCATGGTAAGAATGCCTGAAGATGTTCTGGGAAGTGGGACTAGAGCAAAGATTTTGTTAGTGGAAGGAACTCTCTGGATGAAGAAATTCCCTCCATTGTAAGTTGACCCATTCTCTGCAATTGACTGTCTTGGAGAGTTACTGGACAGAGCCCTGAGAGGTTACATAACTACTAGCCCAGGGGCCCCACAGCCATCTATATCTGAGGCAGGAGATCCAGGTCTTCCTGGTTCTGAGGCTGACCCCATCACACCATGCTCATCCTGAGCTCTGTTTCTTTTGGTGGGATTCCTGATTTGGCTGCATGGTGTGAACAGTTCTGTTGTCTCCCCAAGTTGCTGAGGCATTGCACTTTATATGAGAATCCACCTATATTATGTTTCTTGGGAGTCCTGTGGTTCATCTGTGACCCTGAGAGCACTGCTGGAATAATGGGTTCATCTGAGCTCCTTAGGAAAGGTTTCCTGCTGAGGACATCCTGCTCCTGGAGGCAGCTTCTGGTGGTCCAGAGGGGTTTGAGGTGGGATTGGAACTCCTGCTGGAGAGGAGCAATCAGACAGGAGGCAGCATTCTGTGACCAGGTGCATGCCTCCTTCCCCTGAGCTGACACCTCATGAGATAGGGCTGCTTTCCTCTGCGGGGGAGCAGGGACTTTGTTCACATGGTGGACAAAGCGATAGAGATTACTTGTAACAAAGAAATTTCTCCAGATGGTCTGGGGCTGTGAAAAGAGCTGAAAATGTTAGCTCAGCGGCATAGAGCCCAAAGGGCTCCAAAATAACCATGAGAATTGACTTGGGCTGCTAGACTTTGGAGACCTGTGTCCCTCTTTTCTCTGACTCTGTTCATAGGTGCAATTTGACTATAACTCTTTGACCCTCAGCTCAAAATAGTGAGTTCAGTAAGGGACATATAATTCAGTTTCTGTTGAGCTAAGGCTAAATAAGGGCAGAAGTTGAGTACAGGGAGAAAGCACTGTCTTTCATTATTCCCTCACCTCCAGCCCAGCCCTGGCCCCATAGGGTCTGCCTGAGGGCTAAGTACATAGGCTCCCATGTGGAGTACTCCCATAGTGCTTTCTCATCCTATTTCAGAGGAGGCTGATTAGCACTGATTTAGAGGAAAGAGGTAGGGCAGTGGCCTTGTAGGAGAGGAGTTGCTGATGCCAATGGGAAAGTCCTCAATAGCATCTCACCACAGTGGGTTTGAGATTCCCCCAAAGCTTTTTGATAGAACACTAAAAGTGAAACAGCTTTACATTGTTTTCCCTGTGCTGCTTGGTCCCTAAAATTCCCCTTTCTTTCCCCGGCAGAGTGGGACTCTAAAGACGGCCCTGCTGGACTACATCAAGCGATGCCGCCCCGGAGACAGTGAGAAGCACAACATGATTGCTCTCTGCTTCAGCATGTGCCGAGAGATTGGGGAGAACCATGAGGCAGCTGCCCGCATCCAGCTGAAGCTGATTGAATCTCAGCCCTGGGGTGAGCAGAGACGAGGGCAGCACCCACACAGTAGGGCAGTCTGGAGGCTGTGCCTGGAGGGCTCCTGAAAAGCATCAGAGATTAGCTGTTGACCAAGGCACAGGCATATATGTGTGTATATATGTGTGTGTATATGTATATGTATATATACATACATATATACATACATGTATATGTATGTGTATCTATGTATGTGTGTATATATGTAAGTATATGTATGTACATGTGTATGTATACACACACACACACACACACACACACACACACACACACATACTCATACCCAAATAAACAAAGGGGACCTTAAACCAAACTGTATCGGAAATTTAAACTTCTCCAGGGAAGCTATAGCCTGTCTTCATAGGACATTCCTTCTATACAGATACTTCAACTGAAGTGTGCTATGTATGGTGCGAGAACCAGCAAGGGAGGAAGAACATTCTTAAGGTATTAGTTGAGAAGCTGAGTCATAACCACAGAATAAATTTTAGGATTCCCAGCCTTTCTTAGTTTATGGCCAAAGAGGCTTCCTTGACATCCTCCTCCAATCAGCCCAGAGAGTGAGGGATACTCAGAGATACGTGGGTGCCCTGCAAATCTTTTCTAATGCTGCCCATTAGAGGAGGTGGATTAGTTCAGCATTAAGAGAGAAATGAGCCCACAGAGGAATGTTTTGTGGGCAAGATCAGATGAGTTCAAGTGCAGAGGTTTCGGGAAAACCCTAGGAGCAAAGGCAAATGGTAATTCACAAGTCCCTTTTCTTTGTACAGAGGAATGTATCAAGGATGGGCCCCAGCTGAAACAGCTGCTGCTAAAAGCCCTCACTCTGACGTTGGATGCAGCAGAGAGTTATGCTAAGGTAACTGTACACGGCCTGTCCCAGGCAAGTCCGATGGAACAACCGAGTGAATCCTAGAATGACGGCCAGGAGCCAAAGCCAGGAAACAAGAAGATGTCATCTCTTTAGAATACTCTTTTCAAGCCAGATGGCCTCCCTAAAAAATTACTCATTACCTTAATATCTTTTCTCTCCCTCGGCCCCCACCTGGCCTCCAGGATTCCTGTGTTCGTCAGGCTCTGCACTGCCACCGGCTTACAAAATTGATAACGCTACAGATTCATTTTCTGAATACTGGCCAGAACACGATGCTCATCAATCTCAACAGGCAGAATCTGACAGACTGCATCATGACCCTGCCTCGGTTCTATCAGGTGAGAGGGGAAGAAGGCTGGGAGAGGGGTGGGGAAGATTTGGCCCTTCCGGGCCTTCACTACCATAATTGTTGCTCCTTAGTATCCGAGGCTATGGCCAACATGGTCGTTTTGCCAGAGCTGAAGCCTGTAACGAGAACAGAGAACTTGTTTGTTTGCTCTGAGCAAAACAGAAATTCAAATGAGATTGCGAGATATTGGTTAGGCAAGAATACTCTTAAGTCTAGCACCACCAGCAGTAATGGTGGCACTTTGTCGCGCCAACCAGACTTATGCACCTTGGTTTCTCTCTTGCTTCAATACTTCCTTTCCCCCGGCATACCTCTCTATTCAACATATACCACCCCTCCCCCCATATCACTTAGCCTTTGGAGACATGAAGTTTGCTGGTATCTGTGCTAAAATAAGGTGGACAGTTTCGGTCATCATTGGACCTTCTTCTGCAGTTATGAACCTGAAAGATGGCACATGTTAAAAGCTGGTTCTGGTCTGGAAGGGAATAGGGAAAATCCAGGCTTGATATTGGGACCTTAGAACCACACATCTCTTACACAATTCTTTTCAGGTGCACTGGGGATGTTCCGTACAATTACCTAGCATTATACTCATCTGCAGAACTTCATTTGTCCCCCTCTCATATGGAGAAACTTGAGGGGTGGGCCCCACATGAAAATATAGGGTGAACTGTGTGCTCTTAAGACTCTAGGACTAATCCAGTTATCCTGTCTCTAAGTCTATGATCTTGCACTTACTTAGTAGTTTAAACATTTGATTCTAAATTTATTCTGGGTGATAATCATAACTGTCATCCAGGAACCAGAAAGATGGACTGTACAGAGCTTTGCTTTTCTTTCTTGATACTGATACATCATTATTTCTCTATACTTCTCTGCAAAGGAGATGATAGGAATTTTATTTCTTGGCAGATGAAGTAATCACTGAATAGGGAAGACAGAAAAGCCTATTAAATCATGTGAAGCTGTGGATTCTCTTGATTTAAAAGCTTTCCTTTAGGGACCAGAAACTACATAACCTTAAAGAACTAGAAGGCATGTTGGACTAGATGTCCAGTGCAGTCCATTTGACGTATAATTGAGACTTTTACCTTAAAAGCATTTCTGCTAAATGGACAAGTTATATCTTATAAAAACTTTTAATCTTTTACTATTTTAATGTCAAAATGATTAAAAATATTTGGATTCATTTATGCTGAATAAAAATCTCAAACTCATTAAATGTCTTTTGTTCTATACTTTCTGATCATTTCTTCTTTTTTTTTCCTTTTTAAAGGCTTCTGTTGTAGCTGAGGCCTATGACTTTGTCCCAGATTGGGCTGAAATTCTTTATCAACAAGTGATTCTAAAAGGCGATTTCAATTACCTGGAAGAATTTAAGCAGCAAAGGTTATTAAAAACCAATATATTTGAAGAGATTTCCAAGAAGTAAGTATTATAAAGCAGGCTGCCTTTTCAGTCTCAAAACAAGTAATGTAACAAATTGCTTTTAAAAAATGCTCCTTTTGTGGTAACCTCCCCTTCAGGTGAAGGACAAAATGAAATGTGCTAGAAGATCTCTGAGCTAGACTGCGTCAGATACATAGCATCTTGTGACTCCTTGCAAATGACTAAGTAACATTTTGTACTTAAAATAGCTTGTTGGAAAAGATGAACTGCTGCTGAATTATATTAACAGTGTAGATTTTACAAAATAAATTTTAATGAAAATAAATCCATTTTCTAACTGAGATGAACATTTCAGAGGAGGAATTAATGTCACTGTCCCTAATTTTTAAATGAAGTCAGCTTTTTCTTGTGAATTTGTGAAAGCACTCTATGTACACATCTGTGCATGTGAAGACACACATGCATGCTCATGTTAATGTTTCTCTTTAGATTTAAGCAGCGCCAGCCAGCTGAGACAGAGACAGTCGCAAAGAACATGAAGAAGTTACTCTCTTACTGTGAAGATGTCTACCTGCATTATAAGCTGGCATACGAGCACAAGTTTTTTGATGTCGTAAATAAGCTTCTCAAGGAGCCCCAGACTGGATGCTGTCTGAATGACATGTTGGCAAATTAGACCAAGGCCAAGAAGAAATGCCCTGTCTGTTAGCAAGTCTTGCAGTGAGCCAAGTCCTGTAATGGAAACAGGTACTTTACAGAGACTTACCTGGAACCACCCTGGTAGTTAACACAGAACATGGTTTCTGTCATTCATTACATATCACCCACAAGACAGACACTTCTAATAATGAAGTTTTTATTTAAAGGTAAACTGTTCAAGTTGAGTAGGTATGCATCTTTCTGTTAGCATCTAGAAGAAATCACTTCCAAGAGCCAGAGAATGTTTTATAAAGTGGAAATTGATCTAATGCCCTTCTAAGACTCACAGACCGTGTCAAAAAGAAGGTGCAATACTGATTAAGAATCTGCCTGCTGTTCAAAAGGTTTTCATACCTGTGAATAAATTTTATATAGCCGAAAACTATTTGTACCTTGTGTTGGAACTTTATCGTTTCCCCACAAGACCATTTCCATTTATACCATGCTCTCACCCAGTGTCTTAGAGAAGCATGGGCAATGATTTTCTTCATAATGTATGCAATTAAAAGAAACTGATTCCATTTTACCAATAAGTCCTTGCCTCAGCTAGTTTTAAAGGAGGAGTTCATAACCAAAATAATTTAGTAACTATTTATTTCAAGTTCCCTTTGCAGATATTTAAAAACGTTGAGAAAAACCTTAAGTTTCATCAGACTGCCAAACAGTTCCATGACAAAAACAGTTACGAACCCTTCCCTTAGAGGCTGAGCTGTTGTGGTCTCTTCCTAGCATATTTTGAAACAGGCCAAGTATGAAATACGTTCTACCCCAGTGACATAAAAAATCTAGGAAAGACAGACCTTTTGTATCCTACCTCCTGTTTACAGAGACGACCTAAGAATCTATTACAGCAAAATTCAACTCAGTACCACTGTTTCAATGGCTATAGGAAAAAAATGTGAAAATTAAGCTGTTCATAAGTGTTCGTAGGCATTTATACACTTAAATCATCCCTGTAAAACTGCTGAGAGCTTCAAATTTAAGGGCCCCGTGAAAGAATGCTTCTTAAAAACAGTAAAGACTAGTGTTTAAGCATTTAAATTCTCCAACATGTCAGAGTAGGAATAAGTATCCACAACTTTAGAGTTTCAGTATCACATTAATGGCTTGACTCCTTAACAACTTGAGTCCCTCTCAAAGCAGCAATAAACAGATTTTTGCTGGGCTTCTGTAACTACAGAAAGGAAATCTGTTCCATCCTCTCCACTCGGTAAACTTTCTTCAATCAAAGGTAAACTTAGGCTGAAAAATCAAGTCAGCATCAGGATTGTTAAGCGTTTCCTGGGAGCTCACACACAAGATGAAGTCCTCACAATAGTGATTTTATTAAATTAGTTGCTTTATAAAACATTGCAGATGTCATAATTGTTAACATAACAATTTACCAAACTGTAGTAACTGTTGCAGTTTGCTAAGCATGTTTGTAAAGGAAAGGAAATGCCAAAACCCTGTGAAAGTTGTTGTTTCAGCCTAGGAGAACAAAGGAAGTTTTGTTTCTCAGACATTTTAAATCAGGCAAATAGAACAGGTCAAGAATTTCCCCCCCTCTTTAAGAGCTGCATCAGTAGAAATATTCCGGTAAATATAAACTAGACTGTTTATACACTCGAAATTCCACAAGTTGGATTTTGTCAAATGCAATAATGGAGACGTTACCTCTGTGGCTTCACGGTTGGTGGCTTTTGGTCGTTTAATTTTTTAAAATGTCAAACTAGTAGCCATTTGAGGCACAGTATCCTTACTCTGAAATAAGCAGTCTTTTTTGCAATGTATTTTTAAAAAATTCTCACGCTCTACCTTAAGACAAAGCAATTTTAATACTAGGTGCACACCCACATGCCCTGGTTGCAAACTGCTTTTGCTGACAAGATATGAAGTAGTTCAAGGAGGTCTGGTTAAGGCTGTGTTATTGAATGGTGCTGGTAAATACTACACTGTTTTTTTGTCACGTTGCAACTATTGTTTCCAATTTAGTGACTCTGCTGCCCTGGAACCAGAGAGCAACAATGACAACATTATTAGGATTTCTTTTACTGTGATTTAGTAGCAACCAAGTTTCCTGATTTTAACCCCTTGGCAACAAGAACCAAGTTCCCCATTGCATTAGCACCTAAGTGTCAAGGGGTTAAGTAACCAGCACAAAGATACTGCACTTTTGATTGTAGCATTTGGCAGAACTGAAAGGAAAGGAAGTTGTGCTACATGTTGAAGGGACTGTGGGCAACAGAAGAAGACAATGGGGAGAAGATGAAATGTCACATGAAGTCTTCAAAGTCTTGCACGTATCCTCCATCGTAGCCACCATAGTCTGCAAGATCATCTTTCATCGTAGCCTTTAATCCCCCTCCAGGCACCACACCTTTCTTCTTCTTTTTGGCTTTGCTTTGCTGAAGATGAGAGAGAATTCAATTAACTCCGTATTTGTTTTATAAGAATCCACTCCGACGCAGTTTCTACCCACCTATGCCTCAGGTGTCAGGGGAATCTGACTTTGAGCCACTGCCCACATAATTACCTAACAAAATGCACTCCAGCTCACAGAAAAATGGTAGCTGCTGAACTTCAAATTAGGACGTTCTCTATTCAGAGGTCTCTATTAAGACCCCTGAAATACGCACAATTTATACAAGAATGGAGGCATTTGGTGAGATGGCAGGTAAGCACTTGTGTTGATACTTGGGAGCTATGCAGTTCTGTTGAAGGAGGACACCATCAGGGTATTTAAACATACTGACAAGGAATTTCTGGTCAGGTGGTATTAAACCTGTAATTTATGTTCTCCCAACCTCTAGGTAGGTGAGATTTCATATCACATACCACAACAAATTGAGAGAGATAACATCTTTTAAATTTAGAGTTTTTTCTCTGAAAGTGGATCAGATACCCATCTTTGACTCAAGTGTTTCTTTAAGCATGTCACAATTCAGCTGCTATAGTTCATCCAAGAAAACCCAGTTATCTTTTGACTTACCTTTTCTTGTTTCTGTTTTTCACTGCATAGCACTGTCAATGAATTGGTAATTTTTTTCAAGTCATCAATTTCCACTTAAAAAAGAAAGAAAGAAACTTTAGTTTCCAAAGCATTTGGGGGGAAACGTTAAAGGTATGAATACAAAACATCAAGATACGCAGAATGAGACATACATTTTTGGATATGGCCAATCTCACTCAGAATTTGCTTTCCTTGATTTACCAGGATTTTCTTTTACTGCTCAATTATCAAGATCAAACAGGACACAATGGCAAATATGTGACCCAGAGACTGATGTCTCAGTCTGATGTCTTCTAGGCTTCTTCCAGAAGCATTACAGAAAGACTTGTATCTAAAAGTTTGCTTCTAAAACACTGACTCTTATCACCCTCCCTTCTTCTCTGAAGTCAACACAAGAGCCACAATATATAAAAAACAACAAACACAATGTTTTATTAGCTACTATGACACCAAGAGTTCTTTTCAGGAAGCCATTGTAAAACACAATTAACAAGCTGACCTCAGCAACACCATGCCACAAGCACAGTCGCCTGTTATTCCTGGCTGTGTTTGTACAAGATTCCTAAAATTAACCCTAACCAATTTAGTTTTAAGTCAACAAAATTACTCCTATATTCTCATGCCACTACTATTTGATTAAAACTATTTTAAAGAGCCAAAGATATTACTTACATGAAATACACACATCTCGAACTAATGCTTCCAAGAAACCGGCATAATATAGAGATTTTTCATACTGTGTAATTTTATCTTTTAGTAACTTGCCAAACTCTGTGAAGTCATCTCTTGAAGAGGGGTTCATGGCATCTATACCACAGATTGTGTTATTAACACCTGTAAGAGAAAACAACAGTGAAAAATGCTAGTTGAGGAGCTGTCAGAAAACTTACTAGTTGCACAAATCCCAAATTAGAGGGAGAAGTTTATTCACACTACCTAAGGTAAAAAGGGGAGTTAAAAAAAGCAGTAACGCAAAGAATAGTTTTCCAAAAAGATAAAAGGTCTTTGCCTTCTCTCTGAAAACAGAAACCTAACTAAAGGGTAAAAATGGAAGATTGGGTGTGTAGGGGCCAAAGAGAATGCCATGGTTTTTCATTTAAAATAAAAATGTATTAAATGACACAAATTATAATTTGTAATTATGATTGTAAGCTACAATTTACAAAGCTTTCACAAAAAGTGAAATTTCAAATTTGCCTCTTTAAAACTCTGTATATCACCCCCCCAAGACCATATCAGCAATTAATTTACACCATGAAACTCCTCAAACGTCAATGTAAAATAGTAATTTACCTCTGTAATTAGATAGTGATTTAAAACTATCAGCCATGGTTATAGCAGAGGTGTCAAATGGGGCCTTACACTCCTGAAGTGTCTTGAACCAGACTAAAATGTAATTGGGAAATCTCTAACAAAATAAAAATGAAATTGAACATGGATGATGTTAATGTGTAGTTTTCTAAGTGAATATTCAGCCCGCAGAGATCTTTGTGTATGGTTTAGCAGTCATAAAGTAGCTATTTGAGTTTGGCACCACTGGTTTACAAGAATATCCATAATAATTCAGTAGGAATGGTTAGAGTTCACAATTACCTAAAGCATTTTCCATGGAAAAGAGTAGTGACTGACTCATCAGTCCCCTCTGCATCAATTCATGGTGTTACAGCATTCAAGAGTTGGAAGGGAAACACTTAAAAGATCATTTATTCCATCCCCCTCATTTTACAAATGAAAAAAACTGAGGTCATGAGAGGTAAAGTCACTTGAATGCCAAGTCACAGAAGTTATCTTTTCTGACTCAAAATTCAGCACTAACCTTGAGCTAACAAATCTGAAGAGCAGGGGAAAAATAATAAGAGTGACAAGAATGCTGACAATGTACCTAAAGGACCCCTCATACCACACTCAAGGTGTGGAACTGCAAATTAACCCACCTAATCAATTCAGCAACCATTTATTAATAAGTACTGTCTAAAGAGACAAAGATTCTGTTTTCAAGACTCTTACAGTTTAGTGAGAGGAGGTGGTAAGACATAAATGCAAATTACTATAAAACAAATTGAATGTGATGAGAAGAGGCTCAGAGAGAAACACTCAGTTTCTCCTGGTATCATCAAGAAAGGCGGCCCCTCAACTAAAGTCTTCAATAAACAGAGATTAGGAAGGGATGTGTTCCAGGATGAAAAGATCAGGATATTAAATTAGAAGTCTAAATTTGGATGAAAATATTTGAATAAAAATAAAATAAGAATGGAAATATAAAGGCAGAATCAAATTGTAAAAAAAAAGTGAAATCATAAAAGAGACAAGTAAAGTTTTATGTTGTTCAAGAAAGAGATGAAAGCTTGAACTAAGATTAGTGGCAAAACAAATGGAAAGTACTATGCAAATAAGAGACACAGTGGTAGAAGAACATGGCAACTGATTAGATATGGAGGGTGAAAGAGGAAGAAATGGTTCTTTTCTTTCGGGCTAGGGTGACTAGTGGAATCACCACCGAAAACTAGAAAGTTTGGAACCGATGGGCAGCTTTCAAGAGGTAAATGACTTCAGTTCTGGAACATTAAATGAGAAGAGATACTATATCTCACAGAACCAACTGAGACTGCTTAAATCAAGTGTGCAGGTGGTGCAAAGTTGTCCACTAATCTTTGTAAGAAATGAGGGCAATAGCTCATTCTGTAGCTGCTAGTTTTGTTCTAGCTATACCTCAATTTCCCTTAGTTTTTGGTCCAGCAAAGGAACATAGGGAGCATTCCTTTTATAGGCTCCTGGATTATGGCTACAATCACATCTGTGTCACGCAGATTTAAACATTTCTTTCCCTACCAAAAGCATGGTGGGCAAAAGGAAAAAGCAGAATTTGTAGCAAGGGGGATAGAGAAATCCGCTAAACTAATGGACATTCGTACATCTTCTTTCCTAGCAAAAACAACAGGACAAGCTTGTTCCCAAGCTTAATGTTTTAAGACTTTAAAGTAATATGCCTTCTATTTCATACACCTGTAACTTTTAAAACAACTGCATACAAATGTGATCAAAGCACACAGATTACGGCATTTCAATCCAATGATCCTTTTTACTTAACATTCTTTCATTTGGTGCCCAAAGCATAGTTAAACTGAAACTAGATTATTCATCTAAAGTACTAAATCTAAGAGATCTCAAAGTAGGCCAAAACTCTGGCTAATATTTAAATAAACTAGACTCGGATCTCCACAGAAAGGAATGCTTCCCAACATCATTGTGTAAATGCTAGTGTTTTCATACAGATCTAGCCTGATAATACACAGGTGGTGTGCTATTAGCTTACCAAAGGTTTCTTTTGCTAATTCAAGGTCTGCCTCTTCCTGTAATTTCTTTAGCCGTAGTTTATCTGCTAATTGTTCTTCTGGTGTAAGCTCTTTAGATTCTTCAGGCTCTTCCAACTATAATGCAGACAGGTATGAAAATATTGTTTAAGAGAAAAGAGTTCTTTCGTGTCTTTCATGGATATCTATGGTGCTTTACAACACTTCGATTCAGAAAAATGCCCTAGAAGTGCAATTACAACATTTTGTTGCTAATGGACAAAACAAACAAATTAGAAAATCTGAATATTTATGAATTTGATGATGTCCACTGTTTGGACAACAAGGAGGCCTTTATACTGTCTGATGGAGTGGAATGTAAAAGGTATCCATATGAAGAGAAATCTCTACCATATACATATGTGTATATGCTATCCAGAAACAAAGAGGGACAATCCTGCCTCCCCAATACTCTTTAGGGATTCTGCTAATTTTTGTAATCACCCATCATCAGAAGTGAGATTATCTCACCCCAATTTAACAGGCTTAGTACAATCAGAGTAAAATTTCTTTGGCATGTCTGTGATAAAGACAGCAAAATGCCAAAATACCACAAATTCTCACCTCAATGATCAGAGAAGAAAGGGCCAAGGCAGCAAGAATGCCTTACATTATACACTGAATTACATGATTCTACTCCCTGAGGTGTTATAATTTTATTCATAATTACATTTACATAGAGATAAATTGACCAAAAGAATTTCTGAAATATTTCTTACACTATCTCCAGTGACCAAAGAATAAAGATACATCAATGTGTGTGTGTGTCTATATATATCTATATCACAGAAACAGGTGCCTTTCACATTCCACTCAGCAAGCACAATGCAGATAATGAACAATAAATGCTAGAACTGCAGACAATGGCAGAGATCACTCAATAGTTGGTCATGACTGTTCCAGAAGGTCTATGAAAATGTTTAATTCTGTGTTTTTCCAGAACTGAAAACTAAGTTCGAGCAAATGTACATCCTAAAGGACCGATTTTAAATGGACTCTTTTCCATAGTTATTTTCACTAGACATTATTCGAACTGATTCTATGAAAGTTTTTGCTCTAGAATATCAATACTTACCCTTTTCTTAATTTCTTCTTGTCTTTTCTTCTGTTGCCGTTCTTTCTCTTTGATTTTTTCTGCTATTTTCTTCTTTTCTGAAACTTTTGTTTCTAAAAACAACACAAAACTTTTACAATCAGACAATTCCTTTGTTTTATAATTGCATACCACAGCATCATAATGCTAGTTTTTCATCTTATGAAATAAAATACAAGATCAAGAGCCTAAAACCAAAACCCTCTTCAAGTCCATAAGGATGACTGTGCTAAATGGGAACATGGAAAAACTTATTTTCCTTATTTAATCAAACATCATAATCAAGATAATCAAGAGATTATCGACAATAAAGTATTCTGAGGAAGTGGATTGGGGGGGGTGCCAAGAGATGGCTGGTTTCTAAATAAGGTTCTCAATTGGGTGCTTTTTACTACATGCCAGTAAACACTCTGGAAGGTCACCAAGATACCTCACCAAGAATGGAAGGGAGCCCCAATGGCTCACCTGGTTTTACCTCTGTCTCCTCTTTTTTTTCTTCATCATCATCATCCCAGTTTTCCTAAAGAGAAAAACCTGCATTAGCTGAATTATTAATCTGACAAGACAATCAAGCCAGTTAACAATCTGTCTCTTGAACAGATTCATAATAGGTGAATCTTAAGATTTTGGACAACCTGTGTATCCTTAAATATTCTAAAGATCAATTATGAACCTTTCCATTCAAAGAAATATTTGACATTTATATAGAACAGGTCAAATTCCATTATACACACCAACACATACAATACACACAATCCCCTCCATAAAGAAAAGTTATTTCCAAATCCTAGACAACTATCATTTACTCAAACTATTTCATGTCTGGTTTAGCTAAACTCAGAGAAACATCACCAAGTCGGTCAATTGGTGGTAATATTTTTTGGCTACAGCAATTCTCAAGGTGAAACATTTTATGTAATACAATTTGATTAAAAAAATTGAATGGGCTTTGCAAATCACTAATTATTTAACCTATTTAAAAATCAATACTTAAAGTTGGACATGTGGTAATATTTAAGGTTGCAATTATAATGCCAAAAGCTATTCATTATTAAAAAAAAATTCCTAAATCTGGATAGGATATTGGAAGGGCTCCTTGAATTTGTCACTTACAGTCCCAGGATAGTCACTAAGCAATTCTAGAACTAAAAATAGCACTGTTATCTGGCAGAATTTAAAAAAAAAGAAAGAAAGAAAGAAAAGAAAGCTATAGAGAGCTTGGAGAGCAAAGCTATAATAGTGAGTATAATATCTATCTCCTTGTTTCCCACCACCCAGCTGAACTTCTCTTATTCCTCCAACATGCCCCCAGCAATCTCATCATTGAGAAGTATCATCCCAGAAGAATCTAATCAGCCTAAGTGCTCTCATCAGTGCCCTCTGATTGAAGAGTGGAGCCATGTACTCACAAGCCTCCACTTAGAGGAGGCCCAACATGTACAGAGCACCAGGCCTGGAAGCTGTTGTTCAGTCATTTTTCAGTTGTATCTGACCTTCTGTGATCTCATTTGGGGTTTTCTTGGCAGAGATACTGGGGAGGTTTGCCATTTCGTTCTCCAGTTCATTTTACAGATGAGGAACTGAGGTAAACAGGGTTAAGTTAAGTGACTTGTTGAGGGCCAATTAATAAAGCGTCTGAAGCCAGAGTCTTCCTTACTCTGGGACAGGACTAAAACAAGTAAACAACCACCCAGAAATCTCTTTATCTCCCACCTGGCTACTCTTCCTTTTGAGCTTCTTTAACCACACTTCCAGAAATCTTATCACTGGGAAATACCATCATCCTGGAAGAATGAAATCAATCTTGGCATTCACAAGTCATCCAGGCTCTGCCTGGAACCTTCTTCTCACCCCATGTCCCCGCTGGCTACATGCCCTTTGGACTTCTTGGAATTTTCTATCACGCTGTTCTCTATTCTCATTTTTCTGCTTTCTTTTCTCTTCCCCCATTAGACTGTATGATCCTTGAGGACAGATTTTCTTTTTTTGCATTTGTATCCCCAGCTGCTTTAATGTTTATTGACTATGAAGCAGGGAGCCAAGTCTGTAAATGGCCAACCCTCAAGTTGGGCAAACAGTGATAAATCTAATAAAGTGAAGGACACGGAATGAAAGGTGTAATTAGTTAATTACTGGTAAAGGCTTAAATAAGTAATACGCTGCAACAATGGCATCAAGCTTCTCATTTTGTAAGACAACTAAAAATCCAAATGCATTCTAGGAAAACAAGCCAAACAAGAGGGACTGCTTTTTCAATCCTCACCAAATCCTATAGTTAGATGATCAAGTCTGATGATGAAGGGATGCCATTCATTTGTGGTATGCTCAGTTTATTCTTTTACACCTTGTGACAAAAAAAGTCATAGTTTATTAATAGATTTCAGGCAAACTAGCTGGTTATTATTTCCATTGACAACATTCAACCTTTACATCACCTTCACTTCTGGTAAACTCAAGCTTGCATGGGCCCAAATCAGTTTGCTCACTAAAGCACTTCCTTGACTTTTGTTCTCCCTGTGGCAATAATTATCTTGATATTGGTTTATCTTTTGTTGATGTTTTTATAAATGCTGACCTCAGGTCTAACAAGTCAACAGTCATGTACAAGTGATATACACACCACATCAAAAGTAAGTCTTTTCCTGTCTGTTAAAAAGTACAGTGTCCTCCATCAATAACATTATCATTCAAGACTCCTTTGAAAGATCTTTTGTAACCCTATGATACTAAACATTACAAGGCATAAGATATGAGCTACATGCTTACTAAATGTATTTGCCATTGAGATGGAGGAGATCCAGTGGAAGAATAATTCCCTGTTGATAAGGTCCTTCAGATACTTCTATTTGAGGATGAGATTGTAATGATCATGTCAAGCCCCTAGAATACTGAAAACCTCCGGAAAGAGATTAGCAAAGCATTTGGCCTGTCCAAGCACACACAATGAAGCAGACAATTCATGTCCAGGGTCCAGATTTCAACATGTACCTAAAGAGATGCTTTAAAGAATCTGGGCTGAAGTCATTCAAGAAATTGCAAAATTCCTTTACGGGCATCAAGATTCCCATAAAAGCAAAGGCTCATACTAACATTTTATCAGTGGCACTTCTATGTAAAGGATGTATCATCCTGCCTCTGAAAAACTGAAGAATGACATACAGAATGTATTGAAGAGGCCCACTGTGGGTGTAAGCAGGCCAGAAATGTAACTGAGGAACCCCAAAGAAAAGCAGCAAAGGATATCATCAAGCAACTGTATGAAAGGAAGAGAAAGAGGGTGGTCATGTGACAAGAACAAAGGATACAGGTGGACAGTCAGTGGTCTAATGTGTGTGATACTGGAAGTGAGAAAGCCTTCCAACACACTGAATGGATCCTCTATGGCAAACTTTTGGTAGAAAAAAGACAGGTCACAAGGGCTGGGCAAGCACAGATAGGTTGCAATCTGTATGGCTGGAGTAAACTCCCAGATGGATGAGAGCACAGATCTATTTGCGTATTTGAGTATTATATGAGTAACTACAAGGCCAGTTTGACTGTACTGTGTACAGAGTGTACTCTGTGAGTGTAGGAAGGAGAGCAGTGTATACAGAGTCTAGGAATGTAGACTGAAGTCAGGTTGTCTAGTGCTTTAAATGTCAAGAATTTATATTATATCACAGAGGTAAGAGAAAGCTGATAGAGTTTTCCAGGGTAGGGAGGAAGAATGTGTGACAAGTCAGACCTGCACCTTGGCAGGTACATAGAGAGTTGACTGATGTGGATAAAGACTCTTAAGTCACAGAGACCAGTTGGGAAGCCAATTGAAAGAGTACAGCTGTGGTAGCGTAGTGGTTGTTTAATTGGGAAAAAAGAGAACAGACGTCAGATACTGTGCTAGACACTAGAAAGAAACAACAAAATTTGGAAACTATTTGGATATATGGAGTGAGTGAAAGTGAGGAGTGGACAAGAATTCTGAATTGCAAAATTGCATTAGAAAGATGGAAGTGTCCTGGACAGAAATACAAGAGTTCAAACGGGGGATAGTTTTGGAGAAAGGTAAGATAATGAGATCCCCGATAGAGGCTGGAAATCTATCCATGACTGCTCATCCTGTGCAACTCAATGTTGCACTCAAAATTTTTTAAAAGGGAAGGGGGTAGGAGGAAAAAAGATAACTTCTTTACTCACCAGTCCCACTGATTGAGAGCACACACAAAGCTCAGAGGATGTATATAGTAGCTTCAACATGATCAAAGGGAATAGATATGAAACGGAGGGGAAGGGGGATAGAGGGGGAGTTTTCCCAATCCACAACCTAGGCAACTAGGGCTGTAGGTACCTGAGTTGGGGGTTGGAAAACCATGGCTCCTTTCTCAGCAACTCATTCATCTCACCTCTTGGACTCCCTATTTAGTCAATTTAGACTTTATCAGTTCTTTACCAGGTTATGTTATTCTACAGTGCATAATCATTGAGAGGATCTGCTTCTCTATTTTCTGCTCCAACAACAATTCCTTTTAAATATATAGATTGGTGGTATATCTAGAATCTCCTGCTTAGGTCATAATATCATCCACCACAGATAAACATGGCTATCACTTCCACTCTAGGAGAGTTTTGCCTGATGTCTATTTAAAGGACTAGGGGAACAGAGTGATGATGGTCAGAAGGCAGGCTGGTCCTCCAATTCTGAACATAAGCAGAATCATTACCTCTTCCCAGCTTAAGTCAGCAGGCGGCTGAAAGGATTTTTAAAAACTGAGACGCATGTAAACGAATAAACAAATTTTCTTTCTTGCCCCTACTTGGGTAATGGTCATTCTTCATTGATTGCCCTCTTTTCCCTTGGACCCTAAGGTGAACCCAAATCTCTGAGTAACGCCAAGAACTTTCCCAGGATTCTACAGGTCTTCCAGAAAGGATTGTTCAGGACAAGCCTGGACCTCACCAGCAGCTCCATCTCCTCTCTCCCCAACTTAAAAAAAAAAATTTCTGTTTCAATGAACAAATATTTATTTTCTCTCCCTCCCACTGAAAAAAATACAAAACTCCTGTAACAAATATGCATAGTAAAGCAACACAAATTACCACACTGTCCATATCCAAAAAGCTATGTCTCTTGAATCCATCATCTGTCTCAGAAGGTGTAGTATGCTTCCCTATTTGTTCTCTGAAATCATGATTGGTCACTGAATTCATCAGAGATCTTAAGTTCATCAAAGTTGTCTGTTTTTGCAATATTGTACTGTATAATAAATTGTTCCCCTGGTTCTGCTCAGTTCACTTTGCATCAGAATTCATTCAAGTATTCCCAAGTTTCTCTGAAATCATCCCTTTTTAAATTTCTTACTGCACAACAGTATTAAGAATATTCATAATAGTATTTGTTTCTATAGTATGATCTGTTCAGTCATTCCCCAACTGATGAGCACCCTTTTAGTTTCCATCAAATACTTTTTGTATATATGGACCCTTTTCCTCTTTCTGAGATCTCTTTGAGGGTGTGAGCCCAGCAGACATATCACTGGATTAAAGGATATGTAGTTCAGTTACTTTTCCAGCCCAGTTCCAAATCAGCATCTTCATTTCAAAACAAATTCCTGCTTCTTTCCCTATTGTAAACTTATATTCTCAGGATTAATTATAACTATGCTGAACCCAAGGGGCAAAGGGGGCATTATCCTTAATAAATTCTACTCTTGTTTATTTCAACAAATATATATGATACTTCTCTCCCACATGTTTATCAGACTCTAGGACTCCACAGTGTTCCACAACGGCCAATACCTATATTTCTTACATTGTCTAAATAGTATCAAAAATCAAGTCTATGAACATTGAATAAGTGAATTGTTTGTATGTGCCAGAACTGAAATGTGATAAATACTGGTCCACAATAATTTAATTTGGAATTGGCTAGAAGTACACACTGAAATTATCTGCCTCCTGGCAGAATGCCCACCTCCCCAGTATTTCCAGGTAATCTCACATTTCTCTGAAATACATCCCCCTTTCTTTAGAAGACTGCTTTAGAACCTTGAAGAAGTTTCTGATTCTGGTAACTTTAAAATTACAGACTAATTGGAGCAAGATTCTTGATTTACAAAAGCAAGGAAACGACTTCAAGATGGAGAAGCTGAAAGAAATCTCTTACCAGGTCTTCAGGATCACTTTAAATCTTAAGGAAAAAAAGCACAGTGCTTGAAATGGTTCTAGCATTCTGGATTAAGTCTCCATAAATTAATGGTGGGAAACCAAATTTCTTGGGGGGGAAAAACCTTACTACTCATCAGGCAATGGATTTGCTGATTAAGAAGATGGAATAAAGCAACTGCTCTATCATATTCATCCTATCAGCCAGTCCACCCATCCAGCTAGCCGCCAGAAATGTTGATATCTCAATAACATATACTAACCTAAGAATTCCACCTGCATTTTTCTCCCTTGCCTTCAGAAGATGGAATATGTTCTCTTCTCCCTAGCCAGTAAAGACCAGGGAAAGCATCAATGCACCAAAAATTTAGCAGAAATGTTTGTTTTCACTTACGAAGGATCACAAACTTTCCCTTTGTGAGATAGAATTCCATACATGTCTACAAGCAGTCAGCTGCAGAACAGGTTTTAGAAAAGACAACAATATCTAATATAATTTAATGTCTGCTATGAAAACTCAGAGTATGGGTACTAGGTACAAATCCCCCAGCTGCCTTTCTCAGGATGTTACAAAGTGACATTTAAAACCCCACCTAAATCTATATGGTTAAAACCTAGTTCATGATGAAATGGTTCCAGTTTTACTACAGATTGTAGTTTAGAGGCCTATTTCACCAGAAATTCAAGTTTTGCATCTTCTAAGGATTATAACTTTCTATCCCACTGAGTTAGCATCTAGACATTGGTCAAAGATAAACATTATACCTCAGAAACTTGGTGCAAGCAAGACCAATTAGCTGCCAATCTTCAACCCTAGTTTGGTATTACTACAAATGACAACCTATATTTTGGTTAGAACATAAAATCTGCATTTAATAGGGACTATGATCAGATCAATACTGTATCCTCCAAAAGTCCTAGATGCTCTACATGAGAGTGTGACAAATTCTGTGAACTGGACTGTCAAAAGCATTTAGAATTTTGGGTCAATCACAATCAACCAAACTACAAACTCCTGAAACTCCCCTCATGAACATTTCTATTTTATTATAATAGTAACCTGAAAAGTAGTCCACGCTACTGAATAATTCAGCCCAGAGAACAGTAGAGAGCAACATGGAGGCTCCTCGGGATTCTCAATCACTACCACAACACAAACTTTTAGGTTTGAGGTCCAACTCCCAGTACACATTTTGGGGAGAGTTAGGTAGGAAAGGATGCATATCTGACAGTCATTACAGTCCCAAGAATTAAGATGTGATGAGTTCCTCCTTTAATTGTTTTCAGAGGATCCATTAAGACCCTGCTATACAACCCCCCAAAACCCTAATTAGAGACTAGGTGCTAAAGCCCAATAGCAATGTTGCCTCTACACCCCTCCCCCTTTTCGTTCTTTGAAAGATGACAAATTCGTCTGACTCCTACATTTTTGGAATGGCTCCAAAATCAAAGCAAATGTGCTAAGTCTTGCTTTAGAGAACTAAAGTACATTACATTAACTAGAAACACATTGCTGACTAAATGAAACAAAGATTCTATATGGGTTTACAATGTCACCCAATCTAGGCTTTTTGTTTTGATGCTGAAATTGAACTAAGAAAAATGAAGAGACAACGAATCCAAAGTACTCCATGGAAGACATTCAAGGAATCTTGGTAATGTAGCAGAATAAATAGTATACTTGTTTTAAGAATACACACCAGAATATAAAAACATTTTGATAAAGGCTAACAAAACCCAAATGTCATTTCAACATTGCATTGAGAGCCTATGATTTCTTCGGTATATTTGGGAACTCCATCCACCAAAGAAATTCGAGTATAATTCATAGTCTTAGGAGGATGACTTGACCATGATCAGGAGGGCTTTGAACCCTGGTCTAACTAGAAAGTCCAGTACTATTTTATGACAGTCATATGGGTTATAAAATAAGTCCTAAATCAACTCTCTGGTCAGTTTAAAAAACTTTTATTTTTATTTATGTGGGTTTAATAACTGTGGGGGGGAAAACAGAAGCTAGTTCAAGTACACAGCATTATTTTGTTGACTTCCAGTTCTTTTCTTCTCATTCTTAAAATTATTTTAATTTTTCCCTTAACTCTTCCTTCCCTAACCTTACCTCATTTCCACAGCTAAAATTTTTTCCAAATTGCAATGTACATTGTACAGGGTTATAGTAAAAAAAAAAATACACATTTTACAGTATCTTAAAGTGTGCTTGACCACTTGGGGAGGAGGGGTGCAGCAGACCCCCAACACTCAAAAGGAAAGACAAGCCAGAGTGTTCTCTATGCTTCAATTTTTAGGTCTGTTGAACAGATAGCGAGCCAGGGATGAGAGGAAAACGTTCAACTTTCAACTTCACACATATAAACATCTGCTGAAACATTTCAAGAGTTCCACTACTTTATTAAGTTTTATACCCTTGCCACTCTGGATATAAGATTTAGCGGCTACGAAATAAAATACTTGGGACAGTTTCCTAAAAGCACATGACTGACTCCATGTTGAAAATGGCACACTTTTCAGAAATATACAATGAGGCTGAATCAGTTCAAAATAAACTCAAATTTAAACTTCATCCCCTGAAAGGAGTCCTCGCAGCCCTTTCCCGCACTCCAACATCCAAATACTATGTTTTCATTCTGTTTTTCACGTGTACTGATAAGCCCTCCTGCCTACTCTCCATTTCCCACGTTGCCAGGGAGTTACTCTGGGCACTCATTCCTTCCTCCAGCTGCTCGTCTATTTCATGAAGAGAGAAGCTGGATCTCGTCATTTTTACGTTTCTAAACAGCTCTGGTAAATGGTTTGATAAAGAAGAGGCTGCGACTGATCCCTCAAAATGTCTCCACGTATGTAAATTCATCGATCCTAATCAGCTGCTCATTAGAATCTGCTGCCAATCACACAGCGACAGGACTGGAAACTCCGAGGACCCAGAAGTGAGTTAGTCCCGACCGCGACAGAGGAGAAAAGGCCGGGGAAGCCTTCCCCAGGATCCCCAGATGGAACATGCCCCAGCCACGGGGCGGCAGACCTCCGGCCCCCCGCCGACCCGGCCCCGAGGGCGGAGCGGAGCAGGCCGCGGCCGCGTGTCTCCGGCCCGGGTGTGGAAGGACGGACCGGACCGCGGGCCCGGGGAGGCAAGGGCGCCACCACCCGGAAACGGCGGCCCGCCCCGGCCGCAGGCCCCCCGGCGGCCATCCGCCACCTCCCCCGCTCCCGCCGCCGGCCCGGCCTCGCGCCCACCTTGACGTCGTCATCCTCGTCCTCGCCCTCCCAGCGGTCCCCGCCGGCCGCGCCCCCCGCCTTCCGCACCGGCTCCTCCACCGAGAACGTGTCCGCGTCTACGGAAGGGAGGGAGAGAGAGCCACGTTAGGCGCGAGCCGCGGACGGGCCCAGCACTCCGGGCCGCCCCTCCCCCCGCTCCGCGCCAGCCCCCGCACGGCCCCTTACCCCAGGAGTCCGAGTCCCCCGCCGCCGCCGCCATCTCGGGCCGGGTGTGTGAGTGCGAGAGGGAGAGAAGGGGGAAGGGGAGCGCGAGAGGGCGGCTGGTGAGTCACCCAGGAGCTTCTCGCTGGCCAACGCGGGGCACGCCGGGACGGCGGCGGAGCGTCAGGCCCGGGCCCCAGGCCCCGCCCGAGGCCCCGCCCCTCCCAGGCCGCGGGAATTGGGCGCGACGAGCGCTGAGCGCCGAGCTCCGCCCCCTCCCGACGCGAAGAAGAGGGCGGAGGAGGCGGGGCTTCAGGTGGGCCAGGTGGACGGGCGGCTGGAGCGCGGGCTGCTGGGAGAGGAGGGGCCGAGACCCCGCCCCTTCCTCTCCCCCTCCCCCTCCCCTCCCTCTCCCTCCGCCTCGGGAGCTCCGCTTTCTCCTCTGCACACGCACACATCCTACCTCGAGGAACGCCTCTTGCACACATATAGTTAGAAGCAATGGCCCTGCTACACGAGAAGCACCGCTTTGCTTTCCCACATCCGCTCTGGTTGCACACACACGTACTCGCACACACGCACACACACACTCAGTCACGTCCCCTGCACACGCGCCCTATCCTACACCCTGCTTCGTGGGGAGGAAAGCCTCCTCTCCCACCCGCACCCCTCCTACACACACGCAGACACACACACGCACACACACACGCTGTCACGTCCCCTGCACACGCGCCCTATCCTACACACGCCCTGCTTCGTGGGGAGGAAAGCCTCCTCTCCCACCCGCACCCCTCCTACACACACGCACACACACGCACTCACACACACACTCGCACACACACGCACACTCACACGCACACTCACACGCACACTCGCACACACACGTACTCGTACACACGCACACACACACGCTGTCACGTCCCCTGCACACGTGCCCTATCCTACACACGCCCTGCTTCGTGGGGAGGAAAGCCTCCTCTCCCACCCGCACCCCTCCTACACACACACGCACACACGCACACTCACACACGCACACTCACACACACACACTCGTACTCGCACACTCGCACACACACACGCTGTCACGTCCCCTGCACACGCGCCCTCTTCTACACACGCCCTGGGAGGAAAGCCTCCTCTCCCACCCGCACCCCTCCTACACACACGCAGACACACACGTCAAGGACATCCCTTTCACACACAACCTCCTCACGCGGAAGCCGGTCGCACTCTATACACACACCCGCAATGAACGCTCAGACCCCACAAGCCTCCACGCAGCTCCTCCCACTCGTGTGTGAAAAGCGTGCGTGGAGGAAAAGGGGGTGTTGTGCTTGTGTGCGGGTCAAGGAGCTCGCTACTGACATTCCTACAAGTTTGTAAAAAGGGTGTATGGGGGGCTGCGTGTGAGCCCGAGGAGATCCTTGGTGACGCGCGTGGCACAACTCTGTGTCTCTCCCTGGGCCTCCACGGACGCCTCCAAGGGCACGCGCCCCTTCCTTACTCGCAAGTCAAGGAAATGCCCTTCTCCGTCCCGCGTACACACTCTTTTGACAAACCTTTTCTCGAACCCGGGCACAAGGGAACCCCCGCCCCTCCACACGCCACTACACATATACACACGTCTCACACGCGTCACCAAGGCACTCCGTGTCCTTACACACACACCTACCCTTTTTTCAAACTTGTAGAACAAATGGCACCAGCGCACTCCTTGCCCCCCCACGCACACATACACACACACGCACACGCACACTGGTCGCCCACGCGTCCCCAGGGCACCGGCCGCCCCTTCGGGCATTCGCACCCGCGCGGCTCCCAGTGTCCGAAGCAGCCCGAGGGGCCGGAGCTCTAGGACCGCCGCCCCACCCCCGGCATCCCCACCCTACAGTCCCTCACCTTCCTCCTTGTTCGAAGACTCGCTTCCTTCCCACCGATCCCAGGCGGGAATAGCGGGAGAGCCGTCCTTTGCCCCAGAGGTAACTGGAGGGGCTCGGGCCGGGCCCCTGTGCTGCGCTCGGGTGAAGGCGCCGGTCCCGAGTCCCGCCCATGCCCCCGTGGCTCCCCAGAGCGGGGCCGCGCGCGGTCACAATGGGTACCCGCGCGGGGTCATTCATTGGAATCCTCAGAGTGCTGCCCGGCCCCTTCCCGTTTTACTGAAGAGGGAAACTGAGGCCCGGAAAGAGGAAGAGATGTGGGGTCGGAGAAAGGTGGGGCGGGACGTGGAGGGGGAAGAGGTGGAAGAGAAAACCCAAGTTTTCTGACTCGCGGTCGTAGGATGAGAGGTGCAGAACTGAAAGTAGCCTCGGAGGCTATCCGGTCCAACCCCTCATTCTACAAGGAGGGAAAGTGAGCCCAAGAGAGGTTGATGGGACAAGGACAGAATTCGAATCAAGGTCCTCAGATTCCAGATGCCGAGTTCTTTCCCTACAGCCTCCCACCTGATTGCAGAACAATACATCTAGTTTAGCTATCCAGTGTACAAAACTTGGGCGAAATATCATAGGAACTGCCAGTTTAGAGCCTGACTATACAGTCATATTCGTTCTAAGAGAATTTACTAATGTGGCATTTACTAGGATTTCCTACTATCTCCTGTTTGTTTCTCACAGGTTTAGAGAGCTTGTTCCCACATTCAAGATGTTTCAGTTTCCAGAGATGAGATCAGAAACTTACATTGTTCACTTTCATTTATTTATACAATGATTTTAAAAGTGCCTATTCTTCCTGAAGTCGTTCTTTGAATACTATGTATCCTTGCCAAGATCACAAGTATCTTGAAGGCAATGTATGTCTTCCACTGTTATCCTCTTGAGTATTTGCAATGGTTGGATACATAAGCATCTCTACCCAACACACCTTTGACACAATTTTTTCTTTAATTAATATGTATCCTATTAGGGAGATCAAATATTAAATGATCAAATATCCAAAAATTAATGTCATCGATTTCTTTCCCTTATAGACAAAGCAATGTTTGTAGAAGTTTGCTATTGGGGGAGGACTGAGTTATTTGTAAATTTTATTCATTGATTTCTAATAATGAGATATGAAGTCATTTATTAAACTAAAAGCAATGACTTGGGATTTTTCCTAAAGCACTTGAAAATTTTTTGCAGCTGTTTTGTAATAACATAAATCCAGAAAATTTAATTTTGTCCCTCACAGTTTGGAATAACTTATTGTAGTTTATGTTACAGAAATCAGTGCAAGCAGTCTGGCATAATGGATATTGGCAGTAAAGTTTAGGTCCTTTGACTGAATCCAAACTTCACAAAAAAAAAAAATTCTCCTTAATAAAAGGATTTGTTGTGTAAAACTAGTCTCAATCAAAAGACTGTACCCAAAGGACCTAGAAGGCCACATGTGGCCTGTAAGTTAAAGGTTCACCACCCTGGAGAGGCTAGAGAGAGCTTCATTTGGAGATTTACGTTGGAATTATGCCTCAGGGTTAAGACTGTGGGCAAATAATTTAGCCGAAGTTTTCTTAACTATAAAATGGAGATAGTGATACTTGCAACTACATACTAAAAATGAAATAGTACCTATTCTCAAAGAGGAAGGAAACCTTGGGTCAACATATAACCTTAGGTCAACATATAACTAAATCCTAGATACATACAAAAGAAGTACAGGATGATTGCTCTGGAGTAGAAGGGGATCAAGAAAGGCTTCTTGTGGGAGATGGCACTTAAAAGTTAAGAGCTGAGAATGATTCTGTAGTTGTGAAACTCAGTGACTGGAAGGATGGGTTGGGTGCCCTCAGCAAAAATAGAAATTTTCAGCAGAGGGATGAGATTTTTGGGAAAGATAATGAATTCTGTTTTAGAAATGTTGATTTTGAGATGCCAATGGAAATCCAATTGGAAGTGTCTAATAGGTAGTTGGAGAAGCAGAACAGACTGCCAGAAAAGAAATTTAGGAGTCATCTGCACAGAGATGGTAATGGAATCAATGTGTCGAGAAATTATACACTGCATGGCTTCAGGCAGAGACTCTTAGCATGCTTGGATTAAAAAAAAATCAAGGCTTTTTTGGTCTTAGAAGGTAACTCAGTGGTCTTCTAGTCCAATGCCACAGTTGAATGGAATACCAACATAACCTACCCTGGTAAATGGTCATCCAACCCCTTCTAATAAGGGGAACCCATTTCCATGACAAACCACTCCACTTTGTGACAGTTCTAATTGTGAGGAGATTTTTCCTTACCTCTAAATTTGCCTTTTATCTAGTATTCCTGATTCTTCCCTCTGAGGTCAAACAGATTAAGCATAATCCCTGCTTCCCATGAAGGACTTCAAATTCCCCTTCACATACTTAAACATAAACTGTCATGTTTTTCTTCAGTGCCAAACATTCCCAGTTCTTTTAACTAAAATTCATATGGTTTGACTAAGGCCCTTCATCATTCTCTTTACCTTAGCCTATATACCACCCTCTTTTTCCTATCCTATATAGTTTCTGGGCAGCTAGATGGAATAACTGATAGAGCACTGAGCCTGGAGTCAGGAAGACCTGAATTAAAATCTGGCCTTAGATTTACTTACTAGCTTATGATTCTAGGGAAGTCACTTAACCCTTTTACCTCAGTTTCCTCATCTGTAAAATTAGCTGGACAAGGAAACAGCAAACCACTCCAATATCTTTGCCAAGAAAACCCCAAATGGAGTCACAGAGAGTTGGACACAACTGAAACAACTGAACCACAACATATTCTCTAAATTACCAATGCCCTTATTAAACTACAGTATTCTAATGGAATAGAGTCCTCTAGATGTAGTGTGGCTAGGGCAGACTATAGAGAAACTATTACCTCCTCCTCCTCCTGAAAGAGAGGTGAAGTCTCTCAGTGCAGCCCAAGATTTTATTAGCTTCTTTGGCAGCCATACTCTGCTGATTAATTACAAATTTAAAATATAAGAAAACTCTCCTTTTCCAGACAAAGTGCTGCCTAAGTCTCTATCAACTTATAAAATGGATTTTTTAAACCCAAGTGTTCATTAACCCCTACTAAATTTTCTTTTAAATTTTCTTTATTTTTTCTTACTTTTTAAGTTCTGAACTATCTTCCTCCCCTTCTCACCCTGCACTAGAGAAGATCACCATTTGATATAGCTAGATCAACAGATATAAATACACACATATTTATATACATATGTATGTGAGAGAGCATGAAACAGTACTATGTAATTCATTTGAATAGTTATAATACTCAAAATAGCTTATTCATTCACAATGGTTCTTTGAACAACATTACTGTTACTATATACATTCTTCTCTTGGTTCTGCTCATTTTCCTCTTCATTATTTCATGCAAGTCTTTCCATATTTTTCTAAAATCAACCAGTTCATCATTCTTTGCAACATAGTAGCATTCCATCACAATAATATACCATAACCTGTTTAGCCATTCTCCAATTGATGGGCATCTCCTCAATGTCAAGTTCTTTGCCACCACAAAGAAAGTTGCTATAAATATTTTAGAACACAAAGGTTCTTCTCCTTTTTCTCTAATCACCTTGGGAAGAAACATAGGTAACTGCGGTATTGTTGGGTCAAAGGATATATGCAGTTTTGTAAGTCTTTGGACATCATTCCACCTCCAAAATGTTTGGATCACTTCACAGTTCCACCGACAGTGTATTTATTAGGGTCCCAATTTTTCCACGTCCCCTCCACATTTATCATTTCCCATTCTATCATTTTAACCAATCTGATAGTTGTGAGATGTTTCTTGAAGTCGTTTTAATTTGCATGTCTCTAATCAATAAGGATTTAAGAGCTTTTTTTATATGAGTATACAGTTTTTATTTTTTTCATTAAAAACTTTCTTGTTCATATATTTTGACCATTTAGCAATTGGAAAAATTACTCATATTCTTATAAATTTGACAAAGTTTTCTACATATTTGAAATACGAGATCTTTTTCTCTGAGAAACTATTTATAAAATCCGCCTTCCCCCCTCAAAGTTCGGCTTTCCTTCTAATCTTAGCTACCTTGGTTTTATTTGTACAAAACCTTTTTAAGTTAATGTAATCAAACATCTCACTATGCTTTCTATCTTGTTTATTCACAAATTGTCCTATCCATAAGTCTGATAGGTAATATGTTCCATGATCTTCTAATTTTCTTATGATCTCTCTCCTTATATCTAGGTCATGTATCCATTTTAACCTTATCCTGGTAAATAATATAAGATATTGGTCTATACCCAATTTCTACCAGACTACTTTCCAATTTTCCTAATAATTTTTTTTTACTAAGTAATGAATTCTTATTTCCGAAGGTTAAATTTTTACATCTATCAAACCCAAGTTTACTATAATCATTTGCTACTTTGTATTTTATGTCTGTTCTGTTCTCTTATCTACCTACTTTTCAGCCAGTACCAGATAGTTTTGATAATTGCTGCCACACACACACACACACACACACACACACACACACGTAGTGTAAGGTCTAATACTACTAAACCTCCTTTGGTAACCCCATTAATTTCTTTGATATTCTTGACCTTTTATTCTTCCAAATGAATTTTTCTTCTGGTTCAATAAAATAATTTTTTGGTAATTTAATTGGGATGGCATAAGAAATAGATTAGTTTAGGTAGAATTGTAATTTTTATTATATTGGCTCTGCCAACCTCTGAACAATTAATATTTCTCCAATTTTTCAAACCTGACTTTATTTGTATAAAAAGTGTTTTATAATTATGTTCATGCAGTCCCTGAGTTTGTCTTGGCAGATATACTCCCAAGTATTTTGTATAGTCTGCAGTTATTTTAAGTGGGGTGTTGTTGGTAACATGTAGACATTCTGATGATTTACGTGGGTTTGTTTTATATAATGCTACTTTGCTAAAATTATTGTTTCAACTAACTTTTTAGTTGAATCTCTAGAATTTTCCAAGTAAATCATAATATCATTTGGAAGAAGAGATAGTTTTCTTACTTCATTGTCCATTCTGATTCTTCAATCTCTTTTTCTTCTCTTATTGTTATAGCTATTATTTCTAATACAACATTGAATAATACTGATGATAACTGGGCATCCTCATTTCACTCCTGATATTATTGGAAAGACTTCTAGCTCATCTTCATTACAAATAATGCTTACTAATGGTTTTAGGTAGATACTTCTTATCATTTTAAGAAAAAAGTCCATTTATACATATGCTTTCAAGTGTTTTTTTTAAATAGGAATGAATATTGTATGTTGTCAAAAGTTTTCTGTATCTATTGATATAAGCATTAATCAGTTATGTTGATAGTTTTCCTTATGTTAAACCATCCTTGCATTCCTGATAGAAATCCTGCTTGATCACAATCTTTGTGATACATTTTGCATTCATATTTATTAACAAAACTGGTCTATAATTTTCTTTCTCTGTTTTTGCTCTTCCTGGTTTAGGTATCAGCACTATATTTGTTTCATAAAATGAATTTGGTAGGATAATTTATTTAATATTAATTTATTTAATATTGAAATTAGTTGACCTTTAAATGTCTGGTAGAATTCATTTGTAAATGCATCTAATCATGATTCTTTTTTTCTTAGAAAGCTCATTTATAGCGTGTTCAGTTTCTTTTTCTACAGCAGGTTTATTTAGATATTCTGTTTCCTCTTGTGCTAATCTGGGCAGTTTACATTTTTGTAAGTATTCTTCTATTTCACTTAAATTGTTAAATTTATTGGTATACAATTGGGTAAAATAACTCCTAATAATTGCTTTGATTTCATCTTCATTAGTGGTATAGTCACCCTTTTCATTTTTGATCCTAACAATTGGGTTTTTTCTCTAAAAAAAATCTTATTAACCAGTTGTTTATATCTTTTATTGGTTAAATTTCACTTAATTAGATTCACTCATTGCTTTAGTCTATTGAGATATCTTTAGATAACAATTCTGTCATCCAGTATCCATCTGTGTTATCCACAAATTTAATGATTATCCTAGTGCAGCTTTTTAGGCATGTCATTGACAAAAATGTTAAACAGCCAAGGGCAAGCACACATCACTGAGAGACTTCTCTGGAGACTTGCTAAGATGTTGAAACATTAACAATTACTTTTAACCAGTTCCAATTTCATTTCATTTTATCATATTTGATTTTACATCTCTCCATATTTTTATAAGAATAATATGAAATTCTTTGTCAAATGCTTTGCTAAAATGGAGAGAAATTAGATCTATAGCATTCTCATGACTTACAAGTTTAGTACTCATGTGAAACAAGGACATAAAATTAATCTGGCATGACCTGTTCTTGAGGAAGCTCTGCTGGCTCTTTGATCGTGACTTCTTTTTCTGGATGTTCATTAGATTGGTCCTGAAATATTTTATGCATTTTGTTATTCAGAATGAGATTTTAGTCTTATTACTGCCTCTTGGATTTCGTTGTTATATATCATATATAGATATCTGTCTTTTCAATAGATCAGCTTTTAGTTTTAATTATCATTTCTCTAATTTTTTTGGTTGTCAGTTCATTTCCTTTAATTTTTATCTTCTCTTTTGCACTTATTTTGTTTATTTGATTACAATTGCATTGGTTATTGTGTTGTAGTCTAATAAAGGATATTTAATATGTCTGCCTTTTTAACATTTGTTTGTAATATCTGTTTCCTAATACATGGTCAGGTTTTGTAAAAATTCCATCTGGTGCTGAGAAATACATTTATTCTTTAGCAGTCCCATTTTCAAGATGCCATATGTCTTTTAATTCTAGTTTCTCCAGTAATTTGTTCTACATTTTTCCTTTTGTTTATCTTTATGTTTTGTCCAAAACTGAGACATTAAAATATCATGCCTCTGTTGTATTACTTTCTCTGTTTTCTTGTAATTCAATTAATTTTGCCTACATGAATTTAGATAATAAGGCATTTTGCACATATGAACTTAATAATGAAATTGCTATGGTTCCTTTTAGCATAATGTACTTTTCTTGTTTATCTTTTTTTATGTCGTAAATTTTTGGTTTTGCATTGTCTGAAAGTATGATTATAATTCTGATTTTTGGAATTCATCTGATGCATAGTAATTGTTTTGCCAACTTCTTTTTTATTCTGTATGTTTTTGAGTTTTATGTGTATTTCTTGCAAGCAACAGATTATAATGTTTTGTTTTCCTATCCAATCTGTCGCTCCTTTACGTTTTATTGGATTGTTTAGTTCATTCATGTTTAAAATTATAGGTTAGATTTATGTTTTCTGCCATTATTTCTATTTTTTTTTCTGAATTAGGATTTCCCCTCTCTTACTTTTATAAAGATAGTACTTTGTATTTTCAGTTATTTTAACTTGATATACTTTAAGGCAACTTTGTTCCCACAATCTTTTTTTCTTTTCACTAAACGCTTCCCATTTCCCACTTGTCCTTTTTCATGTTTTAAAGTTTAATTTAACTTATTAATTCCTTTTTCTTTCTTCCTTTTATCTAGTTTTCTGATTCTTAACCTTTTTCTCTTAATTAGTTAAGTAATATCATTTTGTCTTCAACATTTTTTTTTTGGTTAGTGTTTATTTCATTTTCTATGTCTTTTTTATCTGTAAGATCTTATTCTTAGCTTTTTAGAAATTCAATTTTATTTTATTTTCATTTCCAAATTCTCTTCCTCCTTTCCCTCCTTCCCCCATGCATTAAGAAGGCAAGAAATAAAAAAGCTCATTACAAATATAAAATCACACAAACAAATTTCAACCATACCCATGTTCCAGAACAAAAAATAGAAGAAAAAAGAAAGAAAAAAATGGGCTTCAATCTGTACCTTAAGTCTGTTAGAGCTCTGTTTGGAGGTGCATAACATTTTTTATCATGAGTCCTTTGGAACTGTGGTAGATAATTGTGTTGATCAGTTACTAAGTCTTTCACAGTTGGTTATCTTTACAAAGGGGGCTATCTCCAGTCTTCCTGATCTATATCCTGCCAGATGGCTCAGGAGGAGAAAGTGAGGCTGGTGACTTTGCAGAGCTCTCCCTCACTTAAATCCAATCCACTTGCAAGTCATGGCTTCATCTTTCTGAAGCCTTGATTCTCTTCCAGAACAAAGGACAAACAACAACCTGTGAGTAGTCTGAGCTGCCCCATTGGGAATCCAACTGGCCAGTTCCAATTGAGTAACTCAGTTCATTTCAGTTACTCACTCCTCACCCTTCCCTCTTTCCTCTCTTCTCTCTCTAGCCACATAGGGTGTCATGTCCTCATCTGTGGGTGCTCTGCCCAAAGAAATGTACATTTTAATGACTGAAACCTAGTAAGTATATTAGCAAGCACTCTAGCACACCCAGGATGGTCTGCTAACACAGGTTCTTTGATCTGCTTTGCTAAAGGAAAGACAACTTTTAAATGGGTCAACAATCTTACTTTAATTATATTCACTAGTTCAGGGGAAAGCACCTTGAACATAGAGAAAATACAAGTAGAGAAATTAGCACAAAGATCAATAGACCGGGCTCCTACTGTCTGAACAAGTAATACAACTACCTTCATACATCACCTGATAGGAGAGCACAAACCTCAGGGAGGGGGGGACTCTAACAAATGACTACTCAGAATCTCTTCTAGGGAATCAAAAGGTCCTTCTCATAAGCGAAGCCCAAAGCAAAATACCAACCTCCCAGTATATATATAAAACAAAGACTTGACCCCTGATTGGCTCAGAGCCAGTGGGCATGAATTCCCTACATGACTCAGCACAACTGCGAATTCTCAGGGTTCAAAGGAGATTAATCCTTCAGATGTTCATAATTTAGCTTGAGCCTGGGAAACTGAACTCCCAAAAGAAAACAACAAAATTCCCACCTTGCTTGGCTTACAGTAAATTATCTTGGAGTTACTGACTAGATTTATTTCTTAAAGACCATGCCTTAAACCCAATTGACTCTGGCTCTCATTGATTGGCCATCTATAGGTCCCAACCCAAACATCCTTTAACAGTCATTGGGCTTTGATGGCCCAGAGTGAATGCAAATAGCAATTGTTTCTGTTTTGGCCAGAATCCCTAAGGGTCTTTCTCTCCTATATTGAAGTTTTTAAATTAGATAAAAGGTGTCATTTCTTGCCTGATTTCTTAACCAGCCTTAATTACTGAACAGGCTTTGCCTCGGTCAAAGTAAGAACTCAGAAAGACCTTAGCTTAAAAGGCCAACATCTCCTACTGCATCTGGGGTCATCTGATCTATATCTTGCCACTGGACCCAGATGGCTCAGGAGGAGAAAGTAATGATGGGGATGGGATCAGAACCCCCAAAAGGAAAAGATTTGGAATCTGGACCCAAAAAGGAAAAGCCCCTGGACTTTCCCCAAGTGTCTCAAGTCCCTGGCCTTCTCCTGGGGCAATTGGCCCTTCCCAGTTAACTAACTCTCCCTTTCTTTGTCAGTACCTGGACCCTCCCCAGGCCACCACTCTCTTAATTCCATCTAAACCCCTTCTCTATTCCCATAGTCTTCTGTCTAAAAGATCCATTTTGCTTCCATGAAAGTGCTCAGATTCAATCTGGTCTATTTGCATTAGTAATACAAATGCTTAGATTCCTTAAGAGTCTGGCCAATATGGCAGATTTTTAGAATCATGCCCATCTATCTGTATTCTAATAAGCCTTATCTAATAAGCCTTGAAAGAAGGGTTGGGTCAAATTCATTCAGGCAGGACCTGCATGTTGCTATTTTGGGAGTCCAGAATTCCTAAACCTCAGCAGTGAGGTTGGAGACTTTGCACAGCCCTTGCTCACTTAAATCCAATCCACTTGCAAGTCATGGCATCATCATCCTGATGTCATGGTTGTCTTCTAGAATGAAGGACAAACAACAACTTGTGGGTAGTCTGAGCTTCCCCACTGGGGATCCAACTCACCAGTTCCAGTTGGGCAACGCACCTCCTTTCTCCTCCCCTCTCCTCCCCTCCACTCTCCTCTCCTCTTCTCTATCTACGTGGGGTATCATTCCCTCACCTGTGAGTACTCTGCCCAAGGGAATGTATTGATGGCTGTAACCTAGCAAGATAATCTTGAGGTTTACTGGCTAACAAACATAAAATAAAGAACAGGAGTAGATGTTGTTAGGGAAAAAGGAGGAGGGGTAGCAATCATGATCTTGGACAAAGTTCAGAGTGAAACAGATTTAATCAAAAGAGAAAAATAGGGAAACTACACTGTCAGCCATATTCATCAATGAGTTGGTGGACTTGGAAAATATGGAAAGACTTGGACTTTTGAATGAAGAAGTTATCCACTTTCAGAGAAACAGAAGACAAATAAATATAGTATGTCTTACGTAGATGCATATGAATATATATGTATATATGTGTATATATATAGGAGTATGATCATAGATATCTAAGTATATGTATGTGAAAATAAGTGTACGTAAGAGTATATGTTTGTATATATTTTTATGTATGTGCCTATATATGTATGTTATATATGTATATGTGTATTTATGTATGTATGTGCATATAGATATTGTCTATCCATCTATATCTCCATGTTTCATTGCAGCCTGGGTGGAGTGGGGAAGGGTGAAAAAAACCACAGTAAAAAAGTCCATAGCACAGAACAAAAGTTACAAGGAAGCAAAGATGGACATACATGGTATTGCTTATATAGGCTTTCTTGAAATGGAAATTTATTGTAGATTTTGAATACTCTCTCACCTTCTGCTGTACTCATGGCAATACTTTTTTTCTTATTTTGTATTTAAGTTTATAATATGCTTCTTTTCCCCTTCTTGTTGGGTATTTGTTTTTGTAGTTAAGTCTAAAATAATTTTTTAAAAAAACAATATTGTTATTACTGTGTAAATTGTTCTCCTGGTCTTGCTCACTTCACTTTGCATTCAGTCCATATGTCTTCACGGGTTTTTCTGAGACCATCATCATAATCATTTCTTAGTGCACAATAATATTCTATCACACTTATATATCATAAATTCTCTGGTCATTCTCTGATTAATAAGCATCCTTTCAGTTCCTGTTTCTTTGCCATTATAGAAAGTTCCTCTTATACAATGGACCCATTTTCTCTTTCTTTGATCTCTTTGGGATGTAGAGGAAGGTGGGAGGAAAAATAATATATTAAAAAACTTGTAAAGACTAGCATATAATAATTCACATTTACATATCCTATTTTTTATAAAGCATTCTCCCCACATTGGTCCTATGAATTAGGTGGCATCAAAATATTATCTCTATCTTACAAATAAGAAAACTAAGATTTGATGAGGTTAAGTGACCTCGCTGTAGCTATAGCTTTGTATCTGGGATCTGAACCCAAGTCCTCTAATTCCATAGCCAAGGCTCATTCCCCTACACATAGTTGTGGAGAGAATTTGAGATGATTCTAATCAGTTCAAAGGCAAAGTCTGAATGTATGCTTTTTTGGATGGGGATAACATTACTTTCTAACTACTTTCCTCTGAAATCCTGTCTGGTTCTATTAGTACACTATGAAATAATACTTTTCAAAGTGGCTTTTTTTTTTTGTCAAATGCAACATTACATCAGATTTATATGTAGATAGAATCTCTGGTATTCTACAGTTTTCCCTGCACGTTAAAGATAACTGATGAAAAACTGATTTAGTTAAATCTGAGTCGATGCTTTATTCTTGAGGAAGCATATTGCTTCAACATTATGAAGAAAAAGAACTTAGACGACTCCAGAAGACAGATGAACCATGCTACCCACCTCCTTTTAGAAGGAGTAAGAACTATGATGCAGTGTCATATAATTTCTGACAACGCAAATGTAATTGTTTTGCTTGATTATGCTTATTTCTTATAAGGATTGTGATTTTACCTCTTTGTTTAGGGGACGGGGATGGGAGAAGAAGAAGTAGGAACTGGAGAGAGTGTGGCCAGAAGGGAAAAGATGACAGTCCAAAGGAAAATACAAACAGGCAAGACAGCTTTGAAAGTAATGTTTAAATATATACTTTAAAAAGAAAATTGTAGTAGAGATTTGGGATTCACATATAATCCTTTTATTTTCTAGTTTGTATGTGGAGATATTCTTTTGGGAGAGGTGTTCATTGAATTCAAAATTTAAAATTAGAAGCAAAAAATAGTTTCAATATATATTAACTGGAATATATATTTTTCACTTAAAAAAGAAAATTCATATAGACTAAATATCCAAATATGGATTAGGGGAGATCTTAGAGCTGTAGATTTTATATTTTGAGTAATATTCCATTTCATCTCAGAGATGAAATTTGCCCTGCATAGATTTGGGAAACTTAATACTAGAGATCAGCCTATGTGATTTCAAGCTTCTCTCCCTCTAGTGGACGGTGGTGGTTGAGGAGATACCGTATCCTTTCCGAATGAGTCAGAAAGGAACTCAGTTTGGTGACTCAAGGAAAACCTCACCTGGTGGGTGCCCAGATATGACACCACTTTGCTGAATAACTAATAGAGTGACACTATAAGACTCACTGCCTTTTTGTAGTCTTAAGGAAGGCAGTACACAAACTGATTTGGACTGCTTACATTGTAGAGTGTCATTACTGCAGTGCCCAAATAGTCATATGCAGGACACACAGGTGTCATATCAATATTAATATTTTATCATAATTGAGCATATATATTAGATTAAAATACTAAAATGGAGGAATAAGAAAAAAGGAAGTATGACTGGGATGTAATTGGCAGAAAACCCCTATCTGTTCAGCATAAAATTAAAATGATTGAGCATGAAGCTTTTTTAAAAATATGCATTAATAAAAGTAAATTATCAGCATTAAAATGTGTTCATTTATATTAGAGAACCTTCTTGTACCCCCTCTATGTGGCACTGTTAAGTAATATCTAAAATAGGGTGCACATGGGTATGAAAAATGATCCATGAAACTCTATATTGGTCTGATCATTCTGAAAAACTATTGAAATTATACCCCCTAAATTATTAAACTACTTATGACCCAGTGATATGACTGTTAGGTATGTACCCCAGGAAACAGGGGACAGAGGGGAAAGTGTATGATAGATACATATAAATATATTATAAATTATTATAACAGCATTTTTTCCATGGCACAAAACTGGAATCAAAACAGGTGTTCATCAGGTGGGGAGTGGTTGATTAAATTGAGATATATGAAAGTGATAGAATTTTATTTATTGCATTATAGGAAATCAGGAATATGACATTCAGAGAAAAATGGAGAGACTTGTATCAACAAAGGCAGAAAATGGAACCAGGAGAACAATTTACATGATGACCACAAGAATGTGAACACAGACACAGTCTGAAACACTTGAGAACTTTGACTAAAGTCTTGACCAATCTTGGATTCTAAAGAGTGATGATGAAACATACCTTCTACCACTTATTTGTAGAGAGAAGGATGATGGGCATGAGGTACAGGACCAGACATATACAATGAGATACGGGCAGTATATTGATTTATTTCACTTTGTTGTAAGGACTTGTGTGTGGAAGTGTTGGAGAGTAATGACAGGCACGTAAAAAAGAAATCATTATAAAAGGTGGCAGAGGGAAAGGAAGGTGCAGAAGGGGAATCAATTAGAACACTTGGTTAATGCTTGGTTCAATTTATATATTAAAAAAGTACTCTATGAAGAAGTTCGTGGTTTCAGGGGCAATCCTCTTCCCTTTTCTTCATGTCTTGAAATGTTTGTGATTGTTGAATTCACAATAAAAAAAGAAAATTGGCTCTGAGATTGACATAAAGACCAAAACAAACAACAGAATATTAAGGTCGAGGTGTGGAGGTGAGGTCAGATTTTAATGTCTCACTTTGGACTGCAGGTGATTTCCTCCCAGCTTTGTTTAGTCTTCTACATGGGAGTCATCGGTTGGAGTCTTGAGAAGGTCTTCTATCTCTCTGGCTAACTGTGACTGCTGAGTTAGTTCATGCTGCCACTTTCTATTAAAGCTCCCATTAATGAATTCAAGGAAAGTAGAAGAGGGCAAGGAAGGGTCTGGTATACAAAGAGATGACCCTTGGGATCAGTATCCACTGTGATCTCAGATGCCTGTAGGCATCAAATATCCACATGTGAAGATACTAGGGCCATGTGCTCTGGAGACTTGTCAGAAAATTCTCCTCCTCCCCCCATTTCAGTCAACTGTGGACTGTTTGGATGAAGAACTAAATTTTCCAAATTTCGAACTCCCATAAAGATAATCCTTGGTGGTTGTGTAGATTCTGAATTATTTTTTTCAATAACAAAGAGCTTTGCAAGGACATTTTCCTCTTGGATCACCTTCCCATCATGTTTCTGATGTTGAGTCCTTTTCTGTAACATGAGTTACAGATAAAGAGCTTAAGGATGGACTGGTCAAGATAATTTTCTAAAGAAAAAAGTACCTGAAGAATCGTTTGCTTTGCTGCATGGATGGATGAAGGAGTCAACCTGTCTCCTGTATTTTGGTTGACAATTGTTGTAATAAATTAGAGACTTCTAGTTAATCATTTTTTCTGTCCTAGAATACCACTAAGCCGGCATCTTTAACAAAGGGAAAGTTGTAAATTTATGCTCCCCACCAGCCAGTGGGAAGATCCAGGTTATATACTCATTCCTCTTTATTCACAGCAAATCAGGCACTGTTGATGACAAAGATGGGCTGAGTAAAAGGTATGAATGTGATAAGACAGCATGGAGTAAGTAGACAGAGCACTGATCTTGAAACTGAGAAGAACTTGGGCCCCAATCCTGCCTTGGACACTTACTTAGAGTTCAATGAATAAAACTTAACATTTTATCTTGGGCAAGTCACTTAACCTCTCTGTGCCTGTTTCCACATCTATAAAATGAGGAGGTTGTACTCAATAAAATCTAAGGCCCCTTCCAATCTAAATCTATGATTGCATAATTGGTGGTTCTTATACACATTTGGGAAAAATGATAAATTCAATTAAAATAGGAAATTAAACCTTACAAATATTTAGCATATATTAAAATAGCACCTTATATATTATGACAGTATGATAATGTACGATCTCTTGAATCAAATACCTAGTTTTCCTTGAATAGAAGGCAATCAATTTTAAGGAAAGATCTTGACTCTCTGAAACTCAGGAAATATCTTAGAGGAAATACCTTTGCTTAATTCAGTTTAAGTAGTTATAATTTTCATCATCCTTAACCAGATTGAGAGAAGTTAAAGGAATGTTTGACTTCAGTTAGATATTTTCTTCAAGGTATTAACTTTTTTATTGTTCTGTTTGATATATTAGAAAAAAATCCCTAAACTTCTTGTTTTATGTTATGGAATTTTTATTTTGTTTTAGGATTATTATAAAAGTGAAGTAAACATTTATTAGGTAAGAGAATTCCAGTTAGCAAAGGACACTTTCTCAGACAGGCGCCCTTTCTTATTTTATTCACTTTTACCACAACGTGCGTATTTTGTTGTTTACCCCTGATGAAATGGATTTATGGATATGATCAAGTTTTAACTAAACTAAGTCTAACAAAAGGGATAGATGACTTAAAAAGGCTTCCTGCAAAAAAACTCAGACTGAAGATAATCCTTATAATGGGAGTGCAAGTGAATAAGAAAATGACAGCTGACAAAAAAAATAGCTTAATTAGATCTGATAAGAAACTGGCAAAAAAAATACACAAAATTATTAAGATTGGCCAAAATATGGGTTTACATCCACTACTATTATTCATGAGCTTTGCTCGAATATAATACAATAAAAAAATGCTTGTTAACTCAGTATATATTGTGCCAAGAAGTATTATTTAATCTAGCAATGGTGGTCGTGTAGTATTCTTCTAATAATAGCTAGCATTTATATAGCATAATATAGCATTTATAAAGCAAAGAGCTTTTCATGTTATCTCATTTTGATTCTAGCAATGTGTGTGGGGGCTGAGGACTGATTGCTCCCCATTAGCTGGCCCCCACTTCTTGTGTAGGTGGGTGTTGGTTCTTCTTTAGGGTCATAATTCTTGTGCCAATACTCTTAACCTGCTCTCTCACTCCTCTAACTTCTCTTGGTCTGAATTTCCTATTAAACCTACAGTTGGAGATGGAAAGATGAAAAATGCTAACTTATGCTCTATCCTTTTTGATTCCCTTAGGATCTTTCAGTCCTCAGATCTAGAGATAGATAGTGGTACAATGGATAGAGCACCGGGTCTGCAGTCAGGAAGATCTGATTTCTAGCCTGGGAAACTTACCAGGTGCATGCATCTGGAATGTCACTTTTGTTTACCTCAGCTTCCTCAAGTGCAAATGAGGAATATTAATAACATACTTCCCAGAGAGTTAGTTTGAGGAAGGAGGAACATTAAGATCTTACTGAAAGATATAATACTTGTAAAACTCTTAGTGTCCTGCTTGGGCACTTTATAAATGGGAACCTAATGATGTGTTATTCCAAGATTTCAGTGATGGCTCAGGCTGGAGACCTGCAAGATTTCAGCACACCAAAAGTAGTCTGATCCAGGGTGAAGTCTGAGCTCTGCAGTTTCAATCTCTGGGTTTGAGTGTGAGCAGCACAACTTTGGGTTTAACCCTACTTGGAGATTCAGTAGACTGCAGTTAAGACTTAGCCACAGTCAACCATTTGGAAATCTATGCAGGTCTGGAATGAGAGAACTACCGATAGGTTCCCTTGGGTCCCAGCTTGTTGCCTTAGTTATTCCACTGCAGGCTTCTGAATGGTCCAAAATCCCACTCTCCTCCCAGGCTCAGTCATATAGCTACGTACTTCTGAACTTGCTTCATGCTCAGCACCTAAAGGCTTGCCACTGTTCCATGACCACCACCACACTTGGGTGCAGGTCCTCTTAGTCCACACTGAACCCCAGCACAAGGAAGCGAGTGATACAGCAGTCGGTAGGTACTAGTTCCTGCCCCCTGAAGAAAGGTCCCTCTGGAATCTTTTCTTCCCCTGGTGCACAGCCATTCAGTTCCCATGCTGGAAGCCTCCTGTGTGGTACACTCCTGGTTAGACCATGTCCCAGACATCTGAGACAACTTTGTCTCTCTGTGCCAGCCTGGTTTGGAAAAATGATTCATTCTCTGTGTTTTGAGTTTTGTTTTTTACTTTTGGATTTTCCAATAAGGGTTCAGTGAGGTGCATTTTTCAGATCTTCTGTGAAGTAGTTTTGGAAAGAACTTGGTAGAACTATTTTTTTCTATTCAACCATCTTGGCTGGTCTGGTCTCACTTTGCTCATTTTTTGAAGGATAAAATAATCATTAAAACTACTGAAGCCAGTTCAACTGAGCTGTTCAACTTTGAGCAGAGTTCAGCAGATTTCCAAATAGCTTACCTATCATGACAGACTGACAGTTTCTGCAACTTATTTCCTCACTGTAATTGGGTAACCCATGGGAAATGCCTGGTGCCTACATATGTGTGAATACACACACACACACACACACACAAACACATACAATGTAAAATCCCTATTGATTCTTATTCTCTTCTTTCCTGGATGTCTTCACGGGAATCTCTTCTTCTTGGTGTGTAATTTTTTTTTCTTTAATCTGTTCTTAAAAATTCTTGTTTTGCCACATATCCAAGCAGCTATCAGTGAGATCTGTGATCTAATTTACCTCCTTGAGTTTATGTCTGGCCCACTACATTAACTACACTGTTTCCTACCAATTATTGGGTCTTTTCAACACTGTCATGCTTCCTGTATCATAACAGCTATTTGCAGTAAAATCTGGTGTAGTGCTAATAGACAATTCGCAGTTCCTTATCAGTTTAATTTTATTTTGATCTGTGGTAAAGCAGAAAGAATAATGCCTCTGAAGACAGAGAGGCCCTGGATTCAGATTACACCTGGCACTTATCTATTTAGCCTTGGAAAATCTCTCAGCTTCCTTAGGCCTGTTTCCTAATCTGAACAATGAGGCTGCTGAACTGGATTGTCAGTGAGGGTCCTTCCAGCTAAAAATATACGAATCTTTGAAAAGATAAAAAATTTGCCCAAGGATCTGGGCAAATACATTTTTTCTATCCTTGTTTAGATGTATTCTACTTCTCCTTTCTCTGCCCCCCCAACCTCATTATCTTGTTGTATTGTGGTACAGACACTTAAATCTCATTTTCAGACACTTTCCTTATTAAGCAATTCACTTTCCACATAAACCTCTCTATTCTGAAGGCCCTACCTTTTGTCACAAGCACTGATGAAAATATTATCTGTGTCTTTAACATCTTGCCCCTTCAGTATTGTAATGGTTAGGGAATTTGAAAATCTTCCCTGCCCCTTAATAGGCCCATGTGACCTGCTCTGAGCTTTGGCCCAGCCCACAACCTGAGTCACATGGAGCCAGTGGTGAGAGGAGCTTGCAGAATGGGTGGAGTAGGAAGGGGAGAGGTGGAGAATAAGATGGAGCTGGGAGAGGCAAGAGGCAGAGCAGAGCATGTAGTGAGAGTGAGAAAGGGGGTGATTTTGCCTAAGGGAGCTTGTTTGTGGTGAGGCTTAAGGGAGGGAAGGCTTGGGATGGTGATGGGAAGGCTTGGGGATGGAAGCCCTTTATTGGCAATGTGTACAAATGTCATTGGTACCATGATGGAAATGGCTTTCTGGTATCTGAATAAATATTTTGGTTTTGTCTTTAAGGAAGAGAGTTTCTATTTTGCGAATTTACTCTAGAAATACCCTGCATATCCAAAGCAGCTGCTATGGGTATCACATTGGTGTTATAAGTATCTTGTCTACAGATTTCATAATTCCATACTTATGGTACTTATCATATGTAAAACATTTCACTTAGCTATTTTCTCACTTAAAATAAGAGGGAAGAAAACAACGTTATGTTAAAATTGAAAAAAGAATTCTCAGTGGGTGAAGATAAAATGAAAGAAACCATCAGAAGTTATTTTCTCTAATTATATGTTGACAAAACTGCTAACTTAAGGAATGAATATTTACAAAAAATATTCAGATTAACACAACAAGAGACCACTCAATAACAAATTGAACAAGCCATAAACTTCCCAAGAAAAAAGCCTAGGGACAAGATTTACAAGAGCATTCTATCAAACATTCAAGGGACAATTCTAATATTACAAAGAAAATGTTTGCAAAAATAAGAAAGAATTCTTCCAAATTCTATGATACAAATATGTTCTTGATACTTAAACCAGGAAGAGACTAATCCGACTAATTAAAGGACAATTTAAACCAGCAGTTCTCAAAATGTGGTCCCATGACTGTCAAAATAATTTTCCTAATAATCCTAAGACATTATTTACCCATTAAGATATCCTTCCCTTTTCTAACTACATATCTATGTGAAGTCCAATTTTCTTAGTATACTTCAACAAATACATTACAACAGATAGAACGCAGAGGCAGATATGATAATTCAGCTGTCCTCTACTAAGCCATACATTAAAAAGACTTGTAAAAATATCTATATGTCATTCTTCCCACTAACTTTTGGGGGGTTTTGGAAAATATAGTTATTTTCATGAAAGTATATTACTTATGTTAATATATAATGGGCTTATTTTTAAATGGATTGATACATTAACAATTACAATTTTAAAATGATCAGTTTTAATTTATAATATCATAAATATTGATAGATATCTGTGAGTTATACAGATTATGTGGGTTATCATATAAACCAAAGATCCCTCAGATTATCAATACTTTTTAAGAGTGTAAAGACCAAAAAGTTTGAGAACTTCTGCCATATCTCTATTGATGTAAAAATATTAAATATTAGTAAAGAGGCTACAACAAAATATTTAAAAGGTTATACTCTATGACTCAGTTGGATTTATACCAGAAATCCAAGGTTTGTTTAACATAAGGAAAATTATAAACACAAGAGACCATATAAATAATAAAAACCACATTATCAATAGATACTGAAAATGCTTGTGACAAAAACCCAACACCCATTTTGGCTGAAACCAAAACAGCATGCTAGAAAACATGGGAAAAAAAATATTAAATATTAGTAAAGAGGCTACATATGGTTAAGTAGTAGCTATCTAAAATCAAGAGCCAACATTATGTATGAGAGAGACTTGAATCCTTTCCAATAAGATCAGTCAGTGTTTAGTAAAGCAAAGATATCCATTATCACCACTATTATTTGATGTAGTTCTAAAAAACTACAGCAAGGTGGCAAGAGAAAAGAAATAGGGAGAATAAGGATAGGACGAAAAATAAAACTATTGTTCTCCGTAGATGATATGATGGTCTAAATAAAGAACAAACTAAAAATTTAACTGAAACAATTTCAGCAATGTTGTGGCATATAAAATTAATCCACATAAGTCATCAGCATTTTGTATGCTACCAACAATCCAAGCAAGATAGGAGAAATTCCATTCAAAATGACTATATAACATATAAAATATTTGTGAGTACCTACCAAGATAATCATAGGAGCTACAGGAATACAACTACAAAACATTCTTCATAGAAATAGAGACCTAAATAACTGGAGAATTATTACTTATGGGGAGGTCACGCCTACACTGCCTGAATGGTTTACCTGCTTCAAATTTCTTCTCTCCACTCCAATTCATCCTCCATTCAACCACTAAAGTAGTTTTCCTAAAGTGTACAAGCAATCATGTATTCTTCCTCCCCAACCCCCATGCTCAATAAACTATCGTGGCTTCCTACAGTGTCCAGGAGCAAATGCAAAATGCTCTGACATTCAAAACCTTTTATAACCTAGCCCCACTCCTACCTTTCCAGTCTCCTTATTCTTCCCACCATGTACTCTCCAATCCAATGGCACTGACCTCCTCTCCTAGCTATTTCATGAATCAGACATCCCATCTTTCAGCCCTGGGCATTTCCTCTGGCTGTTCCCCATAACTAGAATGCTCTCCCTCCTCCATTCCAACTATTGGCCAATCTAATTTTCTTCAAGTCTCAACTAAAATTCCATCTTTTACAGGAAGCCTTCTCCCATTCCCTCTTGATTCCTATGTCTTCCCTCTGTTAAGTATTTCCTATTTATCCTTCATATAGCTTGCCTATGGTGCCTGATACATAGTAGGTGATTAACAAATGCTTATTCATTATTTTACTTATTCAGCATCATACCAACCTACCAAAAGACTAGAGAACCAGAATAAATAATAAAATTCATTTGGAGGAACAAAAAGTCAAGAATTTCAAAAGGTTAAAAATGTGAGTCTAGCTGTACCAGATCTCAAACTATCCTACAAAACAGTAATCTTCAAAGTTATTTGGTATAGGTCAAAAAAAAGAGACTGATCAGTAGGAAAGATTAGGGTACATAATACACAGAAGCCAACAAGCATAGTATTTGATAAACCAAAAGACTCTTAACTCTTGGGGGAAGGACTATTTCACAAGAATTGCTGAGGAAACTGGAAAATGGCCTGGTAGAAGTTAGGTAATGACCAATATCTCACACCACATACCAATGCAAGAATGGGATTGAAACCACGCTTTACCCATGCCATGGTAGGTCTGATCGTGACACCTGTTCCATAAATTCAATAAATACTCCCGTGCCTCCTTTATCACCTCCAGGATCAAATATGAAATCCTGTTTGGTGTTCAGATCCCTTCGTAACTCCCCTTCTCTTCCACACCCTTTCCAGTCTTTTCATCTTGTTCAACCCCATGCACTCTGAAGTTCAGTGTGCCTGGCCTCCTTGCTATTTGTTGCACACGATAATCCACTTCCCAACTATGCATTTTCACTGGTTATCCTTCATGCCTGAAATTCCTTCCTTTCTCATCTCTACATCTTGGGTTCCTTCAAGTCCATCTACACTACTTTCTATAAGAAGGGATTCTATATAAAGGGATCCTAATCCCTTAGTACCTAATCTCTGTTGATTTTTCTCCAGTTTATCTTGCGTATATCTTGGTTTTAAAATCTTCATGTTGTCACCTCTATTAAACTGAACTTGAGAGCAAGGACTATTTTTTTTTTTGCGGGGGGGAGGGAGAAGGGTTATCAGGTGCATAGCATAGAGGCCAGCACATAGCAGATTCTTAATAAATCCTTGTTCACCTGAAAAGCCAATTGGAGTAGCTCATACCATCAGATTGGCAAAAATAACAAAAAAGGGAAAATGTCAATTGATGGAGAAACTATGGGAAAAGAGACATTAATAAATTGTTGATGTAGCTGTAAATCCATCTAGCCATTCTGGAAAGCAATGTGAAATCATGCTAAAGTGACTAAATTGTGCATATCCTTTGATACAGTGATGCCACTCCTAGGTTTACGCCTCAAAGAGATCAAAGGATCCACATATACAAAAAACATTTACATAAATTGTTATAGCAAAGTACCAGAAACCAAGGTGGTACCATCACTTGAGGAATGGCTAGACATATTATGCTAAATGTGCTCTAAATTATGCTATAGAGAAGACAAGATGGTTTCAGAAAAGCCTTGGAATAGTGTTATGAAATGGTCTGGGTTGAGTACAGCCAGAATAATTTATGCACGAACAGTACTAAGACAAATGACTTTGATTAATATGATCACCAAACATAATTTCAGTGGATCAATGATGACAGGTAATGGATTTATAATGAAGAATGAAACTTTTTAGGTATAGTCAATGTGGGAATTTGTTATGCTGTTTTATATGTGACAATAAGACTTTATTTTTTCTTTTCCCCCTCAATTTTGGGGAGGGGTAGAGTTGTAAGGTGGAGGGGAGCTAAGAGGTTGAGTTGCTGTAAGAAAAAATCTATCTACAAAACAAAAACTCAAAATTACTTCTGTGAGTTCCTGGCATACTTCCTAGTACACAGGAACCTTTATTGCTGGCTCTGGCTCTAAGATGTTTCCAAACTCCAGAGCTCCCCTTTTGTGGTTATCTTCAGCTCCTTTCCAGTTCAGATCTTCCTTTTCTTCAGAACCCCATCCCAGTTAACTTCTTCCCCTGCCCTACACAGCTTCTTTCCCCTTGTTCACTGAAATCTTACAATTACCTTATTTTTTCCATGTCACAGAAATGACCCTGGGTTCTTGAAAGCTATGCCAGCAGAATACAAACTCTTGAAAGAGGCCAAACTGGAAAGGCTTTATGTACTGAAGTGCCTTTGCTCTATCTACCTCAGAAAGTCCCAGGCAACATGGGGAAGTTCACCAGATTGGCCACAGGGCAATGAATTTTTCAACTACAATAACTAAAAAATTATCAGCTAAATTACAAAGATTTGTATTATGTCAGTGAAAGGAGTACCCACATTTGATGAAATCAGTCCTGATTAACTGAAATATATGTATATACGTACATATACACACAAATGTTTTACGGCATATAATAGCGTAGCTATTTCATTATAATTGATTAAATTTTGGAATACTTCTAGAAAAGTGGGAATCAAATTAGGATCATAGTGCCGCTTCTATCAGTTGCTATCTAGTCTGGAGTGACAAGTGCCTTGCTCAGGAACGTTAACTGCCATAACTTCACTCCTATAATCTCATGGCACTGCAGATTACAACCTACCTGCAACTGCGCCATCCTGTGTGACTTGTCCAAATCCTCCTAATTTCCTCTACCTTGACATTGTGCAGATAGAAATGAAGCATTTACGTCAACTACCTGTTACCGCTTGGATTACTTTTGTGGATTAAGTTCATCTTTATAAGAAATCTATCATGGCTAAATGATTAGGGGAATAATTTTTGATTTCTTGCTTCATGGGGAAAAACTGGTTAAATCATCTCTTATTAGCAATATTAAACATAAAATAATACTAAGAGAAGTCATTGTGCTATTTATCTACATGGAAAAAAGCAACAAAGGTATTTCAATTTTAGTACACTTCTCTAATAAATTACAAGTCCCACGAGGCTCAAATTTCTTTTCATTTTATGACAGTATAGGAGTTAGAAAGCTCTTCAAATTCAGTCTATAACAGTGTTATTCTCAAATTTACTTTTGTACTAAATGGTTTAGGCATGTTTCACACAAGTTGTTCAAAAAATTCCAACCATTTCTGATTTTCCTTTTGTAAATTGGTCAAAATTCAGGGTTTCGTTGGTATAGATTCTACCTACAAAATACAATCTTTAATGAGAAAGTAGTTTTAGTGCCCCTTTTCTGAAAATATCTTTTATATTTTCCACTCAGAGCAGCCATTGCAATTTTTCAATTATTTCTACAACTTCATATATGTATAAAGGCTTAGGATCACTTTATGTAAATAATCCTCAAAATGTCACTAAGTGAACTGAAATTGTTCCATTTTGTAGCTAAGATCTGGGCATTGAAAGATACAATTTTTAGCAGAACGTATACAGGCCAAGTATTTAGACTCGCAACCATAAATGCCTTTTTTGGCCTTCAATCAATTATCAAAGAACGCAAAGTGTTTTCATGAAATCTTATCTGAACATCACAAGTGTGAGACTGAGTGACTTAAAGCTTTCGTTAATAGGGAAGCCAACAAACAGCATGGTGCAGTCAAGTGGAAAGAGCACTGGCTTTGGACCTAGAGGCCCATTAACACTCAACTATCCATGTGGCTTTGGGAAGATCATTTAATCTCCTAGGGCCTGAATTTGATCATCTGCACAAGAGGGACAGGGGAGTAAAGGGGATTGGACTAGATGATCTCCAAGGTCCCTTCTTGAATCTTGACCTATGACAGCAAATGATTATCATCTTACATAGTAAATAGAAATCTTAAAGTGCTAACACTTTCATGATTTTGCAGTGATTTATCTGAAAACATAGCTCATATAATGGTTAGTTTTGGTGAACTGTTTTGTTCCCTCTTCATTTTTTTCTTAGGAGGATGGCCCACTAGGTATGAGGAAGGATATATTCAGAAATTAAAGTGTTATAAAAATTAAAGTTGGCAACATCAATTTTTAAAAGCAAGAAGTTATATTTTAGCTTCTGCCTTTTCAAAGAATATAAGCTTGCAAGTCAGTGAAGTTTCATGTGCGTGTCTCCTGAATCAGGCAAAAAAATTAAACCTCTGTGGTAAATAGAAAATGAAGACATAATCTAGAGCAGAAGTTGGTAAAGTATGGCATGTGGGCCAAATCTGACCTTCCATCTACTTTTCATATGACCCAAATTTGGCCCTTAGGCTATGAGTTGACTGACCCCTAATCTAGAGCCTAGTCCCTCAAAAATTACTGAAGTTGCTATGGCTCTATTCACTTTTTAAAGACAAAAACACAGCAAAACAAAACACTACATACAGATCACTTTAGACGATTGAAAAGATAAAGAGATTGCACTGGTGTAGGGTACTACCTACTACCTACACCAGTGTATACAATCTTTCCACATTTGACGTATTAACTGCATCAAAACTTTATTCCCGAGCAGAGATCTGTAGGCTACTCCTCAGACAACAATGTCTATAACTAAGCCTAAAATCAAAGCCTTCCCAATTGCCTGAGCTTCCAACTGGCATAGACTTTAGGAACCTAGGATTACCTCCCCCAACCCCAGAAAATGAGGCACTGGGTTGGATTTCAAGAGAATAGTCACAGTTTATAAAAATACACTCTGGAATTTCAATCTATTGCATGAAATGAAGTAGATAAATTTAAGCACTTGAGTTTTGTAGTTATTAAGATCAGATCTTATTTTGAACATATTTCCATTAATTTTCAAATCACAGAACAGTTATGAAAATTAATGACATTTAAGAACACATTAAAAAAAGTTCCACTAGAATGTCTTCCCACATACTTTTTGCCATCCTCCCTTGCATGAGTCACCGAGTACTAAAGTAAACACTGATTAAGTTTGGATAATATTGAGTTCTTCATGTAATTTCCATCTCCACACCTCCTAAAGCTGTTGGTTCTCAAGCAGCAGTTGGTCAATGAGCTAGGTCAAGAACTGAGCAGTAAGAGAGTAAGCTGGAATGCCACTGGGGAATTGTAAAGTAAAAATTAATGACCTGAAGCTTCTTCTTGAAGCAAAGGTTCATCTGGGGAAGGAAGCTTTATAATATCAATATTCTTCTGGTGATGCAAGTCATGGAATATCACAGACCAATTCCAAGAAATTAGAGTTGAGGGTCATCCAAAGAACAATGGAAAAGTGCATGTTGTAGTAGTAGTCTGCAATATGCTACCACTGGAGAACTGAACAGGAAGAGCAGGGTGAAGGATGTCTTCAAAGAGATTTATGAGCAAAATCGGAGGTGTAGTAGTCCCAAGTACTAAGAGCAAAGGATAACTGATGGAAAGCCTGTGAAGTTCCACATGTAGTTCTCCACAAAACATCAGGAGATCTAGAAGAAAGTTCCTCCTGTTCTTTATACTCTATATGAATCTACTTAGATGAGATCTAGTCCTCATTAAGAATTCTCTGCTTATTGGAAAGTGTTTCATTATTCCAACAAATCTTAGGTCATTGACTGTTATTTGTTGACAGCTTGAATATAAAAATCATTGAAATTGAACTCCGATAGTCAACATGAATACAAAAAAGTCTATCTGGAAAAAAACTTAGATTTTAAACATAATGGTTTTCACCATTCTATAGGAACTACTGTAAAGTTTAAGAATAAAATACAGTATCAAATCAGAAATAGAAGTGACATAAAAGGAATACATATGTAATCTGTCAATAACAAATCAGTCTTCTTGTGAAAGTTGGCACTACAGTTATAAGTTCTCATTCAAATTTAGGAAAAATTTACCATTTCACTAGGTAAATAAAATACACTTTAGATAAAAGAATAACATCTGGTAGTTGAGATCTGTTATCAACTTGAATTGAAGGTTCATAAAGAAAATGTCATATAGGCTTGGGTGTTTATGCAAATTACATGAACAGAAATTAAAAATGCACGATGGGAGGAAAACCATTTTCTAACAAGGTTACAAAAATTCAAATTTACCAAAAGTCTTTAAGTACATGGAAAAAGTGTGTTAATACATATTTTAGAGCAGTATGTGATTATTACATTGCTAAGTATAAATAGTCTTTTTTCCTGAATTTATATTAGCTCAGGATATAAAATCTCAGATATTCTGTGAAGTGTTAGACAAATTTAAATCTATAAAATGTCTGCTTTGGCTTTACTAAAAATCAAGTAGTTATTGCTTTTTGAAAAGGCTACAAAGCAAAAACTGCAAAACTGTTAAACAGGCCACAGAATTTTCCAAAGGCCCTTCCAAATTTCCCTTGAATCATTTATTCACAGTAACTCATTATGTCTGATTCATTGGTTGATAGTTTTCAAAGTATTTTCCTATTGTCGTTCTGGACAACATAGTTGAGTTTTACCATGAATACAGGGGTGACTAATGAAAAATTCCTATTTTAAGTGCTTCAAAGTGCACAAGTTTAAGTTGTTGTTCCCCTTTTGTTATGGGAAAGACCTTAGAGAAATCCTTCAACTAAAAATTACAAATATTTTCAGCAACTATAATGCATGCTAGTCAGTTTGGGCTTGAAAGTAGGGCTTTCTTTGATTGTGCTGTTTAAGAATAAAAAGAACAGGGAATATCACCAGGTTCACAATGTTGCGCAAGAGCATATATAAAGGTAATGTTATGTACATTTTATTTCAATAAAGACAGAAGACAAACAGCATAAAGATGCCCAGATGCCCTAAAGATAAATACATTTCAAAGATTCTCATTAAAATGAATCTGTAGTATCTTTTCCTGCAAGCAAAATACCTTTCTTTAAATACAAAAAAATCAGTATTCTGAATTGCAAATGCTTTTGCTTTTTTTGCAGAAAATCTGCCATGATTTTTTTTAATGAATAAAGATTTTCCACAAAACAGGCTTTTTCTACATGCTAAATTTTTTTTAAACAGTTCAGTGACACAATGTGCTAACTACATACACAACAGATAATATAGTAAGAAAACACTCAACCTGATGAAAAGTTAAAATCTTCATTAATACACTGAAAATTGACATAACTCATGCCTTTAAAATCAAAAATACAAAAATTAAATGTTTTCCTAAAAAGATTTCCTTATTTTAAGGACTCATTTGAAAATGAAGCTGCATGTAATTTGTACAATAAAGTTGTACAAGTAAACAGGTAATATACATAAAAAATTAATTGACATACTTCTCAATTATCAGTTGTCCACCTTTAATTTCCAATACTGTACTTTCTTAACAAGCATACAAAATATCAAACTTCTCTTTAGAAAAAGTGCCGTTCTTTGACATCCTTTACACAAAAACAGTCTGAGCACATGGTATGTTAATGCAGTCGAGAGGCCAAGCATACTAACTTTACAAATTCTACCTTCCATAAAAAGCCTCCTGAAAAGGAGATTACACACCATTATAAAAATATCAACCTCTTATGGTAGCTGCATCAGAGAACCAAGGCTTGAAGACTCTTTCCATATAACATAGAAAACCACTATGACAGCATATGCACAGCACTGGTGGCATGGGGGTGCTCTCACCACAGGAGTGTGCAGAGCTCCTGTGAGGTACCAAGACTGTTACACGGGGTTTGAATGATTGTTACCAATAGCGTAACAGAGGTACGACCAGCCCATGCAAAACAACTGAAAATACTGAGCCACTGTGCAGAATACTTCATTCCTGGAGAAAACCAAAGGCAGCAGTAACTGAATTGCATCAAGCCCAATAGCTGACCAAACATATTCTCCTCAAAGACTTGTGTGCACAGCATAGTCTGAGGTATGACTTATCTAGCCACATTATGTGCCACTGCAAGATATTGTCATCTGGAATACATGCCATCACAATGGTTTAAATCTTTTGAATATTAGTCATTCATATATTCTTATCTACCAGTCTCTTGATTTTTGAAAAGATTTCAACTACAGTAGAATATTACAGAAACAAAATATAAATGCAGGTATTTCTAAATGAAACTTACATGGACTAAAACTAGAGAATATTTTTAAACAAATATACAGTATGCAGGCAGACAAAGCAGGAAAACGGCCATTCAATTGTATAATAAAAAACTAAAATTTGGCTATTTCCAGAAAACTATGAAGCGCCTCAACTAAAAGGAATGCATAATGAAATTCTATTCTAATACAGGTCAAAAATGTAAAAAGGTTATAAACCTTAACAGGAAAAATAAAACAACTTTTACTGGCCATTCCTGTTGAAATGAGAATCTTAAAGTAACAGAAAAGTGGCTACAAACCCACTTAGAGCACCAAACAGAGAGAAAATAAAAGTCCATTTTCATCTCTGTTATTATCATAAAATCCTGTGTTTCTACAGGTCAAACTGCTGGTGGCAGAAACAGAATTCTTTATAAACTGCAGATGTCCTGGACATAAAAAAATTTCACTGGAGTTGCACTAGTTCTAAAGACTTTTCTGTTCTAGCCTACCTACTGTATGTATTCAATCTGAGATATATATATATATATATATGTGTGTGTATGTATATATATATAAAGTCTCTTTCTGTAACCCTTGATTACTGTTGGGCACCAAAGATAAGAAAAGCAAGACGGGGTACAAAAATGCAAAATTTCAACAGTAATGGCAATGTTTTGGATCTAGTCCATAAGGGTCCTGCATTTTCTCCCCCTTCAGTGATTTGAAAAAAAAAATCTTCATGTTTAATCTGGGGGTAGCAAGTCATGCAAGCGAAATCTGTCTCTGATGTGAGGTCGAACATCCTCATTCTGCAAAAAGAAAAAGAAGTACAGTTAGAAGGCACAGAATTTAAAAAAAAAATAAAGGTTTTCACATCTATTTTATATGTAAAATGAAAATGTCAAGTGGCCTTCCATCTTCTAATCATTTGTGCTCTGACATGTATAAGCAGCACTTTTGGTTTTCCAAATCCTCAACATTCATAAAAGGAGTAAGTCAGCAATTATAAATGCCAAAGGTACCTGAGAAATGGAAATAAGGAATTCTATTTTTCATAGTTAAGTTTTCAAATGAATGTCTGTAAAATGTCAGTAGAAGAAACACCAGTTTCAGAAATGTGCTCCTGAATGACATAAAGTATCATTATGAATTTGGTTTCTATGCTAATAATCAAATTGCACACATCCCCTTCCCACCATGTTTATGAGGACAAAACTCAATTTTCTACTGAATGGCAGAAATTCTACAAATGATATGTAAGGTTTTATTTAGCATAACAAATCAATCCAGAATTTATTTTAAAGATAAATAAGAACAACTCTCTTTTCATCCCACAAAAAACAGCAATAAGGACTTTTAAGATTTTTCTCTAGCCACCATAAAATAGTTTTTCCTAATCTAGAAATGGCCAGTTTATTTTTAAAAAGTGGAGCAGCAATTTAAAAGTATGTTAACAAAAGTTTGTTCCATTATTATTCAAGTACTAAAGAGGAAAATAAAGATGCATGATAGGCTATACTCACCAGTTCTACAAGTTTCTCCAGAAAAGGAATCAATTTCAAGAGTTCATTGTCATTTTTATCCATGAACCAGCTCTCTATAGGGATTCCATTAGAAAGCTAAAATGACAAATACAATTCTATCATGTAATATTGATGTACTGCATCACTTGCAAAAGCTCAAAGCAAACTAGATTTTCAAAGAACTATTCATACATATATTCACAGCAATCCTCTTAAAAGGGAAGAAAACATGAATTTATACCTGTCATTTGACATCATTAAATGCCTCAAACTATTAATAAAATATTTATGCCTATTTTTTACTTTTCAGTACAGCTTCTACCTTGTGTATTTTATGCCTCAAACAAATGTGGTTCAATCACATGTTAAATTATTTATAATTTAATGATTATAAATAATAAGATCACAAATATAAAGTTGGAAGGGACTCTGGAGGCCCCCAAATCTAATTCATTCATGTTACAGGTGAACAAACAGTCTCAGAGAGGGTGTGACTTGTCCCATATTACAAAGGAATGATTTGAATTCACATCCTGACTTCAGAGCCAGTGTTTTTTCTACTGTATCATTCTTCCTCCTAGATCTCCCCCAAATAAAAATACACTCATTTAACCAATATTTATATGTACCTGCTACAGGGAAATTATTAGTCTTGGTATAAGGAATGAAGAAAAATTAGCAATTTAACCAATAGTAATCAATAGTAAATCTTTGGAGAGATCCAAACATTACCCAAAAGGCACTTCACATAGGCAAGATACACAAAAAATAGTGAAAAAACAAAGGTATTTTCATGTTAAATTGAGTCTAACAAATATTTCAATACTAGCTGAAATAAAGAAAGTAAGAAAATAACAGCTGTAAGCCCCTCATAATTTAAAAAGCATTTACATTGTCGGCTCTCTAAAATGAGTTTTATAAGTAACATCTAGGCTTTCTAAGTCTATTGTGAACTATATGAGCAATGAATGTGGGCTGTTAAAAATCATGGCTTAGGAGTCGAGGAAAGTAAGCAAAAGAAATTATATCTAAGAGTGAATATAAAATTCTATAACTTAACATCTGAGTTATAATGGCGACAGTAAGTGTAGGCATATATATCAATGTCATAGGCATTTATGTATCATGATGAGGAAAGCTTCAAAATATGCATTTAAATGGTTCCTTCTCTATCAAAGCTATGCTTCCAAGTAATATTAACAAAATTAAGACAGCTGGTTAGGACAATGTCCCCAAATGGCCAAATCAAGTAAATAGTCCAAAAGAATATTGCAACCTTTTTAATCACTTCCAAAGATCTATGTTAAAGATGATCAAGTCAGCCAAAATAGTTGGCTGCTGCATAAAGTTTACTTTTCTTAATTCCTTCCTTTTCCTATTCTTAACTTAGGGCTTTCTGAAAGCTAATTTTCCATGTCTTCAATATCAATTTAGTCTTTTAAGTTAATAAAGTAAAATATTGTGCACTGAACTAAAGCGAGAATTTCCAAGCCATAAAATTTATGCCTTTCCTCTACTAATTGTCTTTTACTATAGGTAAATCTTCTTTACCAATTTTTCAAGCACCCTTAAAAATAGATTCCCTCAATCTCAGTCTAACAAGTTCTAAACCTACCTGGTAGGCAAAGGCTTGTGGTGAATTGTCAATTATGATAGTTTTTGAAAGATCTCTTCCAAGGATGTTTAAGTCTTTTATGTAGTTTCCTTGTACACATACGCAATGTTCACGGAAAAGCCGGTGCCTAGATAGAAAAAATGTAAACAGATATGTCAGAGAATCAAAGAAAGTACATGGACTGAAACATATATACATTTTAAAACCTTAATTCTTCTTTCCCATCTTAGGAAATAACCAAATATAAATATGGGCTTTTTCCTGTGGGCCATCTTTTTACCATCAAAAATCTAAGCAATTATTTAAACCTTATATCCAAATATTACCATGCCTTTAAGAATTTGGGTGTATCCCCAAATTTTTTAATGTTTAAAATAAAAACAGGGATTAAAGAAACTCGGTAAATTGTTTTTGTAATTTATTTACCCAGGAAAGCTCAGCTCAGATGCAGCATCTGGTTGTCAGCGAGGTCCTGCTTTTTAATCAATTTTCCAGTTGGGATGACTGAGGCACAAGGAGGTCAAGTGACTTGCCCAAGGTCCCACAGTAAGTCAGTGGTTAGCCCCGCATTGGAACCCAGGATCCTCCTGGCTCCCAGTCCTTTGATCTAACCAGTAGAACACACTCCCTATCCCTGTACATGCCAGAATAGAAAATATAAGAAGGAATGTTTCTGTGTTGGCATTTTAAAAAATCTCTTGTTTTGTTTCTTAAAGTTTCCCTTACAATTTAAGAAAAAGCGTTGAGGCCAAAACATTCCATCATTTCAACTTTCTTGCCCAATTCCCCTATTTCCTTTATTTTAGTATGAGTGTGTGTATGATTATTTAAAAAGCAGGGATAGAGCAAAAGGATGAATTTTGATTAAAGTATTAAAATTAAACTTTTTAAAACCAATATGCTGGATGCTAATTAACAATGAAAATGCCATAAGCATAACAAAAAATTACAAATATACAAAGGTTTTTTTATTTCTATATATTTTTTCTTATGCTGTAGTTTCCTTCTAGTGCTCAAAGTGTTTTAACATAGTAAGATATTTCTATGAGATTTTTGCGAAGTTTAAAAAACTTTTTAAGGTATTCTATTCTACATATCAACAGATGCTCTTTGGCTTCCTTGTGTCTTAATCCCATCATCACAGAACGTTTCAGGAGCCAGGACCTACTTATATTTTTAAACTTACAACTTGAGTAAAGGGACATTTTCTACATTTCATGTCTCTTCTGTTTTATAAAAGAACTGCCAAACACAACAGAGATTGAAGGTCAAAAGCAAGTCCTTTGCTTATAGGTGCCCTGAGTATGCTCCAAAGGTTCCCATTATTCTTAGTATTTTTTTGCTTATCAACTCAAAAGCCTAGCAGGCTATTTTTCCCAACTTGAACAAATAATGTTCATTGAATTCAACTTGTAATGGCATGATAAGCAAAAGGCAAAACCAAAATTCTAATCTTAATCTTTTAGACAAAAGCAGAGCTAGAACCCATGCCATTAAAAATATTTTTCTTTCCTTTGTCAAGGGAAAGATAGGGAATAGAGAAATAGGAAAAGATTAAAAACTAATAGAGAAACCAGAAATACAAACATTAAAGACTAGTATTCAAAAGATATACTACAGCCAAAATTAATAAATTTAAAAAATACTACATTTTTGTGTGACTTCTGTTGGTCCTAAAGGAATATAGGTGAAAACCTCCTTTTGTAGAATGAAAAGAGTAAGCCAACTTCTAGGATCTTCACAAATATTTTTTTTTACATGGAATAAGTAGTATTTTTTTAAAATTTGCAGTATAACATTCACATACTAATAAAGTCAACTGTAAGGCTGGTCAAATTCTAACACAATTTGTGAAATCAATGCCAAAAGTAGAATCAATTATGTTTATGTATCAATAAGGTATTGGATGAATTCTTTTTTTTTTGGAAGATTGCTGCAAATGTAAATGACAGTAAGAACATCTAACGCGGTATACAATAAATCATTCTGATGATTACTATCTTCAGAAGTTTAAATATAATTTTGTTTTAAAAGAAGTCAGACAAGATAACCATAGGAACTTTCTTAATACTCTAAATCTCTGATTTAATTTCTACAAATATATATTTAAAGATATTAGGAAAGGCACATGGGGGGAAAGAAGCAGGGTATATTTATGCAAATATTGTTGTTTCCCCTTTCCTAATAGCAGCAAACTCCCTCAAACGAAACAGAAGACAGTGCATCCAACTGCATATTTATATGCAAGCTACTATAAATTAGGCTTTTAAAAAAACTTTTTTCAGTGGGCTAGAGTGCCAAGAATTTAGTCTGAATTACTTCACTGGCTATTTAATTAAAAAAAAATCCAAAACTCTCCCTATGCCAATTCAGGTATACTTTGTTTCATTGTGCTTCACAGATACTGCATTTTTTTTTTTTTTTAGACAAATTGAAGGTTTGTGGCAACCCTGAATTCAACAAGACTATTGACACCATTTTCTCAATATCACATATTCACATTGTCTCTGTCACATTTTGGTAATTCTCACTAAATATTTCAAACTTTTTCATTATTATTATATCCGTTATGGTAATCTACGATCAGTGATCTTTGATGTTACTATTATCACTGTTTTGGAGTACCATGAGCCGTACCCATATAAGACTAGGAACTTAACTGATAAATGTTGCGTGTGTTCTGACTGCTCCACTGACTGGCCGTTTCTCTCTCCCTTTTCTTGGGCCTCCCTATTCCCTGAGGCACAACAATATTGAAAACAGGCCAATTAAAAATCCTACCACGGCCTCTAAGTGTTCAAATGAAAGGAAGAGTCAATTGATGTGGCAACCTTCATTGTTGTCTTATTTTAATAAACTGCCATGGCCACCTTTCCGCAACCACTACCTTGATCAATCTTCAGCTGGCAACATTGAGGCAAGATACTATACCGACAAAAAGATTATGACTTGCTGAAAGTTCAGATGATGGTTAGCATTTTTTAGCAATAAAATATTTTTAAATTAACATATGTATTTTTTTTTCAGATATACTATTGCATACTTAAAAGACTACAGTATAATGCAAATGTAACTCTCATATATACTGGGAAACCAAAAAATTTCATGTAATTTACTTTTACTGCAATATTCACTTTATGGCAGTGGTCTGAAATTGAACCCACAATATTTGAGGTATGCCTGTATACATTTTCAATTAGAGACTAGAAAATATTCTAGGAGTTTGTCTAGTCGCTGACATAGACTTACCATTCTCAATAGCAACTGCTAATTGTGTCCAGTAAGCATCATACTGACATGAAAAAACTTTTCCGAGAAAGTTTTTCAGAACACAACCAAATAAAATATCTTTAAGTCTATCAATATACATGGTGCACCAAATGTGTTAAGAGGAGCTTTATTGGAGGTTATAATTTATACTGGTTTTTGCGAGCTGCCCACACAAATCGGGTTCCAAGTTAATGAAAGAATAATAGCACATGCTATAAAAGTTAACTCAACGTTGATTATTTCAGCCTGATGAACATTAAGCTCCCAAAATGAGATAAAATCTAGTACACTAAGATGCAGTCTTTCAAAAGAAAGCAAAGTATTATTAAACTTCAACGTATTTTTAAGAAGAATAAATGACAAAGGGGCACACTGCTAGTCATCTTCACTCCTGCAACTTCACGTTAAGGAGCTGAAGTTCATCCATTTCTAAATCAAGTAAAACTACACATACAAGGGGCTCAAAGACCACAGAATCGTAGGTTTGGGGCTACCTGGCGCCACCCCCTTATTTCAAAGAAGAGGAAACTCTGACCCAAGGAGGTTAACTGACTTGTCCAAGATTACAAAAGTAGTGTTAGGGTGGGATTTGAATCTAGGTATTCTAATTCAGAGCCAATTCTTTTACCAAAGTACTGCCCTTTCTCCACACGTAAAGAAGGGCAAAAGTTGATTCTACATAGTCTCAGAAAAACTAAGTTCACAGATTTTTATTTGGAAAAAAAAATCCCTAAACTTGAACAATATTACAACACTGTTGCCTATACAAAAACTAAAGCTAAATACTCAAGGGTGGATGTAACCTGCTAATAATGTCTTTTAATGGCTGAACATTTTGTTACTGAGTCTGGGATTTTCATACTAAGAAACTTTTAAATCTAACATTTGCAGAAATAGATATCCTGCAGCATAACTATCTTATTTTCAAAGGATAAAATATAACATAACTAACTTTGAAACTATTTCTAAATTGTGCCCAATACCCCTACCTAATACTTTGCACTTGCTGGTTCAGGAGAGAAGACAAAGACCTAAAAGCACAGTGACTTGTCTGTGACACAATCAGTGAATGATAAAAACATTCTGGTATCACTGAATCAAATCAAACCAAACTTATAATCACTTAGCATTTCTTGTTAAAGGATAAATTTGATTCTGAAGAAGCAAAAAGACTAAATTTGATCTTTTCTGTCAAAGTCAACTTAATTTTACTTTAAGTATAAAAGATAATAGCATGCACTCAATATCTCAGAGACATGTAGTGAAAACATCATGCACAGAATGAAAAATTCTATCTCCTCCCCAACTCCCTTCTCCCAAAGAAATGGAATATACAAATGTCACAATAAATACACACATTTTGTAGCCTGTAAAGAAAGTCTGTCTGGGATTATTACATTATCAGAGTTGCTTAAAGACTTTGAGGAGTTAAGTAAATTGTTTTCATTCATTCCACAAATACAAATCTATATAAATGTAGCCAACTTAAAGTGGCCATTAAAAATGAAATAATCAGACTTTTAATAGTAATTTCATAGATCAGTGTGACAGACATTTCCACTATTTTTTAATCAAATTTACCTGACCAGCTGCTTTTTAGGGTCTAGTATGTTCAGTAACTTGTCTGCATACACCTTCTTAGAAGCAGTAAAAAGAATGATCTACAAATTCAGGGGAAAAGAAGTAATCATTATACATGATCTAAATATGGGTATTATACTGAATAAAACAAAACAAAAACGTAATCGATTTTAGTATCTTTACCTCATAAATTTGAGACATACGTTCCAGGAATTCCCTGAAGAATGGTCTTAATCGCACATAAACCTAAGAGTAACACAAAGAAGGGTTTAAGTAGATGATTACATAAAGAATGAAAACAACTCAGTTACAAGAATTGCTGTACTCTAGAGCTAGTGTATTCAAGCTGTTAATAATTTCATAACAGAAGTAAACACTCGTAACAAGTTGGAAAGTAACTGAATCCAAAATATATACCAAGTAAGCAAAGTTACTTTTGACAAGGTAACAATAGCTATAATGATTTTACTTTGAATAGTTAAAACAGTAGCAAACACTATAATCATATTTCAGTTGGAAAATAATTTAATGAACCATTTTAATTAAAAACTAGAAGTTTTCCCTCAGAGATTTTGATCCACCAATCAGCTCCATCTTCCAGCCAGGTAGTATCCATCCAACTATAAGAGACTCTGTGTGTTAACCACTAGCTGACCTGTCTCAATGACCTTCCTCAATAAATATTCAGTATTTCTTCTTGACAATTACTTGCTAATGGTACTTTCATGTCTCCAGCTAAGTTGAGTCGAAGAAGAGGATGTCTAAATTGGTGGGTTTCAATAACCAAAAACATGTCAGAAATTATCATGTTATTTTCCTAATATATGATTCAGAAGTGGCATCCATATTAATATTGCTGGATTACCTTCAGGCCAAGAAAAATATGTCAGTCACATATTTCAGAACTTATAAGCCCATTACTGGCAATATTAAGAAAGGCTATGGGGTACTATACACAACTTCTTTTTTTGTCTCTTTGCCCACATTAAAAATAGCTTAATTATATGGATACACAACATCCCAAAGTGATGGAAATACATCAAGTTCCCCCCCCTCCCCAAAGTATTTTTTTCTAACACGGCTTTATGAAGGGACATCGTATGATTACTCCAAAATTTATCCATTCGTTGACAATTCTTCCAGGCACTATAATTTCAGAGTATCCTCCATCAATAGAGATTGTAACTCCTCTAAAATGATTTTTGGGAATTACTGTGACCAAAATAATTCATCACTCTATATCCAATATGGCAATATGCCTTTTGGATTTAGCAAATGTGAATCACATTCTATTCACAAATTCTTCTAGGTTGGACATGATAGAGCTTATATTCCACTGACATAGTCTTTGAACACCTAGGGTCACTTTCATTACACAGGTATGATGCAGAGGTATCTTTGCTAGTGCTGCAAAAGAAAAAAAGAAAGCCTTTCTAACCTAACTATGAAGAGGCAAGATCCTAAGGGCCAGTTATTAGTAACAATAAGAAAACACAAAACTTTACATAATACTTATTGTGTTAGATAAGAAAAACTGATAACTGCAAAGTCAATACAAATATAAATGTTGAATACAGCATAAACTTCTCAATGTGAAAGAGTTAGTATTTATGATAAATTCTTTCACAGATTAAAGACATTCTATATTTCCCCCAAAAAGGCTGATTATTTTTAATGGAAAGAATCTTTCAATTCCAAACTTCTCATCACCCTGGCATCCACATGGTGACTACAAATATCCTATAGGGGGAGCAGTAAATAAATACTTGCTTAATCAACAAATGAAATGGAACCCCAAAGCTGAGATGAGTTTTTGGGACAGCTGGTTATTTACACTTTGTAGTACACAAAATGTTTTATCTGAGAAATCTTAAAAGCAGGTGCTGCACCAAATGCTGACCTAAGGTGATGACAAGGGTTTTGAGAGTAAACTGCCATTTTACAACTGTGGAAAGCTAAGTTAGAGGTTCTAAAAACACTACAGTGACCTATATTACTAAAATCCATTAAATTTAATGAGTGGAAGACTCCATTAGTACAACTACTCCTCTGATCCAATAACTACAGATTGTTCATATTTATACTTTGAATATAAAGAAATATTTACTTCTTTCTAATCAGTCAAATATGAGCCTCAAACTGATTATCTTTTTTCCTTACTACACTTCATCTTCCCTTCTGTGCTTCAAATCTATGTAAGCACAAAAATCCTAATATTTGGTCACCAGTTTTTGAATTTTAGTCTCATTTTTCTCTTACTTTACTGTCCAAAACACAACAGAAAAATTAGCTAAGGCTTTCAAGGCTAACAAGCTTAATCCTATTCCACATCTACTTCCCTTACTATTAACCCATGTTAGCACAGACCTTAAGAAACAAACCTAGCACACATTGCTGGCCACACAAATCAGAGAGTAGCTCATGACTTTACCCCCATACAATCCAGAGAGCAGGTTTAGAGTATTTTACCGGGATCTTCATCCCTACCTCTACCCCTCCCACATATCCTTAGGTTTAGATATCCACAGTCTAGTCCAAGGACATATTTGTCTTAAATATGTCAATATCCATTCTTGATTTGCTATCAACAAATCAAGTTGTTGCACTATTAACTAAAGCATCCTGGCCCACCCCCTGCAACTTTATTATTTATATTAGGATGGACATAACTGAGGAAACATAGTATCTGTTTTCAGCCTATCAGTTTTCATCTACTTTAGGAAGAAAAAGTACCACCCAAAACATAGGAGAAAAACAGTTTGATTCAAATAGTCTTTAACTAGAATTTTAGCAAATTGAAACCACTGTTCAATCTGTTCTAAGGAAACACCCTATAGTCAGTCAATTCAGTCAACTAGCATTTATTAAATGTTTACTATGGGCAGAGCATTGTACTAACTCTCCCGGACAGTATGTTCCCTACCCAAGATCAATAACTCCAAAGTTTATGATTAAAATAATTTGTTCTGCTCCCCCCTCCCCCCACTGTACTAACAAAATCGTTTCATGAACCAAGAGCTTACTAGATAAATCCCTGGTTACACATGTAGCCAATGCTTTCAACTCACCCTTCTCATTATATTTTCTCTGACAGTTAACAGAAAAGCCCTATAAAAAGTCTCCCTACCCTGTCCTTGAGGATAAGCCATCTTTTGTATATGGTCAATAAAAAACTTTTCAGCTTTACATCTGGATCAATATATTTTTTATGTGTCTGGCTATACTGGCAGTAGACGGTGAATTATTTGAAGAGTGATAGACAGATCTCTATTAGCCATGCTTTCCACAGAGCTCAGAATTAAACTTAGAAATTACTGGATAAAATTTTGCTCAAAAAGTTCTCAAATGGAATGTAGATATCTTATTTTACGGACTAAGCACTCAATTCCACAATATCAGCTTTGATTATTTTTTTATATCTCAGATATGATTACTTATTATAGCTTCACTGTAGCTACTACATCTCTTTAAAAGAGGAATCTTTGGCTAGTGTTCAGGTAATTAATCAACCAAGTTTTCTTTCAAGTGCCTACTATGTCAGGCATTGCTCTGGATGATACAAAGTGTAAAAAAACCCAAAAAACCAAAACCCCAACAAAACCAGTACTTGTTCTTGAGGAATTCATATGTCCCAACTAGTGACTTTTCAAATTTTTAAAAAATAAAGCTAATTTTTTGCAACTGTGTTGGAAAAGAGGCACAAACACCTGTCATATATTCCCTTTGTTTTGGTTATTAGAATATAGCAGGAGCAACTTTAAATTTGACACATTTTAAAAAAATGTATATACAGTATTTCTTAATTTAGGGCTTTTGTTTGTGGGTTATGGGGGAGTGGAAGGGAAGGTTGTTAAAGAGTATTTTCTTACGAAAAGAGGTGGGCTGTTGGCTAAGATGTAAGTTTACCACCCACAGTTAGATGCTTCATGACTTCAGGTTAAATGTTTTACATGATTTGGTAGAGGATATAGGTTTGAAGTAGATGAACAGGAAGTGAGGGAATTTTGTGCAAAGGAAGAGGTACGGAAAAGGAAAAGTTGAGCTGCTGAGTGGGACGAAAGAAGATATTTAACCATGGAAATGTAGAACAGAAGTCAGGAAAAGTACAGGAATAGAAAGAGTCTTAAAATGGCAGGGATTTAAAGTCTGGGCAGATACCTGGCGATAGCCGTAGAAAGATACAGAGATAAGGTAAGTATTACTGGTCATCACTGGATAAGAACAGGTTAAGGAAGGAGTTTGGAAAGGGAAGCACTTGAGTTTATTTGACAATGTTTGAGAATTTAACCATTTAGTAAACTCTTAGACTCATAAGTTGAGCTCAAAGGGAAAAATAATTCTGTTGTACTTATTTTAGGTCCATGCCTTCTACATGCCTCTTACACCTACAGTACTAATCTAGATGTGGTTTCTCTCACCTGCTTTTACCCTGAGCCTCAGTGGAGGCTCCTCTTTCTTCTCATCTCACTCTCATTTTTACTCAACAGTTCTTATGCTAACTACTTAAAATTTACATCTCTCTGAAATCCAAATGGAACTGAGCTTGTATCTCAGGATGGGAATTTAATTACAGTCCCAGTTTAAAAAGCCCACCAATTCCCACAGAAATTACTTCCTTCAAAATATTGTTATCCCCTCCCCAATAAAAACCAACACATGAAGAAAAACATGTCACATTTTATTAACAGCTAACACTATTAAGAAAGTTATTTTACATTAAAAAAAAAAAACCAAAGACATTTTCATTAAACAGATTTGATTGCTAAACAGACAGGAATTTGTGAAAGCGCCTGTTAGACAGGGCTTCATTTGCTGTGTTTACATTAGCAAAAGAGTATTAATTATAAGTTGTCAACTGAGATATGGATGTAACATGGTTAGACAGAAATGACTGCTATCTATAAAGGTAAGTCATTAAACCTGGTTTTTATGGATTTTAGTAAGAAGAGGTTGAGGTCTGTCCTGTTGACTTTAAACTCAAATTCATTAGTTTCTCTGACAATGGCAAGATTTCAAGCTGCATGGCTGCCAATGTCTGCTAAAGATTTAGCTCAAAGAGAGCAACTTCTGTCACAGAAAAATTGTCAAGAAAATAATTTTTCAGGGCAAAATATTTCCAACAGCTATCAAGCTCAGCTGATGAGCCTAATAAACTCTACACAAAATAAAACAAATAACCCTAATAGCTTTTCTATAAGGTTCAAATACCTTTATCTTTTTAAAGAAATAAAAACTAGCAACCATTGGGGAGATGAGGAAGAAGGAGATTTGACTTTAAGAGAAAAGCATATGCGTTCATCTATGTGAAAACATACACGGTGACTGATCTTAAAGTGAAGTGAGTAGGATATTGAAACAGTACTTAAGTAATATGACTAATCTTACATAGTCAGCTAAATAAGTACTGACATTAACTACTCACCTCAGGCACCTAAAAGTTAACTCAGAGGTGGACAGCTGGTATGAGTAAGAGGATTCCACACAGCTGAAGTAAACAGCCAAAATCATAAAAAGATAACCTAAGACTAAACTAATGAGCTGGTTGTCTAACAACTTTCAGGTTTTTTAAAGTAGGTACATTTTTCTTGGAACACAGAAATGTAGCTGAATGACAGAGCTACAGATGCCAGAACCAAACTCAAACCTTTGTCATATAAGACCATTCAGAGATTTACAGTAGTTGGTTGGGGGTGGGAGGATAGGGATGGGGTAAGGACAACAGAAGACCAATTATGGTATATAAATAAGCCAGGGAAAAAAATTCAAAGCCGGAATAAATTTGTAAATGAAATTTTTTTTGTGCTTATAAAGGTTAAATTGAATTTTCTTATATGAACCTAATAATTTAGAATAGAATAAAAAAAGGACGTTTATCTTAGTGTATAGTTAACCACTAAGATTCCAAATATGCAAAACACTGAAGACCTAACATTTACAAATCCTCTTTTATCTCTGAAAAGCAAACTGTGGATTCTATTTTGACTTTAAAAAGATGTCTAGTGACTTGACTTGAATTATCCATGCAAATAAATAATTATGAAACAGTTAATAAATACAGATGAAATAATTTCAACATCAATAGTTACGAGAGTAGACATAGGGAAAACTTTTTTTCCCTAAGATTTATCTTTTATTAACTAGAGAAAGTTTGTTTCACTGGAATATTACTCATTTCTCCCTTCATTTTTCATGGCTTGAAATGTAATTTTTGTGATGCGAATATTTGTTTACAAAATGCATCTAAGTCAACAACCCAATTTCATATTTCAATTAAAAAATGTAAACCATTAACAAAATGCCATTAGTCCAAGTTAACTTAATTGTTGATCACAGAACTCAACAGAGGCAGTAAAGTGCTTGTGTACTTCTTACACAACTCCTCAATCTAGGGTCTTTTTGGACTATTAGACATTCTCTTGAAGCAAAAACAAAACCAAACAACCAATCCTAACAGGAGTGATTGCAGAGAATAAAGGCTGATCACTGTTTACTACTGTGATATAAAAAATCATCCCAAATTGTAAGATGGTCAAGAAGCAATCACTACAGTAAAGGACAAGAAGCTGAATCTTTTGCTGAGTGTGGCTCCCGGTCCCACCCTTACCCCAACTTTAATCCCAAAGTAATTTTTTCTACAAAATAGATGAGTGCAAGAATAAAAGCTTCCTCTTAGCAAACAGCTCCCTAATGGCTCCTGTCTCTCCTTGGATGTGCTTACCACAATCTGATTTCTGGACAGCTGACCCAAAGTTTGTTGGTTTTACTGTTCTTCAGAAAGCCACTGGCTAAAAGTCTCATTGGAGAACAGAGCCCCAAATCTCTGATGCCCCTGCCACACTTTACAGAATGAGAAGCTGGGCAACACAGCTAGCTTTGGTTGCACTGTGGTGGAACATATGAGGCATCTTCTTTTTGTCTTCAATTAGCCATATGACTGGACTAAGTAGCTGTAATACATCTTCATAAAACAGAGCTCCAGTTCTTGATGGAGAGAGAGGAAGGTCATTGAGGAGGTGGTTCAGCTCAAAAGCTGATTGAAAAATCTGTCTTTATATTCAATCAATCCTGCTTGTGGACAGAAGTCATCTTCTGGATGGAAGAGGGAGTGAGATGACCTAGAGTCTTGAATTGGTGGATCTGCAGGAACAGAAACTAAATACAGTGGAGACCTCTTAACCGAGTAACACCACGAGATGGATTTCCTGACAATGTGCCAATATAAGTTAAATATAAATATGTGCTTTGGAACTGAACATGCATTTCTGTTTTCCAGATACTGGATGCATTTATACAATCATGAGTAAGCACATTTTCAAATTACTAATTAGTTCATATGCTTTCTGAAAAAAACAAAACAAAACAAAAAACAACAAAAAAAGCCCCCAAATTTAAGAAAAAACCAGAAAGACCCACACAAACAAAACACTGTGTACTTTTTTCCTTGGTATGCTCCACACCCTACGAAGAAAAATGTGGGTTTAATTCTGAATGATTTGTATTCCATACGTAATTCTACACATTTGACTTAACAGAGCAGATCTGGCCCATAGTACTGTCTGTAGCACATGTGTAGTATTTATATTTGAGAAAGACCATATAGGTCTCTTGCTCCCTGGGGATTATTAAATAAAGACTGTTGAAAGTTAAAGATTTAAGATTTACTTGGGTTGTTATTTGCTACTAAATACTACCTGCTACTCAACTCTAGTTAAAAAAAAAAAATAGCAAACATACTGCTACTCATCTACCAGAAAAGAAAATGACATAGGTCAGGGTAACTATTAAATGTTAATAGCCACTTTAGATTCTACTAGGAGTAGCAAGACTACTAGGTTGCAAGACTAGCTATGAAAAGACTAATGAAGTCCATCAGCTGGATGGCTACAGAACTATTCCTGTCTCTATTTTTTTATAAAAGCTCTGATGAAAATGTGTATTTTACTTCCTTTTGTTTTAGAAGCATATAAACTTATTGTAATAATGTACATAAACATAGAAAAAGATAGTATTTTAAATAACTTCTTTTGGAGAAGAAGAGAAGGATAAAAAGTGAATGGATAAAGTTAAATACCTGTCAAAACAGAACAAAGGGAAACTAATTTCAAATAGCACTTCATCTATAATACAGCTTTAAGAATCTTAATTCAGATGAAGAATTGTTATATTTCAATACTATTTTATTTTTTATTTCAAACAAGCTTCTGGTTTATATGCAAAGGTATACCCCTCAAATATAAAATTAACATTTTCCATGTTGCTTATTTCTAATGGGCCATACCGTATTAAAGTTGTTAAATATTTAAGTTATATCTTACCTAATAATGTGGTTTCTCCAAATTCTCCTAGATCATCTCAGACCCTTGTGTATATTTCTTCTTTGCCAGCAGATGGGGACAACACCACTGAAAGTTTAAAAGACATCATTCCCTGTTTAAAGGGAGCTTGCTGGTCTGAAAATTGTGGGGAACCCTAGCCCAAAGATTTCTCCAAACTGGTAACTAAAAAAACTAGATGTTTCAAAAGCAAAAGCATGACTACATCTAAACTATAAAAACCAAGAGAAAGTACAAAATGGTCACCATAAACATCCTCAAAATATTTCCAAAGGGGAACTCTACCCATGAAGTAGTAACTAAAAATAGTTAACATTCATATGCTAGCAACATATCTAAATTTTTAAAGAATCAACTCTAACTCACTGCTCCTTCATCAGAATAGAATATTTATTTTTTCAAGTTTGAAAGCCTCTTATTATACACTCAATTCAGAAGGAAAATCTCTTTAAGAATGTCTAAAAAAAAAAAATCCTTAGGATTACACTGAAACAGGAGAGCAATTTTGAGATTTTTTTTTCAGTCATTACTTATATGCACTGCCAGAATCATGTGCAAGATATGATACAACATCCATATTCACATGGAATAATCCGAACTTTATAACAAGGTGGGGGGGCGGGGAGAAGAAAGTTAAAGCAGAAATGGTAAGAGGATAGAAGAGACTTCAATTCAGATGTATGAAATATGGAAAAGAAATTGGGAGGAGGAGGGAGTAGAACTCCTCTACTTTCCACGTTCACTCTTTCACCACTAAAAACCACAGACTAAAAATTAAAATATTCTGGAAGTTCAAGATACAATGGAAAGCAACATTAACTCAAGTTTTTCAAATCAAGATCTTATTTCTTTATAAACCTAATAAAATCCTAAGTCAATCACAGAGAGAGAAAATTAAGCCACTCCAATGATATTCATGCCAACATTTCTCTTCTAGAAACATACTAACCAAAACCAATACCAATACCAAATGTTTCATCTATTTGTAAATTTAAAGAAATAGTTTCATTTTGCCAGATCAAACGTTCATCCAGTTAAAAAAAAAAACCAAACCAAAAAACAACCCTCAAAGGATCTGATAGTTCTCTTTACACACAGCTTTTATCTCTTCCCCATTTCATCAGTAATGAACAATTCAAATTTAAAAAGTTGTCATAGCACCTAAGAGTTATTCTAATACTGAATTCGAATAAAGTAGCACTTGAAGCAATTGCTAAAATATATCCTATGATCAAGATCACTTCACACTGTGAAAGTTCAGCAATTTCTGGACCAAAGTCTACTCAATTCAACCACCAAAGAATCCACTTGTGACTGAGTAAACACCCAATTAACCAACTCCTGATCATGTACTGTGTACAGATATCTATAGCTTTTCCCCCCTCAGATTTTTAAAACTCTAAGCAGTCTTTCCCCTGCCATTTAGCATTGCACCTAGAGTAACTTTCTCTTTCCCTAGGCCATTAATTAGTCTATACTCAGGGAAGGCTAATCCATTTTAATGTTATCAACTTATGGTGTATTTTCAAAACATATATGAATTTAATTTGGATTTCAAAACCAAATACATACAACTGCTTTTTTCCCCCACACCATCACTGATGCCTATCAGTAATACAGATGAAGTAGATGTATCTATTTACAAAGCCTTATGCAAACCACTGACTATGAAATATAGAATTCTGTAATTAAAGCAGCTAATTTAGATAACCACATATTCTAAAAACTACATCATAGCAGCATAAAAATATTGACCAACAAAGAATTAGTTTTCTTATATTTAGGGAGATCAACAAAACGAAACAAATGAAACCAGGTGTATTAACCTGGTAATTTTCTCTCAGGGGATCTATAATTTCAGTACTCCTGCCTCCACCTGCTGGCAAACAAGATTATAAAACTAAGCAGAGGACACTGGTAAAAAAAAGAACGTTAGCATTTTTCTCAACAAATTAATGGTTTTAATGTTACTATTTAGCAGTATTACTTTATTAGTAAAGTCTTTTAAAATTCTTATGAAATTCAAGTCATTGCACATAGTTGTATACAGATCAACACATACACCTCTTAAGTATTGTAATAAAAGATCCCTTGGTTCAGTATGTTGTCTAAAAGGTCAAAAATAATAGTTTATAAATTTTTTCTAATTACCTGATAAATGACATCTTGGAAAAGGACTGGAAAAGTGAGTGCAGCATCCTCTAGTTCATTTAGACTACAGTGCACTAGTGTTTCATCCTAAACAAAATAAAACACACATTGACCAAACCAAGGAAAAACTCAAATGAATTTTTTTTTAAGATTTATTCTTTTCATTATCGCTAAAACCCAGCATTTATTAAAGCACCCATCTATATGTAGAATTATTTAATTTATAGGGTTCAAAAGTTATTGATATGTACTATCCAGCAACTCATGCCTGAAGTCTCTAAATATTGCTGTTGCAAGATCACTACTGCAAGAGTCTTTAAAAAGTGGAAATTTTTTTCAATAGTAAACCACAAATAAATTCTAGACATGTAGGGAAAAAGGGGCAAAGAGTAATGGATAAAAAGTCAGAAGACCTGAGTTCTAGTCCTGGCTCTGCCACTAAGTATTTAGCTGCGGAATCTTGGGTCAGTCTCCCCATCTTTAAAACAGCAGGGAAGGGGAAGAGTGAAAGGCATTGAACTAAATGTTAAAAAATCTCTTCCAATTCTGCAAAAATCCTACTGGCTATGAAAAGTATAGACTCATAACAATTTTGGTTCTTAATTTCTTTCTGCTTACTGAGAGGAAAAAGGAAGGGTTAGGGAACCATTAATTTTAAGATATGAAAATTTTCTTTTTTTAGTTCAAGTCTGAAAGATGAAAATAAGATTTTTTTCACTCCTAACATGCCATAGGGCTTTTTTTTTTTTAAACAGAGACAAAAATCATAGAGAAAATTCTTTAATGACCTAGGACTAAATGAATTCCAACACTAATGCCCATCTTTTTGACTACACACTAGCTTAGCTGATATATGCTTGTTAATGTAAAATTAACTCTACAAGGCAAAATGTCAGGGGATTTGCTTAGGCTCTTAACTTTCCCACTCCCCCAGAATCAAATCATGAACGAATCTTGTTGCTTTTTCAGCCATAACATATCTGAATTACATCCATTCCTCTCTATCACCTTCCACAAATAGTGAATTACTGAGCACAAATACCTTAATAAGCTAAAGTCTTCTCCCCACCACCTAAACAATACAGTTCAAAACATGGTAACAGCCAACTTTCTGTTACAATAAATCCTCCTCATCAAATCATCTTACAGCTTCTAGCTTCCAAGAAAATCTTGAATGATTCCTGTCATTTTATAACTCTCCATACCTTCTTAAGCCCTATCATTTCCTACCTCCCTATTTTATCTCAGCACTCTAGTCAAATAATTATTAATTGGCACATATGAATTTTTCCAGCTATTGGACCTCTTCATTCTATCCCATTCTTTTTTAACACAATTAAATTACAACAAATTCTATTTTATGTCTAATAGCTTATCTTCAAAACCTTAAACCACTTGGATGCCTTTTGTAAGCCACTTTAGCCTGAGATATGGCAAAGGGAAGTAATCATGAAACTATTTGTCAAATTCTGAAATCCAGACTATTCTCACAAAAAAGAAAATAGGAAAAAAAAATGCCTTTCCTATGTATGAAGTCTGCATGAGGACTAAGGCATGTCTTTTCCATTACAGAGGGCATCAAACATGCTGTGACTTTTTAATAGTCAACAAAAGCCTTCCATGTGTCTGTGTGTGCTTTTGTATGTTTTACACATAGATGGAAGGTGAATGTAATGACTTTATGAAAAGGAGATTTGATCAATAACAATAGTGTGTTCAGGAAACACGGTTGTGAGCTTTTTGAAGCTTTTCCTATTAAAAAAATTAAGTTTTTATTCATATTAAGGGAACATATAAAGTATCAGTCATGGTAATGGGGTCATGTTCTGGGCCTCTATTATTAAACTCTTGGTAATACAAGTTTCCTGGCATTCAACACTACTTAAAAATAAGTATAGTGAGATGGGTATAATCTTACATAATGAGCTTTAACTAAGTTCTATATGGTTCTTGCAAGGAAAAGATGATCCTCCCCAAAGAGAAGGAAATCTGACATTTAAGGAATGTAGTTACAATGAAAAGAAAGAACTTAAAATCTGAGTTGATGGAAAAAACTGGATTCTAGAGATAGGATTAATGATAAAAGAGAGAAGAAATAAATATCTGAAGTCAAGATACCTGCATTATGGAACATTTACATAAAAATGTTCAGTACAGTGATAATATACTTTATACAGACATATTCCTTATTTTGGGAAGTATTTTCACTTTAAGAATACCAAATCAATGATCCTTTCACTCTGTCTTCCTCTGTAGATTACATATACTCACCAAGTCTAGGACTAGGGAAAATTCTGGTGTACTTCTTGTTTTCAAAGGAAGAGCTGGCTTCCTATTTAGTTGTTCCTCTGTCAATGGGGGAACATGCTTGATAAAATAATAGCTACAAGAAAAAAGTTTACAAGAATTATATCAACATTCTGTTTGTGCCCCCTTTAAAATTGTTAATTTTAGTTAACATATTAAATTTATATTTTTATAAACTTATATGCATAAGTATATATAATTTTATATAAATGGATACTTTTATACTTAACTGAAGTATATTTTTGATACTTATATTTTTATACTTAACTGAAATATATTATATTAAAAAAATCTAAGAAGGAATACAAGCTGAAAGACAATTGACTTAGTAGATAGAGAAACAGCTTCAGTGTTTTAGTAAAATCACTTATACTTACGGATCAAATACTTCCCAATCTTCTTCATAGGTTGCTTCTGCATGGGCTGATGAATAACCACTATCTGGAGACACAGGTGCTAAAGTTCAGTAAATTAAAACAAAACATTTTACACAATGCTTAAAAGCTTTAAGAAAGTAAGATTTTTACTGCTTTGATACTCCTACATATCAAGTCTTGAAGCATTTTTAACTTTTAAGTTTTTAAATATGAGAAACAATCTGTAAACATTTTAAAACAAATTAAATAGTATATTCTTATTTCAGATACCATGATATGGTTAGAACAGTGTTTAATGACTAATCTGGCAGTAGTTCTTAGGATGCATTGGAGATCAAGTAGAGGGCCTGGGACCTGGATGTAGACAGTAAAAATAGGAATAGAGAGGCAAGGACAGATAAAGGCCTTTCAAAGGAAGACTGACAAGAGTTGGTATATAGTTTTTGTCTCTCCCCTTTTCTTCATAAGGGGGAAAGATAGACATGAAAATGAATAGTTTAATTTTGGACAAACTAACTGACAGTTCACAATATCAAATGTAAATTCACTGTTAAGAATAGAAACTACTCCATACCAGATGTATACTGCCTTACTTAGTTGTGTAAATAAACTTTAATTCAATTATGAGAAAGAAAATCATTAAGTATCAAGTTAATCTTGCACCTGCATTAAGTTCAAAATCAAACAATATCAAACCCTGAAAACTACATTAATTTAAAAAAATTATTTATTTTTAGTTTTTAACATTCACTTTTATAAGATTTTGCGTTCTAAATTTTTCCCCTTCCTCCCCCTCCCCAAGACAGCATGCAATTTGATATGTTTATGATTAAACATAAGAGAACTTCATTAATAAGAAATTGCCACTTGACAGTTTTGCAAACATAAGAAAGAACAATTTTGAGGATTCTGAAAGTCATTGGAATCACTGGGTCCCTCTCACTGCATGTGTCATAGTTCTGATTTCAGTAACAACTACAGACATTTTAAAGTATAAGGTTATCTTCACCCAAGGGACACCATCTTGGAAGGCAGGTTTCCACTTGGGAACCAGCTTATCCCGTTTCATCCTCTCAGTGGAAGCCAAAGTTAAAATCCTGTCCCAAATTCAAACTGCAGGAAGCCACCACTTAAAACTTTGGGTCTGGTTTATTCTTTAAGGTTTTGCACTGTTTTCCTCCTCCCTACAGCAAGTAAAGCCCTTCAGATTCATTCTGCATTCTCTGCACTCCTTTAACTAAACTCTTACAGTTTTAGGTGCAAGTTCCTTCCCCTAGATATGCACTCCTAACTAATTTCAATCCCATACCTCTCTCAAATTCCAGTCATCTATCTTTTATCCACCCTTACCACTGGAAGCCTATATTCTACCCCACTATGAAAGAAGCAATCCATCTTACACTCCTCGTACAGAAACATGGCTTTTCTATTACACCACATTCCTCATTAACTTTCACACTGGCCACAGCTTCTCTCAATTTCTCTCAATCTACTTCAAGCCTAAGAGGTATCAGCATATGTTCTTACTTTGAAACTCTACCACTATCAACTGATCACCTCCTCTTTTATCTGATAATACTTTCCCCCAATCCTTAACACCTAAATCTACTTCCCTAGGACACTCATTTTCATTAATGACTTCAGAATATGGCTTACCACTTTCACCGATCATCATCAATGACAACATAATGTTCATGCTGATAACCATTATGATTTTTTGGACTCTTAAAATTTCTTAATCTCCACAACTCTAAAGCAGAGGTGTGGTCATAACTGGACCTTTCACTTAGAACTGCTCAATCTCTAACATGTTCATCAGATCACAACCTCCTGTCCTTTCCATTTCTCTCGACCTCAGGTCTCTCAAATCTTAGTCTCCCAAGCCATCCTTCAGACTAGGTAACTCCTCTCCCTTTCTTTATAGCCTGACTGTAGTACAACTGGGCAGTTTTTTCCATTAATATATACCTTTCCCCTTCCCATCTGCTGCTCTTGTCTTGCTAACTCCTCATTCCATCATCGGGCTCTTCTCCATCAGTCTTGGTTAAGTGAGTCATCTCCTTTCCTGTGGCTGCACGGAACACCATGCTCCTTGTCAGAGCTAACCACTAGAACATGCCCTTGTTCTCCATTTCCAATCTTCTCTGGCTCTATCAATTACATTCTTTGTGGCATCTTCACTCTCTTCCTCTGCTGGTTCTTTCCATCAGCTTACTGTGATGTTAAGGTCAAGTAAATATCCCCTTGATCTTACTATCTAATTCAAGCTAATGTCCTCTCTTTGCCCTCCTTCATCCTCATGGCTAAATTTCTAATTTAATTTAATAGTTGGTATAATCAACATTTGCTACCCTTTAATTCTTACTACTTATACAATCCCCATCTCTCTATACAGTCTGGTTTCCAGGACTGCCATTCTATTCAAAGTACTTGAATATGGTCACTAAATGCAAACTCTAATGGTCTCTTCTCATTAAATGCAAAAACTAATGGGTTTCTTCTCATTCTCCATTATCCTTGATCTCTTCTTAGCACTTAAACAGCCAACTTCTTTCCTTCTCAATATTCTCTCCTTCTGGCTTTTTTTTTGGACATGGCTGTCTTTTAATTCTCTCTCTAACTCTCTCACCTATTATCTCACTTGGCTTCCTTCACTGATGTTCTGCATCTAGCAAGCACTCCTTAAGCCTCTAATACTCTTCCTTGGCTTCTTCAGTTACTGTCTTTATAAGGATAACTCCAAAGTCCTTTTCTCAACCAACCCTGAACTCTATGGCCTAACATTATGAACTACCTTTAACTCATCATACCTTAAGATGTTCAAATTTCATCTCTAATGCACGACTAGAAGAGGTCTCTTCCATCTCCAGAGTGATGAGCCTATAACATCTTCTTCTGAAAGCCTGTATTTCTTCCTAGATTACACATTTATGCTGATTGCACTACTATTCTCCTTAAATTATTCTTGACATTTTCTAGCATTCCATCAATGGGCATACCTTGTCAGTTCTACTAATGCAAAGTCTTTTGCACCTGGGCCCCCTCCTCTCCACTTCTACTATTACCACTGCCTTTCATGCAACTTTGCTGGTATTAATGCAAGAGACTCCTAACTGAGTATCTCTGTCTGCAGTCACCCTTTCTCCATACCACTCTTCACACTACCATCAAACTAATTTCCCTTAATGCACAAATCTGATCATATCTCTCGCCCTGCTAAAAAACCTTCAGTGTCTCTCCAATGTCTAGACATAAAACAAATTTATTTGTGTATTCAAAATCCTCCATGTTTGGGATCTGGTGGATTTTTCTAGCTTTATTGGTATTATTCCCCTTTGGGAACTCTAAGCTCCAGCCAAACTAGATTACCCCATATTCCCCAGTTTATTCCAACCATTTTCTATGTCTCTGTAATCTCTTTTTCCCCATGCTTGAAATGCATTCTTCCTTCATGCTACTTTAAGTCCCAGAACAGGAACTACTTCCTTCTAAAGTCTTTCCTGATTCCACAATTAGAAGTGATCCCACAGCTCCTTCAATCACTCAGGTTAATTTATTTGACTTTCTTAAAACACTCTGCATTCTTCTTGTCCCCCAAGAGTTTTATAAAATTTAAAGTTAGAAAGGTCTTTAGAGAAAATTTAGTCTAATCTCTTCATTTGGAAGCTAAGGACTAGAGAGGTTAAGCGACTTGACTAAGGTCAAAAGCTAAATGGATGCTCAAAATTTGAACTCAGGTCCTCTGACTCCAAATTTAGTACCTTTTCTACTTTATCTCACTGCCTACTCTTAAATATTTTCTAAAATGAGTTTTGCATGCAGGTCTCATTTCCTTACTAAAGGTCCTGAAAGGACATTCCCAGTGTCTACCATGATGTCTTGAACTAATAATCAAGAAAAGGAAATAAAGGAAGGACAAATAAATCTACACTAACAACAAAGAGGAATTTTATAGTTATTTCTACAGTGATCCTAGGAACCTAGAAAGAGAAATATTTTTTATAGACCTAAGGAAGGGTTGAGCATGTACTGATTCTAGTTATGCTGCTCTTGAATTACACTCCTTCCCTAACAGGGCCCATGGCAGTCTCCCAAACTCTGTGGGAAACATTTTTTTCCCCTTCTATTTCTGAAGCATTGTCTATTACAACTCCTGTAGCCATGCAATCTGTATTCCTTAATGTCTCCATACTTCTGAAGCTACAGGAACCGAGCAGATAGGTCAAGGCCCTGCAAAGATTTATTAGTCTGGGGAAGGGCTTCTTCTCAAAGTCTATTATGGAAGCTTTATTTAGCAATTTAAAGCATATTTGAAAATGTGTGCACTCCAATAGGCTCAGGTTGGCACTATACTTCACATACACAGAGTAATTTTAAGTGTTCACACATAGACAAAATATATCTGAAAGGTCAGAGGTATCAAAGAATTCTCAAAATAGTGCTTGTGAAAATGTTTAATTAGTAGGGTTGATTTTTAAAACCAATTTTTAGTCATGTATTACCTCAGCTGATAGAAAGTTTTCTAGATTAGTTATAACATGATCTTAAAAGTAACAACTTAAAATCTCCTTTTTGAATAAATTTCACTAAATTTTTTGGAACAAAAAGTATATGCACTTACTTGTCTATTTTAAAGCTTATGTATAATTTACAGAATTATTTAAAGGCTGTCTTTACCTGTAAGAGGTGGTAGATCACGATTAGTTGCTTCTTCCACTTCTTCTAAACCATTATTTATTGTAGGTCTTACTTGGACTGCTTGATTTGAATAAGCGGTTCCATTTGTGGACGTAGCTGTGCTGGTAGTGAGCTCATCTACCTGTTCCATATCAAGCTGCTTTACGATTTCTTCAGCTTCCACAGCTTGTCCGGGGGAATCTGATCCTGACGTTCCTGAAATTATGATTCAATAAACTAGAAATTATTATTCTTAAAATTAAATTATCTTAAAGGATTATAATCTTTCTGGAAAAAAGGGGTGAAAAAGGGGAAATGACACTGAAAAATTATAAAATTTCGTTGTTTCTGATAATAGGTTTGACAAATTCTTTCTTCAAAGATTAATGTAATAGTTCATTGACTGAGCAATTTAAAAATGTGACAACAAAGAATCTTCAAGCAATTAAAGAATTTTTTTATTGCTTTTTTTAAAACTATAGTCATTTCCTAATTATTATTGCTCTCTTTCTGAATACAAATAACCCTGTAACAAAGAAAAGAGTTAAAACTTTTTAACTCATTTTCTGGACCAATATTGGTCATTGTAATTAATTTGCATTTACCTACATGTTAGTATCACTTTCACATACATTATAGTAGTCACTGTATATACTGTAAGTACTTTAGAAGTACCCAGCAACATGGAAGGTGAAACACAATAGAAATTAAAATAAATACAAATAATTTCTATTGACTCAATAAAGCAAATATAACATTTTAATCTGCTCAGTAACTCAATTAGAAAATGATTTCCTCTTTTGAAATCTGTCACATTCTTTAACCACTGATATACTGGAAACCGGGATTTATATTTGTGAATACTTAATATCTCCTTACATATGTATCTGTCACGTTAAACTTATCTATTCTGCCAAATTCCCTTTTATGAGATGTGTCATTTGTCCACAACTGCTAACTGCATCCTCAGCTCTATTTGCGAAATAATGAATCCTTTCTCTGAGCTTTATCTTCCAAAGGCTTAAAAAACCTTTAATCTTTGGTATGTATTTGATTGTCTGATATCCCCTATTTCAATTATTTCTTTCTTTTTATTTTTATTCAGAACCAGATAATTTTAATGACAATTACTGTGCAATATGTTTTTAAGCCAGGACATATTTATTTTTAATAAAACTGAATGACTATAAAAAAATATGATATTGGGGATATGCTCGAAGTCATCACAATAACATCAGGAGTGAAATAAAGATGCCCCTTATCACTAACATTATTCAATATTGTGTTAGAAATGACAGAAGAGAAGAAAAAGAAATCGAAGGAATTAGAATGGGCACTGAGGTAATAAAATGACTTCTTTCCCTAAACAATATGATGATATACTAGGAAAATCCTAGAGATTCAACAAAATTTTAGTTGAAACAATTGTTTTAGCAAAGTATCAAGATATAAAACAAACCCATACAAATCATCAGCATTTTTATATGTTACCAATAATATCCCATTTAAGATAACTGTGGACTGTACATAAAATTCCTGGGAGTATACCTGCCAAGGCAAACCCTGGAAGTACATGAACATAATTATGCAACCCTTGTTATACAAATAAAAGTCAGATTTATATAACTGAAGAAATATTAATTGTTCAGATATGGGCAGAGTCAATGTAATAAAAATGACAATTCTACCTAATCTACTTATTCAATATCATCCCAACTAAATTACCAAAAAATTATTTTACTGAGCTTGAAAACAATTCATTTGGAAGAACAAAAGGTCAAGAGAATTAATGAAATTTATGAAAATAAAATGTAAAGGAAGAAAATTTAGCAGAGCTAGATCTTAAACTACACTATTAGTAATTATTAAAACTATCTGGTACTGGATGAGAAACAGAAAGATGGATCAGTGGAACAGAAGACACACAATACAAAGGAGTTAAGCGATTATAGCAACCTTGGGTTTGATAAATGTGAAAATTTAAGTTTTGAGGATAAGAATCCACTATTTGGTAAAAATTGTTAGGAAAACTGGAATGCAGTCTGGCAGAAACTGTGTATAGACCAATATCTTATACTATTTACCAAGATAAGGTTAAAATGGATACATGACTAGATATAAAGGGACATATTATAAGAAAACTAGAAGAATATGGAACACATTAACTATCAGACTTATGGATAGGAGAATTTAGGAACAAATAAGAGATAGAATGCACTGTGAGATGCTAAAGGAACAATTTTTATTCCGTTAAAGGTTTTGCACAAATAAAAATCAATGTAAGAAAGCTGAAAATTGGGGGAAAAATTTAGTTTCTCAGATAAAGGTCTCACATCTCAAATAGAGAACTTTATCAAATTTACAAGAATATGAATCGTTTGTAAATTGATAAATGGTCAAAGGGTATTAATAGGCAGTTTTTTGATGAAGAAATCAAAAGAATAAACAGTCACACGAAATGCTCTAAATCACTTTTGATTAGAGAAATGTAAATTAAGACAATTTCGAGATATCATCTCATACCTATAAGCAGGCCAAAATGGTAGAAGGGAAAAATGACAAATATTTGAGGGGATGTGGAAAATTGGGACACTAATACGCTATCAGTGAAAGTGTGAACTGATCCAAACATTTTGGAGATGGAATGATATCCAAAGAGTTATAAAACTGTACACACACTCTGTTCCAGCAATACCACAACTGGGTATGTTTCCCAAAGTGATCAGGGAAAAAGAAAAAGAACTTATATGTCCTCAAATATTTATAACAGCTCTCTTTATGGTAGTAAAGAACTGGACACTGAGGCGATGCCTATCAATTGGGGAACGATTAGACAAGCTGTAGTACATGATCGTGATGGAATACTACTACTGCACTGTAAGAAATCATGACTGGTTAATTTTAGAAAAATATGGAAAGACTTGCACGAAATAATGAAAAGTGAGCAGAACCAAGAGAATGTTGTATACAGTAAAGGCAATATTGCTTGAAGAATAATTGTGAATAACTAAGTTATTCTGAGTATTATAAATACTCAAGTGAACTATTATGAAAGTACTCATGAAGGAAGTTGTTACACCTTCAGAGAAAGAACTGATATAAAAGTGTACATAGTATGGTTTTAAGTATTTTTATAAATCTGCATCACATGGTGGCTTTCTCTAGTATGAAGTGAGGAAGGAATAAGGGAGAGCTTAGAACTTAAAATTTAACAATAACAAAAAAAGAGAGAAAATGATGTAAAAAAAATGCTATCATTTAGAAATTTCACTAAGATTTATGTGTCTTTGAAAATCAACTAGCCAGCAAGCATTTACGAGGCGGCTGATGTGCACCCAGCATTACATGAGGCTCCGTCAGGCAAATACAGATGTAGACATAATCCCTGCCTTCAAGAAGCACATCATTTAGGTCAAGAAACAAGATTAATATTAACCTCTTTACTACTTCATCTGGTGATCTTAGGTCCCAAGAGTTCAATCACCTCTACTCAGATGATTTCAAAATCTAATCTCACTCTTCAGATCTACTCCTGCTTGCTGAGTGCCTTCTGGACATTTCAAAATCAACATGCAAAACAGACCATTATCTTTCACCCCAAACCTCTCTTCTTCCCAAATGTCTTATTATTGTGAGCACTATCACTGTCTTGGTCACTCAGGCTCACAACTTTAGTGTCTTATTCACATTCACTCCATACATCATCAGATGCCAAATACTACTTCTACTTTCACAATAACTGTTGAATTTTCCCCCTTCTCTCAGATCTTCATTACCTCTTGCCTAAACTACTGTTTAGGATAAGCTAAATTATCCAATAGGATAATTGGTACCCCCAACTTTCTCCACTCCATTCGGGTGCCAAAGTGATTTTCCTAAAGGACAGATTTGACTATATCACCTACTATTCAATAAATTCCAAGATCAAATAGGTTCCCTATTACTTTCAGCATCAAACAGAAAATCCTGTCATTTACAGACCTTTATGACCCAGTATGTTTTTACCTTATCAGTTTTCTACTTTATTCACTTTCACACACCGTATAAACCAAACACACTGGTTTACTTGTTACGTTCATATAATACTCCAACTCTGTACCTCTGTACTGGCTTTCCCTTTGTCCTTTCACATTGACTCTTAGGTTCCTGGTATTCCTTTAAGCTTCAGTTCAAATCCGACATCAGTAGGAGGCACTCTCTACTCAGGTTACCTGCCATCTACTGAATATATACTTTTTGAATGAACACAGTTAGAATGTGAGCTCCTTGAGGGGTCAGAATAATGCTTTTGTCTATTTCCCTAATGCTTATCACACTGCCTAATACATAGTAAATATTTAATAAATACCTACTGCCCAAAAGATTGACATTACTAAAGATTATGAAATCCTAGAGAATAAAGAAGCTTTAGGAATAAGGTACTATTTTCACAAATCCTTCAAACTGAAAGGTAATCAGGACAGAAAGGAAGATTTGGGAAGTAAATAGTTGGTTAAGAAGATGATGGTACATCCATTAAATGAGGAAAAAAATAAAGCAACAAAATTTAATGTTGGCAGGATTGTTGTGTTGTGCAGAAACAGGCACAGTCATTCATGGTTGGTGGAACTGCAAACTAACAATCTTTTTGAAAAATAAGAATTACAATTAATTATACCTTCTACCCCAGTAATTCCATTATTAGAAATATACCTTATGAGTGACAACCAAAAAAAAAAAGATCTGTTTAAAGACTGAATGACTGATTTTAACAAGCATTTATTTAAAAGCCTGCTGATGTGCCAGGGACTGTGCTAAGCACTGGAAATACAAAGGAAGGGGAAAAAAGTTCCTTCTTTCAAGAAACTCACAAACTAACTGGGGGAAACAACATGCAAACAACAATGTACCAAAAAAAAGGAGTCATTATTTCAGTGTAAATAGTTAAAGCAAATTCAACTGCTTGGAAGAAAAAGAAGAGGGTCAAATCTGTGATATCAATGGCACGGGAAACTTCTGGATGAGCAAATTCCCTCTACCAAAGCAAGTTGGCATTTTTCTTCCAAGAAGAAGCTAAGAACACTGAAAAGTTAAGTGACTTGCCCAGAGTTACACCTATAGTATGTGTCAGAGGTGGGTCTTGAACTCAAAGTTTTCCTGGCCCCAAAAGTTACTCCCTTTCCACTAAGTAATACTGTCTCTTAATTGCTTATACAGATGTTTAACAGTAAGTTTAATAATAATGTTAAAATAATAATTACGATATGGTTAAGTAGAGAAAGGTACCTTAAGTCAGGTGAGAAAGATGTAAGAGAGTCCATCCCATGAGAATAAAGGGAAGGGAAACAATGCTGGGCACAGTAAAGACATATGGCTGACTGGATCAGAGGATAGACACTGGACACAGTAGAAAAAGGTTACATAAGTAGGTTGGTGGTTAGATTATCATTGCCAGCAGCAAGAATTTGAAGACCAACCTTGAAAACAACAGTCTTGAGTTTTATGCTGTAAGCAATAAGAAGCTGTTTCCAAAAATAACCTCTAAGGTCCTTTAAAATTCTCAATTATGTAATTCTATTAATATTTTTGATTAGTGAAGTTTTACTGCATAGTCTAATGGGGTGAAAATTATTTTAAAATAAAGCATTAATAAAATATCTTTTGAAAGTGTAGAATAAAAGAGTAAAAAGGATACACAAATAGATTACTTTTGTCATTACCTTGTTGAATTGTTAAACTTTTTATAGGTATGTGTCTAAAAAAACCCAAAAACCAAACTGCATGTAGGGGCAGCTAGGTGGTGCAGCAGACAGAGCACAGGCCCTTGGGGTGAGGAGGACTTCAGTTCACATCAGGCTTACTAGCTGTCTGACTCTGGGCAAGCCACTTAACCTGAATTGTCCACCTCCTCCTCTCCCCCCAAAACAAAAACAAAAATAAAAAAAATGCAACAAAAGTTTATAGTTCCTCATAAAATCCTTTTCCTCTTTGCATCTAGAAAACCAATCACAACAAAAATAAATAATCCACCCCACCCCTACCCCATAACATTTTTGAATTGGGAAAGACTGCCTGTCTTCCTTTGGAAAGTTTTCTTAATGCTGTACAAGTCAATTAAACTGCACAAATCTTCCATGTGTTCCTTCTTTGGGAAGACAACACTTCGTTGGACCCAAAGGATTGAATTATTTCTACTACAGAGAATCCACTAGTTTTCCACTTGTGTAGCCAATGAGAATAATGTTCATGCAACAAATTGGTAATGAGAAATGTTGGCAGTATGGCAAAACAGAAAATAAGATATCTATCCTGCTAAAACTGCATATCACATAACCTTTTTCTCTTTAGAAGCCATGAACATACCTTCCTACTAGTATATCCTCTGAATATTTATGACACTTTTTTTAAAATTTATTTAGCTTTTTACATTCATTTTCACAAAATTTTGGGTTCCAAATTTTCTCCCCTTTTATCCCCTCCCCCCACCCCAATACCCCAAGCAATCTAATTTTCCCTATCTCCAATCTGCCCTCTCTTCTGTCATCCCTCCCTTCTCTTGTCTCCATCTTCTCTTTTCTCCTGTAGGGCCAGATGACTTTCTATTCCTCATTAACTGTATGTCTTCTTTCCTAGTAGCAGCAGCAATACTAAACAGTTGTTCCTAAAACTTTGAGTTCCAAATTCTCCCCATCCCTCCCTCCCCACCCATTCCCTTTGGGAAGGCAGGCAATTCAATATAGGCCATATCTGTGTAATTTTGCAAATGACTTCCCTGATAGTAGTGTTGTGTAAGACTAACTGAATTACCCTCCATCCTACCCTGCCCCTCATAGTTTCTCTTCTGTCTTTTGATCCTGTCCCTCCCCAAGTGTTGACTTCAAATTGCTCCCTCCTCCCTTTGCCCTCCCTTCCATCATCCCCCCCCCCTTGCTTATCTCCTTCTCCCCCACTTTCCTATACTGTAAGATAGGTTTTCATACCAAAATGAGTGTGCATTTTATTCCTTCCTTTAGTCAAATGTGATGAGGGTAAACTAATTGGTTTTTTTTTTTTCCTCAGCTCTCCTCTTTTTCCCTCCACTAAAAAGTCTCCTACTTGCCTCTTAAATGACATGTAATTACCCCATTCCATTTCACCCTCTTTCCTCCCACATTTCTCTCTCACCATTTACCTTAATTTCTTTTCCGCTATGGTCCCATCCTATTCAATTCACTCTGTGCTCTCTGTCTCTGTGTGTGTGCATGTGTGTATGTGTGCGTGCATGCATGCGTGTACGTGTGCATGTGTGGTCCCACCAACTACCCAGATACTGAAAAGTTTTAAGAGTTACAAATATTGTCTTTCAATGTAGGAATGTAAACAGTTCACTTCTGGTTAAGTCCCTTAAGACTTCTCTTTGCTGTTGCTTCTTCTCATTCTTGTGTTTGGAAGTCAAATTTTCTTTTCAGCTCTGGTCTTTTCATCAAGAATGATTGAAAGTCCTCTGTTTCATTGAAAGACCATATTTTCCCCTGAAGTATTATACTCAGTTTAGCTGGGTAGGTGATTCTTGGTTTGAGTCCTAGTTCCTTTGCCTTCTGGAATATCCTATTCCACGCCCTTCAATCCCTTAATGTAGAGGCTGCTAGATCTTGAGTTATCCTGATTGTATTTCCACAGTACTGGAATTGTTTCTTTCTAGCTGCTTGCAAGATTTTCTCCTTCAGCTGGGAGTTCTGGAATTTGGCCACAATGTTCTAGGAGTTTCTCTTTTTGGATCTCTTTTAGGTGGTGATCAATGGATTCTTTCAATGCTTATTTTGCCCTCTGGTTGTAGAATGTCAGGGCAGTTTTCCTTGATAATTTCATGGAAGATGATGTCTAAGCTCTTTTTTTGATCATGATTTCAGGTAGTCCCATAATTTTTAAATTGTCTCTCCTGGATCTATTTTCCAGGTCAGTTGTTTTTCCCATGAGATATTTCACATTCTCTTCCATTTTTTCATTCTTTTGGTTTTGTTTGGTGATTTCTTGATTTCTCGTAAAGTCATTAGACTCCATCTGTTCCATTCTAGATTTGAGAGAACTATTTTCTTCAGTGAGCTTTTGAACCTCTTTTTCCATTTGGCTAATTCTGCTTTTGAAAGCATTCTTCTCCTCATTGGCTTTTTGAACCTCTTTTGCCAATTGAGTGAGCCTATTCTTCAAGGTGTTATTTTCTTCAGCATTTTTTTGGGTCTCCTTAACCAAGGTATTGACCCGTTTTTCATACTTTTCTTGCATCTCTCTCATTTCTCTTCCCAATTTTTCCTTCACCTGTCTAACTTGGTTTTCAAAATCCTTTTTGAGCTCTTCCAAGGCCTGAGCCCACCTGACATCCCCCTGGGGTGTCTGGGGTACCGAGGCCCCGCCCTCCACGTCTTTCCCTGATGGCAAGAATACGTCCTCATCATCAGATCCGAATGTCAGGATCATTTGCATTTGTTGGAAAAAACTCTCTATAGTCTTATTTTTCTTCCCTTTTCTAGGCATTTTCCCAGCCAGTTACTTGACTTCTGAGATTCCTGTCCACCCTGCCTACATCCGCCTAGCTAGTGCTTGGGCTCTGAGATCCAAATGGGCTTTTCGCGCTGCCCGCCCAGCTGCTAATCAAATGTGAGCTTTAGTTCTGGTGCTTGGGTCAGGGCAGGGCTGCCTCCCAGGCTCAGCTCCCTCAGGGGCTTTATGCAGAGACTTTCAGGAACAGAGCAGGTGGGGGAGGGGGCGCCTCCCAGGCTCAGTTCCCTCAGGGGCTTTATGTAGAGACCTTCAGTAATTGAGTGGGGTGGGGCAGGGCTGTCTCCCAGGCTCAGCTCCCTCAGGTTGTTTATGCAGAGACTTTCAGTAATGAAGATCCTGCCTGCTGCTGGGGAAGTCCTGGGCTGCCGCAGCTGCTGCCTCCGCTGCCGCCCACGCCTCTGCCTCCGCCGCTTCCTGCCCCCATCTGTGCCACCGCCGCTTCCTCCCGAAGGGGCCCAAGTCACGGAGACACCCCACTCCCCTCAGCCAGCCAGCCGTCTCTCTCACTAACCTGTAGTTTCTGTGGGCGGAGGGACTTTCCCGGCTGCCGGAGCTTCCGTCCCTGAAGCCTGCTCGGGTCAGCTTCTCTGGGGCCGCGGCCAGAGCAGCGCTGGGGTGCGGTCCGCTTTCCGGGGCGCGACAGACCCTGGGGACAGCTCTCCAGGGCTCTCTGGCAAGGAAATCTCTTCTACTCCCTTTCTGTACACCTTTCAGTGGTCCAGAATTTATGCGGATCTCTTTTTACATTAATTCTATGGGCTGTGGGTTGGAGCTCGTAAACGTGCGTCCTTCTACTCCGCCATCTTGGCTCCGCCCCCATTTATGACACTTTTTACTACCATGATCTACCTTGTAGGTAATCTTATAGTGACCTCCCTCTAGACTATGTTATGTCAAAGGGAGGAGCAACATGTCATCCTTCTTTCTTCCTTTGTGATGCCCTGTCTCACACACAGTAGACATTCATCACAAATCTATCCAATGAATTCTCTGGGATCAAATACACAGCATTTGTGTAAATAACAAACACAAAGTCAATGAAACTAAAGTGCTCCAACAGATAAGTTATCTTATCAATCTGGAAGTTGTCACCAATAACACAGATTGTAACTATCGATATACTGATCTGTCCTGTGCAACTTTTATCAACATCCCCTAATAAATTCACCTCAAGGGTCAAGTTAATGTGCTAAAGGACTTCCTTGATTTTGTGAAGATGCCACATAGAGCACTATGGGTGTCTGTCATGTTTCCTTCCCCCTCAACATAAGACCAGCCCACCTTTCCTTTCCAACATAAAATACCCTGATAACATCTTTTACTGCTCTTCCTATGCAATGTAAGTCATAAAGCATGCAATTAAAAAAAACTCAAACATGTCTTAAAAGCACAAACTAGGAAAAACACTTAATCCTTAATACACATATCTTTAATAAATGATACTTACCATTTTTATTTGCTGGTGAGAAAAAGTTGAAGACAGGAGAAAAAATGGTCCCCAACAATGTAGTCCTTGGAGGACTCCCAGTGGCAGGATTATCTTCTAGTTTTCCATTTTGTTTTACATGTTGATTTGTCATTTCATAACTACCAGCTTCTGAGAAAAAGAAAAAACAAAGCTTCATAAACTATGATGAAAATAAAATGATGTCTTCCACAAATGTACCCTAAGTCACTCTTCTCTAAGATAATGCAGGCAGCATTTTGTATCTTGCACGTACTGAGTGATTTACAAGGTGCTTCCCTTATTAGGGAAGGCAGGAACTGCTTTTAACTTTCTCTGCATCCCCAACACTTACCCAGTGCCTGGAACATCATAAGAGCTTAATAAATGCTTGCTGAATATTAATAATTTTAGCAAGCAAGCATACAAAAGCAAAAACAACCCAAATAATGAAACAATTTTTTCCATTACATATAAAGAACAAATATGATGCACAGGGTCTGATAGTTGGTTTGACAATTAAATCATTCATGTACACTTGAGGATGGTTTTGTAAAGGTTCCCTGCAATCATTATTATAAAAAACAAAGATAAACAGCATGACTTATGAGGCAAAATGGACTGGATCAATAAGTTATAAATTAGCAGAAGTATACAGATTTGGGCGGGAAAACTTAAGAATAAAGTAAAATCAAGTCATGAAAGAACTCTTAAAGTGCTCATGATTAGGGCTCACTATCAGAATGCTTTCAGTATTTTAATGGGTCCACTATGAGAAAGAACTATATTCTTATTTTCCACTAGTTTCCTCACCATTTTAGCTCTTTAACTGTTTTTTTCTTTTTCCTTTTCTTCTTCTATGTCTTTCTCCTCTTTCCTTTATTCCCTTCCCTTCAGTTCCCACCAGCACTGATTTGTGAACTTTGAGATTCTATAAAATGTTACTATGATTATTGTATTTTTATAGCAAATCGTGGGGATAAATAACATATCTCTAAGACAACAGGAGAGGTTTATGCATCTGTGGTCACCGTTTCCATGTGTTTTGCATTGAATGTCATCCCTTGTCTGTTATACAAATAACTGCACACTTGATAGAGGTTAGCAGATATTTGTTGCATGAATACACATACATACATGTATATGAACAAGTTTTAGCCTCTACAAAAGTTTATGGATAATTTTTGGAATTCCTATTCAATAGGTCATTAAATCATTTCCAATAAATAAGATATTTGTCCAAGAAATCAAAAAAGCAGCAGCAGCAAATATGATTGGGCAGTGGTTCTCAAATTGTGGTGCAGTGACCCCTATCTGTCTCCAAGACTTTTTCTGGGGATCTGTGAGGTCAAAATTATTTTTATAATAATAATACTAAAATGTTTGAATGTCTAATAAAGCACCTAATGATAAATATCACCTACATAAAAGCTCTGTGTGTGTATGGGGGTAAGTTCTTAATAATTTTTAAGAGTGTAAAAGGTCCTGAGACCAGAAAAATTTGAGAAATGTTGTGAGAGAATGGAGATATGAGAATAGAAACCCTAAAAAGTTGAAGTTCCCTGACTTGCCCAATTAAGTTATGCTATTAATGAAAGATTTACTTATTAGTGAATCAGAAACCCCCCCCCCCAAAAAAAAAGCTAAAATGAGAATACTTCTGAAATTCAAACTAGAAATTTATGAAGCGGAATAAATAACAACAGCTGACATTCATATAATGCTTTTAAAAGTCTGTAAAATATTTATAAACAATCTCAATTGAGCCTTATGATATGAGAGGTAGGCAATACAGGTATTATCTCCACTTTACAGGTGAGGGGGTAACAAAAGTTAAATGGCTTATCCATGGCCACACACTTTGATCAAAGGTTTCCTCCTAATCCAAGTCCAGTGTTCTGTCCTCTATACTAGGCTACCTCTCACATAATGAATGACAGTTGAAATCTGAAGCATGTGAACAAGAATTAATGAAAATAAACTGGTAGTAGAAATTTTTATAAATTTGTCTTCCCTTTCTCTTCTAGTATCTTTACTAATGTTATACAGAATGATGCCTTAAAGCATGTACTAAAAATGATCTGTGGGGAATCTTTTCAATTGTAAAATAAGAGAAGGGTAGCTGCACTAAATGTTTCCTTATATTTCTTTCAATGCTAAAATATTTTGATTCTGCAAACAACTTTAAAACACAAATTTTACCTTTGATTCAAGCAGCACTCATTGTTTTAGGAAATTAAAACTTTGTAAAGTAGTTAAAAATGTTGGTCTGAATGCATTTTCACATAAACTAAAAGAAGTGACAAGTAGTTTTTCGAACATTATTCAACCAACTAATTTCAACAAGCATTCATTAAGTACTTCTTATGGGTCAAACATTAAGGAAACAAAGTGAAAACTAAAAACAGTTCTTAAGCTTCAGAGCTTACAGTGTTGCTGGGGGAAATGAAGGGATTCTAAGAATGCTGGTCTGTGAGAGCTGGAAATTGTCTAAAACAACTAGATTAGAGATCAGCTAATATTTTTCTCTCATTTTAGAGATTAATCAATATCTACAGCCCCAAATCCAAAGCAGTAGAGATTTTTTAAAATAGTAATGGTAATTTAATTATTAGGGAATACTCAATAAAATCTATCTTCATGATCATAATTATCTTCTTCTATCAATATTCTTCTATGAAACAAAACAATAAATTCTTAAATGATTTCTCCTGTCCCTTTATACAGTGTGGAAGTATGTTCAAATAGGGTTGCATACTTTATTCTCTCAAAATACTCGAAAAAGCAGGTGGAAAGCTTTTCATGATTCACTCCAATATTTGAATCTCAAACTAGAAAATCAATCATGTTGCTTTTTTGTAAAGGAGGCACTAATCCAGGTATCTAATCTCTACAGAAAGGAAGTTACTCATGATTTTAACTCAGGAAGATCAAATGTTTTGGACAAAGGAACAGAATCCCTTCAATTGTTGTCTCTTACCACCCATAAATTAAATATACAAATATTAACAAACCTCCATTTACTTGACTTTTCCTTCTTACTCGAGATATCTGTTTATTGGGCTTTTCTCCTGTCCGAGGTGTTGATGTGATCAAGTTGTTATCTATATCACGTTCTATTCTACTCTTCTTTGAAGGATTTTCTCTCTCTTCCTTAAAAGGTAAAAGAAAAAAACCACAGAACTGAATGACACATTTCCTTCTTATAAGTTACATTAATTAGGATGTTAAAGTATAAATGAAATTACAAATCTCTTTTTCTGATTTTCATTTACAAAAGAATAAAAAGTGACAGCAAAGGTAGAATTTTCTTAATTCTATTTATAAGATAAATACAAGAAATGGTGATCTGGTGAGTATGTGAATTTAGGTCTATGCAGAGATGGATCTTTTAGAACAAAGATCAAAGTTAACAAATTAGGGGAAAAATTAGAAGATGCAAAATGAATTTATAATTAAAGTTTAATGGATTCATTTTCTTTTTCATACTATTCACTTGATATATGCCAGAGTTAAATCATTCTAATGAACTGTATCTGACAATGGAGGCATCATTCCATACCCATACACAGTCTCCTTTTTACAGAGAGGATTATCTGTTCTCCCAAGATTTGTCACTGCAGTGAATTGAGTTTCACTGTTTTTTAATAGGTTTCAATTACATTACTGAAGTCACTGTGCATATTTTCTTCCATTTTATTTTCTTTACTCTCTTATCAGTTTATACAAAAGTCTTTCTGTGTTTCTTTGAATTTCTGAATTGTTCTTATAATGCAATGTTACTCTCTTACATTAATATATCGTATTTTCTTTAACCATTCATTCCTCTTTAATCACTGGGTATCTACTTTGTTTCCAGTTTTTTGCTACCACAAAAAGTACTACTATGAACATTTTGGTATATTAAGAGACCTTTCACAATTTGGCCCCAACTTATTTCTCCAGCCTCACTGGATGTTACTATGGTTCCGACACTGCAGTTTGGACAAACTGGCTTTTTCTCTGTTCTTCCCATGACATCCCATCTCCCATCATCATGCATTTGCACCGGCCATCCTACATACCTAAAATACATTTTTCTCCTTACATCTGCCTCAGTTTTTTTGGGGGGGAGAGGGGGAAGGGCACTCCCTTTATTTATTTATTTTTAGTTTTCAACATTCATTTCCACAAGATTTTGTGTTCCAAATTTTCTCCCCATCTCTCCCCTCCCCCAACTCCAAGACACTGTGCATTCTGATTACCCGTTCCCCCAATCTGCCCTCCCTTCTATCATACCCCTCCCTTCCCTTACCCCATCTTCTCTATTTTCTTGTAGGGCAAGATAGATTTCTATACTCTATTATCTGTGTTTCTTATTTCCCAGTTGCATGTAAAAACAATAGTTAACATTCATTTTGAAAACTCTGAGTTCCAACTTTTCTCCTTTCCTTCCTCCTCACCCATCCCCACTGAGAAGGTAAGCAATTCAATATATGTTATACATGTGTAGTTATGCAAAAGACTTCCATAAAAGTCATGTTGTGAAAGACTAACTATATTTCCCTCCATTTATTCTATTCTCTTTTGACCTTGTCCCTCCCCAAAAGTGCTAACTTCTAATGACCCCCTCCTCCCATTTGCCCTCCCTTCTATCATCTCCCCCACACCCCACTTATCCTTTTCTCCCCTACTTTCCTGTAGTGTAAGATATTTTCATAGTAAATTGAGTGTGCATGTTATCCCTCCTTAAGCCAAATGTGATGAGAGCAGGCCTCACTTTTCCCCTCTCATTTTTCCCCTCCATTGAAAAAACTTTTTCTTCCTCTTTTATAAGAGATGATTTGTCCTATTCCATTTTTCCCTTTCTCCTCCCAATATATTCCTCTCTCACCCCTTAATTTTATTTTTTTAGATATCATCCCTTCCTATTCAACTCACCCTGTGCCCTCTGTCTGTATATATGTGTGTATAATCCCTCCAACTACCCAAATACTGAGAAAAGTCTCAAGAGTTACAAATATGATCTTTCCCTGTAGGAATGTAAACAGTTCAACTTTAGTAAGTTCCCTATGATTTCTCTTGCCTATTTACATTTTCATGCTTATCTTGAGTCATGTGTTTGAAAGTCAAATTTTCTATTCAGCTCTGGTCTTTTTATTGAGAATGCTTGAAAGTCCTCTATTTCATTGAATGACCATTTTCCCCCTGAAGTATTATACTCAGTTTTGCTGGGGAGGTGATTTTAATCCTAGCTCCTCTGAAAGTCTTTTTTACTTTAATAAAGTAGTTCAAGCATCACCATTCATGAAATACTTCCTGATTTCTCCAACTACTAGTGCCTGCTTCTGAAATTACCTTGTATTTAAGTACTTTGTATATTTACATTTATTCACTTAATATTTATGCTGTATATAATTATGTATATACTTGCTGCCTACCCTCTCAGAATGCAAGGTCTTTTCCAATAGGGCCTAATTCTTTTTACCTGTATCACCAAAGCCTAGGAGAGCACAGATAGGGAACTTAAATGCTTCTTGGTAGATTGATTTTTTTTCTCTCTCTCTCTTTTTTTTTACTTCCCTCGGGGATTACATTCAACATGCAATGAAAACAACTCCCACTTGACTTACTCAAAAAAGGGGAGACCAAAAAATGTCACAAGGATACAGAAAAATGTATCAACATGGCCTATCACTAATTTCTTGCTGAAGTTTAGCCAGGGTAACACTAGGTCAAAAAGTCCAGAAACAACCTTAGCAATCAAACACTTGATCTTCTTGCCAAGTTGCAAGATATGGGAAAGACGTGAGCATGGTTATAAGCAGCAAGGAAGGATCTAGTCAACATAATAAGACTGAAAATAAGAGAATAAGATGAGGTAAGCTCTAGGAGACAGAGGTCAAGGGTTGAAGGGCTGATCGTGACAAGAAGGACATCTTTAGAGACTGGATCAAAAGAGAAGACTATAGATGAAAATACAGTCAGTCAACAAGTATTTATCAAGCACTTACTATGTGAGAGGCACTGCGCTAACCATAAGTAATACCAAGCAAAAAATAGTGTCCATTATCAAAGAGTTCATATTCTAATCAGAGAGAACAACATGCAAACAACTAGGTACAAATAGGATATATACAGGGTGAATTGGAAGTACTTTAAAGTGTGAAGCAGAGTAAATTAGATAGAATATGGCGACAGCTTTGATTTTCTCAGTTAAGTAGAAATTGAAGTCATCTGCTAAAAGAAAGGGTTTGAGGGGAAAAAAAAATTTATTTTGGAATAATATTTGAAGAGAATTATGATAGAAAGTCAGTTAGGGTGAAAAAAGGATTTCGATTACAGCAGTAAGGACCACGTAAGACTGGTGTTCAGTCTTTCAGTTGTATCTTTATGATCCCATGTGTCATACTGTCCATGGGGTGTTTTTGGGAAAGATGCCGAGGAGGTTTACTTTCCTTCTCCACGGTCACATAGCTAGTAAGTGTCTGAGGCTGGATTTGAACTCAGGTCTTCCTGATGAGATCCAAAAATATGAATTTACAGGGGACCCAATTATCAGTAGTATAAAGCAGCACAGAGTAGGAATGGAGGACACATGTTGAGTGGTCCAGAGTTGAGGTTTGGCTGGGCAGGAATAGAAAGGTATAAGACAATAGATAGTTGAAGCTGTCAAGTACAGGTTCAATAGGAAAAAAAGCCAGAGCAGAGGTGATAGAACAGTATATTACACTAACAAGGCTAGAGATGAGATGACATGTAGGAAGACTGAGTAACAAAAAGAGGACAGATAGCAATGACAGCAAATCAATGGTCTGAGAGTACTAGTCACAAAGAATATTGAATTCAAATGGTCTACCGGCTATTTGAAGGGTCATTTTATGAACTATATGTGAGAAGGTAGAAAGGGATATTGTATCTTCTGGAGAGAGATTTCTATGAGAACAGGAAAGCAATCAACCAACAAACATTATTAATAAGCCTGTACCATGTGTCAGGCACTGTAGTAGATGCTGAGGATGCAACAACAATGAATAAAACAGTCTCCACTGGCAATAACTTTATCTTCTAATCAGGGAGATAGCAAACAAACATAAGAATACACACAACAGGAATAAAAAGTTCTTTACCCTACCTCACTATGATGAGAATACTATATATATATATATATATATATATATATATATATATATATATATATATGCAAAGTAGCTAAACACAAGGCAGTTTGGGAAGAAAGCCAGTACTAGCAGTTGGGGAGATCAGAAGAGGCTTCATGCACAAGCTGGAAAGAATGTAAGATGAAGAGATGCAGAATGATCGGTACTGAGGTTCCAGAGGATAAAGCAGAATGTAAAGGCAGATGAAGGCAAGGCTTATAAAGAGGCTATGAATAACAGTCCAGGAAAGGTAGCAGAAAAAAGTATTTTTACTTTCATTAATGGAGACTCAGTCATACGGACTTAACAAGTCTGAAATCTCATCCAAAGAAGGGATCTTAAGAGAGGAGAGAAAGGGAAGCATGGGAGGAGGTATAGAGGGGAGAAATGAACTGCCCACGATCATGAGTAATGAAGAACTGAATCGAATTCAAACCCAAATCTTATGATTCCAAAGGTTGTTGTTTAGTCACCTCCCTCCTCCCCCTGCCCCGAGGGTCACATCTGACTCTTGGTGACTCTATTTGGGGTTTTCTTGGCAAAGATACTGGAATGGTGTGTGCCCTTTTTTTCTGTCACTCCTTTCATTGATGAGAAAACTGAAGCAAACAGGGTTAAGTGAAAGTGGAACAGAAGGACTGGATAGCACTATATATTAAAAAGATCCTTGAATAAGCATTTATTAAGTACCTAGTATATGTCAGACACTGTGCTAGGCAATGGGGATACATAAAAAAGAAAAAGATGGTCTCTGCTTTCAACATAGAGAAGTGTGGTACGAAATTTAAGGTAAAAATCAAAGGAGGTAGAAACAGAAATAAATACGCTAAAATAATATGCTATAGACCACCATTACAGACTAGAACACAGGCTTAATACAGAAGCATGGTGAAGTTAGGTCCAGACATTAATTAGGTCTGTATTTCTCTATCTCTGAAATTTCTTGACTTACCAAATGATAATTTCTCTTAAAAAAAATGAAGACATATTTTCTCCAATAGGTAAGAAATGGTTGCTGGGATAGAAATGATGGGAAGCTTTGGAGGAACTGACCACTTTTTATCTTAGAATTTGTGATAGAGAAAAGCCAGACATAATCTAACATGGCCTTAGATTGGGGAGAGCAGATTTGCAAGGGAACAGAGAAAGGACAGATAAGAGCCTGTGTACTATCTCAGAATTCAGAAAAGATGGCATGCTCAAGAATGAAACTGTGAGGACATACAGAACAGCAGTTCCAATGAAAAGGAAATAGGGCAGCTGACTGAAGATATCTAGATCCATAACTAGCCATACATGTTTGGGTGGGGGAGGGGCCAATAAGTGGCTATGAACTAGAAGTTGGAGGCAAGAGCAGACAACAGTATAAATACAAAAACATGGTAGAGTACTTTAGGAATATTGTCAGGAAGGCACTAACCTAGGAGGGATAGTTAACACATTGGATCAAAGTTGGAATTTCTAACATAATGAGTTAGCATAGAAATAAATATTGAAGTTTTACATCTATATTCAAAAAATTAACTTCAAAAGTACAAAATGGGAAGAAATGGTGAGGTTCTGAAAGGGAGTTGGATATTTTAGTGGAATATAAACACAATTAGTCAATAGTATGATATGAACTAAAAGGAAGCTAATCTGGTCTTAGGCTTTATGAACAGAAGTACAGTATCCAGAATGCTTAGTTCCTGGTATTATATTACAGAAAGGACACTTGATAACTAGGTAAACAGAGGCTCTGAGCTCATGATATACAAAAATTGGTCAAAGACGCCAGGAATGTTTAGTATGGCAAAAAAAAGACTCAGGAAGAGACGACGATAGCTTTCTTCAAATATTTGAAGGGCTGCCACTTGGAAAAAGGAATTAATTTTTTTCCAATTGGTTCCAGGATACAAAATTAGGCACAATGGGGAGCTGCAAAACAGTAAATTTAGGTGTGAAATGTTCAAAGTAGTGAGAAGGTTTTCTTCACATAGAGGATTTTCTCTCATGGGAAGTCTTCAAGCAAAGGATGAACTTGTCAGATCTACTGTAGAGAAGATCCCTTTCCTGTTATAGACTGGAAAATACTGCCTCTCAAATTCCATTCAATTCTGAAATTTCATGATTTTGTGTAATACAAAAAAAGTTTTTGTTATTACAACATGGAAAGAACTAAACAAACTACTTTTTCAACTTTCAGGGATGCTTTATTCAGAAAACAAAGTCTTAGGACTATAATTTCACCAAGTTTGACAATCCAAGACTGTAGAAGCATGACATTTTAAAGTAAGCCAATATACATTTTAAAGTTGCCTTTTTATTCAGGAAAAAAGGCAAAGCCTAGTATCTACTATGTAATAGATGTATATTATATGCACCTTAATGTAAATGCAATAAAATAAATTACAATACAACTAATTATGAAGCAATTTAAAAGGAAATTTCTGAGAGAATTTCTGGTAATATCACACTAAAAGAATTAAATTTGGTAAAGTTATTCTAATTCAATACTAAGTCTATTCCTTTTAAAAGCATTTTCTTTATATTCCTCCACATAACAACTCAGTCCTTTATAAACATGTCAATCTGTAAGAATCTACTAGCTTTGTAAAAAAAACAACAAATAATAGAAGATACCTAGGAAATGATGCCATCTACAGGCTTTTCCTAACACCTAGACAACTAAGCAGTGGAAAGAATGCAGGATTTTAAGTTATAGGCATTAGAGGTATGTGTGTATGTATGTATATATGTAGAACATGTATGTGTACACACATAAACAAATATATACACATACATATACAGAACACAAAGAAATGGGGGTGGGGGAAGGAGAAGCGAAGTACAGGGGGAACATCAGGGAATTCTTCAAATGCTTAGTTCTACCTCAAAAATGGCATGGCATGGACTCTCACAATTCCTCAAAACCAATTCTCACAGGATGTGGCTGAAAGTTCCTACATTTCCCCAATGCTCAATTTTATCTTCCTGAATCCAAAGGCAGAACAGATTCCTCTGCAGCTCCATAGCATACCTACAGCACCAAAGATTGAGGCTTAACCTGCTGTAGCCCAGCTTCTGCTCAACAAAAATGCAGAGGCCTGAAAATAACACTACTGGGAGATGGTCAGTTTGGTCCCTCCTCTGGGCTACTATGCTCCAGGAAACACCCTTGTGTTTTTCTCAAGGGAACTCTCTGCCCTTCCTCCATCCTCTAACAATCAGAAAATAGTCCTCTACCTCTGACATAAAAAAAGAAAGAAAAGAAATTAAAACAAAATTCTGCAACTCAAAGCACTTTGGTAATTTAAGAGACTTAAAGAATAACTTACTTCTCTGTGCCCTTCCAACCCCCAATCCAAGCTGAAACATCAATAGAGGGAGAAAAAAATTCAAATTTAAAATAAATGAAAAGAATTATCAATGGAAGGGATGCAGTACACACACACACACACACACACACACCTGTGAACAGATGCTGAAAGGGAACACAACTAGTATGGGTTCATTAATAACACGTCATTGTTTCCTTTTTCACTCAGAATGACTAGAAAGCAAGTCAGGAGATACTACAAGTACATAGCATCTTCATTTTACTACTGCATCTCAGAGTGTCCAACGTTATCTTTTTTGGAAAACTTAGGGAAATACCAACTGGGTACGGTTAGATGAGATTTTTAGGGTAATAACAGTATCCAAAATTCACCACTTAAGATCAGTGTCAACCTGGAGAGAGATTTCTAGCACACAACACTTGACTTGGTGCAGGTTCTGGTAAATGATTCTTTTTCACAAAGAAAAGATAAAAGCACTGAAGCTAAGATGTGCAATTTAATAGGCTCAACAATGGGGAAAAAGTTAATAAGGTAAAATTTAACAGGCATAAATGATGAAAGAAAATTACCAGAGTACAAGATGAAGAAAAAATTCATCTTAATAGTGGTTTAATAACAATTAATGAAAAAAAGACTTTGGAACTTTGGCTGACTAAACTGCAGGTCAACGTGAGCCAGAGTACACCCAGACCTCACCACTACTCCAGTCAGTGAGCGGGGATGCCTGGAACCTTCGTCGCTTCAAGCCAGGATAACTACCTTCTCTGCAGAGGACTTGTCCTCTCAGGTGGGCAGTTAATCTTAGAGCCCTCTTCATCACATGCATTTGACTTAAGGGTCAAAAAATGTCTGACTTAGTAAGTGAGGAAGTTTTCAACAGGCAAATCCAAATAATTGATAGGGATGATTTCGGAAGAATATGGCTTACAAAGTCATTTATGCAAAGATATACAGGACAACGAAAGGGATAGGTAAAAGGAAGAGTACGCCTTACAACCTCATCCATCATCATGTCATATAATAAACACTGAAAGAGCTTAGAATGTTTAACTTGGAAAAGAGAAAACTAAGAGGGAATATAACAGCTGCACTTAAATACATGAATTGCTGTCACGTAAAATCTTAAATCTTAATTTCACTAAATCTGGAAGGTAGAACACCAGATGACAGTTTTAAGAAAGCAGCTTTTGAATCTAGGTAAAGAGGTTAATAAAAATTAGAGCTATTTAACAGAGGAAACAGGTTGTTTAATAAAGTAGTAATTTTTGTTATCACTGGGAAGCATTCAAGTATAGACTTGAAATATATATTCCTTTATTAGGTGGTAAACTGAGCTAATAACCTTTCCAATTCTAAAATCATACAATAATGCTACATGACAAGAACTTTGCACTTGGTCAACTTGTTAAAATCGAACATAATATCTACCAACTTCTGGTCCACACTTGAAGAGTTTTAATACTTTTTCCTTATCCCATATTGTTTGAAGCAGAAGGCCATCAGTGGCTAAATAAATCATACCTAAGGCCCAATATTATAAAAAGTTCACAAAAAGCACATTTCCAAGTCCAGAAATCATGAGCATTGGTCTAAGAATCAAAAGATCTCCTTAGTTCCAATTCTACCACTAAATAACTGAGTAATCCAGAGCAAGTCATTTAACCTCTGTCTGTAAGATCAAAGCATTAGATTTCATCCTCTTTATGGCTTCCTCAGGTTCTTTAGTTTACACACACAGAAAAATACACAGGCATATATGTATCTTGTTACAACAAAATCTGCTTCTGCAAATGATTCAGTAAATCATCTCTTCCATGTCTTTTCAATAAAATGGTTTCTCAGCATAACAGAAAAAATTCAGTACACCTGAGATATTTATTTAAAAGACTATTTCACTTGAATTCCTATTAAGTATTTTAAACCTGAGTCATTAAAATAAAATTCCATGACTGTATAAGGAGTTCTGATCTATAATACCATCAATAGTCAAGTACGTATTCAATACTATTGTGTAAAGTTAAGACCTGAAACCGTACCTTGGGTGTACTTCCTTTAATGAATTTTTTAATTGATGATAACAAGCCAGTTTCATTCTTCTGTGTTTTTTCTACTCCCGCAGGTAAACTATCTTCGATCTCCGAATGTTTCCTCTTTGCCTTGACCGCACGTTGTGTATGAATTTGATTTGACTGCTGAGAAGCTTTTCGAGTTCTCAGCCTCATCTTTTATGGGTGCCACATGTAAAACTATAGAGGAGAAAAAAAAGAAAAGTACAAGTTATTAAAATTAATGATAATCTACTTGAAATTCACAGTAGTTAAATGGCATTAAAGCTGATTCAAAGGATATCGCTGCAATTCCCTATCACTTATTTCAAGCAATATGCAAATAGTAAAGCAAAAAAAATTATGACCACTCCTTGTGGTTTCAGTGTAAAGGTCGTTTGCTTCTAAAGGGTACTGACTACGCTTAACTCAGGCAATGCTACCACTTAAAATGGCACACTGCTAATATCTTGAAACACACCGAAACAAAATAGGACACTATTAAGTATAGAATTTCTTTAAAACATATTGCTAGCAAAGATGGGATATAGTTAAGTAGGAGATAATCAGCTTGCTCTTCTGATATATTCTAGAATCAAATCTATTTTGCCTTAAGCATTAAAAATAATTTCTAGAACAGAGGTTATTAACTTTCTTTGTGTCATGGACCCCTTTGACAATCTGATGAGAACTATGAACCCCTATTCAGAATAATGCTTTTAAATGCATAGGATTTACAAAGGTAATAAGTTATATTTAAATAGTTAGCAAAGTATTTTTCTAAAAGTTCACAGGTCATAGGTTAAGAACCTCTGTGCTAGAGACACTAGAAAAAATAAGCAAAAAAAGTCTTGCATATATTCATAAGGGTAGTTTTTAGAAGGGAGAAAGCATATAGTAGTTAGTCAAGCAGACCAGCTAAGTTGCCTCATAGGATAAATGTAGATTAATAGCCAATTAGCACAACGTCAGGCCCAGGGCTATGTAATCATAGGACCAGAGATCCAGAACTGGAAGATACTTCAGAAACTTTCTAAACCAATCTATCATCCTTTCACAGATGAGGAAACTACTTGCCCAAGATCACACAGGCAGTAAATATTAAAGACAGGATATGAACCCAGGTCCTCTGACTACAGGACTCCAGTGCTCATTCCACGGTACCATGCTATATGTATGTCTTTCTCCAACTCCCTGGCTTGTAGTCTGTAAACTATAGAGGCTGTTTATTCTTTTTTTTTTTTTTTTAAATCAAACACAAAATTCAATGCTCTGACCTCCACTTCCCCAACCTGACTTCAGAGACTCCTGAACAGGTTTTTTGGACTACTGAGGTAACTAGGGGATGGGAAATTTGACTAATCTTAACCGAGTACCAAAGGAGAATAAATTGGCAAAGAATTAAGGTGCTCTGGCAACCTCTAAACTAGAAAGAAACAAAAAGAATTGAAACCAAAATATCAAAATAGATTGAGATGAAATTTTGGTTATACCTTCAGTTACTCTATCTACAAAGAGGGTCAAAATGTGTGTCCCTCTATCAGGGTGACAAAAGGCCTTGGTCATAACAAGTCTCTATTCAGGTATTCAGAGGTAGTGGAATTGAGAGCAGAAGATAATCATAATCATCAATAAGGGGAAAATCCCTGGTCCGGCACATCAATGCTAGAGCTTGTAGCCAGACCAAAAGAACTTTTAGTATTTCCTTATTAGGATATATTGGGTGCTCAGGGAAAGCTGAGTACCCTGAAAAAACATCAGCCTAAGAAGACTTTAGCTGAGGACAGCAGCAAGTTTCCAAACACAACAGCAGGAGTCACCCCACAATTTTTAGAACTCTTATGTGGAAGCAAGGCCAGGAGACTGTTGCTTTAAGAGTAGCTCATAAAAAATTCCCCTAAGAAAATTCTTCATGTTGGAACTGTTACCCTGGGAAAAACTCCATCAGGGTTACTAAAATTTACTTCTTTGAGAACACATAATGTTACCTTTTCCTTTAACAAAAGAACTTTCCATCTGAAACATTGTGGCCAATGACTTCACACAAGTGAAAAACTGACACCAGCCCACAAAGGCTCTGCAGTGTTAAAGAGTTTCCATAGGTTTCAGGGTGGAGGTTAGAGCCAATTAGGCCCTTAGTATGAGGGACATTTGGGCTAACCTGGGGTTATACATATTGACAGATTTTGCTATATATTCCAGTTCTTTCATTAGTTATTAGAACTCTAAATCACTTGCCTCAGTTTCCTCACCTGTAAAATGGTGAAACTACTACTTCTGAGGTAAGCAGAACAAGAAAGGATGTACTAATATGCTAAAAAGAGCTTTGAAAAGTGCAAAGCCTATGCAAGTAGTCAGCACTTCATACTGAGGAAGGTTTCCAAAACCACAGATATATACAATGTCAACTTAATACATCTGAGTTCCTGGGGCCAAAAAACCTTAAGGAGGCTTGAGATTTCAATAAACCAACCAGGAAGTCAGAAAAGCTACTTAATTATGTTATGTTAATTATGCAAAATACAATTGCAGAAACTGAGAGGCTTCCATGTATACATTTCATTTCAACTATAACTCATAAGCCCCCAAAAATGCACATACAAAAATCCTTTCTACGCTACTATTCTTCTCTTATCTGGATCCCAGCTAGGTCCCAAATGATCAAATTATAAAATTGTTATAACCTCTCCACACACAGTAGCCATCATTTCTTCTTTTCATTTGTCATTATCAGTTCCAAAAGGGATTTATGTAATTTAAAATTTTTTTTACACAGTTCTTTAGTTAGACTGTTAAATGTTGAACTACGATCCCCGATAAGTTCCTTATTCGAGAGCTGGCTTATATGAATAAAAACTTTGCTTAAAGTAGGGTAGAGTGTACTATTTTTTTGCATGATCATGGCGAATTTTTTCCTGATTCCCATTACCTCCCTACATTTCAAGTTTTTATTACATCATTATTTACTATTTTTATTAATTCCATATATACACACATATATTTTTTATACTTCATTAATAAAGACCTAGACTCTATATCATGGCATGGAGGTGACATGGTTTTCTTATTTAAAAGATTTTCTTAAAATAATGCCTACAAAAAAGATAATTTGTGCAACAAGGAATTTCATAGCCTTCTGGGAAAAACTGGGTCACATATCAGCATGCACTATAAGGGTCAAATTTTTTGAGCCCCTACTAAGAAGAAATCACTTCACTTAGCTGTCAAGGAGATGCTTAATTTTAGTTATTAAACCTCCCATCTTCACCCTCAGAAATAATCAGAAATGATGGCCATTCTCTCAGCTAATATTTTTATGATTCGCTAACTGGTTAGAACAGTCATCTTAGCTTCAAAATACAGAATTCACTTAAAGTACTTCTCCAACTACAGGCCAAACTCTTAAATGTTATGTCTTTTAAAGAAAGTAAATATTTAATTATATATTGTAAAACAAAATCAATATGCCATGCTTAGGTTTTTATAAAAGTTAGACTTAAGGGACAAGGATACTCATACTCACACTAACACAGTAACTAAAGTAGTTTAAAATTTTTCTTAATTATGGTTAAAAATAATTTAGGGCTAAGGTTATTTTGTTGCTGTTAAGGGATAGGGCACAGATCCGTGACTTCATTGTGAGGAAACTCCTTCCAACGTAGATCTGCAAATGCTATACAACTTATTAGCTTAAGAGATCTGCCTGGAGCACTGATAAATTAAATGACTTGGCCCCTGTCATACAGATCATATGTGTCAAAAGGACTTTACTCTAGATTTTTCTGAGTTCAAGGATAGCTTTCCATCTATTACACCAAGCTGCCTCCCATAACAGCTTATTATTGCAGAAAAATACCCTGATAATCAAACTTGTTTTAGGTAAATGTGTTTTGGGTGGCTGTTATCCACCTAATACATGTGACAAAAATATTCCCCCAAATATCCATGATTAACCTGTTGAATTGGAGATGGTTCACCTCCCAATGACTTCACATGTATCTGCTTCAATCAGCTTTGGTAAATAAAATAACCAAGTCATCCCGCTCAGATTTCTGATGCAGCTGCAAGAGTAATCTGAAAAAATAGCAAAATAAGTCACTGCTTTAAAATATACAGTGTTTACTTCCTAAAATAAAATCCTAAATCTATCAATTGGTTACAAAGAATACATGTTAAAATTACATAAAAAGATTCTATTTTCTAATAAAAAGTTGATAAATTGAATCTGCCTTTATGACTTTATGTCAACATAATTTAAATAATCCTGGGTAGCCCATACTTCAACTTTTAGAATAAACAAAGTAGTCAAAATACAAACTACAAATAAAGAACACGTACAGGTGTACACAATCCATAAGTGTGAAAATATTACATGTAATCCCCACTTTTCCATCTATGTAGTCTCCAGAAGCAAAAAGTCTTATCTTATTTCTTGTCTTTGACCAGTTATATTCCATGATTTCTATAGCAGTGATGGGATATCTTATTTTAAAATTTAAAACTCTAATATGTATCTCCAAATAATCAATGTTAAACACCCCCTAATGAAACAGTTTCACTATCCTTCCCTATCCTACAAACCTCAAGGATATGAATTACAAGGATATTTGGGGATAACAGAAATAAAGACAAAGAAAAGACAAGATTCAAGAAAGCCCATGGCCCTGTAAGTCCTCATATTTTGAAGCCTCCAAATTTTTAGGTCACTTTAAAGAAACAGGAACTTACATTCAAATAGCAATTTGTGTTTTATCTAATTCTTCTATAATTTTTAAAAGAATGAATGGAATTTTGAATGAAGCTATAAGGATAGAATAATGATTCTGGAAAATCTATAAAGAAAATTTAGCCTGGAGGAGGGAGGACTTAGAGGCCATTGTATCTCTCTTCAAATATTTAATGGGCTTTCATATAAGAAAAAAGATGAGATTTGTGCTTGCCTTGGGAGATTCAGAATTTCCTAAAAACAAAGAGCTGTTAAAAGAAGAATGGCCTGCCTAATGAGGCAATGTATTCTTTATCATTACTGCAGGTCTTCAAAGTGGGAGTCCACTTGTCAGGGATCCTGTGGTGTCTGGACCAGATGACCTCTGAAATCTCTTCCAAATCTAATTTTGTAGCTAGTTTCCCAGACTGTCTTTTCTTATCCTTTAAAGGAACTACTAAAAATTTGAAAAAATAACTCCTGGTCTATTATGAACTAAGTGATACTGACAATTCTCAAGAGGAAGCACACACTGTTAATAATTAAATGAACTATGAGGCACTAAACCTGATTCTCATCAAACTGGCCAAAATAAAGAAAAGCAATAAGCCTTAGGGTTGAGAGAAAACAGGAACATTCGGCCATTATTGGTGGAATCTGAAACGAATAGCTTTTTTAGCAAGCAATTTAGCAGTATAGCATAAGTTAAGAAAACCCCCAACATCCTTGGACTCAGTAATCACACTATTGGGAATGTTACCTAAAGTGTTAGCAAAAGTAAGAAAAGAGCTCTCTGTTTAAAGATTTTCACAACAATATAATTTTTACTTGCAAGACAGCAGAATCAATCTAAATGTCCAAAAGCTAGAAAATGTTTTAAAAAAACTGCAGGACGTTAGTGAAATATAATACTATAATGCAACTAACATAAGTAAGAGAAATAAAAAAAACTTATGAATAATGCAAAGTAAGAAAAAGAACCAAATGAATAGCACACATGAACTATGAACATGAAATAAGAGAAATCAAGGAGAATAAATTGACGAAGATGCTGGAGATTGAGGCAGTAATAGATATTATGGCATTTTATGTATTGAAATTGGTATATAAATAACTACACAAAGAATATTTAGGTCATCTAGTCCCACAAGGCTCAAGCAGTAACCACTCGTTTTAGAAGTCTTCATCCCCTAGCCTACTCCCTATCATTTGTTAATAACCTCTCCTCCTTTAATTTCCCTTTTACTAAAGTGCTTGAGGACATGTTGTATCACTTCAGTAGAAAGCAAGATCCTTGAGGGCAAGAAACTATCCCATTCTGTTTACACATCAGTGCCAAGCAAACTGTTTTACACATAGTGGGCATATACACGTTCATTAAACTGAATCCTTTGGAATCTTGACTACAATTATTTTAAGATATATGCAAAAAAGACTATTAAATTTTTATTAGCACTAGTACATAGCTGTAGACCTAATTTATGTTATAGTAGATTTGTGATCATGTGTCTGTGCACATCATGTATGGTAAACATGTATCATGCATTTATGCTCATTTTATAGGACTTGAAATAGTTTTAGTATTTTTTATTAATTTTAGATACATATAGCTTTTGTTTTCCACTGAAGATCATGCTATCAAAAGCACAAACTCTGATATGTGCTACTAGAGCCAAAAAGATGAAGTATGGATTCAACCTCACAAAGTATAGAGAAGTTTATTATCAGAAGATTAGTTATGAAGTGATGAATTATTTTGGCCAAAGCAACTCATAAAGGTTATCATTTAAGATACTATAAAAGGCTGTTATCTACACTGCTTGAAAAATAATTCTCATTTTATGATTAAAGTACTATTTTCACATCTTTGCTTGTTGTGACATCTTTTTGATCCACTTCCATGCCTTATTTGATGTCAATTTCTTGGTCAAGAATACAACTCACAATTATAACAATTCCTAAGGGAAAATATGATCTGCTATAAAACATGTTTTATAGCAACATAATGCCACAAACAGTATGAACTACCTACATATGGATAACTTATTTTTAGGGTACCAGATTTATATAAGTATGACCTAGACTGGCATTAGTTTGCATTCACTCACTTAGCACATATCAACTGTTAGTCCAAAATGGTAATGGATAACAGGAAAGGAACTCAACTAAGAATATCACTTGACATATACATACACACACACACACACACACACACACACACACACATTTGACAAGGCAGAAAATGCACAGATAAATGACTTAGTTATATCCCTCATAATTCACATAATTATACAATAAAAATACATTTGAGGATAACATCTAAAAGGCTAAAGTTTCAAAGAAAGAAGAGAGACAAGGCCCAAGTAATTAAGATTTAGCTGGGCGCAATGGGGAAACAAAGCATTACTGCTGAATAGCACAGAACAAAGTGCCAGGGCAACTTAAAGCCATTTGAACGATATAAGAAGGAATAAAACGAGGCCCAATTGCATGCTTAGTCTGGCTGTGGCATGGAGAACAAACTACAAGGGTAGACAAGTGAGAAGTCTCTAAAAGATAATGACTTCCCCATCACTGGAAGATTTCCAGTAGTACATGGCTTTCCACTTGTTAGAAATGCCATAGATACAAGCTGAACTAAACTTCATTCTAGTCAGTCAATAAGTATTTATTAAATGCTGTGGCACTGTGCTAAGTACACAAAATGGAGCAAAAGAGTCCCTGTTCTCAAGGAGCTCATAATCCAATGGGAAAGACAACAAGAAAACTAAAATGCACAAACAAGCTATGTATGGGATTAATCAGAGGGAAGACACTAAATTAAGAGCAGTTAGAAAGGAATCTGAATGATAAAGAGATGAGGGAGAAGAGGGAGCTTACAACCAATGGCCTCAATTTTTTTTCTGGAAAATATGAGGCAAAGCTGAGAGGGTAGGAGTAGGGGAATGGAGGTTGGGGGATGGGGTAGAAGACGAATAAATTGGTTTGGAAGAGCTGCTGTGGAGAATGGGATACTGAGTTGCTAAGGGAGGTATAGAAAGATTGCCAAGTAGTAGTGAGGATCCAGTTGAGGTTGTGTGACATGAATTTGTACTGAAATCAGTTAGAATGGTTGTGTGATTTTTCTCTACCTTTGTTTCGCAGCATGCATGAAGAAGCAAAGGCAGTGGATGGCCTGGCTGGTTATAACTGGCAATATAAGAGATAGAGTGCTTTGATAGATGACAGCGTAGAACTCAACTGGCTCACCACAGAGTCAAGAGGAGGAAATGCAGGGGTGATAGCCTTGCAAAGAACTGAAGGATCAAAGGATTGGAGGTCTTGGTGTAGATGAAGAGTAGGATTTGGCAAGGGAAAGGAGAGGGAGAAGTAGAAGATAATCAGATATGGAAATTTCAGTTTTTGAACATGAAAGTGGTGCATGCGTGAATGATAGAAAAAAAATCAAAGCTATCTTTGTGTTTGAGTGAAAAAGGGTGGAGGAATAAGTCCTGGAAATTGAATAAATTGAGGACCTGGGAGTCAGGGTGCTTGAAGGAGTCAATATGTATGTTGAAGTCCCCTACAATGACAGCAAAATTTAAGAAGGAAAGAAAAATTGTGAGCCAGGTACTGAACTCAATAAAAAAAAGAATATTGATGCTGGTGGAATTTTGAACTGGTCCAAACACTCTGGAGAATAATTTGGAACTATGCTCAAAGAACTACAAAACTGTGTATATACTTTGACCCAGCAATACTACTTATATATATATATATATATATATATGTATGTATGTATGTATGTAATATATATAATATATATGTAATATATATATTATAATTATTTACTACTTATATATACTACTTACATATGGTCTATATCCCAAAGAGATCAAAGAAAAAGGAAATTGGGGATATCAATTGGGGAATAGCAAGACGGAACAAGATGTGCTATACAATAGTGATGGAATATTACTGTGATATAAGAATGATGAGGTCAAGGCTCCAGAAAAAAAACAAAACAAACCCAGGAAGACTTATATGAACTTATACAAAGTGAAACAAGCAGAACCTGGAGAACATTGTACACAGTAATATTTTTTTCCTTTTTAAAAATTCTGAGTTCTCTCCCTCCCACCCCACAACTACTCACTGAAAAGACAAGGTTCAGGTTTTATAGAACAAATCCTTTTATTAAGGGGATTTGTTCTGTGAAGTTTGGATTCAGTCAAAGGACTGTACTTGAGAACCTAGAGGGCCACAGGTTCCCCACTCCTGCTTCAGATGTATAATGAGTATCATGTTGGGTGGGAAGAAGCAAGAGGGAGAGAATTTGGAACTCAAAATGAAAAAAAAACAATGTTAAAAAAGAAAAAAAAATTCTGAGAGAATCAAGACAAGACAGTCCCACAGAAGACAGAAGTCAGTAAGTCAAAGAGGGCATGAACTGAAGCCTTTGGCTACCTTCAGACATGCAGTGAGAAACAAACTAGGCTGTTATTTTAAAGTAATCTTACAGATAAACATTTTCTAGCCCAAAATATTTTTTCCAGGCTTTAATGCTTAGGCAAATGGACAAAATAAAGTCAACATTATTTATGCTGCTTCAAACAAATAAGTGAAAGGCTACTTAAGGGCTCTTAAATACTTAACTGCATGGAAGTGGAAGTACTTTGCTTTGCCTTAGAAGTTTTTAAAAGTCAGTCATGAAATGTTTAACAAGAGCTTTTTATAGCCAAGAGAATAACGCTGGGTGAGGATGATTCCCCAAAAGAAAGACAAGCTAGGGCACCAACCACAGATTCCAGGGATTTAGGTTACTGTTCATTAACCCTTTCATATCTATTGAGGAAAGCTTAATTTCAATTCAACCAACATTAATTGCCTACTATGTGCCAGGCATTGTGTTAAGTACTGGGGATACAAATATATATATGAAAGAAAGCCAAAGAGAAGGTGGGGAGGAGGGAAGAAGAGACAAGAGGGAAGGGCAGGGTGGAAGGATCAAAGAAATCCAAAATGACTGAGTGCAATAGAAGTAAGTCAAAGAAGTCAATGAGTGCTCCTAGGGAGGAAATGAGATGTTTGAAGAGATAGCTCATCTGTCTTCTCTTCTTAACTGAAGGTTACTAGTTCATGCATGGGTCCACCCTCCAAATCAGAGGGGCAGAGGATACCGATGAGGTGTGAGCACCAAGGATGAGTTGAATCCTGAGGAGATTTCTCAATGATGAGATTACTTTGGGGGCATGATGAAGAGGTCAAAGAAACTGAATGCAGTTGGAGAAGCCAAAGAAGTTAGAAATGAGAAAGTGAGGAAATATCTCTATCTCCCCTTCTTAAATAAAGGCTGAGGAGTTTATAGCTCCACCCTACAATCAGAGAGGCAAGTATAGTTCATCTCTCTCCCAAAACTACTTCAAAAAAGGTCAAATAGAACACCAAACCAAGTAGTACTCAGAAAATTCAAAGAGAAATGACAATGAGTCCTTTCTCTAGCTCTGGACAGGGTAACTAATTGTATGTACTCTATGATCCAACAACACTGGCTTCATTGAATAAGACATGGCCATCTCTCAACTTCAAGTATTTTCACTGATGTTTCCCATGCCTGGAATTCTCTGACTTTTCATGTCTGTCTCCTGGTTTCTTCAAATCACAGTTGAAATCTTACCTTCTTCAAAAAGCCTTATTTTTACTCCCCTTAATGAAGATATTAGTTATATCCAATTTATTCTGTATATATCTTGTCTGTGCATAGCTGTTTTCAGGTTGCCTCTCCTATTAGATTATGAGCCCCTTGAAAGAAGAGGTTGTCTTTTCCCTTTCTTTGTATCCCCAGCACTTACCACAATGCCTGGCACATAGCAGGTAGAAGGCACTTAATAAATATTTACTGACTTGTTCATTTTGTAGAGGGGGGTGTTCAACCAAGAAGGCCCACACAAAGTCTATCAGCACAGAGAATGGGCTGCGGTCTGAGAAATTGTGTCCTGAAAAAAGGAGCATCCAGTCTCTGTACAAGGCAGAGGAACAGAGAAGTTGGTGGAAGCTGCACGTCTCTGGCCTTAGATCAGGGCTGCAGATTCAGTCCGCAGAACCAGGCTGAAGCTTGTAGCTAAGTAATGATGGCAAGAAGATCAGACTAAGGGTATACCTATAGTTCTGTTGATCTGAGCCTGCAGAGCCTTCCAGAAAGGGGATGAAGTCAATGGCAGTCTATTATAGCTCCAACCAGGAACAAACCTATAGTTCTTGTGTTGCTCAGAGCCAAACGGGTCAAAAGCTTTCAAAGCTCAGACAGGGAAGTGATTAAGACTTTGATCTAGATCAGATTTGTAACACAAACAGTTTAATACAAGAGGCACAAAAACTTTACCCAAGTAACAGAACTGGGAATCACAACTGACAAAATATAAGTTAATGAATGAGAATAAAATTAAAAATGTGAAAACAAATTCAGAAGAAGAAAATATAAGATACCTCTCATATAAAAAAACAACTGATTTGGAAAACAGGTAAAGCAGAAGAATCTAAGAATTAATGGACTATCTGAAAGACATGACAAAAAAAGAGAGAGCTTAGTTATCATTTATGATGAAATCTTCCTAGTGATCTATTAGAACCAGAAGCCCAAGTAAAAATAGAATCCACCAGTCATTACCGGAAAGAAAATCCAAAATGAAAGCTTCAAGGAACATGACAGCTAAAACCTGGAGCTTCCAGGTCAAAGAAAAAGTACTTCAAGCAGTCAGTTAGAAAGAAAGTTAAAATTTTAAGAAGTCATAGTTAGGATAACACAAGATTTGGCAACTACCACTATAAAGAAGAGAGCTTGGAATATGATACTCTAAAAGGCAAAAGATAAGAGTCATACAGCCAAGAATAACTTGTGAAAAAACATGACCTTCAATGCAACAGAATGCTTAGATTTCTAAACATTCCTGATAGAAAGACCAGATAAGTACTAAGAAATATGAAGACAGGAATCAAGAAAAATATTAAAAAGTTAAATATATGTGTGCAATTGGAAAAGATCATAAGGGTCTACTCAGCACAGCAATAGCCCATCTTGTTCCACAGTGGCCAGCTACGAACCTCAATGTCCCAGCAACAATGTCAAAGGTGGCATTGATTGTGGCTTCATTTATTCCTGTGCAGGAGTCTTCCAACATGGGAAAGTGAAGATCACTGCTAGTGAACAAGGAAACAAGACTACCTCAAGCTATGCTGCCTTCACCAACATAGAACCTTTAATAAGTGATACTGCAAAGAATCCCACCAATGTAGTCCTTTATACCAACTGTCTGACTGGCCTTTCACAGTGGTCAATGATGCAGGCAGGTCTAAGGTCTAAATGGAATACAAAGGGGAGACCAAAAGTTTCTACCCATAAGAAGTATCTTCTATGGTCTTGACCAAGATGAAAGACATTGCCGAAACTTATCTTAGGGAAAACTGTCGCATCACATTACCAGCCTACTTCAATGATTCCCAACATCAGGCCACCAAAGATTCTGGAACCATTGCTGGTCTCCAAATCATTAATGAACCTGCTATCATTGCTAATGCAGCTAATGCTGCTGCTATTGCTTATGGCTTGGACAAGAAGACTGGTCTTGAAAGAACCATGTATGTTTTTTACCTTGGAGGGGGTACTTTCAATATCTCTATTCTTATCACTAAGAGATGGCATCTCTGAAGTCAAGTTCACAGTGGGAACACCCACTTGAGTGGGGAGGACTCTTGACAACCACACAGTCAACTATATCAAGTGAAAGCACAAGAAGAACATCAGTGAAAAGAAGAAAGCTATCCACTATCTGCATGTTTCTTGCAAAGTTCAGTATTGAGACTGACTTCCTCTACATAGGTATCAACTTCTGTGCCCATTCTGAAGAGCTGAATGCTGACCACTTCCAGGGCACACTGGACCCTGTGGAAAAGGTCCTAATAGATGACAAGCTAGGTAAATCACAGATTCATAACACTGTCTTGATGAGTTCCACTTGGATCACCCAAATTGAGAAACTTCTGCAGAATTTTTTCAATGGCAAGGAACTCATCAAGAGTTTCAATCCTGATGAGGTTGTTGCCTGTGGTGCAGCTATCCAGGCTGCCATCTTGTCTGGCAATAAATCTGAGAATGTGCAGGATTTGCTCCTCTATGACATCACTCTTCTTTTCCTTGGAATTGAAACTGCTGTTGGAATTATGACAGTTCTGATCAAATGCAATACCATCACACTTACCAAGCAGACACAGACCTTTACCACCACTGGTTTGCTTATTCATGTTTATAAAGGTGAGAGACCACTGACAAAGGATAACAGCCCTCTTGGCAAGTTTAAGCTCACAGGAATCCCCTGCCCTCAGAGGCATTCCCCAGACTGAACTCACATTTGACATTGATGCAAATGACATCCTCAATGTTTCTGCTGTACCTAAGAGCACAGAAAGGACAATAAGATTATCAATACCAACCACAAAGGTTGTCTGAGCAAAGAAGACATTGAGCCAATAATCTAGGGGGCTCAGAAATACAAAACTGAAGATGAGAAGCAGACAGAAAGTCTACAAAGAATTCTCGTGAATCTTAGGCTTTCAATATGAAGGCTACCACAGAGGATGAGACCCCCAAGGCAAAACTGATGATTAAGACAAAAGAAGGATACTTGACAAATGTATTTAAATGAGCAAATGGCTGAAAAAGAACCAGACTGTCGAGAAGGAAGAATGTGAGCATTAGCAGAAAAAACTGGAGAAGGTCTGCATCCCTATCACCAGTAAGCATGCCAGCAGGCTCCCAAGGGGTGGAGTAGTCCCTCTGGAGGTGCTTTTTCTGGACCAGCACTGAAGAGATTAAGTAAAGGCCCCAGAAGAAAGAACACTCCACACAGCTTTCCAAAAACTGAAGGACTCAAATTGTAGCCAAAGCAGTAGCAGTTTAAAAGTAACATTTAAGCTACTATGTAAATCTGGGCATTCTAAATACTTGAATGTATGCCAAGGGAGACAAGTGAAGAACACTGCATTTTATTAGTAAAATAAGTAAATGAGTGAAAATGCAATTCTTGTCCAGGAGAACAAAATCTATTTAAAATTTGCACCAAAATATAAATAAATGAGAGCGAGAGCGAAAGAGAGAGAGAGAGAGAGAGAGAGAGAGAGAGAGAGAGAGAGAGAGAGAGAGAGAGAGAGAGAGAGAAGAAAGGACCATATACAGTATTTATTATTGTTGAGTTTGTCCTTCATTCTCAGAGGACCATGACATCAAGACGATGATGAGTTGCAGCTGACTTTGATCTGAGTGAGGAAGGGCTGTGCAAGGTCACCAACCTCACTTTCTTCTCTGGAGCCATCTGAATTCAGTGGCCTGATATTCATCAGGATGGCTGGAGATGGCCCAGGATGCAATGTGAGACCCTGGCCCTTTCAGGTTAAGGTACTATAATATTCTTACTTTGAGTGAGATATATCCATTCAATGAATGGGCTTCTTTAAGTAGGTGCTCAAGGGATGGTCCCTTTAATAAAATTAAAAAAAAAAAAATATCAAACTGGGAGGAGAAGTCCCTCAGGGTTCCCGGGTAAAAGAGAAACAATTATTATAAAGTATTTACATTATAAAAGCGAAAGAAAGAACAATTGTCCCAGAATTCCAAAGTTCATTAAAGATTGAGGGGATTAAATAAGACAGTGGGCGCCAAGGACCTTTTGTTAAGTCTTGACGATCTTAAAAGAAAAAAGGGAAGGAGACTGAAAATCACAAATAATTTTGGTGAGAAAGATTATGGATAGAAAGGATAGAAAGGAGGATAGAATACACACAGAATTTGGTGTACAAATATATGCAACTCAACAAGCTAACAGGAGGGAACTGGTAGAGAGAAGAGGCAATAAAAGAGAAGGCAGAACCATAAAGGGTTAAGTCAAAAGCAAAACAAACTATGACCTTAGCAGGTAGATTGTAATGAGGTTCAAAAGGAACTAGAATATCACTTTTGACTGGTGTCTAGGCAAAGGGAAGTGAGGAAAGTAGGAGGGGTGGAAGTAGACTACATAAAATTTCGATTACTAGAGCCTTGTACAATTTCTGATTCACTATTCTTTTCTTTTTCTTAAATAAATAGAGATCATAATTATAACTGAATGAAACTGACCCACCCATAAATCAGAAAAGGATTAAGAGAATGGATCAGATGCAAGAATCCAGCAATATGCTGTTTTCAAGAAACATGCTTGAAACATTTACACAGTAAAAAGGTTTGGAGCAGAATTCTTTATTATGTTTCTGCTCAACTATTAAAATAACAACATAACCTCATGACCAAAGCAAAACCAGAAATAATAAAAGAGATAAACAAGGAAATTATATTATGTTTAAAGACACCACAGACAAAAAATTAACAGTAATAATATATATGCACCAAATGGAATAGCAGTTAAATACTTACACTCAAAGTTAAATGAGCTGTAAAGAAGTAAAAACTATAATAGTCTGATTTACCTTAACACATTCCTTTCAGACCTAGATAACTTAACCCCCCTCCCCTCCCAGGAGGGAAGGAAGGAAGAGAGGAAAAGGGGGGTTGGGGGGAAGAGATGAACAGAATTTTTTTAAAAGATATGATAGATTCCTGGAGATTAAGAAATAGGAAGAGAAAACAGCTTACATATTTTGCAGCTATGAAAATTTCTTTTATAGGGGTTGTACATATACTTTCCTATTGAGTAAGTTTTCACTATAGTCATGCTATGTAGTCGAACTAAAATAAATGGAAGAAATCATGTAACAAATCATTACATAATACCCCAAAACACACACACACACACACACACACACACATGATCTGCTACATTCTGCGAATGAATTCCCTATTTCTTTCTCTGGGTGTGGAAGGCATTTTGCCTTAGAAAACCACCACTGGGATTTTTTTTTTTTTAAATAAGTTCTTGCGTTATTACGAAGTTCCAGGTCTACCAGAAAAAACTCTCACATACTGTGGTCAGTGCTGTGTACAAAGTTCTCCTGGTTCTGCTCCTTTCACTCAGCATCAGTTCATATAAATCTTTCCAGGCCTCCCTGAAGTCTTCCTGTTCATCATTTCTGATGGCACAATAGTACTCCATTACATTCATATACCATAATTTATTCAGCCATTCCCCAATTGATGGGCATCCCCTTGATTTCCAGTTTTTGGCAACTACAAAGAGTGCTGCTATAAATATTTTTGTACATGTGGGACCCTTTCCCACTTTTATGATCTCTTGGGGATATAGTCCTAGTAGCGATATTGCTGGGTCAAAGGGTATGCACATTTTTGTAGCCCTTTGGGCACAGTTCCAAATTGCTCTCCAGAATGGTTAGATGAGCTCACAGCTCCACCAACAATGAATTAGTGTTCCAACTCTCCCACATCCTCTCCAGCATTTATCATTTTCCTGTTCTGTCATGTTTGCCAATCTGATAGGTGTGATGTGGTACCTCAGAGTTGTTTTGATTTGCATCTCTCTAATCAATAGTGATTTAGAGCATTTTTTCATATGATTATAGATATCTTTAATTTCTTCCTCTGAAAATTGCCTCTTCATATCCTTTGGCCATTTATCAATTGGGGAATGACTTGTATAGTTATACATTTGAGTCAGTTCTCAATATAATCTAGAAATGAGGCCTTTATCCTCGAGCTTAGCCGTAAAAATTCTTTCCTACTTTACTACATCCCTCCAAATTTTGGTTGTGTTGGGTTTGGTTGTGCAAAAACTTTTCAGTTTAATGTAATCAAAATTATCCATCTTCCATTTCATAATGCCTTCTATCTCTTCTTTAGAAAAAAATTCTTCCCTTCTCCATAAATCTGATAAAATACACTATTCCTTGCTCCTCCAGTTTATTCATGGTATCAATCTTTATACCTAAATCATGTACCCATTTGGACTCTATTCTTGTGTATGGTGTCAGGCATGGGTCTATGCCTAGTTTCTGCCACACTGTTATCCAGTTTTCCCAGCAATTTTTGTCAAACAGTGAGTTCTTACCCCAGAAGCTGGGGTCCTTGGGTTTATCAAACAGGAGGCTGCTATATTCCTTGCCTACAGTGTCTTGAGTGCCAAGTCTATTCCACTTGTCAACCCCTTTGTTTCTTAGCCAATACCAAGTGGTTTTGATAATTGCTGCTTTATAATACAATTTGAGGTCTGGTAGCCCTAGGTCACCTTCCCAAGCATTTCTTTTCATTAGTCCCTTTGATATTCTGGACCTTTTGTTCTTTCAAATGAATTTTGATATTATTTTATCCAGCTCTAGAAAATAATTATCTGATAGTTTGATTGGTATGGCACTAAACAAGTAAATTAATTTAGGTAGAATTGTCATTTTTATTATATTAGCTCGGCCTACCCATGAACAACTGATGTTTTTCCACTTACTTAAATCTGACTTTATTTGTGCAAAAACTGTCTTGTAAGTGTGTTTATATAATCCCTGGGTTTGTTTTGGCAGGTAAACTCCCAAATATTTTATAGTATCTACCCTAGCTTTAAATGGGATTTCTCTTTCTATCTCTTGCTGTTGGACTTTGTTGCTAATATATAGGAATGCAGAAGATTTGTGCGAGTTTATTTTGTAACCTGCAACTTTGCCAAAGTTGTTTATTATTTCAAGTAGTTTTTTACTTGAATCTCTGGGCTTCTCTAACTATATCATCATATCATCTGCAAAGAGTGATAACTTAGTTTCTTCTTTGCCTATTCTTATCCCTTCAATTTCTTTATCTTGTCTAATTGCTACAGCTAACATTTCTAGTATCATATTGAATAATAGTGGTGATAATGGACATCCTTGTTTCACCCCGATCTTACTGGAAATGCATCTAGCTTATCTCTATTGCATGCAATGTCTGCTGAAGGTTTTAGGTAGATATGGCTTATTATTTTATGGAAAGTTCCCTTTATTCCTATGTTCTCCAGTGTTTTTAATAGGAATGGGTGTTGTATTTTGTCGAAAGCTTTTTCTGCATCTATTGAGATAATCATGTGGTTTTTGCTAGTTTTGTTGTTGATATGACCAATAATGTTAATAGTTTTCCTAATATTGAACCAGCCCTGCATTCCTGGCATGAATCCTACCTGATCATAATGTATTATTCTCATGATAAGATGCTGTATTCGTTTTGCTAAAATCTTATTTAAAATTTTTGCATCTATATTCGTTAGAAAAACTGGTCTATAATTTTCTTTCTCTGTTTTGTCTCTTCCTGGTTTGGGTATCAAAACCATATTTGTATCATAGAAAGAATCTGGGAGGACTCCTTCCCCAATTTTCAAAAATAGTCTATATAGTATTGGAATTAACTGTTCTTTAAATGTTTGATAGAATTCACTTGTGAATCCATCTGGCCCTGAAGATTTTTTCCTAAGGAGTTCATTGATAGCTTGTTCAATTTCTTTTTCTGAGATGGGGTTGTTTATGTATTCAACTTCCTCTTTTGTTAATCTGGGCAATTTGTATTTTTTAAAATACTCATCCATCTCGTTTAGATTATCGAATTTGTGGGTTACATAAACTTATTTTTAACAAAAAATTGGTCATGTAGCATTAGTATGTTCCAATTCTATCATGAAAATCTCACAAATGAAGAAATATTAAACCCATGCTTTACTGAGATGATAAAAATTATATTCAGTAAAGAACTACTGAAGAAACAAAAAAAACTGGTGAGTCAAAGAACAAATTGAGAGAAAGTAACAATGAGACAACATATCAACATTTGTGAATTGAGGCCAAAGTAGTTCTTAGTGAAGAATGTATAATTATAAACTCTTTCATCAATAAAGGAGCAAGAAAAGGTCAATGAATTGGATATGTAATTAAAGACCAAAATTGAAATTATGAAAATCAAACAGGTTAATAAAATTGAAAGTTAAAAAAAATATTACATCTACCACTCAATCAAAATCCTGGTAGCTGTTGTCTAAAGATCTTCAAGACATTCCCAATTCTTCCTCAATGAGTTCAGTACCTGGCTCACAATCTTTCTCTCCTCCCCAACTCTTGTCCACATATTAAGGAACTTTGACATACATAATGACTCTCCCTCAAATACCCTAACCTCCCAGTTCCTTGACTTACTCATTTTCCATGATTTGCTCTTCTACTTCACCTCAAACACAAAAGATATGTGTATGTACCACCCCCACATTCATGAACCCTGAAATTCTTTTATCTAATCACAATCCACTTGATTTCTACTTCTTCCTCTGCTTTCCTACTCTTATCTTCTACACCATGACCTCCAATCCTCTGATCCCTTCAGTTCTCTTCCAGGCAGGTCATCATCCCACATACTACTAGTCACACTCTTTTCCCCATCTTGATCCCTTCGTGAACCAGTTCAATGCCACACTGCCCTTTCCTCTAGGGTCTTCCCTTCTTATATCACTGGTTGTGCCCTGTCAAAACTCAACCTTTCATCACTCCCACCATCTGTTGTCTTTGTTTCTACACAAGCGCCGCTGATTGAAGGTCAAAAAAAAAACAAACCAAAACCCAAAAAACCAAAAACATGTAGCGACCTGACTAGATACACTATAAATTTATGTTATATAACCTGAAATGGGCCTTCACTGATGTTATGCAATCATTTTATACCTGCCTAATTAACTCACTATCCCATTCACCACATTTCATCCCTCAAACATCACATGGTCCCCTCCCCCTCAGCCATTCACTTATAATAGTTTCCTCTCTACCCCTCTTCCCCTTTCCAGCTCCTTAATCTCACATCACTCAAATTCTGCAGTACTAACTTCACTCATCTCACATAATGAGGTGGCATTTCTTTGTCAAAGTCAACACCTCTACATGCCCAAGTGATCTCATTCTATTCTATTTCCTCAGATTGTTCCCTCTGTCATTTGTCTTCAATATTTCCCAGTTCAGCAGCTGATTCCCTACTGCTTACAAACATGTTCCTATCTCACTCACCCTCAAAAAATTCTCCCCTGATCCTCTCATCCCCATCCAGCTATTATTCTGTATCTCTTCTCCTTTTCCTGGCTAACCTCCTCGAGAAGGCCTTCTATAGATATTACTTCTAATTCCTCTCCTCCTACTCTCTGGTTTCTGACCTTATCATTCAACCAAAACTGTTCTTTCCAACATTAACAATGATCTTTAACTGTCAAACAATGTTTTTTTTCCCCCAACCCTTCATCTTTGTAACATTTCCTAAATCCTGCTTCCTCTTTTCTGATGCTGCCACTATCCTGACCCAGCGCTTTATCTCCTATTGCAAGAACCTACTTGGAGATATGCATGCCCCAAGTCTCTTCCCACTTCCATTCAATTACTAAAGTGAACTTCATAAAGCATAGATCTGACCATTTTACACATACCCCCAGCTGTCATTCAAGTCTCATTCAATAAACTTCAATGGGTTCCTCCTAACACCATCAAGATCAAATCCAGGATCTTCTATTTGATATTCAAAGTTCCTTCATAACCTACCCCTCTTCCCCCCCTTTCCAGTCTTCCAGTCTTATACCTTCTACCTCTCTATTTAATCCTTCAAATCCAGTGATACTGGCCTCCTTGTTCTTCCTTCAACAAGACACTTGATCTTCCAACTGTGGGCATTTTCGCTGGCTGTCCCTTATGCCTAGAATCCTCTCCTTCCTCCTGGCTTTCTTCAAACTCAGTTAACATACCACTTTATATAGAAAGCCTCTGTCAATTCCTCTTAATTCTTGTGTCTTTCCTTTGTTAATCATTTTCTATTTAATTTCCATGTAGCCTGTTTGTATATAGTTATTGGTGTACTGTGTCCTACATTAGATTCTGACCTCCTCTAGGGTAGGAGCTATATTTTCTTTGTATCCTCTGTGCTTTTAGCACAAAGCCTGACATATAGTAGGTGCTTAACAAATCAATTGACTGATGATAAATAAAATTAAAACATTTTGGGAGAAATAAACCATTAATTTGATTTTTTCAAAAAGAAAGCAAAAACCAAATTACCAATATCAAAAATAAAAAAGAAATGAAAACAAAGGAAAATTATTAGAAACTATTGTTTAATTATATACCAACAAAACAATTAAATGAAGTGTAAAACTATCTATATAAACATTAAAATGTCTAGATTAACCAAACAAGAAATGGAGAATTATGAATGTAATGGAATATTATTCTGCCATAATAAGTAATAAACAGGATAGTTTCAGAAGACTTGTATAGCTTGATGCAAAATGAGGTGAGCAGAGCAAAGAGAACAATTTATATAAGACTGAAACACTTTAAAGAACTCTAATCAAGGCAGCCAGTGATTATTCATGATTCCAGAGCGCTGATGATGAAACATGTTGTGTACTCCTAAAGGGGAGCTGGGACTGAAGCTATGAATGAGATAGGCATTTTTTTTTAACATGGCCAATATGGTAATTAATTTTGTTTGACTACAGATTTTTGCTAGGAAGGTATTGTTTTTCTTTCTCTAACAATGGAGTTGTAAAAGGCAAAGAAAGTAAATTCGTGCCAATTAAAAAAAAGATCACAAGAGAGATTATAATCTAATTTGAGTGTTGGAGGTGGCAAGTGAGAAACTCACATACACAGCCATGATACAAATTAGAGCAGCAGAGATTAGAGAAAGTGATCATGTGGGGGCATCAGAAGATGGAGACTGCTTTAATGGAAGAAGCAGCACTTGAGTTGGTCCTCGGAAGAGGAGAGGTTGTTAATACAAAAAGGATTTGGAAAACAGGAAATTTATTTTAGAAATAGGGTATAAAGTGAGCTAAGGCAAAGGAGAGGCACATTTAACTGAGGGAAGAGTGAGTTTAGTCCAAGAAGAGACTGTCTGAAAAGAAATAATAGCTAATTAAAGACGAGAAAGATAGGGTGGAGGCAGATTGTAAAGCACTTCAAATGTCAAGCTAAAAAAGTCTCTGTATTATAAACAACTGAAAGCCTCTTTCAAGATTTTAAGCAAAGGGATACTGTAGCAAGATCTATGTGTAAAGACAATTACTTTAAAAGTGGGGAAAACAAGATGGATTTTTAAGGGTGGAAGAAACTAGAGAGCCCAACTGGGAGGCTACTACAATATTCTAGGTAGAATCTCCAAAATGGGTAAATGATCAAATGATCCAAATGGTCAAATGACAGGAAAAATGAGTTTAGTGTACTTTTTTTCAGAACTGTTAGCCACCATATGAAAGAAACTACAAGCTTCTTTTGCAGCAATGTAAAAATGAGAGAAATGCAAATCAAACAATTCTCACACACAGCAAATCAGAAAAAAAGACAAAAGACAGACATAATCACTCCTGGAGAAACTGCCAACATGAGCTGTAAATTGGTTGAACCATTCTGAAAAGCAATTTGGAAGGATGCTTTAAAAAAGTGACTACAACATCCATATCTTTTGACCCAGAGATACTACTGGAAAGCCTATAACCCCAAGGAAGTCAAAGACTGAAATAAAGACCCCGTATTTATTAAAATATTAATTACAGCACTATTTGTGGCAGTTAACAACTAGAAACAAAGTACATGTCACTGATTTGAAAAAGCTATACAAACTATGTTACATGAATGTAATGAAATATTATTGCATTGTAAAAAGTAACAAATATGAAGAATTCAGAGACATTTCCTGAAATGACGGCAAAATGAAGGAAGAAAAATGGTGAAATAATATACAAAATGACAACATAAGCAAAAAGAACAACAAAACAAAATGAATCACTGTGTGATTCAGGACAAAGGTTGGTTCTAGAGAAGAACCGAAAAAATGCAACTCCTTCCTTCACTGAAGAAGATAAGATGATCAATATATGGGTATGGAAGCGAACAGATATTGTCAGGAACAATGTGTTGCTTGTTTTTTACAAACTGTTCTAGTTTTTTTTAATCTTTATTATAAAAAAAGGCTCAAGGAGTAGAGAAGGGAGGAAGGACATATTCAGAAATAAATGTGATATAAAAACAAAAAGTAGCCATAAAAAACTAAAGAATAATAATAGTCCAAGTAAGAAGGAACCAAGTTGGTTGCTGTATGACATGATGGAAGGTGGAACACTAAGTGGAGAGAAAAAGATGGATTTAAAGGATATTGCAGAGATAGAATTTACAGGACTGGGCAAGTGAATGGATATGGAGAATGAATGACATTCATTTAATGATGGCATTGCCATGTATACTGACAATAAATCAAAAAGCTCTATGGATCTTAACAGGTCTGCAGCTAGATCCTCCTTTTTGTGTGTACCACCCCCTACAATAGAATGTGAACTCCTTAAGAGCTGAGACTATTCTTAATTTTATGTCTGTATCCTTCCTGTTTAGCACAGTGTTTGGCACACAGTAAGTACTTATAAATGCTTTATCATTCACTCTTTCATGAAAGAGAGAGAAGAGCTGAAGAATCTGAGGTTTTCAGCTTAGGTAATTTTTCATCAATTAGAACAGGGACAAAACAATAGATTACAACAACAATACTGTATAAGCAGTGAGGATCCTGAATTTAAAATTCAATCTCTGAGATTTATTAGCTGTTTAACCATTTGCAAATTACTTACCTATAAAAGAGGGACGCTACTACTTATAGTAAGTCTTCCCAAAAGCTACTGTGTCACTCACATAAGGTAATATATCTAGAACAGAGGTATCAAACTCAAATAGATATAAATCCTTACCAGTGCATATTATCTCAGAAAACAACAAATTAACATTACCTATGTTGTATTTTTATTTGCTTTAATGGAGTCCCATGCATTCAAATTCAATACTTCTGACTTAAAGCACTGCAAATTTTAAAATCCTATTAGATATCAGTAATTACTATTAAGTTTGGAGGAGGAAGAGTTTCTATAAATAATCCCCTTCACTCCCAATTCCTTACTCATACCTTTGAAAATCTTTTGAATTATCTTACTCTTTTGTAAAGACTTGTGTAAATTTTAATATATTCACACTGATACAAATTTTTCTTCTCTCCTGGTCTCATGGCTTTACTGGAAATTAGTTAAAATATATCAAATGATGAACAAGCTGAACATTTGGATTTTTAAATATTCTAATAAAAATTCCATTCTCAAAATTTCAAAATATTTCCTCAAAGTACTTTTATACTTTATAAATATATTTTCATATTTCAAAACCTCATAAATGGTATACCTCACATGATATCAAATGTACCAGCCTGGAATTTACACAAATTTTTTCTTTAATAACTAAGAGTCATCATAATGAAGACCAATTACTATATTAAAATAAATACTGCCCTTTGGGTTGAGATCTGTAGGGCTGTCTGATACTAAACAGACTCAAATTATTCTGATTTTATGATTCTTGCATCTACTTTTACTAGTTTTTCTGTCTTCTTGTCCTTGCTGTTGTCACTACACCTGCCACTAGCAATCTGTCCTCATAATTTTCTAACTTGTTGATTTTAATCTCTTACAAACAAACAGAAAGATCAGATAATCAAATTATTCCTATACCTAGGTCCCCAAGGGCTTTAATATGCATAAGCATTTAAACATCTGTATTGGCTTCTCAAAGGTTTTTTATTTGTAAACCTATTTTCTGGTTTTGGCTTTGTTCCACATAGCAGAAGTTGATCATTAAGTGACCTCCAAAGGAAAGAATATTTGTAAAAATGTACATTTATTTTTGTCATATTTCTTCACTTAGACCGAAAGTAATTTGAGGGTAGCAAAGGTATCCTTGTCCTTGTTCTGTTTCCTTATACAAGATAAAGAGGAACAGAGTAATGGCCATTCAATACTAAGTTATACAGAGTGAAACACACTGGATTTTGAATTATTCCCACATTTTATAGCTATGTAACTGTGAAAGTGACAACTTCTAAGAGTGTCATTTCCTTTCATTTGTACAATGGGGATAACATGCTACCTGTAAAATGGGGATAGCACACTACCTAATCATAGTATATAGTTTTAAGGAAAAAATTCCACATAAAGATGAATTAATACTGTTTTTTTATATTACTGTTTCCCTTTCTACACATGAAGTCCTACTCCAATATCTCATAGCTAAATAACCTTGAATTTTTAAAAGTTACTCCAAGAGGCATAACAGACAGGTTCTACTATATAGGTTCTACTACAATATATAGTACTATATAGATTCTACTATTATAAATGCTTTAAGTATTTTCATAGAAGTAATCTATTGTTTAAGGTGCAACCTCATTAATTATAGAGAAGCTCATCGTCAGTAATCTGGTCACTTTGTGAGGAATTCTTTGGTTATGCTAACCTATGAAAAAAAGTAATTTAAAAAGTGAAGCCCCTTTTTACTTCCATAGTGATGGTGGGGGACTGACATGAAGGAGTAAATGATGCTAAGAATCACGTTTAGAGCATTTATAAACCCTATCTTAACTGTAAGTATTCTAAATTTAATATGTTTTCTAGTAATCAGTGAATCAATTGAATCAATGCCCTTTGTAAAGAAGAACTTCAGTATCAACATTCAATATAAATGATAAATGACTCAATGATAAATGAAGCTAGAAGACAAATGGAAACTGAAGCTAAATAAAGTTGTCACAATTTCTCCTTAAGAAGAAAGTAAAAAAGTTAGCTTCTTCATGCACTGTAAGGCAACATAAACATGTCATGGGACAACGTCTTTTTGTTTCTGTCTTTCAGCGCTCAAGATGAGCATCAATTTTACAAAGTCATCACAAAGATAACTACAATTAATATACCAAAGTCTGTACCACAATAGGAAAACACAAAGAAAAAGTTATGAAGAATTCAGGATTCTCTACATTGTGTTAACATATATTTGATATCTGGTAATTTCCATGTGAAGATGGACATAAAGGATGATGAGGGAAAAAAGGTTGGAAAATACGGCTCAGGTTTGAGAAATAAAAAAAGGTCAAAGGTCTGTAAACCAGAGTAGTATCTACTCAAATAGAAATAGATCCCAGTAGCGATATATTCACTTAGAAAGCCAAACATTAACTTTATCTCTGTTGTACTTACTGTATTTTTATTTATTTTACTAAACATCTCCCAGTTACAGTTCAACCTGATTTGGGCAGCTCTTAGGAGTTTTACAGCACACTTGGTGGCCTTGAGTTTGAAACCTCTGACACAGAATACTAAGAAGCCTTAAGTCTGTATATCATGAATACTATCTTTTAGAAGAAGGTTCTGAAAATGGCAGATACAAAATAAGAAAATGATCATATTAATGGATATGAAGTAACTAGTCAATGATGTGGGAATGATTCAATTCAACAAATTTGTATTAAAATTCTACCATGTCTACTATGAGACAGGTACTATGCCTGGTGCTGAGGATAGACAAAAGTCCTGCTCTCAAGTAGCATACATTCTGCTGGGGGAAATATTTTGTAGACAGGTAAGTATATGCAAATCAGTCAACACATTTATTAAGTGTCCTCTATGTTCCAGGAGTTTATATTCTACTCTGTATATGTGAGAGGTTGGGCGGGCATGTCAATAAGTCAGCATACTAGACATTGGGAATACAATGAGAGAAATGAAAGTTCTTGTTCTCAAAGACTTGTATATGTGTATGTGTGTGAGTATATGTGTATGTGTGTGCATGCGGGGGGCTCCCCTACAGAGAGGAATGAAGAGGAAAAGACAATTAGCAGAGGCAATTAAATACAGCATCACAGCTATCTGTCTGTATACAAACTAATATTCAACTAATTAGAACACAGTTTTCAAAAACTTTACACCAAATTATACAAATGAAAGTGTGAAGACTCTGCAAACTGCAACTATATCAACATAACCTCTTCAAATGAGTTACTGATATGGAAAATTTGAAATGGAAACAATGAAATGGAATAAGAGGGAAAAGATGTTGACTTTGATGATCATTTCTTGAAAGAATTTAACCAATATAAGTCACCAAACTGAGAAAGTCAACAAACTACTTTGGCCAATAAACAATTGATCCCTTTGGAAAATTAGGTCAGTGCCATTTTAGAACGCAAATTCATTTGTTTAAAACAAATCTGGATAAAAATGGGAGGTTACAAATAGTACTTCAATGGAATGATGATATATCATCACTGGTGGTACATACTTCCTCCAGGTAATACATACTATACTGCGACTCACACTTGTCTAACTGTCCTGTGTCTCTTGTCCATTTCCACCTAAATCCTCCCCAAAAGGAAAACTCAAAGGGCTGAGAGGCCTTCCTTTAGATTTTTTGATATGTTTTGGATACCACTGGAGCACACACACTATTCATTAGTTACCTTTCCCTCTAAATATGTAATTAGTCCTGCCCCCTTCCCACTCCAATCACATAATTCTCGGACAACATCATTTACATGATTCTAATGCTCAAGTCATCATGTGAAATCTCTCGCAATCTGCTCAAATCCATCCTGTATCTCCCTATTGCCCTTATGGTGATTAACTTGAATTTTTCAGAGATGATGATATGCTACAACTTATTTTTATTTTAAAAACGGGACTTCTTCATCTGGAGAATGGCTAAACAAATTGTGGTACATAAATATAACAGCATATTCTCTTGCTGAAAAAGAAGTCAATATGAAGAACAAAGGGAAGTATGGAAGATCATAAGAACTGGTGTCACAAGTAAGAAGAACCAGAAAAACCATATGTGCAAAAAAAAAAAAAAACAACAACCCAAAAACTGAAATTGTACACTGTGATTATAAAGACCAAGCTTGTTCCTGAAGAAGTGAGAAAAAGCATTTCCTGTCCATCTTTGCAGAGGTGGAGAATAATGCAAATACTGCCAGAAATGGTGGATAGGTTGGCTTATTTTTGTCATTCTCCTTCGTATTTACTATTTGGAGATGGCTCTTGGTGTAAGAGAAGGGGAGGAATATATTTGCAAATGATGGTGACATAGAAAGACATAGAAAGAAGAGGGACTTAGAAGTGCTTTTTCTTTTTAAAAACAAACACAGGGGGGCGGAGCCAAGATGGTGGAGTAGAAGGATGCACGTTTACGAGCTCCGAAACCAAAGCCCATAGAATTAATGTAAAAAGAGACCCCCATAACTTCTGGGTCAATACAAGGTGTGCAGAAACGGAGTGAAAGAGACTTCCGTGCCAGAGAGCCCTGAAGAGCCGTCCCGGGGTCCGTCGCGTCCCGGAAAGCGGACCCCACCCCAACGCTGCCCTGGCCGCAGCCACACAGAAGCTGATCCGAGCAGGCTTCAGACACGGAAGCTACGGCAGCCGGGAAAGTCCCTCCGCCCACAGAAGCTACAGGTCAGTGAGAAAGAAGGCTGGCCTGGACGAGAGGGGGAGCAGGGCGTCTCCGTGACTCGGGCCCCCTCGGGAGGAAGCGAGACAGCAGAGACGGGGGCAGGAATCGGCGGAGGCAGAGGGGTGGGCGGCGGCTGAGGCGGCAGCGGCCCGGGACTCAGGAATCCCCCAGCAGCAGGCAGGATCTTCATTACAGAAGCTCTCTGCATGAACGGCCTGAGGGGGCTGAGCCTGGGAGAGGGCCCTGCCCCCACCCCGCTCTATTATGAAGGCCTCTGCATAAAGCCCCTGAGGGAACTGAGCCTGAGAGGCGGCCCTGCCTCGACCCCAGTGCCAGAACTAAAGCTTGCCGTGGAAAGCCCATTTGAATCTCAGAGGCCAAGCACTAGCTGGGCGGATCCAGGTGGGGGTGGAAAGGAATCTCAGAAGTCAAGTAACTGGCTGGGAAAATGCCTAGAAAAGGGAAGAAAAATAAGACTATAGAGAGTTTTTTCCAACAAATGCAAATGATCCCGACATTCGGATCTGATGACGAGGACGTATTCTTGCCATCAGGGAAAGACGTGGAGGGCGGGGCCTCGGTACCCCAGACACCCCAGGGGGGTGGCGGGTGGGCTCACGCCTTGGAAGAGCTCAAAAAGGATTTTGAAAAGCAAGTTAGACAGGTGAAGGAAAAACTGGGAAGAGAAATGACAGAGATGCAAGAAAAGTATGAAAAACGGGTCAATACCTTGGTAAAGGAGACCCAAAAAAATGCTGAGGAAATTAACACCTTGAAGAATAGGCTCACTCAATTGGCAAAGGAGGTTCAAAAAGCCAATGAGGAGAAGAATGCTTTCAAAAGCAGAATGAGCCAAATGGAAAAAGAGGCTCAAAAGCTCACTGAATTTAATAGTTCTCTCAAAATTAGAATGGAACAGATGGAGTCTAATGACTTTACGAGAAACCAAGAAATCACCAAACAAAACCAAAAGAATGAAAAAATGGAAGAGAATGTGAAATATCTCATGGGAAAAACAACTGACCTGGAAAATAGATCCAGGAGAGACAATTTAAAAATTATGGGACTACCTGAAAGTCATGATCAAAAAAAGAGCCTAGATATCATCTTCCATGAAATTATCAAGGAAAACTGCCCTGACATTCTAGAACCAGAGGGCAAAATAAGTATTGAAAGAATCCATCGATCACCACCTGAAAGAGATCCAAAAAGAGAAAATCCTAGGAACATTGTGGCCAAATTCCAGAACTCCCAGCTTAAGGACAAAATCTTGCAAGCAGCTAGAAGAAACAATTCCAGTACTGTGGAAATACAATCAGGATAACTCAAGATCTAGCAGCTTCTACATGAAGGGATCGAAGGGCGTGGAATAGGATATTCCAGAAGGCAAAGGAACTAGGACTCAAACCAAGAATCACCTACCCAGCTAAACTGAGTATAATACTTCAGGGGAAAATATGGTCTTTCAATGAAACAGAGGACTTTCAATCATTCTTGATGAAAAGACCAGAGCTGAAAAGAAAATTTGACTTCCAAACACAAGAATGAGAAGAAGCAACAGCAAAGAGAAGTCTTAAGGGACTTACCAGAAGTGAACTGTTTACATTCCTACATTGAAAGACAATATTTGTAACTCTTAAAACTTTTCAGTATCTGGGTAGTTGGTGGGACCACACATACACATGTACACGCATGCACATACATACACACATGCACACACATACAGAGATAGAGAGCACAGATTGAACTGAATAGGATGGGACCATACCTTAAAAGAAACTAAGGTAAATGGTGAGAGAGAAATGTAGGGGGAGGAAAGAGAGGGAAAGGGAAGGGGGTAACTATATGTCATTTAAGAGGCAGGTAGGAGTTTTTCTTAGTGGAGGGAAAAAGAGGAGAGCTGAGAAAAAAAAAAAACAAGAAGTTTACCCTCATCACATTTGACTAAACGAAGGAGTGAAATGCACACTCATTTTGGTATGAAAACCTATGTTACAGTATAAGAAAGTGGGGGAGAAGGAGATATTGCAAGGGGGGGGATGATGGAAGGGAGGGCAAAGGGAGGAGGGAGCAATTTGAAGTCAACACTTAGGGAGGGACAGGATCAAAAGACAGAAGAGAAACAATGAGGGGCAGGTTAGGAGGGATGGTAATCCAGTTAGTCTTACACAACACTACTATCAGGGAGGTCATTTGCAAAATTACACAGATATGGCCTATATTGAATTGCTTGCCTTCTCAAAGGGAATGGGTGGGGAGGGAGGGATGGGGAGAATTTGGAACTCAAAGTTTTAGGAACAACTGTTTAGTATTGTTGTTGCAACTAGGAAAGAAGACATACAGTTAATGAGGAATAGAAAGTCATCTGGCCCTACAGGAGAAAAGAGAAGATGGAGACAAGAGAAGGGAGGGATGACAGAAGAGAGGGCAGATTGGAGATAGGGAAAATTAGATTGCTTGGGGTATTGGGGTGGGGGGAGGGGAGAAAAGGGGAGAAAATTTGGAACCCCAAAATTTGTGAAAATGAATGCAAAAAATTAAATAAATAAATTTTAAAAAAAATAAAAAACAAAAAAATAAAAATAAAAACAAACACAGACCTTTGTTTCAAGAAGTTTAGGATTACTGAAAACACTGAATAATTTCCCAAAGTCAATCCAGTTGGATCTCCCATTCAACTTTCAATTGTGCTTCATAGTTTACTTATTGGTCTGAAACTTAAATACTACTTACTGTTTTTTGCATTTGTTTTTATCTCAGTACTTAACAAAGTGCCAGCACATAGTAGATACATAATAAATGCTTGTTGATTTGACTAGATGGATTAGTACTATGCAATTTCTATTCAACTGCATTATCATCATCTTGATAATACATACACCTTTTGTTCCCCCTGTATGAATACTAAGGCTAAACTTTTTGTTGATAATGGATCTCATGTAGGAGGAACTGACTTGTTCTGACAGTTGTGGTGTAATGAATAGAGTACTAGACCTGGAGTCAAGAAGACGTGAGTTCAAATTCAGTCTCAACACATTTACTAAAAATGTAACATTTAAGCTCCAGAGCCATCTGAATCGAGTGACCAGATATTCATCAGAATGACTGGAGATGACCCAAGATGAGGCAATTGGGGTTAAGTGACTTGCCTGAGGTCACACAGCTAGTGAGTGTCAAGTGTCTAAGGTGAGATTAGAACTCAGGTCCTCCTGACTCCTGCACTGGTGCTCCATCCATTGCACCACCTAGCTGCCTGTTTTCTACAACTATGACTAAAAGGAAGAGCACTGGATGGCAATAGCTTGAGGGGATGGTAGGGTGAAATGAAGATTTTTTTAAAGATAGGATAAATGTGGACAGGTCTGTAGACAGAAGGAAAGGAGCCCCTAAATAGAGACTGAAAACTCAAGGGGGAGAGGGATAAGCTGTGAAGAAGAAGAGATCAGGGACGCAAATAGTGGAGTCTATCTTAGCAAGGAGAAAGCCCACCTCTTCTTGGAGACTGAAACAGAGAATAGAGACTATAGCAGCTAAGGTCCCAAATACAAGAGCCTGATTACATATCAAATAGTGACTTCCAACAATGAGTGCTCATCGGTTTCTAGGAGAGAAAATCATCATGACTGGAATGGTCAAGGAGTCTGAATGGAAAAGCCCTCCCTCCCTCAAAACAAAGTCAAGTGCAAATCATGTCATCATTTTTTGATGGCATGATCTTCTTTGGCAATGAAGGATGAACACACACACACAACTTTTAAGCAAGACACTTAATCCCTATATGCCTCAGTTTCCACATTTGTAAAATATCAACAGTTATATCACACGGTTGTTGTGAGGATAAAATGAAATAATATTTGCAAAGTGCTCTTCAAATCTTAAAGCACTAACATGGTATTATGCAATTAGCACTGTCATCTGCAAGTGAAGGATCTTAACTCAATTAACCAGCAAGAATTTATGAAGTGTCCAGTACTGCGCTGGGCGCTGTGCTACAAGTACAAAAAAAGGAGCTTCCTTCTTGCAAAGAGCTTAGACATACATACAAATATCTATGAGCTACACATACACACATAGAACATATTTATTTATTCTACGTATCACTTTTGCAACATCTTTCAAATATGCCCTCTTCTCTCCTCTACTCTGCCAGGTATAGACTCTGATCACCTCACACCTGGATCTTTCCAACAGTTTGCTTGGTGGGTCTGTCTGCCAAGTCTCTCCCTACATTCAGGTACCCAAGTGATTTTCCTGAAGTGCAGATCTGCCCGTGTCACTCAACCCGACTCAATAAACTTCAGTTGTTCCCTATCACCTCCAGGATGAAATACAAGATCCTGTGTATGACATTCGAAGCTCTTGCTAACCAATTCTCTCCTTGTATTTTCCAGTTTTCTCACATCTTGTTCTCTAGTCTACTACATACTCTGATACAGTGATGCTGGACTCCTTGCTATTCTACAATTTAAATACTCCATCTCTTGACTCCAGGTATTTTCTGTGGCTGTCCCCCCTGCATGGAATGCTCTCTCTTCACTTCTGCTTCCTGGGTCCTCTGGTTTTCCTCATGTCTAAACTAAAATCTCATCTTCTACAGGAAGCCTTTCATAACCCCCTCTTCATTCTAGTGCCTTCTCTCTCTTAATTACTACCTATTTATCATGTATACAGCTTGTTTGTACACATTTGTTTTCTTGCTGTCTCCCCCATTAGATCACAGCTCATTGAGGACAGGTGCTGTTTTTGCCCCTCCAGTTGTACCCTCAAGGTTTAGCATAGTGCCTGGTACAAGAAAGGTGCTTAATAAGTGCTTACTAATTGATACGCTAAGCACTTAATAAGCACTTAACAAATGCCCACAGCAAACTGGCAAAAGTCAATGTTGAAGGGATTAAAGAAAGACAGGTGTGGTAATGCATTGCTGGTGGAGCTATGGAAAACAATCTGGAATTATACCAATAAAGCAAATAAAATGTTTGTGCCCCTTAACCCTGATATTTCACTTAGTGGCATACACCCCCCACAAATATCAAAATATTAATAGCAATAGTTCCTCATTGATGGGGAAATGACTAAATGAGTTATAGTACAGGAAAGGTAATGGAATGTTACTATAGTATACTGCATTATAAGAAACAATAAATGATGACTATTGAAAAGTATGGAAAGATTGTAATCATTTACATTTTTCATGAGCTACCAGAAATCCTTTCAAGGGCCACAGGTTATGCAGGCCTAACTTATATGAAACTCATGTAGAATAAAGTAAGCAGAACCAGGAAAAACAACATTCACTGTGACAACAATTATGTAAATGAAAAAAATCACAGTAAGAAAAAAAGCTGAATGCTGCTAAATTATGCATACACTAGGTGGGACCACTGGTGTGGAACGCTATGTAACTTTGGTAGTGTTAAGTTTCCTACTTTCCTTTTTTTTTTTTGTAGTGTTATATTAGAAGGCTCTGTGGGGACAGGGAAATGGAGGTGATACAAAAAATATTTTGATCAATAAAATTTTGTTAAAAGACAAGTTATTTTATCGTAGGTGTTTGTGTTTAGTTGTTCTGAGTCACGTCCAATTCTTCACAACCTCATTTGGGGGTCCCAAAATTATTTTATACTAACTATAAAGAAAACATTTTAAAACTGCAAAATTTCTATTTAAGAGGTTCAACATCCAGTAGATTAATCTGGTTTTTAAAGACACCTAACATTAAACAGGGCAGCTAAGTGGCACAGTGGATAGAGTGTTGGGGTTGGAGTCAGGTATACTCATCTTCTTGAGTTCAGATCTGGCCTCATACAATTAGCTGTGTAACTCTGGGCAAGTCACTTCACCTTGTTTGCCTCAGTTTCCTCATCTGTAAAATAAGCTAGAGAAGCAAATAGCAAACCAATGCAGTATCTCTGCCAAGCCCCAAGTGGGGTCATAAAGAACTGGACATCACTGAACCAAAAAACCAAAGATATTAAACAATTATGTCACTTCAATATTCTGAAAGTATTTATACCCTTTTATTTATGAATACAAAATATTACTTTTACAGATTTATTGTATGTTGTATCAATAACTACTCTCATCAAACATTCAGAAGAAGCTGAAGGGGAATGATGATAGCTGTTAAAAATAATAATAGCCTACGTGGCTTGTGACTCCCAAGACTCACCTCTACCCAGAATTTTATCATCAAAGAAACCTTTTCAATGATTTAACAACCATTGGGTAGAAAGGGGTAGAGGGTAGAGGTAGAAAGGGTAGAAAGCAATTACTTAGGGAATGTTGAGATCTTAGACTACTGTTTATTTGAATTTTAATCTTCCCTTAATATTTCTAGATTTCTACAGAGAAAATGTGGGAGTGGAGCCAAGATGAAGGAGAAGCAGGACACTGCACAGAAAGCTACCCCTGTCCTCTCATCTCCCAAAATAACTCCTCTAAAGAGATACAGAAAATCCACCAGATCAAATCTTGATGGGGAAATCCAGAAAATGTAAAAATAAAGTCATATGTCCAGCCCAAGTCAGCACAGGGAGACAGATGGGGAGGAAACTTTGTTTCTCGTTCTTTGTTAATAAAGTATTGCTACAAAGCATCTGTGGGGCCTTTGTACTATTGCCCCACTTTGATTATGTGCCAAAAAGTGAAATTTCTGGGTTAAAAGGCAGGAACATTTTAGTCATTTTATCAGTATAATTCTAATTGTTTTCCAGAGTGGTAGCTGGACCAATTCATAGCTCTACCAGCAATACATTACTATTCCTGTCTTTCCATAATCCCTTCAACACTGACTTCTGTTGGTGTGAAAGTACCCCTGAGATTAGACTTTCAGTCAACAGCTCCTATGAAACATCCTCCTTCTATGTCCCACCTGTTCCTGGGAAAAGCTGTCCATCCTTTACCCTAACCAGTCCCTTAGCCTCTGCCTCTCCCAGGCTGTGGGGTCCTTTGTACTGGAGTGCTTCACGACTAGTGCCTTATTTTCCTCCTTGATAAAAATTTTCTGCTTTCAACTCAGTTTAGGTTCCTCTGCATTTTGAAGGGTACACTTCCCCATTGATACCAGTGTGCTAGGTGTAAAGTTAGTTAATTGCCAAGCATTTATTAAGTGCTTACTGGGTGCTAAGTGTATAAATTAATCAATAAACATTTATTAAGTACCTACTATTATGCCAAGGTGCTGTGCAAAGAAAGAAATGGAAAAAGAAAACCCGGATGGTGTCAGGGCAGGTGGCCATGAAAGTATTCTACAGCAGAAGAGATCCCAGACACAAGAAGGTGACAGGCACCAAATGGCAGCTTTATTATCCACTACCAAATTTTTCTGAGTCCCAGATCCAGAGAGGAGGGAGGACTGAGAATGGGCCCTGTGAGGAGCATATTGAGAAAGGAGGAAGCTCAGAAGCAAGTAGCAGAGGTGGGACTCAAGATCACAGGAGCACAGTGAGGACTCAGGTACAGCATCTAGCCTAACCTGCAAAAAGTAAAAGAAAAAACAAACAAAAAACCCCCCAACAGTGCAGGAATCCCAAATTAAGGGGGCCAGGAGCCTACAGTTCTGTCACTATGAACCAACAAAACTTTCCAACTTGCTAACAGGGCAAAGTCCAGCAGTAATATAATGTTGCTCAGATTCAAATACAGGTAAGGAACTTAAAAGAGCTCAGACCAAGGAGGAAGCAATCAGACTTTGCCCTGGATCAAAACACTCTGAGAGCATTGAAAGTTTTGCAGGTTCCATACTTGTTCCTGAGACTTTGGAATAACACAATATTCTATACACTAAGAAAGCAGTAACAGGACTTGCCCAGACCTTCCCTCCAGAAATGCAGCAGAGCTCAGCCCTAACATCAAATCCGAAGTCAGAAAAAAGGCTAGAAAAATGAGCAAAGAATTCCACCATAAAGAGATATTATGGTGGCAGGGAAGTTCAAGACATATACCTAGAAGAGAATGACTCCAACATATCAATAAGCAAAGCCTCAGAGAAAAATACAGCTTGAGTACAACCTCAACTAGAATTACTAAAACAGATGAAAAACAAAGTCCCGGAAAATTAGAATGGACCAAATAGAAGTCAACGACTCCTGATATATTAAAACAAAGTCAAAAGACGAAAAAAAAAGAATACAGGTATCTTACAACAAAAACACTGACACAGAAAACCAAGGAAAAATAACTTAAAAATCACTGGGCTACTTGAACACCATGACTAAAACCAAAAGCCTACACATAATTTTTCAAGCAATGTTAAAACTGCCCAAGATCTCTTAGAACCAGAGGCCAAAAGTGGAAACAGAATTCCCAAAATGAAAATCTCAGGAACATCATAGCCAAAATCCAGTTTCCAAGTCAAAAATACATATATTTCATAAGCAAACAAAAAGAAAGAATTCAAGTTCTGAGAAGTCAGGATCACACAATTCTATGAAAAAGCACAGGGCTTGGAATACATCATTCTTGAAGGAAAAGAATACATAACATTATAGCCAAGAATAACTTATCAAGCAAAACTGATTATAAACTCAGGGGGATTAGGGGGAAAAAAGGGACCTTTAATGACAAAGAGGAATTCCAAGCATTCCTAATGAAAAGATCAAAGCTAGAGAGAAACTTTTAAGTTCAAACACTGGAATGAAGAGAAACATAAAAAGGAAAACATATAAACACAGAAAGGTAAATATGAATGAACAATAATTAGGGACTAAACAAGGATAAATTGCTTACACACAAATATAGCGAGATGATACATGTGTCCTGTCTGAACACTATCATTACTGAGGTTATAGAAGGAATCTAATTAGACAAGGCTTGGGAGTGGATCTATTATCCCTTGATGATTTTAAGAATGAAAAGAAAAGGGAAGAGGCATACACTGGGGAGGAAGGGAAAGAGAAGTTAGGGAAATTTATCTCATAGTATTAGGATGCAAAAGTAGACATCTATACAAACAAGGAAGAGAGGACAGAAGGTTGCAGCGCGGTTGACACTTAATCTCACTTTCATCTGAACAGTAAAAGGAGGGTGTGCTAGCCAGTATACACACATGCATGCACACATGCATATAGCTAGGTACAGAAATGCATATAAGAGATATAGGAAGGAAAGTGGAGAGTAGTGGGGAAGGGGAATTCAAGGGAAGGCAGGTTAAGGGATGGATTATTCACCCCAAATGTTCACATGAACTATTTGTGCCCAATTTGTGGTAGAGCATTCCGAGCTCATATTGGTCTGATCAATCACAGTCGTACACACTGAAACTTCACTTTATCATGGCGATGTCATTTTGGTAGTTTTTGAGAATGAAGGACAACAAAAAAACAGTCCAAAGTAAAACAAACACTAATAACAAAGGATGGGCAAAAATATTTATAGTTTTTGAGATAGCAAAAAACAGGAAACTGAGGAAGAGACCATAAATTGGAGAACAGATGAACAAGTACATATAAATATAATGAAATATTATTATGCTGTAAAAAAAATGATGGTTTCAGAGAAACCATCTATGAGCTGATGCAGAGAGAAATTAATCAGGAGAAAAATTTCTACAATGACAATATGGTAAAGACAAACAATTTTTAAAGAAATTAATAACTCCTATCAGCATAATGGTCAACTGTGACTTCAGAGAACTAATACTGAAACATGCTACCCATCTCCTGATAGACAGGTAAAAGATTCAAGAGAGCAGAAGGAGACAAATTTTAGGGGGAAATGACCAATGTGGAAATTTGTTTTGCTTAACTAAATGTTTGTAATGACTTTTCTTTTTATTTCCAACTAGGGGTAGGGATTTCAGTATGGGAGGGTGAAAAGGTAGATTTTTGTTTATCAAAAAATATAAATAATATATAATTTAAAAAAGAAAATGCTTAAGGATCTCTACTCAAAACATTTAAGCAATAACAAGGGAAAGAGACAGGGATTAAACCAATGATTTTGTTGTTATAGGGAATTCCCAGAGGATGAAATTTCCTCTACTAATTCACGTCAACTCCTTCTCTAGAATTTATAATCTAAGAGAACTGCCTCGATCAGTAAGAGTTTGACTTGTGTTATTAGGGTGACAAGACAGTAGATGTCAGACGCAATACTTGAACCCAGGTCTTCCTGGTTTCCAGGTTGGTTCTCTATAAGACATGACAAAAAGCAATAAAAATCACATAAATCACAAAATAAAAATAGATGCAGAAAAAGCTTTTTAACAAAATGCAATATCCATTTATGTTTAAAACATTAAAAAGCATAGGATTTAAATGGACCTTTTCTTAATATAGTAAAGAAAATGTATAAAAAAGAGCAGAAGATTCGAAGAGCAAACAAGACAAGCTCTGGAACTCTCTCCCTGCTCAAGTGAGTATACTTAAAAACAACAAAAACAAACCTCCTCAAGGCCCTTATTCACCTTGCACCAAAGCAAACATCTCTACATGGACACATATGATCCCATTTCATTCTGTTTTTTTCAACAGACTTACCCCATGTATCACTGCCACTCTTGATTTTTAATCTCTTCTAGTTTTTGTCTACTGGCTGCTTTCCTGCTATCTACAAACACAGTCCCTCAATCCTCAAAAAACTCTCCCCTGATCCATCCATCCCCCTCTAGCTATCATTCGATATCTCTCCTTTTCCTGGCTAAACTCCTGGAGAAGGCCCTCTATAATTATTGCCTCCTCTCATTCTCTGGCTGCTGACCTCATTACTGAACCAAAAAGTTCTTTCCAACATTAACAATGATCTTTAATTGCCAAAACCAGTGGTCTTTTTCTCAGTCTTCGTCCTTCTTTACCTCTCTGCAGGCTTTGCCACTATTTGGCACTCTTCCTCTGATACTAAATTCTTACTTGGTTTTCATGGTTCTTTTTGGGATCTCTTTCAGGAGGTGGTCAGTGGATTCTTTCCATTTCTATTTTACCCTCTGGTTCTAGGATATTGGGGCAGTTTTCCTTGATAATTTCTTGAAAGACAATGGGCTCTTTTTTTTGATCATCACTTTCAGGTAATCCAATAATTTTTAAATTATCTCTCTTGGATCCATTTTTCAGATCAGTTGATTTTCTAATAAGATATGCCACACTGTCTCCTATTTTTTCATTCTTTCGGTTTTGTTTTATAATTTCTTGATTTCTCATAGAGTCACTGGTTTCCACTTGCTCCATTCCAATTTTTAAGGAATTATTTTCTTGAGCCTTTGGAACTACCTTTTCCATTTGGCCGATTCTGCTTTTTAAGGCATTCTTTTGCCACTTGGACTAGTCTAATTTTTAAGGTGCTATTTTCTTCACTATTTTTTTTTATCTCCTTTGGTAAGCTATTGACTCATTTTTCATGATTTTCTTGCATCACTCTCATTTCTCTTCCCAAATTTTCCTCTACTTCTCTTACTTTATTTTCAAAATCCTTTTTGAGCTCTTCCATGGCCTGTGACCAATTCAAATTTATTTTGGAGGCTTTGGATGCAGGAATTTTGACTTTCTTGTCTTCTTATGGTTGTATGTTTTGATTTTTCTTGTCACTATATAATCTGAGTTTTTTCCATTTGGTCATTTTCCCCAATTGACTTTTTCCCCAAACTTGACTTTTTAACTCTTTGTTAAGGTAGGGAGGGCTCTGCTTCCAGTATGGAGGGCATACTGTCGCAAGCTTTAGGGGTTTTGTGTAGCTATTTTCAGAGATACTTCTAGGGACCTGTAAGGTTTGTGTTCTTCTAAGGTGGTATGATCTAAGGAGAGGTCAGGGGTTTTGTGCAGCTGTTTTCACATATACTTCTAGGGACCTTTCTCTAAAGTGGTACAATCTAAGGAGAGGTGGTTATTCTCTCCTGGCCTGTGCTGTGGTCAGCCAATGACCACAAGCTCTCTTTTCTACCCTGGAACTGTGAGGAAGATTCCTTCTCCACTGCTGCCACAAGCTCTGCTATTCCAGTGCTCTTCCATGCCCCAAGGCTACAACTCATTTCCACATATGGGCAAAGCCACAGAGTCCTGCCTCAGTGCCCAGGAAGAGACCCCTGTAATTGCCTTCTAATTAGTTGTTAGATTCCCTTACCATCTGTGGGCTGACAGCTCTGGAAGTCACAGCTGCTGCCACCTCTGCCCTCTGTGCCACAGCCTGGGGTGGAGGTAGGGGCTGGACTGCACTCTTCTCTCATCTGGGTGAGACAGACCTTTTCCACTGACCTTCTAAGTTGTCTTTGGCGTTTATAGGTTGAGAAGTCTGATAATTGCCATAGCTGCCAGTGATTCAGTCCCCTGAGACATGCTAGCAGTTTGCTGGGGCCTGCATGTGCCAGCATGACCATACTCCTCTCCCAACCTGGTGCAATAGACCTTTCCCATAGAACACCCAGGTTGTCTTGGGTAGAAATTTGTTTCACTCTAACTTTTTGTGGGTTCTGCTGCTCTAGAATTTATTTAGTCATTTTTTACAGGTATTTGGGGGGGTGGTGTATGGGAGAGCTCAAGCAAGTCCCTACTTTTACTCCACCATTCTAGCTCCACCCTCTCTTTTCTGGTTCTACTCTTACCCATTTGACTGTTCCTTCTCAGTCCTACACGACTAGATTTTTCATCCAGGTCATAGCTACTAATTGTGGGTTTAACCCAAGGATCAGTCCTTGGTGCTGTTCTCTTCTCCTCCTATACTGTTCGGCTCTGTGATCTCTCATTAGAGCTCCTATGAATTCAACTGTCACTTCTATTTAGATGATTCTCAATCTCTATTTGGTCCTAAACGCCCGTTCTCCTACATCCAGTTGTCTATCAGACTTCTTGGATTGGATGTCCAGTAGTCATTTTAAACTCATCATATCCACAACTGGACACATCTTTCCCCCCAAACTCTCCTGTCTTCCAAACTTCCCTTTCAGAATCAAGGATTGTCCTGGTCCCCCAGGCTCAAAATCTAGGTGTTATCTTTGACTTTTCACTCTTTCACCCCCATATTCAATCTGTTAATTTCATCTTTGCAACATCTCCTAAATATACTCCCTTCACTTTCTCTGATGCTGCAATCACCCTGACTCAGGGCCTCAAAACCTCATGCCTAGACTATTGCAATAACCTGCTAGTTGGTCTGCCTGCTCCAAGTCTCTCTCCACTTCCATTCAATTGTTGAGGTTTAGGGGTACTGGGTACCCTAAAATAGTGACATATGGGTCCTATTCGAATGAATTTGACCCAAGCCTTCTTTCAGCCAAAGAAAAGGTTTAACAGAACACAGATAGAGGGTGGGAATGATTTTAAAATCTGCCATATGGGCCAGGCTGAATCTGAAACATTGGCTAAACTCTTAAGGAATCTGAGCATTTGTGATGCTTATATTGACAAGCAGGTCAGATAGAATCCGAGCACTTTAATAGAAGTTAAGATGGATCCTATATACAGAAAACTGTGGGAACAGAGAAAGGGTCCAGATGGAATTAAGGGAGTGGGGGGAAGTCTAGGGAGCGGCCAGATGCAGACAAAGAAAGGGCTGATTGCCCCAGGTGAACGCCAGGGACGTCCAAGGGCTTTTCCTTTTGGGGGTTCAGATTCCATCACCATCACAACTACCAAACCGAACTTCATAAACTACAGACCTGACCATATCATCCTACCTTCAAACCCCTATTCAACAAATTCCAGGGGGCTCCCATTACATTCAGAATCAAATACAATCACATCCACTACTGATTTTCCTTGCCTCCTTCAAGATTCACTTCAAATTCTACCTTTTACAAGAAACTTTTGCCTTCCCTTCTCAACCTCCTAACTATTGCCTTCCCACTGAAATTACCTTTATCTTCCCTCTGAGAATATAATTTAGCCTGTATCTCTTATACAGTTGCTTTCATATTGTCTCCCCCATTAGACCATGAGCTGGAGAGCTAAGAATGTTTTGCTTTTCTTTGTACCTCCAGTGCTTAGCACTGTCCTTGGCACATAACAGGTGCTTAAAAAATGCTTACTGAATGACTAACAAGCTATAGGTAATGAGATTCACAGCCTCCTTTACGATCCATTTTTCTTCTTCTATTCTTCATATATGAAAATGTTTGTGTTTGTTAGTGTTTTCCTATTACTATGGAGGACTCCATCAATCTTCCTAGTCATGCAGGTTGGCAACCTCAGTATCAGCTTCAATTACTCACCCACTCACTCCACATGTTATTTCTATCTCCATGACATCTCTCACGTATCTTGTCTTCTCTCTACTCACACAATCACTACCTTCATTCAGGAGGTCACCCCCTATCATCTGGACTACTGCAATAGCTTTCTCTTTGGTCTTCCTGCCTCAGGTCTCTCAAGATTATTTTACAGACCCAAAATGACTGTGCAAAGTATAGAGTTTCTCTTTTTCTGACAAGATTAACCTTTTCTTCTGCCAGCTATCCACTTGATTTAAATACATATTTTACGTAAGACATTTTTGGGAGTGGCACTGGATCTGTGGTTTAATCTTTATAGGGAATTCCTGTACTTGAAACTGTTCACAGATAAAAACTATTAAGAAAACTGCTTGGGCAACTGGTTTCCAAAGTAGGAGCAATGCACTCCCCTCCCCTCCTACGGGCACAGCATGACAGGGGGAAAGCAATCCAAGGGCTGTTATCTCCAATGCAACTACCTCTCCCTGCCCCCATTGTGGAACAACACATTCCCACCTGGTTTATAGTGCCTGGTTTATAGTGCCACCCCATACTTTTCCTTTCTAGAGAGACAGAGTGAGTTAAGATGGAAAAGTGAATGTGGAGGGGTTACGATTTATATTGTAGATCATATTACATTATCTCCCACCCTCCAAATCTGAAAGTCTTCCCAACTCCCCTAATTCTTTCAAGGGTACCACTATCATTCCTATCTCCCAGGTTCTAAACATCATTATCTCTGACTCAATCACTCAACTGAAACTGCTTCCTTCAAAGTTACCAATAATCTTTTTTTATTGATAACTTTTATTTTCATAACTTAAATGTCTCCCTGCCTTTCCCTGTCAGCCATAACATATAACAGAGAATAATTTAAAGGAAAAAAAATAAAAAATCAATAAGTGACTGCTATACTGAAAAAAAATCCAAAAACTCAAGATATATGCAACGTTTCACACTTGTAGACCACCTCCCACTTCTGCAAAGAAGTGAGAGATGTATTCCTATAACTCTTCTTTGGAGTCATGTTTGTTCTTTGTAATTTTACAACATGCAATTTCAATTTTGTAGTAGTTTTTCCTTCCATTTACATTGTTTTAATTATTTTCTTAGCTCAGTTTAACTGCATCAGTTACTTCATTTAAGTCTTTTCATACTTCTCTGTAGTCATCATATTCCATTATATTCATGCATCACAATTCATTTTGCAGTCTCCTAATTAATGGGCATCTACTTCATTTCCAGTTTGTTACTATAAAAAAAAAGGCCTTAAACATTTTCTTATATGTGGAGACTTTCTTCTTATTGGGTCAATGTGGAATTTGAGTCAAGGAGTATGTGGTTTTAACTACTTTATATTCATAGTTCCAAATTCCCTCCCAAAAATAACTAAATTGTCAACTAGAAGAAATCTGATGGCCTTTTATCAGTCTTATTCAACTTCTCTGCATGATTTGACACTTTTGATCACCTTCTTCAGTCCCTTTCCCCCTCTGACTTCTCTGGATTGTTGAAAACCCTGTAAAATGTGTCTCTCACTCTCTATACTTTTAAAACTTGGAAACAATTTTTAACCTATTTAAAAATCTTCCAAATAAAACATTTCAGTGGGTTTTGAATCCAGTTGTAAAAAATATAAAAATTCAAAATCCTCTGATTAGCTTTCAAAAAATTATTGGCATCAGGGAAGATGGAAATTTACTATCTGAATTTCACCAAAAATCTCTGGATAATGAGTGTATAGGAATGAAAAATGAGTGTCATAATTTAGAAAGCACAATAAATGACACATTTCTTCCTTTTGGATCTATCATTGTGGGATTTCTTTTTCAAGAACCATTAAAACCAAGTGTTATAATAAACAACTTACAACCAGCTCTTTGAATCACTGCATCACAGTATTCTATTTTCTAAATTGTATAATACAGATATTAAATGTATATATATATGTATGTATGTATATATAATATGTAAATAAATATGCCCACACTGGGGTATATATTCAAAAAAGTTTGGAGACCACTGGCCTATGGCACTGAGTACATGGTCACATCAGCTAGCAAGTGTCAAAGACAGAACTTAAACCCTACTGCTGACTCTCATAAAAGAAATGAGAAGACTGATTACTTATATTACAAAGATATTAACAATAAGATTCCTCAATTGATATTCTTGACAACTTTACCAGAATTATCAAGCTTATTAAATGTAATTACTCTATTTAGTTGATTGTGTAATTTCCTTTTGTTCTTAAATAAGTTCTATTGTTTCAATGACATTCAACTTTCATTATCTGTAGGCTCAAAGGCAGATGTGACTTAAAAAGGACACACCTAGTACTACTCCATTAAGAAACCCCTTTTATAATAATATCCACAGGCTGAGGACCACCCAGTTTTGACTTGAATAATTAACAATTGGGAACTTATTATCTTATACTGGTGAGAGTTTGTTGATCTGCAAAACTATTAAATTGTACATACCTTTCACCCAAGGAAATCAATACTGGGTTTATATCCTAAAAAGAGCAAAGAAAGAGGAGAAGGTCCTATATGTACAAAAATATTTATAAAAACTTTCTTTTGTGCTAGCAAAATTAGAAAACTGAAGGGATGTCCATTAACTGGGGGAATTGCTGAACAATGATGGACTATTACTGTGCTACAAGAAATGATGAAGGAGATGGTTTCAGAAAAACCCTAAAAAGATTTGTATAAACTGATAGAGGGAAATTAGAAAAACCTAGAAAATAATTTAGACAATATCAAATATTGCAAAAACGAACAATTTTGAAAGAATTAGCTCTGATCAACACAATAACCAAGCGTAACTCCTGAAAACTCATGATGAAACATGCTACTCAGTCCTCAAAGGACTAGAAGAGATAGACTCAGAGTGCAAATCAAAGTATTTTTCTTTCTATCCAGCTAATGCAGGATTTGTTTTGCATCACTATACATATATGTTCTTTGTTCTTCTGGTCTTCTCTATCGGTCAGGGTAGAGGAAAGAGAAAATTTGGAACCGAAAATAAAAACCGAATTTAAAAAAATACAAAATATGAAGTGAAATGGTTAAATGAGGAAAAAAATGTTTGCTGACCTGGGTGGCCTGTTCCTTTGTTTAATGACTACGCAGCAGAAAAACGTTCTCTTAAATTAAGCTGAAATTCTCTGTTGATATTTATTAACAACTTATTTCTGAAAGCTGGTAAATTAAACATTTACTATTAACATCTTCAAGAAAACAATTAAATCAACCAAGACTGCTCTTAAATCCAAAGGAGTTATAAAGAATATGCTACAATTAGAAATTTAAACAAACGTTCTGTGGCCTTATCCAAATGCATTTAGGTTTACTGGAATTTAGAATTCCATATTACTTATGTCCTTTTTTTGAACATGAGACTCTATGCCACTTTTCAATACTAACATTTTAGTAAACCTAGTAAAAGAAAGGCTCAAGTTTTCCTGATCACCTTAAAAGCTGTGGGATACTATCCAACGGGGTATTATTACAAAGTGCTTTGTAAAAATAACTTTCAGTTTTTTACTTTAGTTGTTCATCATCCCAAGTTTGGAAAACTGAGCTCCAACCTCATCTTTTGAAAAAAACTCTGAAACAAAGTATCTATTTAACACCATTTCTTTGATCTGTACAGGATCTGTAAATGTAAATTGTTATACATTCATACTAAAATATATAATTATTTGGTAAACAACTCCACTATTTTGAAGAAATGAGCAGTTAATGAATAGTTGCATATATTTTTCTGAAAATTTAAATAATTGTTGATTCCAATATTGCAGCCAAACAAAATTAAATTTGGTTCATTTCTACTAAGTAAGGAACTATGTAAGACGTGAGAAACTGTATGGTGTGATGGGGACAAAAAACAACAGTCTCAAGGAAGCTTATACTTTAATGGGAGAGAGAATATCCTAGACATGGGGAAGTGGGATGAAGAAATAAGATAAAGGTAGGAAATGGAGAGAGGAGAATGGCTAGTAGTTATGTTCAGCTGGGAGCACATCTATGCCTAAAAAGGAGAGTGAAGTAAAGCTTAAAAAGTAGTATTCCAGTAAGACTGCAAAAGACCTTAACTGCCTGCTAGTCTAATGAATTTCTATTTTATCCTGTGAATCAGTCATAGTAAGTCACTGAAATTAAGTTAGCAAGGGCATGCAGACTAACAGACCAGGTAAATTACTCTGTCAGCTATGTAAAAGATGCACTGAGAAGAGAGAGACCAGAGTAGTAGCTAGTTGGGTAGTCAGTTGGCTATTACTGGACAGAGAGCCAAAGTCAGGCCTCCAAACTTAGTTACCTTCCCCAAAGATAGCAGTACCCAGAGGGATATTATAGAAATATAAATGATTTCTGAATTGGAAAAGACTTCAGAAGTTATGTAGTCCAAATGGTAGTGGAACAGGAATCTTCTTTACAGTATCTGGCTTACTTACTCTTGAAGTTCCTCCAATGATGGGGAATCCTTATTTCCTTCCTCAGACAGTCCATTACATTTTTTTAATAGTTCCTATTGTTAGAAAGTTTTTCTTTTCAACAAATTAAATTTCAACAACTTCCTATTACTCCTACTTTTATCCTCTATCTTCTAGAACAAAAGAAAACAAGTCCAAACCCTCTTCCATTTAGTGATTCTTCAAATATTTAGAGAGAGATGTCATCCCTTACGCAGTCTCTTCTTTAGGTTCAAACATCATTTCTTCAACTGTCCTCAGTAGCCCACATTTTATCTCTGCAACCACTTGTCAATGTCTTCCCTGAAGTGTGGTGCCCTGGAGTGAAAACATTATTCTAGATATCATCTGACCAAAGCAAAATACCTCTAATATGTGCCAGTTGAACTGAAATGTTTACTGAACTTATAAGAAGGAAAGAGGAACAAGATTGCAAACTGGATACTCATTCAGTTACTTTATCCTACCAGTATACAACCCCAAACTAAGTGGTGCAGGAAAATCTGGCAGAGCAAGCAATAATTCTCACTATAACAAAATCCTATATGCTTGTAAGATTTCTTTAAACTTTTAAGCTTTCTCTTCTCACTCAACTGTCCTACATCTAGACAACTGAAATGTAGAACAATGGTTGCAGTCTGCCTTATATCAACAGATATTATGATTATAGTTATGAAGAAACAACCACAAACTACACATATTTTGCTGTACAGAATAGAATAATCTGGACATTGTATCAAAAAATGACACAGTAAAAAACCAAAAAACAACTACTTTCAATCACAGGAACATAAATTTAGAGCTATAAGGCCATCCAACCTTCTCACTTTACAGAGGACACTGTAAATCAGAGAAGCCAAGTAATTTGCCCATCATCCTACAAGTATTAAGTTTCAAACCAAAATCCTTAGACTCCACAACCAGCACCTTGTCCACTGCACCATGCTGCCTGCCTCTCAAAGTTGCTCAGGAATACCCAAGTGCTCCTTACTTTCTTGATGGTCAGTGAAATAGTACCATCACACATAAGAAATAGAAATCAAAATATTGTATACAAGATAAAAATCAAGAAAGCTATAGAAAGAAAATGAGATAGATCGATTCATAACATGTCTACATAAACAAGTAAACTGCGAAAAAAACACCAATGAAAAAGGATTTATCGTTAAATAAGTATTTACTGAATATCTTTCTTGAGGGAAGACTGTTATATTAATAATTGAGAAAGGTTTACAAAAAAGTATTCTGCCAAACAAAAATTTTAAAAATAATTTACAGAAAAAGGAGGCAGAATATTATAGTAGAAGTAGTGCTGGATTTGTAGCAGAGAAACTGTGTTCAAATTTTGACTATTGATTATTTTGTAATCTTGGACAAGTCATCTTACTTCATGTACTTCATTTCTTGACCTGCAAAAGGACTACATGACCTCAAGGGACCTTTTCTTCTACTTCTATATCTATGGTCCTAAAGAATTCCTAGCAAGGTTATATTTGAGTAAAAAGACAAAGGAAAAAGTTTAGTTGCTGTTTTAAATAGCTCACATTTTCTAAAGCAGTATCTTATTGCTATTTCATCTTTTCTTTTAATTTGTTATTTCACCTGAGTACCTTTTAAAAAAAATTTATAATTTATGTAATTTATTAGCCATCAATTCCACAGGCAGCATATATACCTTCTTCCAAATTAAAAATATTTTTTTTAAAAGGTGCGATTTTTGGTCATTAATTATTTTGAAATGTGTTTTTCTATATGCTAAATAATAGCAAGAAGAAACATTCAGAAAGCACCCAAGCTAGAATCATAGCATTTCAGGGTTAGATTATTAACTAATACGATCAGAAACGCTTGAAATGTCTGACTCTTCCCTCTCTGCTGTGCCTTAGTTTCCTATATCTAAAATGAAGAGAGCTGGAATAGACTACCTTAAAAGTCTTATAAATTTCTTTCTAGCTTTAAAATATGATTTTCATTCAAACAAGATATTTGCATTTACTCACAACTTAAATGAATTTAACCCAGCTCATGATGTGTGGGCTACTGGTTTACTGATGACTAAAGAGCTTTTTGAAAACAATTAATACAGAAAATTTGGCATTAACCAATGTTACTTACCCACATGACAAAAATAACCTGGCTGTTCCATTTAGTCACAATAATTTACCCAGTTACTTAGTACTGGGCTCCTTCCCCACCCAAGTATTTCACTAACAAGGAATATCTGAAATCTTAATAGGCCATTTTCAACCAGATATCTCAGTCATCTCAAATTTAATTCAAATCTTTTCAAACCCTGACAACCCATCTCGCCTTCTGAACTCCCTTTCCCCCTAGCTTTTTGGTCAAGAGTAGTATTATCTTTATACTTATCCAAATTACAACCTTGGAGTCATCCTCAACTTTTCATTCTCCATCCACATATAAAGTCACTAGTTAAGTCTTGCTGAATCCACCACCACCACATCTCTTGCATCCACTATTACCCAGCTACTACCCTGCTTGGGGCCCTTCATTTCACTGCCTTTCATCCTGGCTATCACAATAGCCTTCTAATTGGACTCTTTGGATCCAATTTTTCTCCTCTCTAAGCCATTTTTCACATAGCTGCCAAAATGGTATCCTTAAAATATAGTGTCTTTGTCTCTTCCACACTCAAGAAGATTCAGTGATTTCCTATTACCTCTAGGTCAAATACAAACTCTTGTTTGGCACACAAAGTCCTTTACCATCCAACTCCGGACTTGACTTGCTTGCTTTTTCCTCTTATCTAACATTTCATCTTCTGGTTCCAAGATTTTGAACAAATCTTGAATATACTCTCTCTTCTTACTTCTTTGCCTCTTAGAGTCCATCATTTCAAAGCTCATCTCAAAGCACTACCTCTTTCCCACATGAAGCCTTTCCTGATCTCTCCCAGTTCCCAATACTTTCCACTACTTTCTTGTACTTTAGTCCATATCTATTTATATATGTACATGTTGTCTCTCTGATAAGACTGTAAGCACCTTAAAAACTTTCCAACCTCTAGCAAAGTACCTGGCACAGAGTAAGTGCTTAGTCAATGTTTCTAGACTGACTAACAGAAAAGTAGTATGATCTTACTGAAAATATCAAGGTAACAAAAATTCTTATTTCTAATGTTAATTTTCTAGCTCTAAGAAACAGGATCCTTCAGTTACGCATGCAGTTTTGTTTTGTTTTTTGCCTTATGCTTCAAAATAAATATTAATAATTTGGAGCTTTTATAATCATAATTCCTAATCACATCTGCTAAATAAGAAGTTATGAAAAAAAGGGCCGAAGTACAAGAAAATATATGCCAATACAAAGGGCATTATTTTAGCAAGAATCTATATAGAGACTTAAATTCTAAAGGGACTGGTAACTGGGGCTCTTTTTTTTCAATAAGCTGATATAAAATCTTAATATCACCATGCCACCTGTTGTCACAAATATAGACTTGAACATATATTTACAAATTTAGAACACTGACCCAACATATAAATTAACAAGAGTATTAAAAATGTGAACTTAATTTCAATAAAATTATCACAAGAACAAGTGTTTTCCTACTTAAGTGGCTCTCAGCTAATTGTACCAAGAGGAAAAAATGTAACTACTGGTACAAATTCACAGTTAATTAATGATCAACAAACATTGAGTACCTACTAAATCAATTGATAAACATTAATTAACTACCTACAATGTGCCAGGTATGTGTTAAGGGTCCACTATGTACCAGAACAACCATGGTTTTAGAGCATTAAGGTAAACTAAAGAGTAAATTATTTTTAAAAATTATAACTTTACAGAAAACTCTGTATCCAAAAATGACAGAATGCTGTTAAAGACCATGGGAGTGGAGAGAACGCTAAATTAGAGGACCCAGGTTCAAATTGTATGTCAGTCCCTTTGGGTCCTTGAGCAAGCCACATAACTTCTCTGGGCCATAGACTCCTAATCTTGAAAATGAGAGGACTGGACTGATGACTTCTAAGGACTAACTCTATGATCTTATGATTATAATAGGAAGTTACTTAAGGAAAAACAAGCAACAGATACTGATGAATAGTTTCCAATCAAAAATTCTTAAGTCATTAAAGGTCGTAAAGTCTTACCTAAGTTATTAACTGAATAGTTGAAATAATTTGCCACTACTCAGTCTAACATTAAACACTAGAAGCTAGGAATACATACTCACTGCTGGCAAAGCAAAGACTCAACCTGACAAGGGTATAAAACTAAGTAGGGGAGATAACAGATGATGTTAAAAGACTGAGTAGAAAGGAACTAGATTTAAGCAGTTGACAAACACAGCTATTTATACCAACTAGTCATAAATACTATATTTAATAATATTTTTTGTATACCAAAACCAGGCTTGATATGAGTTTAATCCATATTCATAATTCAGAGACAGATGTAACTTTTTATTTAGAAGCTATATAGCTACTAACTTATCTTTAAAAAATATTAGACTCATTTTGCAGCTAGCTTAGAAAACTGAATGACGATTTTACTTTATTTAACAAAGGTTATGAGGTTCTTGGAAAGTGAATTTCTAGTTCATTAGGATAATGATGGATTTGGGGTAAAAAAAGAAAATTAGCAACTATTACCAAAAACAAATATTAAAACTGTTTTACTTAATGCAAGCTTATGGAGTTTGAATATTTTTTAGCCAAGAAAGGGCAATAATATTTTTAAAATATAAGTATTACTCAAAAAATATATATGAGAATTTACCTCCCTTCTTTGTAGAGATGGAAGGCCATGGATATGGAAGACTACATACCATACCAGACTTGATTCATGCGGTAGTCAGTTTTACAGAAGTTCCTCTCCCCCCACTTTTATTAAAAAGGATGGCATCCTTGGAGTGAGGAGGAGGTGGGACAATAATGGAAAATAATTAGATGATTTAAAAAACTTAGAAAAAAAATCTTTTAAAACAATTTGAATTCTTAGTTACAAAGCTGAAATGCTTTACAAGAGTAAATAAATTTAAGTAGATTACAATAATAAACTTAAAATCCTGACTCCCTCAACTGAGTCTTAACCTTCTTTCTGACTAGGAATTAAAAAAAAAAAGCAGTCCTGCTTTGTTCTTGGACTATTTAGAATAAGTTAGCTCAAAAGGATAAAAATTATTCTTTCTATATCCACAGAGCCTGTTGGTAGATTTAATTTCTTTCTCATAAATCAAAAATATTTAAGAGTAATCTCTCATAATTCAGTGTTGTTAAGTCTACTTAAAATCTCAGAAGCTAACATTTTTTAAATGGTCCACTAAACCTGCATCCCTGAAATTTATCACAGTTGATATTATGGAGAAATGATCAAATTATCTCTGAGGATTAATGGCATGTATACATACATACATACATAGCTCTCATTCCCTTCACCCAAGTCCCAAGGTGGGTGAAGTCATTATTATTGTCATCAAAATTATATAGTCTGAAGTTGTAAAGCTCTAATTTAAGCTTTTATTGTCTGAATTTTGGCTACCCAGAGAACATATCTCACATTTACAACTTAATGAATTAAGGACCCTGTTGTTTCATCTAATTTGTTTTCATAGAACCACAAATATCTCTCATGTTCAGTTTTCTGTGAAACCAAAAGAACACGATGAAAATGTAGCGTTTCATAACTGAGAAACCTCGTGTCATAATGACAACTGGCTCCTGAAAAAACTGAGTTCAAATCTGGTCTATTATATATATGCTGGCAGGCCATGTCACCCTTTTAATGCCCCTGTCTGTTGCTATATAAGACTATTTATTAGACTATAGTTGCAAAACAGATGTTGCTCTGCACTGGTAAAAGGAGTTTTCTCACTGGGATTTCCCCATACCAGTGAGAACATGTACAGATTGAAAAAGCATCTCATCTAATACAGTTCTCCTGGAATATATAATAATGACAATTAGACGGGGTGCGTCTATATATTGTTAAGAGAAAGTTTATATATCCTTAAGATGCCTAGTATATATAGTCTATGGCCTGGAGTGATGTAAAATTAAAGATTATGTATGACTATTATCTCAAATAGTATACAACGGGGTTTCATCCCTATTTCACAATTCAATGTAATATATTAACGTTCAAAGTCTGCTTAATATGGACATTTAAAATAATAATTTAAAGTAGTTTTTTTAAAAAGAAAACAAATTTGTCTTGTATTAAGAAGAGTGTATGTGCGCATATACATAGCACACATATGTATATATGAGAGAATATCAAGAAAGGAAAATAAATTGTTTAGTAAAATCCCTTTCAGCTCAGTGTATAATTTTTGGCTACAAAAATTGATATGCAAAGTTGCAACAGATAGATTTAAGGACTAGCAGCAATATTAGGTCAAATGACTTATTTTTAAAACAACTTTCATCCTAGTTTTTAAATCTGGTTAAAACGGTTTCATGCTGCCACCTAGCTAACACGGGCCTTCCACTAGGTCACCCCACTCAAGTAAAATTCTACATCCCTTTTTCTGCACCTTTCCTACTTTTCTCTACTTTTAAAAACTTACCCTTTTCTCTTCAGTCCAAGTGCTTCAGGGGCCCTGCTGTTAGCTGCCAATTAATTTGACAAACCTGTGTTCAAATGAGTGCCAATAAACAGTAAATCAACACAAGCGGACAACCTGGAGGCCATGCATTAGCATAATAGTGACCAATGATTAAAAAAAATAATAAAACAACCAACAACTTTAGGTTTACTGTAGGGCTTTGGTGCCCCTAAAATTGTACTTCATCCCTTGCTACTTACTCTACTTGCTTGGCCCTGGCTATTATAATTCAATCTAAATCATCCAACCATTTCACCTGAAGTTACTGATACCTGGCTTTTCCCCCTCTGTACCTTCCTATGGTAAATGTCAAGCAAGGGACAAACTAGAGCTGCCTCTGCACCTCCTATTACTTTCCCATCCTCAAATTACAAAGCATGTAGGAGACAACTCAGTAGAGAACTGGCAAGCCCTATTTTCTACCTTCCTAGAAGATTTAAGTAGACCACTGTTTGGTGGTAACTTTGCACCTACTCGGTAGGGAAAGTGTATTTTCCACTTTCAAATTTCTCAGCTCATAACAGGAAAGTAAACCTTCTGATAACTGGACAGTGAATGTCATGGTCCTCTTTGAGAGCAAAGAACAAACACAACAACCACCACCTCTCTCAAAAGATCACAAACCACTTTAAAATTACCTCAAAAATTCTTTTAGTAATTCCATTAGTTACACAGCAGACAAGTTACCTCAATTTAACCTGGCCTGATACCCAGGCTAGCCAGCCAGTCTTTTTTTGAACAGATACAAGTTTGTTTGGTTTTTAGACATTATTTCATCAATGTGTTTGGCACTGGTCTGGAGAAGGAAGTCATGAACATAAAATCAAACTTGAGAGTTCTAATGCCTTCAGCTCTGCTACAGACAGGCTCTGTGACCTTGGGAAAGTGACAACCAACCTAGCTCAATTTCTTCACTTACTGAATGAAGATACCTTAATCTTAATTAAACGCTCAAGAGTTCTGGAAGAAAAGTCACTACAAAGACCAGAACCAAACCGTCAAACTACAGCAAAACAAATCAATTCTGTTTGTCTTTCTGAGTAACCCAACTGCTACAGACTGAGACCACTCAACTTGTATTTTCCCAAATAATAATGAAAGAAGTGATAAAGCCTCCTGTAAGAAGACCATGAATATCTCGAAGACTATGAAATTTTCAAGAGAATCACTCTACAAGTTCATTCAGATACTTGTAAAGTGAAATTCATTAGGTACATGAATGTCTTGAAAACTCCCTAAAGGGGCCACTCAAATCCAAAACTAAAGTAAATGGAATACCATCCCCCCACTAGACAAACAATTCACTTCTTGGACACTCATTTGATCTTCTTTCTAAATAAACACTTAAAATTATTTAGCAAGTTGCATACATATTTCCACTACTACAACCCTACAATTTCTTAATAAGAATCTCAGTGTTTGGAAGGAGAAAATTGAGGTTCACTTTATTTCTAAATGACTCTCATGAACACAACATAAGCCTCAAGTTCTGCCAATGACTCACCATGTAACCTTGGGCAAACTTTAACTATGAAATAAGGATAATGATTTTTGTTGTTTCCGATCTCTTAATAACATCCCTGTAAACGTGAAGGCCTCTTTAGTCTCAAAGATGGGCCAGATAACATATATGTTTTCATTTGTGTGAGCTGACCTGAACCTGACTTGAATAAAAGAGTGACTTTTGTTACTAATTTCAATGACTGTAATCAAAAATTAAAACACATCACCTATCTTGATTTTTAAAACTGCTACAAAAGGATAAAAATAGAAACTATGACTGGGACGTAAACCAGCCAGTAATGCCAAAGTCACAAAATGCCTTGTAACTTGTCTTTATGAACAAAGTTATCTATTTATATACTCCCTGCTGCAATATTTAGAAACAGATCATCAAATAAAGGTGGCTTAATTTGCTACTTGCAGTAATAATAGTACAACTGCAAACTACAGTTTTAAAATCTGGTAAGGCTTTTTTTGGGGGGAAGAACAGGGAGTCGAGAAGTGGGTGGAAAGACACGAGCGGAGAACATACCTAACTGTTACAGGTGAACTGACAACTACACCCGTAAACCTATCATCACTCAGGGCACTCATTTACACCTGCAGCGATGGGCAGACTTTGCGGGGTGGGGGCCCGAGAAGCATCTGCCTCGGGGCTGGCTAATTCTGCCTCAGCACCCTTCCTCGGAGAACGTCGCGGCAGTTTGGACCAAGGTTCTAACGTGAAGGCTCTCCTGGTCAGCCCCTGCACCCATCACACCTCCGTGTTCCTGGGAGCGAGGGAGGGAAGTCTCCGGAGAAAAGCTGGTCGAGTTCAAGGACGCAGAGGTGAACCCCAACCCTGAGACTTTATGCCAAGAGGAAGGCGAATGTCCCCACGCGTGGAACCACGGTTCGAGCCCAAACTGCTTCTCCCCGGCTCCACCCCCCATTCCCACTACACGGTGCGCTGGTAAATACTCTTCGGGCTCTTACGGGGGTGGGGGGAAGAACCGGATGATGGGTCCAAACACCTGTCCGGGCCCCCTCTGACCCCCCGGGGGGCCCGCGGGGAGCGACGCCCCCGAAAGCCGGACCCACGGGAGGACCACGCACACGCTCCTCTTACACACGCGCGCTCTCACCACACCTGGCGGGCCGAGCCCGGCAGGACCCACGTTCAGCCTCGCCTCTCCGAGGCCTACAACAAGCGGGGCTGGCGCTCCGGGAGGTGAAGGGGCCCGCACGTTACACATGTCTCCCCCTCCAACAACAACACAGGCCGCAGCCCGGGGGACTGCAGCTGGCGGGAACCGAGCTTCCCCACCGATCCCCGGGGGAGAGGTCCACAAGCCGGCGGCTCCACGCCGGAGGCACGAGGCACTGACGCGCCAGCCCGCGGAGGCTCCGGAGCCGCGGCGGGACCCGGGTGAGAGGGGGAGGAGACCCCGGCAGGAAGGGCCCTGGGAGAGGCGGAGGGCAGAGGCTGGGGGCGGCGGCGGCAGCCGTTCCCGGGGAGGGGATTACCTGACTGTGACGGTAGAAAAGTGTCCTCGGACTCCGCGGCGGTCCCGGCTGCGCACCGTGTGGGGTCTCTCCCGCTTCCCCCGCAGCAGCAGCAGCGGCGGCAACAGCAGCGGCAACAGCAGCTCCCTCAGCCAGTCGCCATTTCCCGCCTACCGACCTGCTGCACCGCACGGACAGAGACCCGGATGGAGAGCGGCCTCTCCGCGCAGGCGCCTTGGCTTCCTCCTCCCCCTCCCGCCACAATTCCGCGAGGTGGGGGGGAGGGTCGGGAGAGGCCGCAGCAGCTGAGGAGACTCCGATTTCCGTGACGGGAATCCGGAGCTACTGCCTCTGGCAGGAACGGGCCTAAGCTCCCGACGGCAGGCGGCCGGAGGGCCCTAGGACCTGGGGGAGCCGCGGGGGTGCGGGATCTACGCCGGGCAGAGGGATATTTGTACGTTAGGGGCCTCCGTAGCCGGCTGTGCTGTGACCGCGGGGGGAGTAGGGAGTAGAGCGTTGGGGGCGAGGGGGCGGGGACCGGGAAGACGGTTTTTCCTCCCGCTGGTAACGGAACTGCTGGGGCGGGGAGGGGAGGGGAAGGAGAACGCGCCCTCGCCCTGGGGGCGGGGCTTAGGAGGACGTCGCGGGCCGTGGCCCAGCGGCTCCCGAGCCAGCGCTGGAGCCGGGAGGCGGGGCCGGAGCAGCCCCGCGGGGGTGGTGCGCTGCGGGGGCGGGGCCGGCGCCTGGCGCGCGGGAGGAGGGCTTCAGGCTGCGGGCCTGGCGCGGGCGGGCGGCTGAGGGCTCTGGGCTCGGGTCGGGTCGGCAGTCCGGCGCCCGCCGCGGCGTCACAATTGCCTTGGGGATGTCGGCGCAGCCGCCCTCCCCCCTTCCCTCCTCTGCCGGGGCTCGCCCCCTCCGCCCCCCTGATGCGCCCCGGTGCCCCGACCCCCCCTGCGGGCCGCCTCGGAGCCCGGGCTGCGGCACGTGGGCAGGTGGGCCCCGGTGTCCCGACCCCCTCCGGGCCGCCTCGGAGCCCGGGCTGCGGCACGTGGGCAGATGGGCCCCGGTGCCCCGATCCCCTCCGGGCCGCCTCGGAGCCCGGGCTGCGGCACGTGGGCAGATCTCACCTTGGCGAGGCGGCTCCGCTGTCCCCCGGAACGACACGAAGGCTTTTTTGTGGAGTTGGTGGGGGGCATCCTTTTGCACCCGTTATTTCATGAGCCTTGCAGCCCCCCCCAGTCAAGCACGTTGAGCGGTCGGGAGTCGGGCCCCCTCATTGTCACCTGGAGCCTTAAAAACCAAGGCTGCGCCCAGACCCTCGAGTGCCCACGGCGTAGACCGAGAGCCGGCTGCGAGGGTAATCCTCGTTTAGCCCTGGGGTCCGGAGGTGGGAAGCTCCGTGAGGTGCCTGACCTGGGTGTGAATCCTGCCCAATCCTCCTTGGGCAGCCCTTCCCTCCCCCCTCCTTTCTTCTGCCTGCGAAATGAGGGGATTGCTCTGAGATAGCGCGCGTGGGGGCGGGGGGAGGGGGAGGAAGGGTAAACCGTGGAAGTGATGGTGGAAACGGAAAACAAACCACAAAGGAGGTGGTTGTGCTAGATTTGGGACCCGTGATCTTAGGAACCCCATTTTCTCCGCTTCGAGAGAAAGCAGCGTGGCAGTTCAGCAAGCACACACTTTGATTGTCAAACGTTCATTTTTTATTTCATGTCCAGCTCTGGGACCCTGTTGGCCTTTTCCCGGGCAAAGATCTAAGGTGGTTCGCTGCTTCCTTCTCCACCTGGTGTCTTACAGGTGAGGAACTGAAGCCAGTAGCCTTAGGTCACCCAAGGCCACCCAGGGTCTCACAGCTAACGTGTCTGAGAGGAGATTTGAACTCTGAAGGGAAATTTCCTGAATCCAAGCCCCCTGCTCTACCCACTGCACCACCTAGCTGCCCTAAGTAGTAGTAAGCACTCCCTATAAGTACCAATCACAAGTTTGCTAAATGTGCCCTGGGGAAAAAACATCTGTAGCTTGGCTGGGAGTTGGTTGGAAGAGTTCCTTCATCAATTTAATTTGCTCTGGTAAGCCATTATTTTGTCATTGCCCAAGGGATCAAAACTGATTATTTATTTGATTGGGCTGGCACACAGATTTGTAGATGGAGCTGTGAATTGTTAACCCATTCCAAATGAATGAAGAAAGCATTTATTAAGCACTTCACTATGTTTTAAGGTTTGGGGATACAAAGAGAAAAGCAACACCAGTGCTTGCTCTCAGGGAGTTCACGCTTTTAAGTGGGGAGGCCACACATAAGTCAGAGGGGAAAGTCCTATGGTTCTTAGGATGCAGCGGCAAAGCAGATGTTTCTTTAATGTCATTCCTACTGATGATATTGTATAATTTTGGGCTGTTGAACTATTTGACAGTACCAAGGACTTTAGAAGCAAGAGCTCTCCTTTCTGGTTTTTCGGTAGCTGTGGCTGGAGCAGTTGCCTGGATGTATCTCCATAGGTGTTTCTTCCCTGGCTTATGGTTGAGGGCACTGGGCTGAAAGTGATGCTATTCAAGACTTCTCTGTAGGAGTTGCTGCCAGAGAAAATGGCAGTGAGAGCTGGGCTGGAAGCAGGACTGCCAGGTGAGGGGTGCTGACAGTCTCAAGGGTTTTATGCCTAGGTGGCCCACTGGATAGAGTATGGACCTGGAATCAGGAAGACCTGAGTTCAAATCCAGTATCAGACACTTACTGTGTGAAGCTGTTGCTTGTAAACTGAGGATAGCACCTACCTCCCGGGATGGTTGTGATAATCAAATGAGATAATATTTGTAAAGCACTTTTCAAACTGTCAAGTGCTGTAGGAATGCTTACTGTCATTATTTGCCTGATATTAGTAGATGAAAGGCAGTTTGTAACTATGGGCAAAAAAGTACCTAAAATATCCATACCTGTTGACCCAGAGATTCTACTGTTAGGCCTCTACCCCAAGAAAGAAAAAGGCCCTACAAAATACCTGCCTTTCTGTCTTCCATTCATCCTCGTTGGGAACCTGTCTATCCGGGGCCCCTGAGTGTCACCTGCTCTCCTGTCTGTGTCCATATCCAGCCCCCAGGTTCTAGCCAGGCGCAGCGTTCCTCCTCCTGCTCTCACATCTCTGTCCCTGACCCCTACATATCCTTGAGCTGTGTGCACCCCCTTCAGCACACAGGCTCTCTTCCTGTCTTGCTGCCTTTCCCGGTCCTTGGGCAAATTCTGATTATGTAAAAATTGCTTTATGTAGAGGTCTGCTGAACTTGTGTAAAGTGAGTACTGTCCTCATTGGTCTCGGGGGATGGGGCAGATGTAAATGGTAATAATTTGTTAATCTGTTAATTTCGTCAATATAGTTAGCCAAGCAGTTAATTTTTTGAAAAATATAACAGCAGTCAAATACCAGGCCATAACAGCAAGCGAACATAACGACTTTTCAGCAGGAGAAATGTTTATCTCCCTGTGTAGATTACTTACCTCACACCACGTACAAACAAAAAGAGAGTTTTCTCTGATTTCAGCTTGGCTGAAAGTTTTCAATACAAATATGTTCCCTCTTTTTTTTTTTTAACGTGACTTCTTAATAGTTGATGCATCTTGCTTTCCTATTCATGTTTGGATACGTGTGTGAGGAGGAACAGTAAGGTCAGTTTGGCTGCACTGAGGCATGCCAGAGGGAGAGTAATATACAAAAACGCTGCTAAGAGAGATGGGGGTCAGGTTCTGAAGGGCTTTAAACGCCAAACAGAAGAGTTTATATTTGATCCTCAAGTCAATAGTGAGCTACTGAGTGGGGAGGTCGCTGGAGAGAGAGTGTGTGATATGGTCAGACCTGCACTTTAGGAAAAATCACTTTCCCAGGGATATGGAGAATGGACCAGAGTTGGGTGGGGAGACAGGAGACCAGTTAGGAGGCCATTGCAGTAGTCCAGACAAGAGGTGAATGGAGTAAAGGAGGGACAGCAAGATTCAGCAGTTTGCTGATATAGATACATAGATTTAGTGAAAATGAGGAGTGGAGGATGACATGGAGACTGTAAAATATGACTGAAAGGATGGTAGATGATGGAGTCAGAACTGGAAGGGACCTTGCAGGGTATCTAGTCCAGCCCTTTATTTTATAAATGAAGAAACTGCAGCCCAAGAAAGTTAAATAGCATGTCCTCAAATCATATAGGGAATATTTGTGGCAGGATTTGAACCCAAATTCACAGAATTCAAAGCTGATATTCTTTCCAATTTAATATGCTGTTGGTGCTGTCCTAACAAAAATATAGGTAAGTTCACACAGAAGAGGGAAGTGTTTTGGGGAAAAGATGTTATAGGATCTGCAGCACATATAGAAATCTATCCATGACTACTCATCCCGTATGATTCTTTCCCATCAAAATAAAAATGGAGTTGGGGTGGTACTCTTACCTGCCACCACTCCAAAGCAGAGCCTGTGCCACTAGATGATAGGGCTTGGGAGTGGGAAGGGGGAAGATCTATTGGAGAGGAACAAGTTTTCCGGTGGCACAAGCTCAGCTACTGCAGTGGATGCCTGGGTCATAGAATATAATTGTCCTTAGGGCAGAATGGAGAAGGGTGAATTCAAGAACTCTTATGCAGTTTAGGAGGTGTGGAATGTCCCAAGGAGAATGGGTGAAGGGGTAGGTGTACTTGTATTGGAGATAAACCCTACAACTGACTGTTAAAGGGAGAATTGGTTACTTGTGTGCTCAACTCTTTGGTTTCATGCTGTAATCCCCTTTGGAAACATCCCACATTAGAGGATGGCTAAACAAATTTGTGATACATGAATATAATAAAATATGACTGTGCTTTAAGAAACAGTGAATATGAAGAAATCAGAGAGTCCATGGGAAGACTGCACAGAAAGTGAACCAGAAAAACATGGATGCAATAACAATATAAATGGAAAGAATAACAAAGAGATGAAGCTGAATGCTGTGCAATTATAATTAATCTTGAAAAGGCCAAATTCACCTTCCATTTTTTGCAGAGTTTTCAGCAGCTATGGACTTGGAATGCTGCATATAATTGTCAGATTCAGTCGATGTATTGAAGTGGTTTGTTTTCCACTTTCTTTTTAATTTTTGTTATTAGGGATGATGTCCTGGTTCAGTGAGGTGGAGGGAGATAAATTTGGAAATGAAAATCAAGTAATGAATTCATTGATACAGGGAGCTTCCAGAGAAAGGACCCGCCCCCTCCACCAGTCAATGCAGGTTGGCACAATCTTTGCAGTTTATAATCTTAGAGAGTTTCTGGAAGCATGAGAAATGAGGGTCACACCACTCATGTATGTTGGAGACTGGACATTAGTGCTCACACTCTGTCTCTACTTTGCCATGATGACTCTTCTAAAAATATGTCACTTAAAATGTTTTTCAAGTTTCATTTGTTGGGAATGAATCAGTTTACATTTATTCCTACTAAATATCATCTTATTAGATGTTCCATTAGCCATTTACCCTCTTTCAGGATGATCCGGATCCATTCATTTTAGCTCTCTGGACCTAATTATTCAACCAGTTCTGAATCAACCTAACCAGTAATATCAATTTCACATTTCTCCATCTTGTGCCCAAGTATAGAATGAGAAATCTTGCCAAAGCCCTCAACAAAATTCAGTCAATAAATAAATGTTTCTTAAACACCTGATGTGCCAGGCACTGTGCTAAACACTGCAAATGCAAATGCAAAAATGACTTCAAGTAGCTTCTTTTGGGGGAGATGTGTACATTCATAAGTAAATGAAAATGATCTAAGGTAATTTGGCAGTGAGAGGGCTAGGAGCAAGGGAGATCAGGAAAGATTTTATGGGAGCACTCAAACAGAACTTTGAAGAGAGGAAGGAGGGGTTCTTAGAAGATGCAGTACTTTCCAGGAAAGACAATCTGTGCTGAGGGACAGCAGCAGGAGATAAGTGCCATGTGTGGAGAATAGTAAGGCCAATTTGTCTGAAACACAGTGTGTGAAGGGGAGTAATTTATAATAAGACTGGAAAGGTAGGTTGGAGATGAATGATGAAGGGCTTTACATGGAGGGCTTACATGTTTCTATTTAAATGCTAAATGCTTGATGACTGATTTTATTTTAGAGACAATAGGAAACCACCAGAGTTTATTAAGGAAGTAACAGGGTCACACTTGTCCTTTAAGAAAATCACTTTGGGAGGCGGAGCCAAGATGGCGGAGTAGAAGGACGCACCTTTACGAGCTCCAAAACCAAAAGCCCATAGAATTAATGTAAAAAGAGTCCCCCATAACTTCTGGGTCAATACAAGGTGTGCATTAACAGAGTAGAAGAGATTTCCGTTCCAAGGAGCCCTGGAGACCCGTCCCCAGGTCCGGTGCACCCCGGAAAGTGGACCCCACCCCCAGCGCTGCCCTGACCACAGCCCCAGAGAAGCTGATCCAAGCAGGCTTCAGAGATGGAAGCTCCGGCAGCCGGGAAAGGCCCTCCGCCCACAGAAGCTACAGGTCAGTGAGAGAGAAGGCCGGGCTGGAGGAGAGGGGAAGCAGGGCGTCTCCGTGACTCGGGACCCCTCGGGAGGAAGCCGCGGCGGCAGAGACGGGGGCAGGAAGCAGCAGAGGCAGAGGTGTGGGCGGCGGCTGAGGCGGCAGAAGCCCGGGACTCAGGAACCCCCCGCAGCAGGCAGGAACTTCATTACGGAAGATTCCTACATAAAACCTGACGGAGCTGAGCCTGGGAGAGGGCCCTGCCCCCACCCCGCTCTATTACTGAAGGCTTCTGCTTAAAGCCCCCAAGGGAACTGAGCTTGGGAGGCGGGGCCCCCCACCCCGCCCCACCCGCTCCATTCCTGAAAGTCTCTACATAAAGCCCCTGAGGGATCGGAGCCTGGGAGGCGGCCCTGCCCCCACCCCAGCACCTGAACTAAAGCTCACTGATTGACAGCCAGCAGGAGGAAAGCCCATTTAAATCTCAGAGGCCAAGCACGAGCTGGGTGGATCCAGGCAGGGGTGGGAAGGAATCTCAGAAGTCAAGTAACTGGCTGGGAAAATGCCTAGAAAAGGGAAGAAAAATAAGACTTTAGAGAGTTTTTTCCAACAAATGCAAATGATCCCGACCTTCGGATCTGATGATGAGGACGTATCCTTGCCATCAGGGAAAGATGTGGAGGGCGGGGCCTCAGTACCCCAGACAACCCAGGGGGGTGGCGGGTGGGCTCACGCCTTGGAAGAGCTCAAAAAGGATTTTGAAAAGCAAGTTAGACAGGTGGAGGAAAAACTGGGAAGAGAAATGTCAGAGATGCAACAAAAGTATGAAAAACAGGTCAATACCTTGGTAAAGGAGACCCAAAAAAATGCTGAGGAAATTAACACCTTGAAAAATAGGCTCACTTAGTTGGCAAAGGAGGTTCAAAAAGCCAATGAGGAGAAGAATGCTTTCAAAAGCAGAATGAGCCAAATGGAAAAAGAGTCTCAAAAGCTCACTGAATTTAATAGTTCTCTCAAAATTAGAATGGAACAGATGGAGTCTAATGACTTTATGAGAAACCAAGAAATCACCAAACAAAACCAAAAGAACGAAAAAATGGAAGAGAATGTGAAATATCTCATGGGAAAAACAACTGACCTGGAAAATAGATCCAGGAGAGACAATTTAAAAATTATGGGACTACCTGAAAGTCATGATCAAAAAAAGAGCCTAGACATCATCTTCCATGAAATTATCAAGGAAAACTGCCCTGACATTCTAGAACCAGAGGGAAAAATAAGTATTGAAAGAATCCATCGATCACCACCTGAAAGAGATCCAAAAAGAGAAACTCCTAGGAACATTGTGGCCAAATTCCAGAACTCCCAGCTCAAGGAGAAAATCTTGCAAGCAGCTAGAAAGAAACAATTCCAGTACTGTGGAAATACAATCAGGATAACCCAAGATCTAGCAGCTTCTACATTAAGGGATCGAAGGGTGTGGAATAGGATATTCCAGAAGGCAAAGGAACTAGGACTCAAACCAAGAATCACCTACCCAGCTAAACTGAGTATAATACTTCAAGGGAAAATATGGTCTTTCAATGAAACAGAGGACTTTCAATCATTCTTAATGAAAAAACCAGAGCTGAAAAGAAAATTTGACTTTCAAACACAAGAATGAGAAGAAGCATGAAAAAGGAAACAGCAAAGAGAAGTCTTAAGGGACTTACCAGAAGTGAACTGTTTACATTCCTACATGGAAAGACAATATTTGTAACTCTTAAAACTTTTCAGTATCTGGGTAGTTGGTGGGACCACACACACACATGTACACACATGCACACACACACATACACACATGCACACACATACAGAGACAGAGAGCACAGATTGAACTGAATAGGATGGGACCATAACTTAAAAGAAATTAAGGTAAATGGTGACAGAGAAATGTAGTGGGAGGAAAGAAGGTGAAATGGAATGGGGTAATTATATGTCATTTAAGAGGCAAGTAGGAGACTTTTTAGTGGAGGGAAAAAGAGGAGAGCTGAGAAAAAAAAAACAAGAAGTTTACCCTCATCACATTTGACTAAAGGAAGGAATAAAATGCACACTCATTTTGGTATGAAAATCTATCTTACAGTATAGGAAAGTGGGGGATGGGGGACAAGGAGATAAGCAGGGTGGGGGGGATGATGGAAGGGAGGGCAAAGGGAGGAGGGAGCAATATGAAGTCAACACTCGGGGAGGGACAGGATCAAAAGACAGAAGAGAAACAATGAGGGGCAGGTTAGAATGGAGGGTAATTCAGTTAGTCTTACACAACACGACTATCAGGAAAGTCATTTGCAAAACTACACAGATATGGCCTATATTGAATTGCCTGCCTTCCCAAAGGGAATGGGTGGGGAGGGAAGGATGGGGAGAATTTGGAACTCAAAGTTTTAGGAACAACTGTTTAGTATTGTTGTTGCAACTAGGAAAGAAGACATACAGTTAAGGAGGAATAGAAAGTCATCTGGCCCTACAGGAGAAAAGAGAAGATGGAGACAAGAGAAGGGAGGGATGACAGAAGAGAGGGCAGATTGGAGATAGGGAAAATTAGATTGCTTGGGGTATTGGGGTGGGGGGAGGGGAGAAAAGGGGAGAAAATTTGGAACCCAAAAATTTGTGAAAATGAATGTAAAAAATTAAATAAATAAAATTAAAAAAAAAATCACTTTGGCAACTTTGTGGAGGATTGAAGAGAAGAGACTTGAGGAAGGAAGATCAATAGTCTAGGGAGGACCCGAACTAGGATGGTGTTGTGGGATGTGAGGCATGTTGTAGAGGTAATATCAACCAGTCTGGTTGAGTAATTGGATGTGTATTGTGAGGGAGAGGAGTTGAAGATGACTTGGAGGTTTTCAACTTAGGTGACTAGAAAGATGGTGGTGACCGCTCAGAAAAAAGATACTAGTTTTTGAACAGAGTAGGTTTTAGAGGAGAGATAATTTTGTTGGACGTATATATTTCAAAATGCCTGTGGAATATCAATTTGGAAATATCCAGTAGGCAGCTGGAGATGTAAGATTTGTGCTCCAGAGAGGCTAGGGCTTTACATATATGTGTGTGTGTGTGTGTGTGTGTGTGTGTGTAGATATATATTTTACAGAGAATTCATGCAAGGAAGGTACTTACATGGTCAGAAGAAGAAGCAATACGAGGATATTCTCTGAAGAACTTTGAAATCAATGACGTGACAAAGGAGATACTGACAAAGGACCACCCAGCATGGTGTACCTTCATCAAAGAAGGCAGTGTGCTCTGTGAGTGAAGCATAATTGCAATAGCTCAAAAGAAATTTGAGATATACAAATTTAGAGATATCTCCACTCCAAATGTTCATATTTGTGCCCAGCTGTGGTTGATCAGCCATAGTCAGACACACTGTACCTTGATTCCAACATAGTGATACAAAGGACAATCAACTATGTGTGTGTGTGTCTATATATATATATATATATATATATATATATATATATATATATATATATATATATATATATATGTATGTATGTATGTATGTATAAACCCTGACAGAATAGAAAGGGCAGTTAGTGTGGCATAGGTGTAGAACTCCTGCTGTCCCCAACAGATTCATAGGGCAAAGCTCTGATATCAGAGATGAGGCTTTAAATGGTAACTTAGGAAAGAGACCCTTGAATGGTCTTTTGGCACAGGGCAGATTTACATGAGTTCACACTTCCTTCATCTGTGAAGAGGGCCCTGTAGTACGTACATACCTCACCGGGATGTTGTAAGAATCAAATGAAATAGAAGAAGGGCTGTATTATCATGCTATCAAATCATAAGAGATGGCTAGTGGGTAGTAAATCCAAAGAGTTTAGGCTGATGAGAACATAAAGCAGAATTGGATGAATGAACTTGGGTCTTCCTCCTCCTTCCATTTAAATGGTATCCCTATGATTCTGAGTTATATTGATTTCGAATAACATTAGGCTTATTATACATGCTTGTCTCTGCACCCTGTAGACGGAACGAAGCTCTGAGTTCTGAAAAAAAGTTCACTCTTTCTCTCATTCTTCATGTCAACCCTGATGTCAGTGTGAATCTTATTTTTAGGGGTGTAGTGAAGTAAAATGAATGGTCCATTAAATGTTAAATAATTTTGTGGTCTATATCTATAATTCACACCTCTAGATATTCTGACAAAGCATGTAGAAAGCATTTGGAACCGATACTCACAGAATGACAGAATCTAAGAGTGGAGAGGGACCTCAGTGGTCTTTTTAGTCCATACCTGAGTAGGAATTCCCTCTACAATGACCCTAACAAGTGATCATACAGCCTTTGCTTAGAGATCTTCAGTGAGGGGAAGCCCACGACCTTCTAGGGCAGCCTATTCCACTTTGGAATTAATTTAATTGTAAAGAAAGTTTTTCCTCATGTTGGCACTAAAAACTTTCCAGCTTCCATCTTTGTTCCCAGTTCGGTCCTTTAGGGCCAAACAGAACAAGTCTAATGCCTCTTGCACGTGACAAACTTTTAGGATATTTGTAGATGTTCATCAAGTCTTTTCTAAGTATAATGCATAGTATAATGGATGGAATGTTGGATTGGGAGTCAGAGGACCTGGGTCTGAATTCTAACTGGGTTACTTGTGTGACCTTAGACAAATCTTTAAACTCTAGGGTCCTCAGTTTCCTCATCCATAAAGGAAGGGGTTGGACTGAATGGTCTGTTAAGCTCCCTTGCAGCTCTAAACCTAAGATTAAATGACCTGCTCTTGATCCAGGCTGGCTCACAGTGATCATATTTACTTCCTAAATGTACATACACTATCCCTTTAATAATGTCAGAATTTTGCAAGGCATCCACATCAAGACTATGATGGAGTCTTAAGAATCCACTCTATTGCCTTTTGTGAGAATCAAGAATTTTCCTGTCCGTAGACTTAAAGTACCTTTCCCATTCTTTAGTTTTTGATCAAGAGTGTCAACAATTCCTTTGGCCAGTTCTTTTAGTACCTTAGATGGCATTTGTCTGGACCCAATGACTTAAACTCATTGAGGAAGGCTGTGGACTTTCTTAGGCAGTTAGTTGGCACAGTGGATAGAGCCCTGGCCATGGAGTTCAAATCTGGCCTTAGACATTTACTAGCTATGTAATCTTGGACAAGTCACTTCACCCCTGTTTGCCTCAGTTTCCTCATCTGTAAAATGAGCTAGAGAAGGAAATGGCAAACCACTCCAGTATCTTGGCCAAGAAAACCCTAAATGGGGTCACAGAGAGCTGGATGCAACTGAAACAGGCATGGTCTTTTTTTTTTTTTTTTTTTTTTTTTTGCCATTTCATTACTTGTTTTGAGTTTCAAGTTCTCGTTAACCATTTTTGTTCTGTCTTTCCTGGTGCTGAGATTCTTCTCCTTAGTAATAGAAACAAAATGATGATGTAATAGTCTAGCCCCTTTTCATTCTTTATCATTGTCCAGTTCAGATTGAATAAGAGTGTCCTTTGATCTTTAATTTAGGGGCAGCTAGGTGATGCACGAGGTGGTTGGGGAATCCAGAATACCTGAGTTTAAATCTGCCCTCTGACATTTATTAGTGGTGTGACCTTAGGCAAATCCATTAACCTTTGTCTGCCTCTCATTTCCTCAACTGTAAAATGGGGATGATAATAACACCGACCTCCCAGGGTGTTGTGAGGGTAATATGAGATATTACTGAAGTGCTGAGCACGGTTCCTGGAACATAATAGGTGCTATTTTTATTATTAACTATTATCTTGCTCCCGCCACAATCCAATGACTACTTCATTGTCCTTAATATTCATAAATAGCTTCAGCTTATGTTAAGCTTTACTACTCAACACCATTCTTTCAAGACCATGCTGTTCTTTTGAATTCATCCTCCTTTTGCTTCCATCTCCATACATAATTTTTAAGATTTAAATTAATCACTAAGCTCAAAGTGTGTTCACGTTAGTGTCTTTAGACAGCTCTCTCCCCTTTTTCTTTCACATTTGAATAAATTGTGTTTGACATTCATTCTTGAACACATCGTATCCTTCTTAGATTAATTTCCCCTATAGAATTCTAGGTCATAGAATTCTACCTATTTTTTTTTCTTTGAACTTTGCTTTCTCCAAATCTAAGGAACTTTCTCATTCCTTATCTGTCATGAATGAAGGAATGAAGTTTATTAATTGTAATCGTCATATAGCTGGCAGTTTGCCATGTCATAAAAAGCCAGGACTAGAACCCAGTTATTCTGTATGCTCAATTTATTTCATCCAGTATTTGTTGAAATACCTCTTCTGTGCAAAAGATGGCATGAAGTGCTATGGAGAATCCAAAGAAGACACAATCCATTGCATTTTCATTATCAGTATACTTAGAATGAACATTGCCTATATGCAAGGTATTCAAGATGTACCACTGCTTTCTCTGAACTACCATTATGACTATAATCAGTACAATTGTAATTTGATTACTAATTAAATTATATAGGTATTTTTTACTCCCCTACCATAGCATAATATAAATAATACTGACCTTCTAGTCAGAAGACTAAGTCCCATTTCTCCCATTTACTAACCATGTTACATAAACCCTTAAGTACTTAACTTTAAAATGGGGTGTTAACAGTGCCTTCTGATTATCAAATGGAATAATGTATACTGATTCAGGTTTGTCCTATAACTTATCTTCTTTCCAAGAGACATGATTCAGGAATTTGACTTTGTCCTAGACTTCTACCTCCTCATGGTCCAGGAGGCCTGGCCCTAGAATTCCCCTTCTTGCTTGGAACCCTTCTATTGTTCCAACGTTAGACACATACTGTTATGTTTGGACAGATATAATGGAGTTTTCCATTAATTCTAGCAGCTTCAGCTTGTCTTTCATAATGTCTTGACTACAGTCATATCCATGCCAGATAAGTATAAAATTGGGGCAGTATTCATTTCAAAAAGATTTCTGGTTTTTCCTTTGCAGGCTGTAGGATTAAGAAGAAACTTGGTTATACTACAAAGAAGATATAGCTATATTCCTAGCCAAAATCCTGATTTGGATAAAGTTATTTAGAGTGAACTTTAGTGGGTAGATGACCTTAATATTGAAGCATACCTCAACTATTCTGCATTATTGGGAACACAGGTAGGTTCAAAATCTCATGAAGTACCTGCATTATTCTGATTTGCACTGCATATTTTTATTGAGCAGAAAGTATGAATTTGAATTCGAATAATGCCAACAGTTGGGACCTGGCTATAAAGTTAAAGGCTTTTCAGGAATGGGGGATAGCATAAACACTTAACAAGGAACAAATAGGACATAACTAAGGGATAATGAGACTAGCCCAATTAATGGAGAGGGGATTATATGAGGGAATAGTATGAAATAAGACCAGATAGTTAATATTCTTAAAAAAGTTGAGCTTTCCTCAAAACATCCCTATGAAAGACATAAAGCAAATAGTATTTTCCCCATTCTACAGTTGGGAAAGTTGATGCTCTCAGAGGTTAAATTACTTGCTTGGGGTCACCTAGCTGGTAGCACTGCTAGGGCTTAAGTCTATGATGTGGGCTCTAATGGCAAACTTAATGTCAGGACAAATTTATTGAGGAACGTGAATGATAAACTGAGATTTTCACTTATACTCCAGTAGGCAGTAGGGAACCACTGTGGGGTTCAGGGCAGAGAGTGACATAAGATCAGTGTTTTACAAAAGATTTATTGAACATCCTGCCCTGAAAAACTGTTCTAAAATCCACATTGGTTTTGGCACAGAGGATAACACAGAATCTCAAAGGCTTTGCCAACACAGCACAGACTGAGTCAAATTTTACCAAAAACAAGTTTTCATTGATATAGCATGTTAAGGGTGGTAAAACACTTTCCTTACAATAAGCGGCATCTCTTTTTAAAGGACTAGTTTAGCATAAAGAGGCTCATCACCAGAAGGTAGGCCAACAGGTAACACATAGCTTTGGCTACAGCCACTTTAAACAAACACTAATTAAAAGGTATAGCGTTTCAGTCTGTGTAAATGGAGGGAATATTCACACTGATGAAATCATGGAGTCTTAAAATGTTTGAGGTATATATTTGGTAGAAGTGGTGTGGTAAAGGGGAGAATAAAGGGATGGGGATAAACACTTATTTAGCACCTACTATATACCAGGTGTTGTGCTAAGAACTTACAACTCTGTGAAAAAGGTGCTGTTATTACCTCCATTTTGCAGTTGAGGACACTTAGGCAGGCAGAGGTTAAATGACTTGCTTAGGGTCATATAGCTACAAAATGTCTCAGGCTAGATTTGAACTCAGATCTTCTAGACTCCAGGCCCAGCAGTCTTTCTACTATATCACTCAATAGGAAAAGCATTAAATGAGAAGGCAGATCTAGATTTTAGCCACTATCCATATTATATACTAGTTGTGTGACCTTGCAGAAGTTATGTGATCTCTCAGTTGATTCATCGATATAATGAGACTAATTCTGAGATCCAGAGCACATAATTTAGATAATATTTGTAAAGCAATCAGCAGAGTGCCTGGCATATAGGAGATGCCATATAAATACTATGATTATTATTCCTTGAGGTTATTATAATTCTAAAATACGTGATTTTCTGTCTTAAGAATATGAGTTGGATTTGAATAGGCAGAGAATGTAGACAGGAAGGTCAAAAAAGCTATTAATAAAGGCAAGAGATGATAATTATGATTTGCACTTAGGGTAAGTGGATGTACAATCAAAGAGAAAGGGATAAATGTGAGTGACATTAAAGAAAAAGAATCAACAGGAATTAGTCACAGATTGGTCATTGAAGTCAAAGAAGTTAATTTTAACTTACAGGAAAGACCTGGTTAAGTTAGGAATGGAAATTGGTTTGGAGGGGAAAAAAATGAGTTCAAATTTCGATTTTCTGACTGATCCAAATTTTCAGACTGATCCAAGTGATAATTTCCAGTAGGTAGATGGAAATACAGATTTAGGTATTATTAGCATAGAGATAATATTTGAAACCATAAGAGTAATTAACCATAAGTAGATAGATGGATAAAATACCATATTGGAAATAGTTTTAGGTGTCACTAACAGATTTAGCATATTTGAGACTGTAAGCAAGATAAACTCTCTTAAGGAGTCTGTGTAGAGGAAGGAAAGCAGCATCCTAAAGCTTGTGCCTGGAGGAGCACAGTAGCTGAAGATGGAAGAAAAGATAAGACAGAAAAAGCAGAAAAGAAAAGATTATATCTTTAAGGAGGCTAGTTTCCAGAACTGAAAGATACAACCTGAGATTGCTCAGAGGAAGCACATGGCTTACTGGAACCAAGAATGATAAGCAAGGTTTGCCCTGACTTCCAGGATCACAGAGTATTTTAGAGCTGGAAAGGATTCAGAGGGCTTCAGTTCAACCTGTTTCTGAATAAGAGCCCCTCCCACCCATAAGTGAAGGGTAGTCATCAGCTTTTGCTTTGGAGACCCCTAGTGAGAAAAGAAACCATTACTTCCCACGGTATCCCACTCCGCTTCCCTACAGTTCTGTTAGGAAGCTTATCCTTTCATCAAGCCTACACATCTCTTTGCAACTTGCACCCATTGTATCTCATACTGCCAGCTTAGTGCCACGCAAGATGAGTTTTATGGGAAGGGGGTAGTGAACAGTTCCATGGAGTTGTACCGTGGTACTAGGCCTAGAATCAGAACCTGAGTTCTAAGTTCAGACACTTATTCCTGCATGACCCTGGGCAAAACACTTAACCTCATTTTGCTCATTTATAAAATGGGAATAACAGCACCTATCATTTTGAGGATCAGATGAGATAATTATAAAATGCTTAGCACAGTGCCTGGCACGTAGTAAGAACTATATAATAGCTGTTATTACAAGATAGTGACAGAAGAAAAATATGGACTTTCCTAGTCCATAAATTTTTCTAAATCATATCCTTTAAGGTATTTCTCAGATTCATGAGAATTTCAGATTCACCTTCATGAAACCTTCCTCGATCATCTCAACCAGAAATGCCAATATTTATCGCCTCTCCTTTTCATGAGGTACCCAATATTCACTGCATCCCATTATTACTTATATATAGGTCTTATCCTCTTTACTGGTTTCTAAGTTCCTAAAGGCCAAGGAGCATATATGTGTATATCTTTACATTTTCTACAGCCCTTTGGACAGCACTTTGCTTATAGGAATTTAGAATATATCTTTTGAATGATAAATGTTAATAAGGAAGATGTTTTGTACATTTATATGTCTAGGAGGCATCTGATGAATTATGGAATACATATTCTAATCAATGGTTGAACTGGGTAGGAGAGCATTAGGAATGAAGGGAAAATAGTAACTGGGTTATCAAGCCCATTTTGGGGGAATTGTCCTAGAAGTAATGAGTCACCAAGCGCCAGAAGGAAGTGATGGTATCAAGCTTTTTTCACTAGTTATAGTATTTCATTTGGTATAAGAACTCGCAGTGAAGAAAACCCCTTAAACAGTCACACTTTAACTGTTTGAGGAAGAACATCTAAATCTATGTTCCAGGACTGATTTAAACACTTCTTAGCATCTAGTTTTGGTGGTTCGTTTCTTGACTCTCTCTTATCCTTTGCCCTATCATATTAGCACCAGAGGAAACCTTAAGCCCGAGGAGTGATCATTTGAGTCCATTTTTTTGTCCCGATCCCAAGATTCTTTATGGTAGGGGCTCCTCCTTAACTCAGCTTCTCATCATTGCTCTCTTGCAGTAAAAAACAAGTATATCCTGAATAACGTCAGAGGCAGCTAGGTGTTGCACTGGATGGAGCGTTGGATCAGGAGGCAGGAGAACCTAGTTCAAGTCAGGCCTTGCACCACTTACCCGCTGTGTGACTCTGGGCAAATCATGGAGCCCCATTTGCCTTAGTTTCCACATCTGAAAAATGGGGATGATAATAGCACCTGCCTCCCAGAGTGTGAAGATAAAGTGAAATAATATCTGTAAAGCACTTTGCAAACCTTAAAGTGATATATAAATTCTAGCTGTTATTTCATACCCACAAAATCATGTAACCGTTGAGTTGGAGGCACCTTTTTTAAGAAGACCCATATTAATGAAAATATTCATAATGCCATCTCTCTCATGACAGATTATTTTAATAAAACTTGTCCTACTCAACTCTACCCACAGCTAATCTCTGACTGACAGTGGTGGGCCCAGTATTGCTACTCCATGTTAAGCAACTGAGTACTACCTAATTCAGTCCTGAGAGGACAATCTTCCAACTACTGACTTACAAATAAAAAAGTAATAGAAATTTTACTCTGTAAAACCTGAATGAAATATTAAAATACCTTATGAAGCATGTTCTCGACACAGTCCTACATAGTATCAAAAAGCTTTTTGCTGTTCTTGTTTATACTATTTTCAAATTTTCCTCAATATTCCTTTTTCTTATGATGTGAATTTTGTTCTAGCTCATTTCCATGTTTGGCAGATGTGCCAACAGGGAGCATACAACACAGACATCTTTAAAATTTTTCATACATTTCTACTACTCACTTTCTACTCTTCTCCATTCTCATCTCTTCCGCCAAAAAAGTACATCAGAATTTTCAGTGTCATAAAAGCAAGATCATTGGCTTTTTTTACCCAGGTAAGGAAATAGAAATTGGCAGGTGAAGGAAAGGGAGGCAGAGAAAGCATAACCTGCCAATAACACAAAGTTGATAAAGGAACACTAGGAAACAAGAACAGTTATGACAGTATGATACAGAAAAGGCTTACTAATGAGCCAGACTGTTGTTCATAGGGTCTCTAAGGATTCCACTTGTGGGTAATCCAAATGCCCTAATGGGCATTATCATCCCATTACAGCTCTCGTCAGGCACACACATATGTTGACTAGCTGTTTACTAAACTGCTGCACAAGGGAGCCTAGTTTACTCACAAATTCCATTTGTCAATTATATTTAAAGGGGATATAAGTATTACACAATTATCACAGATACTTAAATTCAGGCAAGATCCTATAAAACGTGATTACAAAGACATGGCCCCTGCTCAGTAGAAATATACAATATGCTACTTTTACACAGTATAAATTAGATAAATATAGCCCAGGTGACACAAAACATTCAAATTCTTTTAAATTTATTTTGTTCATGTTTCCTCCTCATCTTTTTGGTTAGTTCACATTTAACTTGGGAGGACTAGGTTAAAAGTAGGAAGAGAAAAAAGATGATAAAAGGCTGGGGCATAATATAACAAAAGATGTCTGCTTCGAAGGATTCCTTATGGGGGATAGTCCTTTAAAGTAGATGCTGGTGTCAAGAAAAGAGGCAGGCATGTGGAGAGGCATTTATTGAGAACCACTCACCCATCTAGATGCTTAGGACTATACTGAGGGTCCTAATGAAGTCATGGGATCACGGCAGGTGAGATAAAGAAAGGCAGGCAATAATTTACAAATCATTATTGTCATATTTTCCACATCAAGCTACTGTCATACACATTCTTTTCTACTGCACACAGACACATAAGTACCTTAAGTATCTACTTTATTTTTGCTGTATGTTCTCAAGTGTGCTTTTTCTTATATGTCTATATCTACATCATCCATTTAAAACATGAGCTCTCAGAGGGTAGTTAACTTAAACTTGCTTTATACAGTACAATGTACGGTACATATTATGTATATAATAGTTTTTCAATGATAAAAATTCACTGAAATGTTTAACATTGACACAATGTTAGTATACAGCCTCTCTTTATTGAGCCGATTTCATAAGCATGCTTTCTCCTGGGGATGTTCTGTCCCTGTGTTCTAAAGGATGTTCAGTGTTGCCTAACTACAAAGTTCTAACTTAATCACATGACTATAAATGACACAAGAGAAAACAGATATGAAATCTTAAGATGATTCATTTTTTTCTGGTAAAATTATTCAAGAGAGACAGTATAACAAAAGTAACCTACTGAAGTACAGATTAACTGCTCAAGTCCATTCCAAAAGTGAAAATTTGGTTATTTTATTTCTTTAAAAAAAAAGGGTTTAAGGTATGATTGTTCACATTCTCCATTCTTCCATTTTCACTTTATACTCTGCATCCCTTTTTTTTAAATTCAGTATTCCATGACCTGAGTTGTTGGATACCTAGATACAATTTTTGTAAATAACTTAGTAGCTTGCTGTCATAAGGGAAGTTCTGTGCATTGATCCAACACATTTCTGTTTTCTCCATCCTCTCAAATAGGAATGCTGAGGAAGGGCTTGACACTGGTCATCTTTAGCATCTCGTTACAACTAACAGGTTTACTAAGCACCTACTGTCTACCTGCATAGTACTGAGTTGGGCACTGTAGGGGAAATAACTGTAAGACATGGTTCCTGCCCCTGAGGTGCCTAGAATGTAATGCTTGGGGAAGTTAAGACATTTATGAGTGAAAGGTTGAAGGATACAAGGCAGTTTGTGATTAAGTGTTAAAATGGTACACTAAATACTATGAGATCTTAAAGGAGGGAAAAATCACTATGAATAGGAGCTTTAAAGAAAGGCTTAATGGAAACAGGGGAATTAAACTGGGCCCTTGAAGAACAAGATTTGGATGGGCAAAGGGGCAAGGAAAGACACGAGACAGGAATGAGCAAGGTGATTTTGAGTTGCTCAGTTTGACTGGAATGGAAGTTTGATTTGGGAAGTACTAGATCAATATAATGGAACCAATTGGAAAAAGTTTTAAATATCAGGCTAAGGAGGCTCTCTGTAAGATAAAGCCAAGGGAGGGTTTTGGGCAGGGGAGTAATATGATTTAAGTCGTGTTTTAGGAAGATGAATGTGGTGATGACATACAAAATGAAGTGGATAAGGGAGTAAACTCAAAGTGAGTAAGTGAAGTTACAGCAGCGATTCAGGTGTGAGGTAATAAGGACCTGACGAGATTGGTAGCAAAACGGAAGGGGCACATGGGAAAAAAAAATTGACAGGACAGTAAAATAATTGTATACAGGAGGCAACAGAGTCAAATATGACTCTAAGGTTTCAAGCCTGTGTGCCTGGGAGAATAATACCTTACATGTGTATAGCACTTCATTAGAAAGTACTTTCACATACATTATCTCATTTGATTCTCACTATAATCTGAGGTAGGTAGGAACTGAGGCTCTGAGAGGTCGAAATGATTCATTCAAGATGACTCAGCTGGAAAGTAACAAGAGTCCCAATTCCATGTCTTCTAATTCAAGGCAAGTACTTTTTCTACTACACCACATTGTCATCACAGCAATGGAAACAGAATTCAGGAAGGCAGCTGCAGTTCTTTTTTGAGAGGTGGTATGTGTGAATGGTTGGGGGGCGAAGATGAGTTTGGTCTTTCATATGGTGCACTGGTGATACCAGTGAGGCATCCAAGGAAAATCACCATCGGTAGGTGGAACATCATGAATGATGTGCAGAAAAGAGGCTAATTTTGGAAATACAGATTTGGGGGCCACATATAGAGAGGTGACAGCTGGAACTGTGGGGATAGAAGAAGTTTCTCTGAGGACAGGATATAGAAAGAAAAGCAGAAAAATAAGAATTGGGTAGTGGGGGTAATATTCTTGACTACAGGATAAAAATTATTATGACAGTAAAATAAGTTCTTTTCAAAGAGCTCTATCAACCCTCTATGAGAAGATATGCATATACCAATTTTTGTTTCAGAAATCTCTGAGTCTTACCTCTAAATATGCCATGGCAAATTTAGAAGGTAGTATGGAATGAAAAATTTGGGGAAGAATTGCACAGAAGAAGAACCAAGGAAAGGATTAAGTTCATAATATTTCATCATGATTTGTTTGATTATTCCAATATGCATTCATTTTTATTCTGAGAAAAAAAAATGGAAAAATCCTGACCACGTCAAACTGCTTTAACTAATGTCCTTTAAGTAATGGGTTCAGCTAACTACTTTTATCTCTAAATTTTCAGTCTTGAGTAAAAATTAACTGTTATTCCAGTTTCTGATATTTAAAAATCTTTGCTTTCTTTTAGAAACATGTCCCTAAAACTATTGCTCATTTTCAGTGCCCTAATATAGCTGGATATGTATGGTCTTTTTTTTTTTAAATACAACCACTCTAAGTTTATATTTGTTTTTATAGATATAATATTATTGAATTATACTGTAATATTACTAAAAAAATTTCAAACTGGCATTAGATTTTAGTTATTTGCTACCACATATATATCATATATATAGTAATATATATATCATATATATCAGAGTCAGCACCAATAAAATGAAAAGTTTTTTTATTCATTCTTAATTTAGTAGGACCCAGAAAGTGGTGATTGAAATAGCAAAGTTTCCATCAAATTAATGCATGTGGGGCAAAAATACATAAAAAATTAAATCTTAAGGCAGAAGTAACCATCACAAACCCAGCATTTCTAATAAAGTTTGTAGAATGTCAATCTTAATATATGTATGTATTTTTACAGTACTAAGAGAAATTCTATCAATTGGATCTAGATTTCTAGGGTTATAAAAGTTTTAGGCTACTGGTAGAAATTTAACCATGTAAATAAGTAATAACTACTATGATGCCCAAGTGATTGGTTTTAGGCCAAAGGAACTAAGGCAAATGTTTTAAAATTCTATAAGATTGTACAGTATTAGATACACAGTATTACTGGAAGTCTTTTCAACCTCCCCTGCCCCCACTGTCTCCTTAACAGAATTTAAATTGTTCTATGAATTCTCTCTCTCCACCGCAGGCTTTATCCTATTGGTGACAAAGAAGCCAATCTTGGTGCGGTACACTGCCTAAATTACAGCACCTTCTCCTGGTTACAAAATGATTCCCCAAACCTGAAACAGTTAATGAAATGAGTGATCCACTTATCTCTATTATTTGTGATTTAGACTACAACCTGAGTACAGAAAGAGAAATATATCTTTATGTTTATGTGCTATCAACTTAGCCCTTCTGAACAGCAGTTAGGGTCAGCATTCTTAAATTTTCTTTTAAGTGAATAAAACTATTTCTGTAAAATTTAAAAGTGCTTTAAACCAGATTACAAAAATTACCTAACTTACAAATTCTAGCGAGATAGAAAACCAACCATGTCAAATGGGTCAAATGTCCTAAGATATCTGCATTTAAATTAATTTTGAGAAACTGAGATTTAAATATTTATGAGATAAATGGGTTTTTAACAATAACATTATGTAATAGCAAATTATATATACCTCAGACCTCTCTAATATAAACTTTTAAACTATTTGTAATAAAACAACTGTAGACTCACTATACTTCTATTAACAGTTTGGATATTCATCAAAAATGTTTTAAAATTCCATGTATATTCATTCTGATAAAGTATAGGAAAATACTGCACTGTAGAGAATTTTCTAAAACTACTAGAGAATCTGTGAAATACTGATTTCAGGTTTTCTATGAAGTCAATTTAGTCCCACCCAGGATCTGGCATTTAAATCATTAACAACACTCTTGCCACTCTTAACTGGAGATACAAAAAGTCTGATCACTGTTGCCTACTGTTAAATAGTACAGGTATTAAAAAGGTAAAATACAGTCATGTGGGTTTTCCCCCCAATTCAATTTCAATTTAATTTCCAATTTTTTCAGTTGATGAGATACAAACATCAAAAGAATGTGTTTCTAGGTTATCTCACCTTGTGAAAGTTTATCCTCAGAACACAAAAAAGCACCCTTGTAAAACAAAAGGGGTAGGGAGGTGATTTTTCATACATGCTAGCTACTCTCCTATATTCCCCTTACACTTTAGTATCTTAAGTGGAATCTAGGTGTCATTCTCCAAAACACTCGAAATGAAGAGCAGAGGGATGGAGCAGAACATGTATTGAACCAATTAAGAATATATTTGTGTATAAAAGAAAGCTTTCAGCTTATTCTCACCATTCTGGATATGCTATGTTCAACATATAAACTATATTACCACATTTCCAATTTACCAATTTAAGGAAACACTTCAAACTAAAATTTTGAAAAAGATACATTAGCTTGCTTTAAATGCAAAGATTACAGTTTTTGTTTGCTTTGTTTATTGGTTCAACTATAAAAGAACCAAATACATCTCTGGGTTTCATAATACAATATGCAAAAGTTCAAATATATACATATGTACATTTCTCTATTAAAGTTCCCTATTTAGTTTCTTCTCATTGTTTCTTTATGGGTGATTTTTAAAATAAAAGCCAAGAAACAATGAAGCAGAAATGGTTTCATTTGACCGCAATTCAGTTTCCGCAGTTTTCCTCCAGTACAGAATTTATAGGACATCATTGAAGCGTTGCTTCCCATAGTCTGCAGGGTCCATCTGAAGTTCACGTTCTTCATCATCTGTAAGTGAAATGTTTACATATCAAAAATAAACTCTTAAAAAGGCCACTGCAGAAGTTCATTTTAAACAATGTCTCAGAACTCTTCTTTCTCCTTTGCTTGAGGATAGCTGCCTCTGTTCAATGTTTTTTTAAAGATAGACATAAAATTTATATCACTTCCTTCCTCACAAAAAAATAGCAATGAGATAAGACCATTGAGATATTTATGTCTTCCATTATGAGCTCATGGCCTTGATTTAATTTTTAAAATGTAGGTACTGATATTTTATGCCTGCATGTTTGCAACAGAAGCCGTTTAAAAAATTTACAGTAAAATCTCATCTGAAACCTTTGGAGAATACACAGTTCTGGATAGGTAAGTTTTATGGTTAATTAAAGATGTATTCTTTATACACCAAAACATCTTTTATTTTGACCATTTTGCACAGAAATCTTTTAAACGTCATTTCTCTGCTACACCTAACACAATTACAATTTTTCTCACTGACATTATTAATTTGACATTATTAATAATGACATATAGTCATTATTATGACAAATATCAATCCCCATCATATGCAGCAATACAATGATGGCCTCAGGTCCTAATGGAGGCACAGCGGAGTAGGATCATAAATGCATGATTGGAAAGGACTACATAGGTCATCTAGCCCAATATTCTCAGTTTTATAGATGAAGAGACTAAAGCATAGATAGGTCGGGTGATATTCCTGAAGCAGCAAAGCTAAGATCCAAACCCAAGTCTTCTGACTCTACCTCTGGTGCTGTTTCCCCTCTGTCATGTATCATCCCCTGTAAATGTTATAGTATAACTACACAACCTGGAACTGAAATTTCTAAGAGCTCTTGCTTTGCCCCGTCTAGGATATCACATATCCAAACTGAATACGGACTAATGGTTATGACTTAAAGCAAAGGACATAGACTTAATGGGGTATACTAATATAGCTAAATGTCAATTCAAAAATCTCATCGATATAGAATGGTACTCAAAGGAAAGAAAACAGTTAGAAAGCTATCCGCACTTGACTGAAATATTTTGTAACGTCTCAATTCCCTACGCAGCACAAAGTGAAATACCATTAAGTACGGGGTACCTCCAGGACCATGCTGGTCAATTGAAGAAATGGCTCTGTAAAAAAAGCACCTACAACACACTTTGAAGTTCAATCTGCATTGTTAGCATTGTTTCCTTACTGTCTCAAGTCCAGACAATCAACAAAACAGAAAATCCAGCCCTGACTTGTCTTTGCAGATTCCCAAGGTACAAATGCTCACACTGAACATTCAACAACCGGAGCTGTTGAGCCTGTCCCAGCATTCCTTTGGTGCCTCCCATAAATGGGGTCTACTCATCTCAATGACTAACAACTCAGCGGTGTTCCTTCACTTTCCTTCCCTTAAGAGTACAGGCCAGCAGCCTACATCCCTGGACCTGCCTTCTCAAATTATCCAGATCTGGGCCCCTAGACTTCTCTTGTTTGGTTACTCTCTTGTGGATGTCTCCATAGGGCCACTGATGGAAATGGTTTTGTTTTGTAAATCCTCAGTTTCAACTACAGTCTGTAAACATATATAGTGAATGAACTGAATAAAAAGAAAAGGTACATCCAGTATTCAGTGTGAAAATCCATGGAAAGTGTTCTAGGGCTGCGGGTTGTTAGTTTTAGGGCCATTTATTACAAGTTCTGGTCTAGAAATTGCTGTAATCACTTTCTAGGAAAGTAAATGAAATAGCATTTAGGAGGCCTGAGATCACAGAAAAGTAAAGAACATAGTACATTAGGACAAATTATTTTTACTCTGTTGTAGTAAAGAAACAATGTGCAGGCTGGGAAAATGTGCCTTAAACAAAATCAGGTTTTCCAAGGAAATGCTTTTTGTTTGGTCTGTGATTTAGATACATCCAGTTTTTGAATGACTTATAGACAAACTGTCACCAGAGTTAATGCCCAAGCTTTAGCCCCCTGGAGAATCAGCTGTTGTCATTAGACCCCTCAGAGCTGGGAACTAGGGGTTCTAGATTCGATGCTGGCTTGGATGAGGGGAGCTCTGTCTGCAGAGGTTAGAGGGAGAGGAGGTTACCCAGCAGTGGTTGTGGTGGTACCTCTGCTTATGGAAGCTTAATAATGTTCTGGTGGTTCCTACTGCTGGTGGCTCCTAGTGTATCCTGGGCTGGAATTTGCAACTTTTAAAAAACAGAATCAGTCACTGATGATAATAATAGCTCGTACTTATGTAACACTTGAAGGTGCTAGTATTATCCTCATTTTACAGGTGAGAAAATTGAGGCCTTGGAAGTGTCTGATGTCACATCTGAACTCAGGTCTCCTTGATTTCAGGTCTAGTGCTCCATCCATTATATCATCTACCTTTCATAATGATGGTTAGGTTCCAATGCAGTATTAATATTATAATTTAGCTACCTTATGGGCCAAGGAAGTCTTTGTTAGCTGACTTAGAAACCTAAACATCATTTATAAAACAGCTTTTATGGGAAAATATATTAAGGAAACATAGGATGATATATTTAGAGTGGAAATGGAACTTAGAGTTTGCTTCGGCCAACCATATAACTTTACAGATACAGAAATTGAGACCTAGAGGGGTTGAGTAGCTTTCCCACGGTCACATGGGGAATAATAAGCATCAGACAAAAAGACTGCAATGCTGTATTAAACCACAGAAACGTGAAAGATTTCCTATATATTTTTCTTCATAAAGTATGTCAGAAAAGCTACTAGAAACTAGAAGCCAGTTATTCTTCACTTTTGAAAAATCTGTTAATTTAGCTACACTACTGGATAAGTAGAATACAGGTTTATGTCATAACTTTGCATGCCTGTGTTGTAAATGGTTTATAACCTTTGGCATGTATTGTGATCTAGAACATGTATACACAGCTATAAGATTATGGGCCCTCTTTTCAACATTTATTATAACAAGTTCTAAGAAATTTGCACATTTTTGTGTAATTCATAGGAAACCCACAGGAACTATCAACTTACCTACTCCTTTAACAGGGACTTTAGAAAGTTCATCAATTACTCAAGAATGATTGTACCTAACAGTTATATGATAGCAAACTTCCCAGTGTTCCACAAACACTACTTTACTACCTTAAAAAACTGTGGAATTAGCAACTGTGCCTTTCTTTGGTGCTTTGTTTCTTTTCCTAAAGGTCCAGAATACCTGCAAACCAAAAGTCTGCCACAAATGGTCTAGTGTTAGTATATGCAACTCTGATGCTTCTTCTTGAGTGTTACTGGTACATTTAAGTTTAGTTCTAAAGTCAAGGGAACAGTGTTTTACTCCAGCTCTAAGAAAATAAAGTTCTATGTGATTAGAATAGTAAAAAGCATTTTTTGAAACTGTTATTCAATTCTAAATTAAATTGCCACTTAGGAGTACATGACCAACCATCTTATGGTATCTTCTGCCTAGTGTGATTTGAAGATTTTATTTTTGTTCATCATTACCCTCTTAGCAGGTAATATGACAGGTCCTCTTGAAATGTAAATATCCCCCAAAATATAGTATTCTGAGTCATTAACATCTTATGTTAATGAATTTTATAGCTATTATTATCTTCAGGTGACAGGACAGATGGATTGACATGAGAGCTGAGATTCTGGATTGAGTGGGTACACTAAAAGACAAGAGGAAAGGCGTACAGAAGGGGTCTATTTCTTAACTTTGTTTAGGGTCAGCCTTGCATGAGTGTACTATTAAGCTGAAAATTCATTCAAAACTAGGCTTCAGAAAGGTAGTACATAAAGAAAAATGATTGTGAATTACAGATGCAACCAAGTAATGGGTCAAGACAAAACTCCAGAGTGATCTTATAGTTGGATGAAAAGAATATGAGAGCCCTTCAGAAAAAACAAAAACAAGAACTAGAGATATTATTAAATATAAACAAGTTAATAAAGCCAGAAGATAATGGGACATTCAACGACACCACGGTTAGAAGCACAAAGGCTCAGTGAAAGAGGTCAGGCAACATTTATTTGATGCTGATTAGGGGAAGTAAGTGGACACTGAAGAGACAAATAAAAGGTAAAAATAAAAAAGCTAATTCCTACCCTCTAGAGTTTACAGTCTAATTGGGTACACATGCAAGAAAAGTGCTCGACAATTATAAAACACAAACAACTTCAAAATAATATGATGCAACCAAAATATAAAAAGGCTGAGGATAAAGAATAAAAATGATCAGTGGGATGAAGTTAGCCAAGGCAGCTTTTCTGGAGGAGATGGTAATAATAAGGATAGGTAGGTAGGTAGAAAGAAAGCTTTACTAATAGAAAAGAAGTTTATTCATACAGGGAGTCTTCATTTATGCCTCTTCATATAATTTTTAACAACCATTCATCCATCTTCTTTCTTAAAGACTCTAGTCTTGGAAAGCTATGGTAATAAACAAGTATATGGCTTATGCGAAATTTGGTGGCTCAAACTTTTTTTTTCCTGTGGGTTGTGCAATACTTTTAAAACCAAATATATTTTCTATTAAATTTCACAGCACATTTTAAAGTTGAAACTTTAGTTACAGTAATGGCAGCAAGGGAGAAATCAAGAGCAAGTTAAATTTAAAATCACAAAAGTATAATTTCCCATGCATCAGCATTGTGAGATACAAAGCAGGCCAGGCAAAATGGCAACAAAACTATATTCCCTGAAATACATACAGTATTAAAACATAGGAAAGGCAGCATGCTTCACAAGTAGTTTCTGAACTTTCATTAAACTAAAAGCTCAGAAGTAACACTTAACAAGGAAAATCTGTTGAATCTGTGTATTACTTCCCCCAAAATTGCTAATCTTAATGAACTGATGAGTATGACAATTTCAGTTTTAATCCAAGGGAAATAAGCCCAAAATTCCCTTACTGTTTAACAACTGTGAACTAAATAGATCTTCAGTGGAGAAGGGACTCCGTTGTTCCTTTTTGGTGCTAATCACCTTTGTAGCCCAAGGGTTAGCTGGGTATTATGTATAGGTAGGTTAGAAATGTTTTTTCAGCATTAGAAACCTCAAAAGAAGTTTTTTTTTTTTGGTGGATTTGCCTTTGTAAAGTCTAGAGGCATGTAGAAGAACGTTAATTCCTATTTAAAACTTCTCAAGATTTTAATTTCCAAATTGTAACAAGATCATGAAGACATTTAAGATTACAAGTCAAAACAACAATTTTCTAAAAATTTCAGAATCCAAAACTACATTAAAACATAAAAATTTTAAAACAAAAGCTAAACTGAAAAATTATATAAGCCTCCTTTGTATGAAGGCAGTTCTAAGAAATGGAAAAAAATTCTACCCAAATTGAGCTAGTAAGCCAGAGGTGGTCTCACCACCACCGTGCGGCGCTCAGGCCGCGCTCACCTTGGGCGTCTTCCTCTCCGCCATCGCCGTCTTCTTCCTCATTGTAAGCCAGCTCGGCCTGCTTGTCTGCCTCGTACTCACCTACGTTACCATCATCCCCGTTATAATCCGCCAGTTTAGAGCCATGCTGCGGATCAACAGGGGATTCATTTTCATCAAAGAACCGGCCTGTGAAGTAGGCAGAGGGTTAAGTCAGAAGCAAAGAGAAAAGAAAGAAAGAAACCTACACAGAAAGCCAAGCAGAGGGTAGGCTCATGAATCCTGGGAACTTTAGGGTGCTGTTTAGGAAAAGACTACTTTGCAAAGGCTATCCAAGATAAAAGTTAATAGGACTGCAACATTTAAAAATAACTTAAGAACTTCTCAATTTTAGTTTAGTGCTCAATTACTTGATACTTCTTTAAACAAAATACCACTAAGTCCTTTTCAACTCTGTAGGTTTTTCCTCAAAATTGGAGATTTTTCTAGCAACTACCGGGTTACTTTATCACTTTATAATAAAAACTAAAATTGTTTCTATTAAAAAATGGACATGATCATTATTTTGCGATTAGAGCAATATTCAGGCATTTCTGCTTTTCTGTTGTTTTAGATAGTTTAAATTAGTCTAATTCTCAAAATGTACCTTTTTTTGGTGCTTTAGACTCGGTTAGTTTGGAATCCAAGGAAAAACTGATGAGTGGAATATAATGATCATATTCTTCATGTCTTTAGCAAAACATTTTGCATTTGGAAAGGAAAACAAAGTCTAGAAGGTACTAAGATATATGTATACATACTGATCTTGTTCAGAAAAAGTATACACTTTGTGAATCACTGAGAAACAAGTGGAGTTTTTTTAATTGAATATAATGAAAAATCCATTCAAGGAAGCTATTAAACTAGTAATGAAAATGATATTAGGCATATCAAAAAGGTATGGCTAATTCATGAAAATAAAAAGAAATGGCATTTGAGATGGACATCAAATTACATTAGATAGTATTAAAATGATTTCTTAGTCTAAACACCAATTAAAAGTACAGATGAGACTGATAATGTAAGAAAGTAACTTTTTAAAAGGGGAGTCTATCTGTGATGCAGTCTTTGTGTTTTCCTTCAAAATGCTTTCTGATTTATTTGGAAACTAAGCTTAAAGTTTATTTCAATAAAGTTTTAAAGAAACAAGCTCATAAAAGGTTGCAAAAAAGTATAATTCATTATAAATTTATTTTTTTGGCTAAACATACAGCTTATTTGCCAACATGAAAGTGAAACAAAAAAGTTTAATACAGTAAACTTACATCATGTAATTACTTGGGGCTATAAAAACTATATTTGGAGAGAGTAACAATGCACTAGGGCCAATATACATTGAAACTATGGCCAAGAAATTTTATTAACAACTGCTTTGCTTGTGATAAAGGTAAAGCAGAAATGGAAAGAAATGATGAGCTCTGGTTCATTTCACAGCTGGTTCACCAGCCCATTTGTATTTCTAATTATTGGATAAGGGAAAGATAAAACTGGTGACAATAATAGAGTTTTGCTTTGTTTTGTTTTTAAAGAAAAAAAGACATAAAAAAGAAAAAAGATATGAGAAGATGAAGTCAAGTAAGAGCTTCTCCTCCAAAAAAAGATGATGCACAGAAACAGGGCGAATAAGTAACTAAACAAAAGGAGAATTACGAAAAACATCAAGATTCAGATAGTCTACTTTTAAGAAATCCAGAGACTGTTTCTTAACAGCAGCAACACAATATTTTGGCAGTACTGACTGTTCCTTTCCCCAAAAGTTACATAAATGGTACAAATGCAAGCAGTAAAAGTGATACTTTTTCTAAAAAGAACCAACTATATATTTGTTTTTCCTTTAACATGAAATATTTAAAGATATTAAGACAAAGTAAGCAATATTCTTAAATCCTATTATGGAATCAGAAATTCCCCATGTACTTTAAGTATTGAATATGGTGGTACCTATATGCAGACAACTCTTTACACATTCTTGTTATTAAAATTTGTCAGTTCCTCAAAGCACCCTGTAATTCTTCTAAAAATGTCCAGGTTTATGAAAAGAAAGTTAAGAAAAGCATAAAATGAAGTGACAGAATCACAAGATAGGGTTACATTAGTTAATATCACTAGAAATAGTATGTTAACTATAAAAGGAATAAGTCAAGTTGGACAAAGTGAGATATCTTAGAGAACTTGAAAGCTGAAGTTTCAAATAAATACATTGACTTAATTAGCCTGAATTCATTCATAAAATGGATAACACTACTATTAAGGTAATTCTAATGGTAATTTAAAAGCTAGCTTAAATATAGATGAAAATATTTTAAAAGAAGGTAACATAAAGGCCCTTTGCTAAGAACAAATAAGTGCTAAAATATATTCAAACTTTTCATTTTTGAACAACAGCAGTCTTAAAGTAAATTTATTCTATCATCCTAATTCCTGTTATTACCCCCAACAGGAATATTAAGCTTAAAATATTGTTTTGCTGAAATTAAGAACAGAGAATTGAGAACAAAGAAGTCTACGGTATTTTTCATTTAGTAATAATAATAATGGACATTTATTTGGTGGTGCTTCTTAATGTTTACAAAAAGCTTTACATAAAGTTCCTCATTTTAGTATTAAAAAATCCTATGAGATAAGAATCACAGATACGACCCCTATTTTATAGATAAGGATACTGAGGACAGAAATGCCAAGTGACTTGCTCCTAGTCACAAAGTTAGTAATTGTTAGAGGGAAAGTTTGAACACTAAGCTTCAGCTAATTCACATCCAACACTGCTTCCTCTACACATAATCTACTCCTCACTTTCATCATATCACAATTATTCTCCCACCACAATTACATACACTGATCTACTTCTAGGAAATTTACAATGAGAATTTACTAGAGTCCCACATTTCTTAAGTATTGCTTGTGAATGGAAGGAGGTTCACTGAACAAGTAAGTCACTCGGCCCTTTCAAGTGACAGATAAACTGATGCTGCCTAGTCTTAGCCTATTATCTTACTTAATTTACAAGCTGGAGGTAGAATTCTTAACCTAACAAGATATAGAAATGATCATGACAGATAAAAACAATTTCAGTTATTTTAAAAGTTTTAGGTGAACAAATTCAATGCAGCTAGAAGAAAGAAAGTTGTTGATTTGGAAAAGTCTTTGTTGCAAATATAAAGGTCTCATATCCAAGATATGTAGGAAATTTATATAAATATGCCAAAAAGTCATTCCCCTATAAATAGGTTGTCAAAGGATATGAAGAGGAAATTTTCAAAAGAAGGAATGCAAACTATCAACAACCATATGGATGCCCCAAATCATAAAAAAATTAAAACTGCAAATCAAAACACCTAAGATTCCCCCTCATAATCATCATATTGGCAAAAAATGACATAAGAGGGACCTAGATGATGTAACCACAAAAGGTATAAAAAATTTGTTATTTTAAAAAACATATCTGTAAAGCACTTTACCCATATTATTTCATTTGATCCTTAAAACAACCCTATGATGTAGATACTATTTTTATCCCCATATTATAGATGAGGAAACTAAGGCTTAGGTTAAAGGGTCACAGAATTAGTAATTGCCTGGGGTAGGATTCAAATTTTAGTGTTCCTGAATCTAACTCCAGCATTCTATTTACCATTTACCATTGAAGAATTAACCAGAAATCTACCAGCAACAGTATGATTTGTCATATAGTTTCATCAGGACACCACAAATAAAGAAATTTCATCTAGATTCATTTTAAAATAGCCTTTTAAGCATTATGAGTTTTTAGCACCATCGAAGAATCGTAATGATCTTAATTAATCTTATCAAACAGCATATTTGTAAAGGAATATGGTATAAATCAAAATCTCAATTAAAACAAAACCTGTAACCCTCACATGGGAAGATAAAGTAACTATCTCCCTTTTAATTGATGGCAAATAAACTAAATTTCTCACTTAACTCTCGCAGAATAAAACTCACTGCCTGCCTACTCAAGGATTTCCAGTGGTTCCCTATCATCAACAACATCAAATACAAATTCCTTTGTTTGGCAATCAAAGCTTTTCATAACCTACTCCCTTCCTATCTTTCCAGTTTTCTCACACACTCTTCTCTTCCATGCACTCCATGTCCAGCCATACTAGCCTACCTGCAGTTTCCTCAAACACAACACTTCCATCTCTCATCTCTATATCACTGTATCAACTGTACAAGCAAGGAATCCTCTGCCCCTTCACCTCTGCCACTCAATTTTCCTGAGTTCCTCCAAAATTCATAGCTGGACGGAAATGTAGCTGGAGGTATAGCCTAACCTGCTCAGTGACTTGCCCAGGTTCATATAGGCAGTAAGAGGCAAAGTGAAGGCTGTAATGCAGGACCTCTAACTATCTCATATTGATCTATGTTCAGTTACTTCTGTGGATCCTAACATCTAGGGGTGGGGTTGGGGGTGCAGGTGTCAAATGTACATGCTTGATGTATTTTTCTATTACAAGTCCCAATATATACCTAATGGCCAGCTATGAATCTACAACTGTGTGACCTTATCTGTCTTAAAGCACAGAATCCACAAAGACAATATGGCTTTAGTATATTAGAATGATGAATACCATGAAAATAAGAGTAGGACAAAATCTACCATTCTCTTGATTAAACATATTTTAGTTTTTGTCTGACTTTTTGTGTGTCATTATTTAAACTATCAGAAATCCTGACATAGACATCTAGCTCAAATTAGGAGATAAAGTGTTGTCGATGGAAACACAGAATAGAAATACAGAAAAACTTTGTTTAAAAAAAGAAAAAAGGATGATGACAAATTTATCATTACCAAATTTCTCAACCATAAAAAGCTATATTAGCCTGGAAAAGAGAAAACAACATTTCAAAGAATATTTCAGTATCATGATGCTGACTAAATTTTTTAAAATCACTAAGGTGAATCATTCAGTGCTTCATTAACTTGGGACATCTATGCTGTTTGGTTTTCCAACTGTTCTGCTATGAAAATCTATTTTTAAAAAATTATGTCATTCTATTTACAGTATCACCACCATTTACTATAACCACAATAATGAGTTGTTCTCTGAAAGGGTATGCTAAAATTAAGTCCAGAGATAAAAATCCTTGTTGTAATGATCAATATGTCAAGTGAAATTTCATACATTAAACTATAGTACACACAGGATAACATCATCAAACTAAAGGGAAATACTACTATAACACTAATGAAAATAAAATGATTATAACAGATTTTTACTTCCTCCTATGTGACGAGATCTTTCTCAGACTCTAAAAGGGCAATATCATCCCAAATGTCAGTGTTAGGATCATTGTTGTATGCCTGTGAAACACGGAGAATCTACCACTGTCATGCCAGGAAACTGAATCGCTTCCATCTGAACTGTCTTAGGAAGATTCTGAAGAACACTTGGCAGGATAAGATACCAGACACTCGAACTAAACTGCCAAGCGTTCAAACTATGCTGCAGAGAGTGCAACTTCAATGGGCTGTCCACATTGTTCAAATGCAAAATGTACACTTGCTAAAAAGACTATTTTATGGAGAACTTGCATGGCGCAGGCAATCACATGGTGGTCAGAAGAAGCAATACAAGGACACCCTCAAGGTCTGTCTTAAGAACTGTGGATTTGATTGGGTGACGTGGGAGACACTGGCACAGGACCACTCATCACTCACATCAAAGAAAGTGCTGTTCTCTCTAAGCAAAGCAGAATTGAAACAGCACAAAGGAAATGTAGCATGCACACATTTGGAGCGTCGACCCCAAATGTTCACTCGGACTATCTGTGCCCAACATGTGGTAGAGCATTCTAAGCTCATAGTGGTCTGATCAGCCACAGTCGGACACACTGAAACTTGACTTTGTCATGGCGATGTCATTTTGGTCCTCTTTGAGAACAAAGGACAACAACCAAGTTAGTATCATACTTTTCAAATGAAAGGACACATCCCTCCTTTCTTTTAATAAGCAATGAACTGCTTTCATTTGGTAAATGTTTTTTGTTGAAGTGGAGAGAGGTGTTATGTGGGTATTTGAGGGAAACCTGTTGAGTCTCAAAATAAAATGTACTAAATATTTTTTAACAAGGAAAGTGGGATTATTCATGAATGAGAATTCATAAATGTCAACCAGCTCAGCATGACCCTTGCTACACACTTCATCAGCCATGCACAGTTGCTGAACTGTTGTTAGCTGAATAAGCATGACTTCAAAAACACTCTGAATAGCAGCAGCAACAGCAACAGCAGTGAGGGTCATTCCTATTGTCCAGGGATCTCTAGATTACTTTGCTTGTGTACCTTATCAGAAAATAAATTTTTGAGCCATCCCTGTATGCTATATATCTACTTATTTGTAAGTTATATACATACACTGCTATACTAACAATTACCGTACATTATAAAACACAAACAAGAAATTTTAAAATGAGATAAAGATGAAATAACATTTGATTCTGAAGTCAACAGGAAGTCACTAGAGTTTATCAAGCAGGAAAAGGACATAGTCAGATCTGCGCTTCAGGAAAATAACTTTGGGAATTGTGTGGAGGATGGGATGGGTTGCAATAGGAAGAGACCTGTTAGGAAGCTACTGCAGTGATCCCGGAGGGAGAGAGGTATGCCAGCTGAGATGCTGGGAAGCTGCTAAGCAGCCCCCTGGCTTTGGAAACCCAGAGGCCGGCGCTTCTGTCTCTGGTAACAATGTGTGTATGTAACGGTCAGACAGTTGGGTCTGTCTGCTGATCTGTGTGTATGTTGCTTATGGTCAGGTGGTTGGACCTGTCTGTTGATTTATGATATATATGTATATATATATATATGTATATATACACACACACATATATATAAATTATATATATATATATATATATATATATATATATATATATATATATAGAGAGAGAGAGAGAGAGAGAGAGAGAGAGAGAGAGAGAGAGAGAGAGAGAGAGAGCGCTCATGGTTGGACAGCTGGAAGCCTGCTGGTCTTTATTTCTCTTCTTGTATTTTTCTCTATTAGTGAATGATACTATGTGTTTGAGTAAAAGAAATTGTTAACCCCTCAAAAGTTGCCTTTCCTTTTAGAAAAGCAGATCTAAGGACCTGTGATAGCAGGCTTTCCCCTGTATGTGGGATTCTTACTGTTACACTGATCTAATCAAACCTCTACATTTTGCAAATGAGATACCTGAGGTTCTGAAAAGTTAAGTGATTTGCCTACAGTTACACAGAGAGTAAAGTAGCAGACCAGACTCTCACATCCAGATCTTATGAATCTTAATTCGGTTCTCTTCCTCTTAAAATAAAGCTGTTAAGAGATGGAAATATCTTCCTTTCACAAGGATTGACCATATAGAGAATATAGTTTCTAATACATTATTTTTATTTTGAGCACCTGTTTGTATGTTATTTTTTGTAAAGTGAATGATTTAAAAATTTAAAAATATTTATTGAATCCTTCAGTGGAAATTTCAGTTACTTTTTCTGGCCACCCCTCCCAAGTCCAGCCCTCTAACAGGATGGAGTCCTGTTGCAAAAATCCTTCATCTTTCAAAAACAACCCAGGTTTTATATTTTATTACTTTAAAATCGGAAGAAGCAAACAACATCCTCAACAACATATTCTTCGGGGAAGGTTTCTAATTGTAGGCCTGAATGAAAATTGGCCAAAACAACATTTTGCCCCAGGGAAAATGCCAGAAATGAAAATTTAAAGTAACACATAAAGAATTTATTTCTTGATATGAAAATGATACAACAAGAAAATTCTTCATATTGTGTTTCCATAAAATTAAAGTATTTATTTATCTTGAGCAGATCTCTTTAGTTCTTTAGGATGTCATAATCAATTGCACTAAAATCTACTTGGACATTTAAAAATGTGTGTGTGTGTGTGTGTTTTTTGTCTACACTCATAATGGAAGCAAATGCTAAATTTCATTTAGAGGTTAGTGAAAATGAAGGTTGTTATTTCCCCCTCCACTCCAAGATTTCAACATTCAGTTAGAAAATAGCAAAAGATGATGCATTTAGAACCCAGCTATATGACATTTTAGAACTAGAGTGGGACTTCATACCTGGATTGATTGGGACCAATATTAATTGGATGTTTGTTAAATTTGTCAAGCATCTATCATTTCCTTGAAGCACGCAAAAACATAGATCACTAGCTACCTATAATTTGCAGCTTTCGAGGGGTTTGAGGCTTAGAGACTGTTAGGCAACCTGCCTATAGTCACAAAGCTATCACATGTCAGTGGGGAAATTTGAACAAAGATCTTTTTGATTCCAAATCCTGCACATCATTCACTATACCATGTTACCAGATAAACTATCGTCACTGATTAATAACTCAGATAAGTAAGGCCTAGCTGTATCTGTTTTTAAAACTCAAAGGGGAAATCAGAAGAGGATCTGATAAGGGTATCCCCAATTAGCTTAGGACATAGACCTGAGACTGATAACAAAACTGGAGCTGGGTGATGTTGCCTGAATGAAAGCAAGCATTTATTAGTTAAAATGATATATGGATATGCTACCAGACATTTAATGTGGTGATCCCACAAAGTAAGTAATCAAAGGAACCCATGAGATTTATGGCTGAAAACCAATGGGTTTGGGAGTTGAGGAAGAAGAAGGTTACACAGGGAGAGGCTTCAATGTCCATGGGTATAAGCAGAGTATTCAGCATCATGGAGAAGGAAAGAACTTCCCTCCTCAGGAACACTTTATCATCTAGTTAAGATTTAACTGGAGATAATAGTTTGGTCTTTAAAAAAAATAAAAAGTAATCTATTTTCCACAGTTGGGGCAGGAATAACCCATTTCCCCAGAGGTACAGAACAGTGAACAAGTATTTAACCCCTCCAGCAACATGCGGAACAGGGTAGACAATAGATTGACACTGGGGCATGAAATTTTCGAAGCCTAATTCTCCTTCCTCCACACCCTTTTCTTTACAAGACTAGAGAAGTAAGATCATGAAAACGAGAGTGACACTGATAAACTATCAACGCTGGAGAGTGCCAATTAGTAACTTTTATAATTTAAAAAAATTTTTTTTTAAATGTTTTGTTTCTGTTCTCTTTCCTTTGTGTTTACCATTCCTTAGTGTTTCCGTTGTGACCACTAAGACTGGGTGAATTTTGGCTCTAGGGATTAGCAAAGAACTAGTGTTTAACTATTGTGAAATAAGGTAGGATCAGGGCAAGTTTAAGTGGCATTTGCTTCTATTATTATAAAGTAGCAATAAATTAACACATTCAGAATTATTTGAGTCTGAGTAAGATTTTAGTATATGCAAATTTTTAGTGCTTTTTCTATGGACCTAGCTAAATTATTAAAAACAATTTTTTTTTATTCCTTAAGTATATAAAAATAAAGACTTCTGCTCTTAAATTATTTTATAAGAAATTTTTTTCACACATATAAAACAAGACCTGAATGAAGTCAGTTGGTCGATCCTTTAATTTATGAAAATACTCTTTAGTTTCTCACAAGACTTAAAATACTTTAAAATCATAATATAATCTTAAGAACAAAGAGATAAAAACCAGTTTATCTGAAATATTTCAAAACAAAATGTAGCTTACGCCTTTCAGTAACACTTTAGTCAAAGATGATAATTTAAAAGTATTTGTATGTGTTATCTTTTCAAAAAGAGACAAAAAAGAAAAATGATGCTCATGGTTAATCAATCAAATACGCAACAAAGGCAACTCTCTATGAATCTAATTTGGCAGAGAAGGTATAACCTACTTTAGGAGAAGAAATGTCCTTACCAGAGAGTTCCCTATACCAGTAAAATCAGAGGTCCAATTCCTAACCCCTGATCACTAAAAAAAACAAAACCATAAATCAATATGAAGACAGAAACAGGGCTTATTAAAAAAGATATATTTACAGAAAATAATAAAAAATGAGATATTATATTTTCTTATCCAGTTACTATTGGTCTATCTAGAGGGTAACTCTGTTTTCCACTGAATCGAACATGAAGATTTAAGGAAATGCTCTAGTACATAGTAACTAATTATTTTTGTGTATAATTACTACATACAATACTGAGAGACAAGGCAGAGCGGGCAACCATAAATACCTGGGGGTTACGAGTAGGAAAGAGGAGGATCAAATAAGGGATATTTTTTAATACTACTTTTTATAAGTTCACATATTTGTAAAGACAAATTTCTGTTCTCTGCAGTATATTAGGTATTTTGTGATGTCAAGTTGTAAGTGTGAAGGTTCATGAGGAACTCACAAATGCTCTGTCCCAGCTCAGATGAATATATGTGCTTTTCACATAATATTTTGCAAAAAACTAGCATGTACATTTTTAAAATACCAAGGAGAGAAATCTGTTGAAGAGAAAATTAGAATAATTGCACAAGATAAGGATTTGAAATCTAGAAAAGTAATTATCATTAAGACAACAAACTCATAAAGGCTAATATTCCATAAAGACTGTTTTAAAATAAAATCCCAAGGACTTAAGTAAAGTCAGCAAGCATTTATCAAGTGCTTACTATGGGAAGGAATGGCTGGCAGCTAGGTGAACAGAGTCAGGCCTGGAGTCAGAAAGACGCATCTTCCTGAGTTCAAATCTGGCCTCAGACACTTAGTAGCTGTGTGACCCTGGGCAAGTCACTTAAACTTGTTTGCTTTAGTTTTTTCACCTGGAGAAGGAAATGGCAAACCACTCCAGTGTCTTTGCCAAGAGAACCCCAAATGGGATCACACAGAATCAGACACCATAGAAACACAAACAACAACCAAAGGGCAAGCCCTGTGCTAAGTGCTGGGGATACAAAGAAAGGCAAAAACAGTCTTTGCCCTCACAGACCTTACATTCTAATGGAGAAGACAACATGCAAAAACAACGATGTACACCCAAGACATATCCAGGGTAAAATGAAGGCAATTTTAGAGGGAAGTCACTAGCACTGGAAAGAACTAGGAAAGGCTTCTTGCAGGAAGGAACATTTGAGCTAAGTTAAAGGAAAATACAGAACTATATTTTCAAAGAATTCTCTAACTTTTTTACCTTTCAAGTAGGTACAAAAATTCACCATCTCACCAAAATTTGGCTCTCTTGACCTTAAGACACAGTTAAAATCACTAAAAGCAATATGAAAAAACTCATCTGAAATATGCAACAGTACCCTAGACTCTACTGACATTTCATCTTTTTCTGTTAAGGTTTACCATCTTTTCAGTTAATGCTACACCATTCTGAATACAGGAGGTAAAGCTTTTTTCCCAAATCTTTCCTGAATAAAACTTGATGACAGCCTGCATTTGATTTTTTTTTCCAGCGCATACCTATATTTTTTTTCTTTCAAAGAGATCTCATTGTAGGGGCACAGACTATATTTGAAATAACATGATAAAGAGCTGGAAAGAACCTCAGTTACCATTTAATCTACCTCCCTTATTTTACAGGTAAGAAAAGTCAGGGTCAGAGAGGTTAAGTCACTCATCCAAGGTCACACAGGTAGTAAGTGGCAGATCAGGGATCTGAATCCAGGTCCTCAGATTCTAAATTGAAAACTTTTTTTTAAAGTATTCCATGTAGCCTCCACATTAGAAGAGGCTGTATCCAAAGTGAAATACATAGCTCAGAGGAAGATCTTACTATGGATAGTAAAATGATACTTGGTGAAGATAACAATGAAGGTTAAAGCTTCAAATTTGTGAAGATACTAATTAATAAAGAAATGCACTTAAGAATGATAAATGATTGTAACAAATTGATTCTTACTGTGTTTCATCTTATGGAAGTCTCCAACTCTATCCTTTGAAGCCTGCTTTAATAAGTCTGTCTGAATTTTGTGTTCATTTTCGTTCTCCAAGTTCGGACCAGGAATTAAACGCTGTAGAGGATTGGGAGGGATCTGCTTCAAAGTGTCAGGGTTTCCATTGTGGCTAACATGCAAATCTGTAGCATAAAAACATCAGGTTAATTTTATATTTTGAAAAAGTCCACCATTTCACAACAACTAAATGATTCGGATTAAGAAAACTTGACTTCGTAAAGTTTGGCCCTAATGTGACTTTCTCCTCCTGGCCCTGTTCCTAGTTTCTGGACTTCATAACCGTACTTCTTGCCTCATGCTGGAACTTCCTTCAGAGCTTGCAGTCCTGTGGCCTCTTGGTCCTGAAATATCCAACCACTTCTGTGGTCTTTTCAACCTGGAACATCTGTCTGGTCTCCTTGATGAGTTACTGCTGTGTGGCCTTCACTCCCCTCCAGGCTGCCCATCTCCCACAACCACCCCCTTCAGCTATTCTGTGGTTATGCCCCCCATCAGAGGCAAAGACGGCCTTTCTTTTTGCTTGTACTTATATCCTTAGTGCTTAGCACAGAACATAGTAAGGGCTAATAAATGCTTTCCTTCTTTCCTTTTCACCATTTTATTATTTATTGCATTATCCCAAGCTATAAATATGCTTTCAGATATTCATTACTGGTATGCTGTTCATTACCAAGTGTACATCTATAGCACTGATTACCAAAATTCTCTCTAGAATCAAAAGATTAACATGGTAGAGTTATCTTTTTCCCTAAAAAATTTTCTGTACCAACATCTAATTTTCAATTTACTCACTGCAGGTCACCCTTACTTGAGACATGATTTGGCCATGAAACTGAATAAACCTACCTGATCTACATGAGATGAGTCATGTTCAATGCATATTAGAACCATACTCCGAGATGCTAATAGCACACAATAATAACAAACACTTGTGTGTGTGCGATATGGGTATGGTACCTCATATGGCCATTCTGACTTTCTAAGTGGTTTCAAATAGATTACAATATTGTGTATAAAACAAATATGTCAAGCTCCTTCTAACAAGGTCTTTCGAAACTATGTGAAATGGTATTCATCAGTAATCAAGGCAAGGCTGTAAAAGCCCATTCATTAGTAACTTTCTAATGTTCTCATTCTTGGAAATCATCAGGGAGCAAAGATACTTTAGCACAGAGTTTCTTAATCTTTTTTGTGTCATGGGCTCCTCTGGCAGTCCAGTGAAGCCTTGGATGTTACTTATACTCATAACGGAAAGAAATTAAAAATTTCAATTAAAGGTTAGTAAAAACAAAGATGTAATCTTTTTTCCCATCCAAATGCAGGGACTCCACGAAATCCAAGGAGTATATGGAGCCCAAGTTAAGTATTTACAAAAAAGAATGTGCAGTAGACATGGGAAGAATGAATTAAAAGGTCATTATTTTTTAAAATACAGTTTTAAGAGAGAGTGTTGTGTTTTTGGTGTTCTATGAGCAAAAAGGGGGTGAACAAAGTATTTTATGAATCTATGACCATAAATATCTTTTATACTTTATTAGCATATAGTAATGGCCAGGATACTATGCTAGGTTTTATTTTGGAAAATTACTTTAAATTAAAACACCATTATTCTCTGACTCATCAGTGATCAAACTTTCTTTGTTTCTTGAGATCCAGGAGTCTTTCAGCTAAGGCATCAGTAATGAGCAAAAGGATGTGTCGCACAATCTGATGAAGTGGTACAATAAGTGGTAAAGCAGATCGTCTTTCAAAACTGAATCTGACAAGCTGAATAAGTATTCAGTCTTCTGATTTGCAAAACAAGCAAGGACACTCTTGTGGTAAAATACACTTTGAAAATAACCCACGAATATGGGTGTTCATGTCTTCATTCTTCTCTAAAATAGTGGTTCCAAATGGGTACAGAAGACAAACCTAATGTAAATGATTACTATTTAGTCTAGTCAGGATATATTTAGTATTCAAGTAATTTTAACCCAATTTTCAGATTGGGTTCAGATTATACTTCAAAATATAAAATTTACATTAACTGAAAAGATAACCTAATGTGTTCAGCGCTAAAGATCAGAAAAATGTATGTCCTTTATTTAAGAGAACATCTTAAATGCCTGTAAGCTACCATGCCTTTAGCCAATATGCAATGAAAAATCCTAACAGAAGATGGGAAAATGTAAATACTACCTGACAGTGTGCTTTAAAAACTGGCTATATTTCCTAGTTCTCAAAAAAAAAAAGTTGATTTCATTAGTTTCAAAACTGGTCATGAAACATAATTATGAGTAAAAGTGCATACCTGGTGCCATATTTGGGGGATGGGGCTCTCCTGTTGGAGAATGTACATTTTCTTGATGACTTTCATGCTGAGAAACTGAAATAAGGGGCTTCTTTAAAGCTAAAGAAAACAAATAGACAAAAACTTTATTTTTGTCAAACAACCGGATATGTATCTACTACAGAAGATTATGTTCTCAGCATTATGTCATGAGGCGTGTTTTCATTTTTAAAATTTTTTGAAATTTGACAGATTTATTTTGATATATTAGACACTTTCCAAAAAACACTGAAATATCACATGCCCCCAAATACCTTCCCCTAAATAATCCATCAAATGTTAACAGAAAAGGAGGCATGCATTTAATTCTGACAATACTACAGAGTACTTTCAGTACTATAGTACTATAATACTACAATGTAGTAAGCAGTACTATAGTACTACACTAATTATTTACTGAGTTTTTGTTATTTCACTATGCTGACTTTATTTACGTTATTGTACTTGTTATGTATACTTTTATTTGTCTTAATTTTACAAAGCTTACTGGTGAAATATTTGAAATTACAAAGACTTGGATATTCATGCACTCATTTATTATATCATCTGCCACATATTAAAGTAATCAACAAAAGGAAGTGTTCAATCACAGTGTTCCCTAGAGATCAATGTGAACAACATATGCTAAACTCAAAATCTAGAAGCTATTTAACCTGAATATACATGTCCACAGCTTCTTCTGCATCCAACCTCTTCTCTCTACTCAGATATTTTATTACCTTATACATTAGTTCAGGTATCCATCACCTTACACCTTGTTTACTACAACACTCAAATTGGGCTCCTGGGTCAATTTTTTCATTATTCCAGTCCATCCTACATAATGCTGCCAAAATTAATCTCCTTAAATATAGATCTGATGATGTGACCAGGGAAATCTCTAGGGGCTTCCCAATGCAAGGATAGAATAAAATGATGATAGAATAAAATACAAACTTTTCTGTTTGTTTTTAAAAGTTCTAGATAATATACCCCCAATCTGTATTTTCAGACTTACTGAATATCATTCCTAGGCCCTCTGTGATCCAGGCAAATTTCCTTTCCCTCTTCTGTACCTCCCATAATGACATTCCATCTCCCACCTTTATGCTTTTGCACTGGCTGCCCAATGCCTCATCCATCAGGCTGGGAATTCAGTCCTTCCTCATCTCTGCCTCAAAGAATCCTCTCTTCAAGATGTTGCTCCAACACTAACTTAGATGTGAAGCTTTGCCCCTTTATCTATTTCCCAAGTCAGTTGTTTCTACTAGCTTCTACTTGGTTCATTCTAATTTTCAGGGAGCTGGTTGCTTGAGTAAGGTTTTGTATTTCTTGTGCAATATTGTTCTCTTTCCAGTTCTTTCTTCCATAGCTCCCATTTCTTTTTCAGTTTTTTCCTCTAACACTCATCTCAATTGTAAAACTTTTTTTTGACTCTCGCTTCATCTCTTCCAAGAACTATAGTTGAATTTGTGGTAGTCTAAATGTGCATGGGTATACATATGTGTGTGTGAGGCTTTCTTAGAGATGTTTTAGAGTTATTATTTTCTGCTGAGTTTATCTCTTGAACGTCTGTCACAATAATAGCCTTTTTGTTACTCTTCTAGCTTGCTTCCTGACTTTGGCCTTTTTATGCTAGGTATAGGCTCTGCACACTGCACAAGGAAATGTCTTGACTGGTCCTGTTGCTGAATCCTTGGAGTAGTAAGAGATGAAATATTTCAGGATGTCAGGGACAGCTCAGATCAAAAATATGAAAGTTTTCAGCGCTCTCACAGTGTCTGACACAAGGAAAAATTGGATTTCTGCCTACCTGGTCTGAGCTTTTCTAGCTCCTGACTTGGGTTTGGGTCTGAGCAACATGCTTGTGGCCTTGTCCTCTATTTGAGTTTCAGTAGACTGATACTGGAGACACTGTCAGCCTCCTGGGAAGCTCTGTTTGTTCAGAATGACACAACTGCAGGGTACCCTTTGGTCTGGGATTCCTGCTCTACTGCAGGCTTTGGAGCAGGCCAGAGGATGAACTTGAGATGCTGCTCTACTCTTTCAGGTGAAGCCACACAAACGCTGCTTGCTTGTGAACTTGTTGCTTTTTTGGTACACAGCTTAGGGCATGCAACTGTTCCTCACCCTAGAATGCCACTCATTGATACAGGTCCTTCTTGGTTAGCCCTGGATCCTATGACCAGGAACTAAGATGCGAGCAACAAGGCAGCCAGTGTGCACAAGCTTAGCTCCCTCTACACTGGATCAAGGGCTTCTTCTTGCCCTCATGCACAACAACTTTCTGGGGGTTGGACCCCATTCCCAGTGGCCACAGACCTCTCTATCTCTTTCCTTATGCTGATCAGGGTTGGAAATATGACCCACCATTGTTTTTTTCCTGAATTTCCTGATCAGGACTTGGTTTGGTGTATTTTCTTGATGCTTGGAAGATTTGTGGGGTTGACTTTGGTTGTACTGCTACTTGATCATCTTAGCTCCATTGTTCTATATATCATTATAAATATATCTGTCATTCTAATGAGGAAGATTCTTACTTGTGAGTAGGTATTATTTTGTTTATTGTACTTCTATCCCCAACACTTAGCACAGTGTCTGGCACATAGTGGGTAGTGATCATTATTTTATCAACCACAGCAGCTAGCTCAACACTAGGCTAGCCCCAACAAAAGAAATGTAACTTAATCTGACATTATGTGCTCTCCTTCATATCTGGAATCCCCCATTTCTGAAATGAAAGGAGGAAATTGGATTCTCATATCTCTTCTTTTTCCCCAACGGAAACATTAAAAAGGCTGCAGTAACACCCACTTTGTTATTAGCACCCTAAACATAATGGGACCATTCATATGACCTACAGCTGATGTCTCCTATACATGTTGTCTCCTTCACTAGAATGTGAACTTCTAGGGGCAGGTAGGTGGCACAGTGCATAGAAGAAGGAACAGTTATATATTGATATGATCATATTTCTAATGCAAAGGTTCTTGGAATAGGATGTACAAATCTCTTCATGGATAGATTTCAGGGAGTCTGTGAACTTAGCTGGGTAAAGATTTAGAGGGCCTTGGTATCAGGAGGACCCAAGTTCAAATTTGGCCTCAGACACTTGGCACTAACTAGCTGTATGACCCTGAGCAAGTCACTTAACCCTGATTGCCCTACATTAATAAATAAATAAATAAATAAAATGACCAGACTCACTGTTCAGCATAGTGCTTTGTACATAGTAGGTGCTTAATAAATGCTTTTTCATTCATTCATGCATTGTTAGGAATGAAGTTTGGACACTGTAATTTCTTAGCATTTATTAAAATTTTTAAACAGACTTTTCTAAAAACTAGATGTGTGATATGAGAAGCACTGCATGCACATAGTAAGGTTGCTTACAAAATTATTAAGTGCAAAAAGCTTCATTTGACAGTAGAAACAGCATAACCTAGAGTTAATGATATGCTCAACGTAATGCTTAGCAAATAACAAGCAAGGTACTTTTGGGTTGTTCCACTTTCAGATAAAATGGAGAGGAGAATTAGCAATATATATGGAGACTTTTTTAACACATTAATGAGAAATTAAGATCTTCCCATTTTTTAGTGTAAGTAGATAAAGCTACAGATGAAGTTAAAAATTTGTTAATTTGTAATGCTTGACATCAAGAATGACGTTAGGGAAGATTTCTTCCCTTCAAAACCTACTGATGCAATGCCACCATGATGACAGAGAAATTTTCATTATAATCAGCAGATTTTAAAAATTTAAATGATAGGGATAATCAAGATGGCAGCGTAAAAGCAGGGACTTTCTTGAGCTCTCCCGCAAAGCCTTCCAAATACATGTAAAAAATGACTCCAAACAAATTCTAGAGCTGAAGAACCCACAAAATGACAGAGTGAAACAAACTCCAGCCCAAGACAACCTGGAAAGTCAACAAGAAGGGTCTATCACACCGGACCGGGAGCAGAGCACAGTCCAGCATTGGCCACACCAGCAAAGATGGGGCTGGAGCAGGACTCAGGGGACTGAATCATTGGCAGCTGTGGCAGTTTACACACATCTCAACCTACAAATGCCAAAAACATCAGTGGGGAAAACAATGTGAGACCTGAGTGAAAGAGGAGCATATGGTCTGGCTGGGTCCAACCCCAGCCCCAGTGTAGTGGTGGTGGTGGTGGTGGCCAGTGGCAACAGCAGTAGAATTAGCACAGGCTGCTTCCAGAGCTCTAGGTGCAGATGGTGGGGAATGGAGTGGCTGATACAAAATGCCTGAAGCCTGGGGCAATGTACCCACCCCTCACCCCTGCTTCCACTGGAAGCAGAGTCCTACCTTGAGAGTTAGAAAATCAAGTATTTGGTTGGGAAAATGAGTAAATATCATAAAAAAACCTCAAGACTATAGAATCTTACTTCGGTGATGCAGAAGATCAAAACATATGTAAGAAGACAACAGTTAAATCTCCTACATCAAAAGCCTCCAAGAAAAATATGAATTTGTCTCAGGTCATGGAAGAGCTCAAAAGGGAATTTGAAAATCAAGTAAGAGAAATAGAGGAAAAATTAGCAAGAGAAATGAGAATGATGCAAGAAAATCAGGAAAAATGAGTCAACAGCTTGCTAAAGGAGACCCAAAAGATACTGATGAAAATAGCACCTTAAAAAATAGACTACAATTGATAAATGGTCAAAGAATATGAACAGACAATTTTCAAAGGAAGAAATTAAAGATATTTATAATCATATAAAAAATGCTCTAAATCACTTTTGATTAGAGAGATGCAAATCAAAACAACTCTGAGGTACCACATTACATTTATCATATTGGCTAACATGACAAAACAGGATGATGATAAATGTTGGAGATGATGTGGGAGAGTTGGAACACTAATTCATTGTTGGTGGAGCTGTGAGCTCATTCAACCATTCTGGAGAGCAATTTGGAACTATGCCCAAAGGGCTACAAAAATGTGCACACCCTTTGACCCAACAACATTGCTTCTAAGACTGTATCCTCAAGAGATCATAAAAATGGGAAAGGGTCCCACATGTACAAAAATATTTATAGCAGCCCTCTTTGCGGTGGCCAAAAACTGGAAATCAAGGGAATGCCCATAAATTAGGGAATGGCTGAATAAATTATGGTATATGAATGTAATGGAATACTATTGTGCTATAAGAAATGATGAACAAGAAGACTTCAGAGAGGCCTGGAAAGACTTATATGATCTGATGCTGAGCGAAAGGAGCAGAACCAGGAGAAATTTGTGCACAGCAACGACCACAGTGTGTGAGAACTTTTTCTGGTAGACTTAGAACTTCATTGCAATGTAAGGACTTAAAAAATTCCCAACAGTCTTTTAAGGCAAAATGCCTTCCACATCCAGAGAAAGAACTATGGAATTCAATCGCAGATTGTAGCAGATCATTTTCTTTTGTATTACATTTTGGTTTGTTACATGATTTCTCCCATTCATTTTAATTCTTCTATACAACATGACTATGGTGAAAATGTATTTAATAGGAATGTATGTGCAGAACCTATATAAAATTGTATGCAGTCTTGGGTAGGGAGGGGGGAGGTGGGAAAAGGAAGGGGAAGGAGAGGGAGGGAAAGAAAAAATCTAGGTTGTATGGTAGTGATTGTGGAACACTGAAAATAAATTAAGAAAAAAGAATCACAGGGTCTAAAGTAGGAGACAACATGAATGAATCAATGAATCAAGCAAGCATGGATCAAACACTGTGCAAAGCACAGTGATAAGCACTGAAAAGACAAAGAGAAAAGCAGGAGAGCTCCTCCTCTCAAGGACTACACAGTCTAATGTGGGAAGTTTTCATGAAAAGTTTTCAGCTGCAAGTCAGATGGGAAAGTCACATGGCACTTACAATGCAGTGGGCAAAGCAGATGTCAGTGTCTCTTCTTTAATGTCATTTTGACTGATAAAATCATATCACTGTCCAATGTAGAACCATTTGATCAAGAATTTTGATGGCAAGAACTTTCCTCTCTGACTCTTCAACAGCTTTGACTGTAGCATCTGCAAGAGCAGGTTTCAGGCTGCTTCCCATAGGTGCTACTTCCCAGAATGATGAATGAACTGGGCTGGAAGCATTTCTTAGCTATGGATGATGACGGTCCCCAGATGACAACAGATCTTGTTTGAATCATCTGCACATATGAATACTGATAGGGTATGGGACTTTGACCTAAGTCTATAAGAAGATGGTAAAAGCTTGTAAATTGCTCAGATGTTTAGGCAGTAGGACTAAACATCTGTAAGTAAGTAGAAAAACCTGCTAATGGTTATAGCTACTCAAAAAATAATGGTGATATTTACTGATGGTTCCTGAGGCATGTCTGTGAACTGGTATCCTTTCAACCTTGGAGTTCCAAATACACAAAAAAGAGAAGAGCCCTCTATAGCCCAACTTCTCTCTTATCCCACCACCCTTAGGGGATATACCGATATACTAGTTCAGTATTCCACATTTGACCCATGTATGATCACATGCCAAGAAATATGATATTACTAAAGGATCAGAGATTTACAAGTAGAATGAACTTAGAGTCCATCTAGTCTAACTTCTTCATTCAACAGAAAAAAAATTGAGGCTTAGAGCAGTAAAGTGATTTGGCTGAAATAACATAGGTAGTAAATGGCAAAGCCAGGTCAAACACAGGGTCTTAATGGTAAAAATGTAGTTCTCTTTTCATTGCGTGGTAGTGCCTCCTTTAAAAGTCTGAATTATGTAACAAATGTGTCATAAGATATTTGTACATTTTTTCATTATCATTTTCAAAATAATATCACTAAGATAAAGGGTATATACAGTTTAACAACTTGAAGATTATAGTCCTAAAACGTTTTCCACACTAGCTAGAAGAATTCAATTTTGTGGCAAATATGAAGAAAAATGCTTATTTTTATGAATTGATTTCTACAATATGATCTCCTGGAAGAATATTTTAAATCTAAATTCACTGAGTGTGATGTTTTTTATAATAGGCATTTGTCAATATCTCAAAGACACTGTGATTTTAATGGCATGGAAATTGCCTTCTCTGAATGCAGATCACAATATATTATAAATTATGTCTCAGTTACCTGAGGCATAAGATTTCTTAAAAATATTTAATGTTATATATTGTTTTCAGACCTGTGATTTTATTGATGTAGAGAGATTCCCAATGAAGCAACTCCCTCTACCAATGCAGACTATCAACTTCCTCCACAATTTACTGTCTTAGAGAGTTGCCTATGGCACTGAGAAGTTATATGACTTGGCCATAATCACAAATATTATCAGAAATGCAATGATGCTATCTGCTTTACCATACTGTTTCTCTAAATTGTAACAAACCAACAGGATGGCATTTTAGTACTTTGTAGACAACGCTAGACATGTACCACTTTCCTTCTTTACACACGCTCTGCTCTTTATAGAAAGAATCTTTACAACAGTGATTAACCAAATTATTTCTTTAAAAAAATCTACCACATTTTCTCTCCCTTGATTCCACTCCTCCCCCATCAAGAGAAGCATAAATACTATACCTTTCTTCTACATAACTTGGCTTTCTCACTAAGAACCAATATCCCCTTTTCAGTTATCCTAGTTTTAATCTTTGATTTTATGATGTACCTTTCCACTCTCTAGTCTCCTCCCCCTGGAGACTGCATCTACTTCAGTGGCTTCAACTCAGTTTAAATTTCTTTAGCCCCAATAGACTGATTTCAAAATTTTGGCTACAAACACTTTTTTTCTAAAGGTCACCACTAGGGGGAGTTTTAATCCATGCTGTGCATTTAATGACTTCTCTAGAGTGGGCACTCACACTGTAAGAACAGCGTTTTCAAATAACAGATTTTGCTAACATATATATTCCTAACTCCCAAGGATATCTAAAATAGCATCTAAGTGAGTACGCTAGGGCTGTTAAGTATTACTGGAAGCAATCACAAAGTTATACTGAGTGAGAAGATTCTAAATTCATGTTCTCTAGCCACAGGTATGACTTCTGCTTCTGAGCAAACCTTTTATTCAGATCTTACAAAAATCCTTCACCAATCTCCAAAGCAACTGTTCCAAGGCTTTTTCTCTATTCTGAAATCCCCAGATCCATTGATGGTTCCCTCCCACACCAAACAAATAACTTCTTTCGTTTTTTACCAACAAGAATAAAGCCATACAACACTCATTTATGGAATGTCCTTCAAAACTTCTGAGACTACATATAACCTTTCCTTCTCTATTTTTTTTGGAAGAAAAAAGACTAACCTTACCAAGATCACCAACTGGTTCTTCATCCCATATCCACAGGAGATTGAATGTTGACACTTGAAGCCAGAGGAACATTCCAATCTTCACTTCTACTTTACTATTTATTTGGCTTGGGGCAAGTCACTTCAGAGGAGCGATCTTTCTAAATGGCTTCTGAGGCTCCTTCCGTAGCTCCAGATCTTTGATCCTACCTCTCAAGTAATTGCACCCCCTTTAATCTTTCCTGCTACTGGCTTCTTTTTGTTTACAGGTTTACATAGTCAGGATTCCCCAATTTAAAATATTCTTTCCCTCAACTGTTTTACTCTGCTTGAGTTAAATCACATCTCTCTCCTCTCTTTGAGTGAAAGCTTTCTTGAAAAAATAGTCCCTCCTTAATAATCCCTTGCAATCTGGCTTCCATCTCCATCGTTCGATTCAAACTGCTCACCTTCTAACTGCCAAACAGAGTGACTTTTTTCCAGTCCACATCCTTTTTTTAAAACTTATGTGCAGCAGAAATATCTTCTTCTTCATAAGACTATGTCTCTGGCCTGTGGGACACTAGATACTCCTAGTTTTACTGTTACCTCACAGATTATTCCTCTGCTCTCCTTAGAGGTCCTACTTCTTTCTTTAGCACCCCTTTCCAAAAATTCTAAGCTGTTCCCCCCTGCATCTGATTCTATGGTCTGTACACTTCCCACTGTATTCTCTCCCAGCTAATTACTGTGCCTTCAACTACATTTATATGTCCATATCCCAAATTTTAGGCTCTGAGCTCTAGACCTGTATATCCAACTGCTACCTGAATGTTCTGCCAACAGCTCAAATAAACATCTCAAAATAAGTCACTGTATTTACTTCAAAACTAGTTTTTTTCTAGGGGAAAATCTAGTTTTTCCCCATGCCTGTTAATGGCACCACTATCCTGCCAGTTACCTGTACCCCTCAATATTTCTTGAATTAGCTCCCTTCTTTCCATTACCATGCTACCACTTTCTCTAGTCTGTACCCTCATTACCACTCACCTTGCCTAGTCTCCCAACCAGCTTCTGTTCTTCCAGCCTTCCCATTAATCTATTTTCACACTACTGCCTGATTAATATCCCTAATACACAGATGTAATCAAGAAACTCCATTGTGCTCTAACCATGCTTTCATGCAATGACTCCCTATTGACCATGAAGTAGAAACTCCTTAGCCTGACATTCAAAACCCTCCTATGTCTGCCTCCTAGCTTCCTTCAAGACCCAGTAAAATTCCTACTTTCTACAGGAAGCCTTTTCTGATCTTAATGTCAGTGCCCTCCTAGTACCCCACCTGCATTCAACTGGTGAATGGGTGAACAAGTTGTAGTATATAATTGTAATGGAATATTACTGTGCTATAAGAAATGATAAGCAGGCTAATTTCAGAAAAACCTGGAAAGACTTATATGAACTGATGTACAGTAAAGTGAGCAGAACCAGGAGGATATTGTGTACAGTAATAATACTGTAAGATTAATTGTGAATGACTTAGCTATTCTCAGTAATACTATGATCCAAGACAGATCCAAAGGATTCATGATGAAAAATGCTACCCACCTCCACAGCAATAACTGATGGAATCCAAATGCAGATCAAAGGGTACTATTTTTCACTTTGTGTATTTTTTCCTTTGGGTCTATGTCTTCTTTCACAATATGACTAATATAGTAATATTTTGTGAGAGTGAATATGCATAACCTATATGAAATTGCTTACCATCTTAGGGAGGGGGCGGTAAGGGAGGAAAAAAGAAAATTTGGAACTCAAAAATTTGTTTAAATGAATGTTAAAAATTGTCTTTACATGTAAGTGGAGGAAAAATAAAATATTATTTTAAAAAAAGAAGAGTCTTTTGTTGTGATAACAACTGGCAAAGATTCTCTATAATCAATATATTCTCCCAAATTATTTTGAACTGTTATGCAGAATAGTGGGGATTCCTTCTCAGTCTGAATACTGTACTACATCTCCTCTAGCACATTGGTAAATATTTTTAGTGAGCATATGTATCCCTGTTTGATGCCTCACCTAATGTTTGTCATCAGAGGCTCATCAAACAACATTATTTCTGTTTACATCTTCCAAAAGATCCTGAGTGATCTTGTCATATGAAAAGTATACTTTATTGTAAAAGAGTCTAAATGGCCATTTTTTTGTTCTACTGAATTGAATGCTTTTATGTTATCAAAAAACAATAAGTACAGTGGCTCTGCATCTTTCAGTCAATTGTGAAACTGTAAAGATGTGGTTTTGGATACTGTTTGAAAAAAATCTGCTTTTCTCTACTAATGTCATTAAGAATGCTTTCTGTGTATGTGTATGTATTAAAAACACCTTCATGCATTCATGACAACAAATATTTATTAAATGGTTACTTTGTGCCAGGTACTGTGCTAAGCACCAGGAATATAAACACCAAAAAGAGACAGTCTCTGCCTTCAGGGAGCTTACAATAAAATGTGGGAAAAAAATCACACAAATGGAAACTGAAAAGTTGAAGGCAGGTGGAAGTCTTACCTGACCAGGGGCATGATGGAGTCCAGTCCAAAGGAGTATAGCAAGTGGGAAAATCATAAAGATTCTGTACAAATGGGAGAAAAGGTACATACAGGCCAGAAACTATTTATGTTTCCTTGATGACTTTTTTGTTGTGCACTTGAGAACAATTTACCCACAAACAAAGAAATCCTCATTGGAACTAACACAAGTAGAAGCGAGCAGGGTGGCTATTTACCAATTCTGCCATACTGAAATGACAGTCCATGGACTAAAAATGCTTGAAAGTCACCAGCATGACACAGTTTTTAAAATGTGGCCAAAGCAAACTCATAATAACTCTCCTACTCTAATTTCACCTTTACTCTAACTCTGTGTGTCTTAGAGGTTCTGCTGAAAATTTTTTGGCATACAGGTAGATAAACTCCATTTAACAATAATATAGATAAATGATAGTATGCTGGTGAGAACTAATTTGAAAAATTTATGAATGTAAGATAGACAATAAAATTTCAAATTAAAATGTAAGAATAGGTTTTCTTATGGTCCATATAGAAATGTAAAAGATTATAATAATAATATAAAACAATAAAAAAACAATGTAATAAATATAAAAATGTCATGACATACTAATGATTTACACCAATGTGACCCTTTTAAAATAGTGGGATTAGGCCCCTGGGAAAGTACTAGCATAAAAGCAAATGAATGAAAAGCATTTATTTAAGTGCTTTCTATGAGCCAGGCACTACATTTAAGAGGTGAGGATATAAGTATTAAAAAGAAAAGATAGTGATCATAAAAATAGGAAAAGGACCCACATGTACAAAAATATTTATAGCAGTTTTTTTTGTGGTGGCAAAGAATTGGAAATTGGGGGAATGTCCATCAACTGGGGAATGGTTGAATGGGGAAGTTGTGGTATATGGATGTAATGGAATACTGTTATGCTATAAAAAATGATGAGCAGGAGGACTTCAGAAAAACCTGAAAAGACTTCTATGAATTGATGCAGAGGGAAATGAGCAGAACCAGGAAAACATTGTACACAGTAATAGCTACATTGTGCAATGACTGACCTTGATAGACCTTAGCCCTTCTTACCAATGCAAGGATCTAAAATAACTCCAAAAGATTAAGGATGGAAAATGCTATCCACATCCAGAGAAAGAGCAATGGAGTCTGAATGTAGATGGAAGCAAACTATTTGCTCTCTTTTTCTTTTGTTGTTTCGCTTTTCTCTTCTTTCTTACGGTTTCTCACAGGACACCATTAGCTCTCTTTTTTACATCATGACGAGTGTGAAAATACGTTCAGTATGAATATATAAATAGAGACTTCATCACACTGCATGCCACCCTGGAGAGCGAAGAGGATAAGGAGGCAGAGAAAATCCAAAACTCAAAATCTTATGAAAGTAAATGTTAAAAACTAAAAATTAATTATTTTAAAAAAATAGAAAAAGAAAAGGTAGTTTGTGACCTAAAGGAGCTTACATTCTAAAAGGGGAAAATAAAAAATGTGAGTGATGAGAAGGGAGGAGTGTTTTGTTCTGATGAGGAAGAAAAGGTAATGGCAGACAATAGTGAGATGGCTTTATTATATAGTATATAAATGATTCATTATTTACATCACATGAATTAACTTTAGAACCTAACTGCTACATAATAATATTTATTTTATAATAAATTTTATGGATGCCTCTCATTTTCATATCATGGTCATATCTGTAAATATACATAGAGATACTCATATCAGAACTGAAAAATAGTCAAGCAGTTAGAGTCTAAAGTTAATTCATGCGATGTAAATAGTGAGTAAATGAAATTACCTTTGAAAACCCCTTAAATTACAAATAAAGCATAATATCTTTAAACAGTTCTAGCTAGGAAGGGGTTAACGTTTCTTTTAAAGAAAGGTACTCTGTATCAATAGAGTGCATGGGAGTACAGGGAGCTCAGACATAAACACTGAATGTAAATTATAGTTTTCAAACACCCTCCTAAAGTGGGCAAATAGAAGATGCAGAAACCAAGACTTCTACCCAAACAGCATAAAGTAAAAACCAGTAAAGACCTCGCTGGCTAGAAGACTGATGATGAAGGAAAACAATACCACTAAAAAGGTCTCACATATAAGTGTGACCACATTAGAGCAGGGCTTCTTATACCCTTTTGGCAGTCTGGTAAAGATGATGTACCCCTTCTCAGAATAATGTTTTTAAATGCACAAAATAAAATACATAGGATTACAAGAGGAACTAATTATATGGAAATAAACATGTAATTCTTTTTCCATCATGAAATCTATCCATGAAGAGGTTTGTAAGCAAAGAACCTTTGCATTAGAAACATGATTATATCACTATATAACTCCTGCTTCTCCATGAACCAACAGAAGATACAAGGAAGCCAATGGGATTACAAAGCCTCCTAGCTAATCAGGAATGCTAGGAAACCAAATTAAGGCTGCCATTCTCATTAACTCTACTTTCCTACTTGGGCTAAACACTTGGAGGCAGGAGAATGAAAGAGATCAAAGAAAGTTTCAGGGAGGGGGCAGCATTTGCAATGAACCTACAAGGGTATTCTGTAAAGAAGGGAAATCATATACAGTGGCACAGATGTGGGAAAGCACTAGAATTATTCAGGCAACAGGGATTAATTAGTTCATTTCATCTGCAGCAAAGATTATATGAAGGGAGAAAAGACTGTAACCAGATATTTAGGAGCTTTACTAGGCTACGGACTTTGGATTTCAGGTTGGTAAAGCAACAGATATCTACTCAAAGTTTATTAAGGTGATGTGATCAAACCTTAAGAAAGTAAATCTGGCAACTAAGTATTGCATAGGATTACAGAAGGTTAATACTGTAGACAAGACAACCAGGTAGATTAAAACAAGAAGTAATAAGGATTTGAACTGTATTAGTAACAAAAGGAATGGATATGAGAACCCTGACTTTATCACTATATTATAGCACAATACAGTAATTGTTCACAAATTATATCCCTGAAGCATCAAGAAAAAGTTCTGTATATTCTTTTTACTAAGGCAGAAAAACATGCATTAGATTTTAAAAAATATTAAATAATGGTGTAAGTTCAGGAATGGAAAGAAATAACCCTCAGCTGTCTAGGAAGTCAAACCACATTTCCAGGCTACACTGACTAATTACTGTTACTGTATTATTACCATTAATAAGATGAAAAAAATATTTTCATATTATTACAGAAACATGCTATCTTCCAGCCAAGCTAGACTACATATCTTTGTTCTTATCCTACTCCTTTCCCTATTACCAAATCTTTATCTTTACACCACACCAATCAATTAAGTATTTTTTAACTAACCTCTTCTAATATATTATGTATATGCGTGTGTCTTTGATCATGCTGTCCCTCATATTAAAAGATACTCCTTTCCCAACTCCACCTACTAAAATAAAATTTCTCCCCATCTTCCTTCTAGATGCAGGTGCCATATTGTCCATGAGGTTTTCCCTCAAACTCCCAGCTGAAAGTAAATTTAATTTCTCATAGTACTGTGACCAGAACTCTACCTTACACTTAATCATATTTTGCCTTACATTAGCCACTTGTATGTGTCTTATCCCCTCTGCCAGACTATAAGCTTCTTGAGGACAGGGTGTACATCTTTATCTTTATAACCTCAACATAAACATAGTATCTTTTACATAGAAAGTACTTAATATTTGATGAATCATATTTATGCTATCTCAAATTTGTGACCCTACAAGTTCTACCACCAAATAAAAAAGCAGAATCACCATTAAAAGTTCATCTGTTAAGAATATGTCTTATTATCCTTACTTACAAGTAGGAAGATCATCAGCTTTTGCAAGGTCATTCTCTTCTATTCCAGGCATGCCTGCATCACCAGCTCGTTTAATTTGTTCTGCCCAAGAAAGGAAAAAAATATATTTCTGTATTTTTCCAAAGTAAATTGAAAATATGTGGGGGAAAAGCAACATTCTCCATCAAATGAACAATTTTTATCTACTTTCTGATACTCTTTGTCAATGACTTGGTATTCTGAATCATCACTCCCTGAAACAAGAAAAGTTCTAAATCCTAAATCCATTTACTTTTCCCTGTCTGTTTATCAAAGGAATAATTATTTACAACTTGAGGGTGGAAAAGGATATGATTTTGACATAATATTGAAAACTTTACAGGCAGAGTGGCATAGTGAAAAGAATACAGCCATGAAGTCAGAACCATCTGGGTCCAAGTTCAATTCTTCACATAAACTAGCTGTAACACCACTGGCAACATATGTGTGTTAGTATGTATCATATATATATATATATATATTCACACACATATACCTATATATCCACATACACACAAACATAAACACATACACATATGAAATTGATCACCAGAAATTGACCTGAGATAATTAAATTGACTTTATAAATCTGAAGGGAAGATTTACAAACAGGAAGAAAAAAACACATCATTAATATATTTTTAAAATACCTTTCCCATGTGGAACATGATTGCTTGAGGTTTTCTCATTCTTATCAGCACCATTCTCAACTTCACCTGGAATATTTTGGGGTACTTCCTGATGTTTTGTATCCAATTCAATTACATTATTCTGCTGAGTCTTTAGGGCCTCTTGCTGTTGAAAAATACAGATTTGGCAAAAGGAAATATATTTCAATCCAAAAATTACCTACTTGTTTACTTCTTATACACCCAGAAACAATTAACCTTCCCTATTTTTGTGTGCATATGTATATATGTATCTATATCTATATGCCAACTTTTTAACCATATACATAAGAAAGTGTTACATGGGATACACTGCTTTATATTGGATGGGAGAGTCAGATCATGGCTTTGACACCTGCATGACCACAGACAAATCACAAAACTAAAATGTGTCTATGTTGGGCATGTAGGGGAGAAGTGAGGAGAGAAATAATATTTAAACTACCTTCTGCTTAGGATTGTGAGGAAAATGTTCCATAAACTTTAAAGCACTATATAAAAGTGAATTACTGTTATTGTTTAGGAAGTCATAAAAGAATAACAAAGTTACATTTTAAAGCTTCCAATTACAATAAATGGTCTAAAATGTTAGACTTACCCAATTTTCCAATTAAATATACTATTGAGAAAAATGTACTTACTTATATAGCTATTTTTGTAAAAAAGTTTTTTTTTAATGTATGTCCCATTACTGGAATTAAAAAGTAATGAGAAAAGAAACATTCTTTGCCATTGTTAACAGAAGCTAGAACAATGAGCACAGCTGTTCACCTATCATTACATCTATATTACCACCTTGTGTTTTTGACAATAGTATCTATCACTTCCCAGTAAATTCTAACCTTACATATATGTATATTTAGAGAGAGAAAGATGAATATGCACATACACACACACACATATATACACTTTGTTACTTTGTGATTTTCTATTACAATGCAACTTTAAATTGCACTAAGACTTTTGAGATATGTTAGGTATATGTATCTCCTTTCCTTATCTATGTCTATAGATATCAGTATCTGAGGATAGTGTGGATTGAGGTACAAACATTTTCAGACAGAATACTTTGCTTGGATTATAACCTGTTACATTTCTCATAATGGAATTGTGAATTTTTTGAAGAATTTTTCTTTCATCCTTTACTAAAATAGGTTTAAACATACAGAGCAATCAGAATTTATTAATAATTTTCCTTACAAGAGACACGTTTGTTTTTAATAGAAGAATGCCACCTTCTGTGCTGAATCCCTTTGTCAGACAGAGAATGATTTTATGGCAGCAGAATTTCAGATAAGGTTGACACCGTGTTACGCTATAGAGCAGTTTGACAAGTTCTGTAGTTTGTTTCCACAAGGTAAATTTACTATAGGTAGGAACCTATTTATATATATATACATATATACACATATGTAATTATTACTATTATAAAGTCTAATTCTATATAATGAAACCATTTCTAGGTTCTAGTTTTCTACTCCTAATGATCTATTAATTGCTTTCCTAATGAAGAACATGTAATAAAGATAAATTCCATTCAATTATTTTTCTACTCAAAAAAGTCAAAAGCAAATAAACATAGTGAGATATGTCTGTCCACTAACAATTAGTATATTAACAAAGATCTTCCCTTATTACATGAACAAGTCTGATGCTTTACTGTGGCATAGTGAGGACCTGGGCTATGCTAACAGAGTATATAATCTCTGGCAGGTTACAAGCTGAAAGGCTTTGGGTGGGGTGCCATACCAGCTAACTTGAGAGAGGTTTATCAACAGGTTGACTACAAGAAGATTAAGTTTTTGGACATAGTAACTCTTAAAACTTGTCAACCAGGCCACAGGAGAAGAACTGGAATCTGCACAGGTGGAAGGAATACTCACCCTGATAAAATCACAGATTAGTTATTAATAAAAAGTCTCATTACCATAAGATTGGTGTTGCTTTTTTTTTAGCCACAGAAACTCATGAAATTGTCTACCAAGACATGGAAGTTATTGGATCTATACTGATGGAGTAAGATCCTACATGGATAGAAATCAAAGGTCCTTGCAGTATTGAAAAATATCAACTATCCAAGTATATATTTCTCTTCAGGTAAAGTATTTATGTATGATACTGGACCTGAATATAAAATGTTAAATATTCTCAATAAAATTTAACATTTCCTGCTCCCCCACCTCCACCCCAATGCTACACTGGTTAACTATGAAGGGGATGGAAAGGAAAGAAAACTTACTTATTTCTAAGCATCCCTTCCTGAGGAATCAGGAATTTCTGGTAAGAAGACTGGTGACTATAATGAATCTTTAAAATGAAAAGAATGACTAGATGACCTCTAAGACTGCTTTTATATTTAAAATTCTATGATTCTAGTTTCCTATCTTGTGGTTACATTATTATCCTGACAAAGATTCATTGTCAAGGTAAGATACTTTTGTACTAAGTAGAAAGAAAGGGTTTTAATATGATAAATTGTCTATTACCTGCAAGAGCCTCCAAAAAAATGCTCATCAGGTACTGGAGGTCAACCTCTAAGGTGAACAATTGTGCAACAAAATATCCTGGTATCCATGATTTTGCTGTATTCAGCTAACGTTCAGCCAATCTACCATTCAAACATGCAACTCATCAAGCATTTATTAAGCACTTTACCGTGTGTAACACACTGATTTTAGGCACTGGAACACCTCAATGAACAAGTAAGGAATGGAAGAGAGGAGGGGAAGTTTTTCAAACGCCTGATCCAAACTGTAACCTTACCATCCTCTTTCCTCAAATTTAACCAAATTGCTTCTAGTAGTTTTTGCTTAATTCTAAAATAATATGTGTGATGATTATTAAATACTGAAATTTAAATTAAATTTAAAATTAAAAAATTAAAAATTAAATTTTAAACAATGGCTCATAATGAGTAGAAGAACATTATTCAACATATAATCTGGCAAAAACATCAAAGAAAAATGTTTTTAAAAACTTATGAGGAAATTTAAGCTAACAGTGAATTTTAAAACCTTTAGACAACTTTAGCCATGTAAACATTCAATCTACCTGGCAATTTAAGGTGTCACTATAAAATTGATGTCTGATTTCCCAAATTTTAAACAAAGTAATATATTTCAATAAGAGAAAATACTTAGAAAAATGATTTACCTTTTGTTCTTGCAAAAACTGATCTGCTAACTTTTTTATATTTTCTTCATGCTGTGCTCTTAGTTCCTTGATCTGTTGCCCACACTGAAAACTAAAATGGAAACAATCATTCTTTCTTGTTACACTGACTTCCTCTCCAAGTGGCCTGGAAGTGGGCACACATTTGAAAAGGTGTGTATGCTTCAGCATGGATATAGAAATGCAAAAAGCTAGTAGTCAGTAAGAAAAATATTAGTTAACAAGTGACCAAAAAAGCAGACTTTAGAAAGAATGAAGTGTTTAATATCTACTACTATTATTTTTGTATTGCACCCAATTTCTACAAATAGTCCTATTTGCAAGAGAGAAAAAGATGGCAGCAAAAGAGATAAAATTACTTCCACCACGAACCAGGACAGGATGGGAACCAATAACAAGAGATTTAATAAGGATTTTCAGTAGGTGTTTGTGTAAGAGTCAGTACATGCTTTCATTTTTAGCAGTCCTGATAATCTGGAAAGGAAAATTTTTAAGAAGTTCAGATTTAAACAGAAGAACGGAGAGAGGAGGAAGGATGAGAAGAATGATCAGAAGGTAATATGAATGGAAAATAAAATTGTTTTCACAGTGGCCTATCATCTAATGAGAAAATTCTTGCCTTCGTGGACTTGAGCCTGGGCTATATAGGTGTATGTGTAAGGTGCATGTAAGGGCAAGAAGTCACAAGGCAAAAGTAAAACAAGATGGTTTTAATTCTATTTTGCCCACAACCACTGCTTTCCCCTTCTCTTGTTATCTTACATGTACTAGTTTCCCTTTCAAAAAGGCATTTTTCCTTTTTTGTCTTTACCTTTGGTACTCCACAAAGTCCTACTCCGAAGCCTCATCTTGGCACAGGAATGACCCTGGGCTCTCCAAGGCTTTGCCAGTGGAATACAAGCACTAGCAGGTTCTACAACGGTGTAAAAGCTATCTGAATGGTAGTGGCAGCTGACTCTTTGTTTTCCGAGCACCAGCCTATCTAAATCCACATCCTTATTACCTGAGGGTTGGTCACTTAGTGATGAACTTTTAGGCCATAACAACCTACAAAATAAAGAAAAACACAAAATGGCCTTCATGGTACTCTTCTATTTCTGAAATGATAGTGACAAAGCATCAAAAAGGAGGACAGAGGTTCAAACATCCAAAAACATTAATTTAACTGTTATGATAAAATGTGAGATCTTTGTCTAGTGACTAACATGTGAATATGTTACATACAAATCTTGATACTCTTACTAGAAATAAGACTACTACTAATCAATCAAATCAGTTTGTTAATTATATTTATTAAATACCTACTACATACCAAGGACTGTGCTAGTTGCTAGAGATGAAAATGAAGCAGTTCCTGCCCTCAAGAAATTTAAAACAAGGAGATTAAAGAAACTACAACGAAATGGGAAAATATGGTTCTCCCTGGAAAGATGAGTGAGTACAGTGGATTTTATCTTATCAAGGGCAACAGAAACCATCTTTTTCATGGAACAATTGATCATCTTGTTCACAATGAGCATTTACAAAAAGATTATAGAGATAATTGCAACTTATGCACCAACATCTGCTTCAGAGGATGAGGAAGTTGAGAGATTCTCTAAGAATTAGATAAAAACTTCCAAATTTAATCAACATATACTTTAATACAAAAGTGTATACTGAGGACAGTGAAAAATTTGTTGAAAAGATGGTTTATGAGTAAATAAGAGAGGCTAAAGACTCACAGACTATACAGAAGTTCCATGCCTTCATGTCATGAATATGTTTTTCAGACAAAGTCAAGAGTCACTGAACAAGGGAAATGACAAACAATACCATAAAAATACAAGTTGATTATATTCTGATAGAAAGAATATGATTGGTAACTGATGTGGCAGGCACTTAATGAGCTGTCTATGTATAGTCAGACACTGTATTTAGCTGGGCAAAGATAAAAATCAATTCTTAATTAGAAGGATAAAAATGAGACAACATAGTATATAAGTGAAACAACTCCAACCTGATGTATTTAAGCAAATTAGGAGCACCAGAAAATAGGAAATGAATTTAAAAAACCAAATAGGCATCATTACAGGCTATCATTACTTCTAGAGAAGTTTAACTATTATAAATCACTTTTCCCAAAAGGAGATCAGAAAAGCCTAAAACTACCCCAGCCAGCATAAAATCCATCTCCTTGCAACTCAGTGTGTGTTTGTCCTTCGTTGCTGAAGAAGACCACGCCATCAGAGAAATGATTATATGATTTGCACTTGACTTTGTTTTGAGTGAGGGAGGGCTGTGCTCCTCCAGAGCCATCTGAATCCAGTAATATTCATCAGGATGACTGGAGATGACCCAGGATGAGGCAATTGGGGTTAAGTGACTTGCCCAAGGTCACACAGCTAGTGAGAGTCAAGTGTCTGAGGTGAGATTTGAACTCAGGTCCTCCTGACTCCTGCACTGGTGCTCTATCTACTGCACCACCTACCTGCCCCTGCAACTCAGAGTAATATGGCAGTCAAGGGTAACTTGGCTCATCTGTAACATCTTATGGGAGAAGATGGTCCAAATTATGAACAGTATCACCCCATAAAATTGCAAGGAGCAGTGGAAGAAACAAAAGTTTGCAGAAAGCTTGGCAAGAGACCCAAGTATGCCAGATCATCTCAGAAGCATCTATGAATGAAACTGAAAAGAAGACAACAAATAGACAAAAACTGGAAAAAAATCACTAAACAATTCTAAAATAATTTCCTCCATCAATGACAAGAAAGTATTTGTACACTAACATTACATTTCTGATGTACTAAAATAAGGAAACAGCTAAATGGTCCTAACCTTTTCTGATTTCCCTTTCCGCTAGACCCTTTCCTCTGTTGGTTATCTCCAATCTTTATCTTGTCTGTGTAGAGTTTGCATGTTGTCTCCTCCATAGACTGTAAGCTTCTTGAGAGTAGTAACTGTCTTTTGCCTTTCTTTATATCTTCAAGGACTTAGATTATTGTCTGGGACGTGGAAAGTACTTTAGAAATGCTTACTGACTAAAGAAAGAGATGGAAAGAAGAGCTCGATTAGATCACGTACATACGAAGGAGTTCTGTGCTGGAGGCACCACAGTCTGAAGTTGTGGAATAATCAATTCTCAAGCTATCTGAAAGAGGAAAGGATGCTAACCACCCAGGGAAAAAAATCACAGAATGTATCACCTTTATAGAAAGGTGACTGATAAAATATCGGTAAGTGCCCTCCACATATGCCTATATTCTCTTTTCGACAAAATTATTATGAAATTAATTCATATCTACACAGAAGGCATCCTGGGACAAAATGTATGCAAAGGGACTAGGGAGCCCTCTATGAATGACATTAAATAGCAAGCCACGTCTTTATAGTCACACAAATGACTGAAAGGTGTTGAAAACATAAGATCCTACTATAAATGCTCTCTTCCAAAAAGGTATCTTTCATCCATGTACCAAAATCATGCAATATTCTCTGGAAGTTGGAACAGCAAAACTATCTTTGTCCAACAATGCTACAGTTATTAATATCAAGAAATATATAAAATAGGACAAATATGTTTTCCCCAAAAGTACATATCACTGTCATGGAAGATGTCCAGTGCACAATACAAGTGGCAGTGTGGTCCTCCATATATACTTCATTTGCAGATGGCACTGTACTAATTGCATCAAGTCCTGGAATATAAATAGCTTTTAAATGAGATTTATAACCATTAAAAAGAACTTAATCTAACCATTCACAGAGGAAAAACTAAGCATAAAAGATTTCTATTGTTCACACTATAATATGTGGCTGGAGAGATAGCCTACAGAGCTACAAAATCTGTGTGTGTGTGTGTGTGTGTGTGTGTGTGTGTGTGTGTGGAGTATATATAAGTATACATGTATACATATACACATAATATGAATAGATACGGGAAACTCTACAGTGCTTTATGATTTTGGCTTATGAAATAATATTGTATCTGATGAATTAAAGTTGCAAGACACTCAAAGGTCAACGGAAAGGTGCACAGTGGATGTGAGTAGTCTGGAGCTCAAAATCAATGAAGATTTGCATATGAGAAGCGGTGTAAAAGACATCATCAGAGAGACAAATTGCTGAAAAAGAAGTGGGCTGGTCAGGTAATGGGAGTGAGGAATAGCTAACTGACAGCCTGCAGGCTCCAATGGTAACCATGTGATGTCACAAATTCTACAAGAGGGCCACTAACTCTTGGGGTAAATGTATTTTGTAGGATATTTAAAGGAAGATATGAACGAGTCACACAGGATGACTCTTGTGGATGGACTGAGATCTGTACCACTGAAGAAAATACTCACATTTTATTTGTTAGGCTTGCTAATGAGTTTTTCTGACACATAAAGACATACGCGTTGTCTTTTCTGAAGAATTTAGCATCTAAAGGAGTCTGTTAAAATTCTTAGGCCTGTGCAATACAAGTTAAGACAGACAGATCATAGATCCTATATGCTCAGTAAGAGGAACTATGATTTCTAATGTGCTAAAATGGAAATGTGTCAAATATGGATTACAAAAGGACAAACGAAGTCAATAACAGGAGAGATCTGAAGGCAGAAATAGGTAGAGAAGTAGCAGAATGAGGAGAACAGAAACTAAAAAGGGGGGGTGTATTTAGGGTTCTAAATTAAGAAATGTGGACAAATACTTCAGCCTTTCTTACCTTTCATACTCTAACCTCTTCCCAAAGTAAGTATTGTTCTTCTTGTAATCGTGAAGTTGATCCTCTTGTCGAAGAAATTCTTGACGAAGCTCAGCAAGTTGTTCTAACCCAAAAATAAATAAATAATAAAAAGGAAAGTTCGCATTCTCTGATCCTTTCCACTAAAACATTCAACTAAGTTGTAAGTAGGCTTTCAAAATAAAATTACTGCACATTTCCAAATTAATCTAGCCATAATCTTAAGGGTGATAAATATCATTAGCATAACACTCCAATTCTTATGTACAAATGGGTAATGAAATTTATTTTAAATTTGTATAGCTTAGCAGTGTTTACTCACACCAAAAGTAACGAAGTCACATCTTATACTATGTAGACAACTGAAAGCATAGTACACATAGTTCCGCCTTCTTCACAAATTCAGTAATCTGTGATCTCATCAGCAGCTAGGTGGAACAGTAGAGATTACAAGACAGGAGTCTGAAAATAATGAGTTTAAATCCTACCATATACATTACTAGTTGTATAATCCTGCACAGTTTGTTAAACCTCTTTCAGAATAAATTTCCTCTTGTGTATAATCAGGATAACAATAGCAACAACCTCACAGGGTTGTTGTGATGATCCAGTGAGGTAACATATATAAAGTGCTCCATAAATGTTAGCTACTGTTTTCAATGTCATTATGATCATGAATACTCCTCCATTCATCAGCAACATCTCTACATCTCTGTTGATTGCCTTTAGAGGCTGTTGTGGCAAAAAAAAAAACAAAAAAAAAACCAACAACAAAAAACCACCTCACTATTGTGCAGCCAACCAGTCTCTTCTATAGAACTCATATCTGTCCTTTAAATCTCAATTCAAATGCCACCTCTTCTAAAAAGACTTCCACCATCTTGGCAATTAGTAACAGCCTTCTCCTTCGGACCTCATAAAGCACTTTGTTTTGCATCTCTCTAATTCACCTATCACATATGGATTATAGTACTTTTGTCTCTGTCTTTACCACCAGCACATTATAAATGCCATTAGGGCAGTATATATTTTACCTAAACTCCACCTTCCCCTAGTGCCTAAGTATAGTGAGATCTGCACATAGGAGGCAATTAAAAGTCTATAATTTAATTTATTCATAGAAACAGTAGTATGATTTAACAGTATAAGCCATCTTAAAATACCCTACTTTGGGAACTACTATTAGGGATACTGTTCTCCTGGTCTCTTGATGAAAAATTTAAGTACAGCATGGGAAAAGAGTAATTATCTCTATTATTTCATCAGATGACATGATAGCAGCAACGAAACAAGAGAAAAATCCCTCATATTTTTTCTCAGGTTGTAAAAAGACAATCATGTTCCATGAATAATTTATGAACAGTGAGCATACATGCCTGACATTTAAGATGTCAGATTGTGAATTAGAGAATTAGAGAAGTTTCTTTACTTGAAAGTTGCATCTAATATAGGTAATAAAGCTAAAAACAAACTCAAAATTGAACAATTTAATCAGACATATTTAACAAAATGCATAATTGTCATGGTTTATTTGCTAAAAAACAAATGAGAATGTGATAGTTCACATAGAATAACTAATTAGGATAAGGATAATTTTTACACAGCAATAACTATACTTAAAGTTTTTTCTCTTTTCAGCTTTATTTTCAGGTATTTCTGGTTAGATCATTTTTGTGACTGCTTGCTTTTTAAATTATATGTACTTTTTTCAATCAGCAAAAATCCACCTTTTTTCCCTCACATATCAACCCTACTTTCCCCACTGAAAACAAAAGAAAAACAAAACCCTTTTTTGCAAACACATACAGTCAAGCAAAACAAATCTATGCATTGGCCACATCAAAAAAAAAAAAAAAAATGAATGCCTGATTCTGGATTCTAAGTCTTTCACTTCTCTATCATGAGAAAGGTAGCATGTTTCAGTATTAATACTCTGCAATTGTGGAGGATCACTGCATTCATCAGAATTCCTAATTCTTATAAAGTTGTCATTGTATAAACAGTGCTCCTGGTTCTGTTCACTTCACTCTACCTCAATTCATACAAGTTTTTTCAAGGTTTCCCTGAAACTGTGCCCTTTCTCATTTCTTAGAGCACAATAGCATTCCGTCACATTTATATACCTTAACTTGTTCAGTCATTCCCTAACTTAAGCACACCCTCAAATTCCTATTCTTTACTACCACACACACACACACACACACACACACACAAATCTGCTATAAATATTTTTTAATATTCTTATTTAGATAAGGATGTTGTTTTGCTTAGAACTACTATCCTCTTTACTCTACCCTCTCCTTCCTACTCTCCTATTTCCCTATTGAATGGAATGTATTTATGTACCCAATTCTGTGTTTACGTGTATATTCTTTCCTTCTTCGATCAGCTGAGATGTCAACAACTCTTGTTCTCTCCCCTCTCTTTCCTTCTTCATTGAATGCAGAGATGTCTACTTGTTCCCTCTGATTTTTTGAGATAAATTTCCCTAACCTCTCTTTTCCCCTTCCTCTATTTCTATCCCTTTCTAAAGATAATCAAAATATAACAGAACCACCTCCAGGGCTTCTGCCTGATCAAACTCCATGGCCCTGCGTGATGAGAAGGGCCAGAGAAGACACATTATCATCTCCCCGTATTTATGCAGTTTATACTTGTTTGGTCCGTCATCATTGTTCACTTGTGGTTATCTTCTTATGTTTATGTTAACTCGTGTGTTTGAACTTCAAGGTTTCTCCGTAGCTCTGGTCTTTTCACAGAGAATGCTTGGAAGTTTTTTATTTTGTTAAAGATTCATTTTTCTCCCCTTACAGCATTATACTCAGTTTTGCTGGGTAAGCTACTCATGGAGGTAAACCTGTATCTTTTGCCTTCTGGAATATAATATTCCAAGCTCTCCACTCCTTTATGCAGGTGGCTGCTAAATCATATCTGATCCTGACTATGGCTCCTTAGTACGTGAATTCTTTCTTTCTCACTGGTTATAGTATTTTTTCTTTGGCCTGGAAGCTCTGGATTTTGCTACAATGTTCCTGGGAGTTTTCATCTGGGACTTCTATCAGGAGATGATCAGTGGATTCTTTCTATTTTCACTTTGCTTTCTTGTTCTAAGAGAGCTGGACAGCATTCTATTTAGATTTCTTCACACAGAGTATCTAGGGTCTTTTTTTTTTAATGGTCATGACTTTCAGATAGTCTAATGATTCTCAATTTTTTTTCTCCTAGATCAATTTTTCCAGGTCAGTTGTTTTTGCTATGCTACCTTACACTTTCATCTATTTTCTTCAATTTTTTGACTTTGTTTTAATATTTCTTCTTGTCTCATGGAGTCATTGGCTTCTATTTGGTCCATTTTAATTTTCCGTTCATTTTAAAATAAATTTTATCATTTCTTTAAGTTTAACATTTATTTAAAGAAAAACTTTTGAGTTCCAAATTTTTTACCTCTCTCATATTGCTCCCTATTGATACTGAAAGATATTTGGTGGAAAATAGATTTAGGCCAACATTTTATATTGGATACCACAATTACTTCCAAATTGAGATGGAATTTAAATATGAAATCATATTAGAAATTAAAAGAAAATAGTTCACTGAAATCATGACTAGATTTCAAGTCAGAGAACCACTGAGAAGGCAAGAAATGTGATAATTATGTTTGTGAAATCATGTAAAACAGATTTCCATATTAGTCATGTTGCAAAAAAGCAAGAAAAACAAAGAAAATGAAAAAATTATGCTTCAATCTTTACTCACACTTTATCAATTCTCTCTCTGGAGGTAGACAGCATTTTTCATCATAAGTCCTTCAAAACTGACTTCAATCATTATATTATTCAGAACAGCTAAGTCATTCACAGGTGATCATCATATAATGTTGCTGCTACCATATACAATATGCTCCTAGTTCTGCTCACTTCACTTTGCATCAGTTCACACATCTTTTCCAAGTTTTTCTGAAACCATCCTGCTTGTTGTTTCTTATAGCCATTTCCCAACTGAGTGGCATCCCCTCTATTTCCAATTCTTTGGCACTACAAAAAACAGCTATAAATATTTTTTGTTCATTTAAGTCCTTTTCCTTTTCAAAAAAATCTCTCTGGGATATAGACCTAGTGGTAGTATTGCTGAGTCAAAGAGTATACACAGTTTTATAGCTCTTTGGGCACAGTTCCAAATTGTTCTCCAGAATGGTTGGACAACTTCACTAACAGGGCATTAGTGTCCCAATCTTTCCATATCACTTCTAACATTTGTCATTTTCCTTTTCTCTCATGTTAGCCAATCAATAAGTGTGAGGCAGTACCTCAGAGTTGCTTTACTTTGCAATTTTCTAATCCAAACGGAATTAGAATATTCCATTCTAATTTTCAAGGCGTTTGTTACTTAAGTAAGGTTTTGTACCTCTTGTGCCAGGCTATTACTTCTCCTTCCAATTCTTTCTTCCATATCTCTTTATTTCCCATTTTTTCCTCTAGTGTTCTCATTTCATTGATAAAAAAATTGTTTTTTAAATTCTGTATTCATTTCTTCCAGGAAAACTGGATGGATTTTACACAAGCTTTGTTTCTCTCTTTTGTTTTCCGCCTACAGATGTGTGGGAGTTATTTTCTTCTTCTGAATTTGTGTCTTGAGTGCCTTGTCAACATAATATCTTTCTGTAGTGGTATCTTACTTGCCCATTCTTTCAACCTACATCCTCTTGATGTCAGAGGTGGGATCTGTGAACTTCCAGGAGGAAGATCTAGGCTAGTCTTGTTGCTGTTTTCTTAGGGCATTGAATATAGTGTTATTCAACTGAAGGACAACTCAGGCTGAAACTTGCAAGCTTTCAGTACTCTCCAAGTCATCTGAAACAGGGCAAAATCTGACTGCTGTCTTCTTAGCCTCAGTTTTGCAAGTTCTTGATCTGGGTTTGAGTCTGAGCAACAACATACTGCTTCCGGACTCAGCTCCTATCAGTCAGCTGTGAAGTACCGCTGGTTCTAAGTAACATTACTACACATTCCCCTTTGGTCTAGATTCCTGACCTGGTTATTGTTCTGTTGGTGTCACAGTGGGCTAGAAGCTAGAACTGAGATACAGCTTTCTACTACTGGAGTCTGAGTCATTATACTGCTACTTCTGAATCTGGCCTTCTCCTGATACACTGCCAGGGCCTATGCTCTTCTGGAATATTACATTACCCCTATACATGTAGGTTCCTTCCTAAGTGTGCCCTGGGTTTGCGAGCAGGACCTGGGTAGTGACTGACACAGCTGACAGGTGGCACTTGTCCCCATGCCCTTAAAAGGATTGTGGTGACTCAGTATGGGTCTGGGACTTTGTCTTACCCTGGTGCACAGCTTCTCCCTTGTACTGAAGTGCTGTGTACAGCATGCCCCTGGCCAAAACCCTTCTCCAGTGTCTACAGACTTCTTTTTCTGTTTTCTTATGGTGACCTGGACTGGAAAAATAACTCACTATAATTTTTAAAAATTTCCCCTTCAGGATCAAGTTTGGAGCATTTTGGAGGTCTGTTCGGAGGAGTTTGGGGATAGAGGCAGAGATAGCTGTATTGCTTCCTGCTACTTCACCATGTTGGCTCCTACATAACAGTCAGTCTTATTATAGCAATAGTGTCTCATCACAGAGATAGTTACAAATTGATAATCCCTTAATTAAAGTTTCAATTTTAAGTTCCTTATTTTAAGTCCCCTTTTCCCATCTATTGAGAAGACAAGAAAAAGAAAATTTATGGAGAATGATCCACACTTCCAAGAGCTCCTTAGGAACTAAGCCAAAGAGAGTCACTTTCGGGGAATGAAATGCTCAAACTAATCACTACCTTTTCAAATGTCATTTACTAGTTGTTTTAATAGGAGACAGCAACAAGTTTAGTGGGAAAAAAACAAACAGACCTTGGAAACAGAATAAATTTCCACAGAGAATCATATTTGAATAAAGCAAATTGAACTGAGACAGGAGAACTGTAAACATGTAAATACAACCCTGAGAAGGAAGTGCCTGTGAAAGAAAGAGGCCTCAGCTTTGGCCAGTTCTTTGTCTCCTCTCTCCTCCCCAACTCTGACCAGATAAGGACTTTACCAGCTTTAAAAGGTCTGAAGAATGTGGGACCTCACCATCTTCCAATTGCCCCACTTCTGGAGGGAAGGTTTGGGGTGGTCCTGTTGCTACATTTTGGGGCATTGGGTGTTCAGTAACTCTAAGATCTCATAGACAGGCTGGGGACCTACAAGCTTTCAGTATTCCTAAATTGGTCTGATACAGGACTAAGTCTGATTGCTACCTTCCTGATCTCAGCTTTGCAATTTTGTAACTTGGGTTTGGATTGGAGCAAAAGTAGACTGTTTCTGGACCTTTGTTCCCAATCAGCTAGCTGAAAAGTTTTGTTAATTCAGAATCTCAAAACTTCAGTATCTATTTCAGTTTGGGATTCTGCCCTGGTTATTCCTTTGCAGGCTAGGCTAGATGCTAGAAATGAGACCCAACTCTGTGTCCCCACTTAGCATACCAACCTTGGCATAGATCATTTTTCAATCTACCCTGGATCTGTGACCAGGAACTGAGCAGGGGCAACAAAGCTGTCAGTTAATACCAGTCTCCATCAGTTTCCCAGTATCGATCTGGGACCTCCTTTTTTTGCTAGTGCACAGTCTCTCCCTTGGTGCTAGGGTACTCCACATGTGGTATACTTCTGACCCAACTCCATCCTCAGGGTCAGCAGACCTCCTTGTCTACCTGTTTCCTTAGACTGAGATGGGTTAGACAAGTGACTCACTGTAATTTTTTCTATATTTCTCCATTAGGATTTGGTCTGGTGCATTTTTTAGATCTGTTCGGAACAATTTTGTGGAAGGGGACTAGGCTGTATGAACTCTTACCACTCCACCATCTTGGCTACACCTCAATTGTATACTATTTTTTCTTTGGCCTACAAGCTCTGGACTTTGAATATAATGTTCCTGGAAGTGTTCGTTTTGGGGTTTCTCAGAACATGATCAAGAAACCATGGCAGTTTTCTTTGATGACTTCTTGAAATGTAGTGTTTAGGCTCTTCTTTTGGTCACGGCTTTTGGATAGTTCAGTGATTCCTAATTATCTTTCTGATTTTCAAGTCACCTGTTTTTGCTATGATATACCTTTCACATTCATCTATTTTTTTCCTGTCTTTTGACTACATCTGTAGTTATCATGAATGACTTTCCTTCTGTAATTTATTCCTGGTTTTTATAAATATAAAAGCTAACAAATCTTGTAAACCCTCCTGAGATTTGTGAAATGGTGAGGTGTAATGGAATGGGCACTGGGTTTAGAACAGGACAACAGGGTTCAAATGCCAGCTCCACCTCTTACTGCTTGTATGGCTAGGGATGAGTTACTTTACCTCCTTACAACAGTTTCCTCATATTGAAATGAAAAGGTTAGACCAGATGACCTCAATACCTCTTCTAGTTCTAAACCCATGAATCCAAGATCAAGTGCAGAAACCAATGGAGATAAGATTCAATTTTTGATTTCAAGGAGTGTAATTCTGGAGGGATAGAGATGTACATAGCTAAAAAAAGGACAAACTACATTTTTTAAGTAGGAGGAGTACTAACAATTAAAGGACTAAAGAAAGGCTTCAGGCCTCACACAGGAGGTGGCCCCCAACATAAAAGGTAAAGAAGGTAGAGATGAGTGAGGGCATTCCAGACCTCGGGTATACTTTGTACAAAAGCGTGGAGGCAAGTGATGAATGTTGTAAAAGGAGAACAGTTGATTTGACTGAGGATAATACCCTTATCCAATTATTGGCAAACTGTCTCTTCTTTTACTCCAGCTCCCTCTCTAGGTAAAAGTTCCTTCCTCTCAAGAAAAAAGAAAAAATCTTTGCAACAAATATCTCTGATGTGTGTTTTACATACAAGTTATATAAAAGACTAACATAAATACAAAACCAAGAGCCATTCCCCAATAGAAAAGTGGTCAAAGGATATGTAAAAATAGTTCTCAAGAGAACTGCAAACTATTAACAGGATGCTCCAAATCACTAATAATAAGAGAAATGCAAATTAAAACAACTCTGAAGGTCTACCTAACACTCAGAAAACTGGCAAAAAACAAATTACAAAAGATGCAAAATGTCACTGTGGGAGTGACTGTAGAAAGAAAAGCATACTAACACATTGTGATAGAGCTGTGAATTGGCCTAACAATACAAAGCAACTTAAAAATTATATTTTAAGAGCGATTAAGATCTCCATTTCCTTTGACCCTAAATTAAGGCCACTCACATCAGAAATATGAATGAGGGTTTCCTGAACTCAAGGAATTTGAAAATGAAGAGATTTGATCAATTTCTCTTATCCATTTCAATCTTTTTATTTGGGGGCAAATGCCTCTCCAGATGAGTGATTGTATGGTATTTGAGAGTGGGAAAGGAAACTCACTGTACAAGACATATATCCAGAGGAGGCTGTATTTTTTCCAGATAGCTGGAAAAAGAATTGGGATACTATAGGCCTCCAAATCTATATTGAGATTGGGGCAAGGAGAAAGGTAGGATGGACTGTGGAGTACCTGAACTAGAGAAAGTACCAGCATTGATGAAAGCATTAGCCATTAATATAATGATATAATATTTGAATAAAATAAAAGTTATACTTGGCTAAATCATAAAACTTAGCTCAGGCTGGTCTGGTTAATAAAGTCTATGAGCAGATCATTCAGCTTAGTCTAAAAAACCTCTGACATTTTCTAGTATTAAAACAATATTTGTGGAAACATTTTAGGATACTGTGAAGTATATATGAATACAGATATAGCTAGTTCTAAATCATATTACATATAAGGTTTCTGCTATTTATGTTCACAGATGGAACTCTCTGCTTCTTGGGCCTTAGTTTTAGACATTTAGTACCCATTTACTTATATTTAATCTACAGTGAAACTTCTTACCCTTCAAACGATGTATGTCTGCCATCTGATATGATATGTTGTTCTGCAGTTTAACCTGAAAAGAAAAATTAATTTTTATTTTACTAAATAAAACATAGCTCTTCATATTTACCATGGGCTTAATAACAAAAAGTAGGGCAGAAAGTTTTGATTCTGTAACTGCACAAATTTATTTTTGGTTTGCATATAAAAATATTCCTTCTCATTTGGTATATAGCATACAATACAGCACAGTCTTTTGAAAAAATACAAAGTTTGTGATGAGTACTGTTCAATAATTTTTTTAAAAAAACCCAGTGGGAGGCTATACTTCTCAACTCTGATAGGAAAGATTAATTCTGATAGGTAGTTATTACAATAAGATAGGTACAAAGATGTACTTAAGTTGCTCACATCTAAAAGCAAACTAAGGATATTTAATATGTAATAAAATAACACTAGATGACTAGAATGTGTACTTTTTGATGAACCAATTAATTTACAAATGTAAATAAAGCTTTAGGTAAACATGATCCCAATTCATAAGTAATAATAATATATAACCCATGGCCTAGAGCCTTCCAAAACTCTAAGCTCAAGAGAATTGGGGACCAAACCTCTAAAAGAGTAATTTTCTCTCTGGAATACTGCCCCCATTCAAAGTTACTCCAGGAAAACTTCCTAGTATACTCATGATATAGCTCATATCTGGGTTTCCTAGAATGTGAATAAAAAGGGTCCATCAGCAATTCCTATATATATATATATATATACACATAAATATATAGATATGCATATTTACACATATATGTATGAAAGTAGAGAATACCTTTTATTTCACAAAAAAATTAAGATGCAAAAGTCCACAAAGTTTTAAAAAACACACATAAAATATTCAGTCCATCAACAATCTTCTCAGAACAGAATTGAACTTGGTGTTGCCTTTGAGGTAGTAACCCTTTGACATTCTAGTAAATCCCAGAGCATCTCCTGTAGTGCCCCCCAATTCCTAGTATCACATCATGTGGTTTAGATCCCCCTAAAAGGTAAACATACTTTGAGGGCTGTTGAAAGCAATCCTCTTTTGTCTGGACCTGTACTAGACAATGGCCTTGCTCTCCAAGTAGGACACTGCTCAATAACTATGTAAATGATCTTTTTCTTTCCCTAAGGAACAGGTTTCATTAGGAAAACTCTTTTTCTCCCAAAGGTCTGATCCTGGAATTTTCATTTTTTTTTTTAAATTATTATTTATTTATTTAACTTTTTACATTCATTTTCACAAAATTTTGGGTTCCAAATTTTCTCCCCTTTTATCCCCTCCCCCCACCCCAATACCCCAAGCAATCTAATTTTCCCTATCTCCAATCTGCCCTCTCTTCTGTCATCCCTCCCTTCTCTTGTCTCCATTTTCTCTTTTCTCCTGTAGGGCCAGATGACTTTCTATTCCTCATTAACTGTATGTCTTCTTTCCTAGTAGCAACAACAATACTAAACAGTTGTTCCTAAAACTTTGAGTTCCAAATTCTCCCCATCCCTCCCTCCCCACCCATTCCCTTTGGGAAGGCAGGCAATTCAATATAGGCCATATCTGTGTAGTTTTGCAAATGACTTCCCTGATAGTCGTGTTGTGTAAGACTAACTGAATTACCCTCCATCCTAACCTGCCCCTCATTGTTTCTCTTCTGTCTTTTGATCCTGTCCCTCCCCAAGTGTTGACTTCAAATTGCTCCCTCCTCCCTTTGCCCTCCCTTCCATCATCCCCCACCTTGCTTATCTCCTTCTCCCCCACTTTCCTATACTGTAAGATAGGTTTTCATACCAAAATGAGTGTGCATTTTATTCCTTCCTTTAGTCAAATGTGATGAGGGTAAACTTCTTGGTTTTTTTTTTTCTCAGCTCTCCTCTTTTTCCCTCCACTAAAATGTCTCCTACTTGCTTCTTAAATGACATATAATTACCCCATTCCATTTCACCCTCTCTCCTCCCACTACATTTCTCTCTCACCATTTACCTTAATTTCTTTTAAGATATGGTCCCATCCTATTCAATTCAATCTGTGCTCTCTGTCTCTGTATGTGTGTGCATTTGTGTATGTGTGTGTGCGTGCATGCGTGTACATGTGTGTGTATGGACCCACCAACTACCCAGATACTGAAAAGTTTTAAGAGTTACAAATATGGTCTTTCCATGTAGGAATGTAAACAGTTCACTTCTGGTGAGTCCCTTAAGACTTCTCTTTGCTGTTTACTTTTTCATGCTTCTTCTCATTCTTGTGTTTGAAAGTCAAATTTTCTTTTCAGCTCTGGTCTTTTCATCAAGAATGATTGAAAGTCCTCTGTTTCATTGAAAGACCATATTTTCCCCTGAAGTATTATACTCAGTTTTGCTGGGTAGGTGATTCTTGGTTTGAGTCCTAGTTCCTTTGACTTCTGGAATATCGTATTCCACGCCCTTCGATCCCTTCATGTAGAAGCTGCTAGATCTTGGGTTATCCTGATTGTATTTCCACAGTACTGGAATTGTTTCTTTCTAGCTGCTTGTAAGATTTTCTCCTTGAGCTGGGAGTTCTGGAATTTGGCCACAATGTTCCTAGGAGTTTCTCTTTTTGGTTCTCTTTCAAGTGGTGATTGATGGATTCTTTCAATACTTATTTTGCCCTCTGGTTGTAGAATGTCAGGGCAGTTTTCCTCGATAATTTCATAGAAGATGATATCTAGGCTCTTTTTTTGATCATGACTTTCAGGTAGTCCCATAATTTTTAAATTGTCTCTCCTGGATCTATTTTCCAGGTCAGTTGTTTTTCCCATGAGATATTTCATATTCTCTTCCATTTTTTCATTCTTTTGGTTTTGTTTGGTGATTTCTTGGTTTCTCGTAAAGTCATTAGACTCCATCTGTTCCATTCTAATTTTGAGAGAACTATTCTCTTCAGTGAGCTTTTGAACCTCTTTTTCCATTTGGCTAATTCTGCTTTTGAAAGCATTCTTGTCCTCATTGGCTTTTTGAACCTCTTTTGCCAATTGAGTGAGCCTATTTTTCAAGGTGTTATTTTCTTCAGCATTTTTTTGGGTCTCCTTTACCAAGGTATTGACCCGTTTTTCATACTTTTCTTGCATCTCTCTCATTTCTCTTCCCAGTTTTTCCTCCACCTAACTTGCTTTTCAAAATCCTTTTTGAGCTCTTCCAAGGCCTGGGCCCATCCGACATCCCCCTGGGATGTCTGGGATACAGAGGCCCCGCCCTCCACATCTTTCCTTGATGGCAAGAATATGTCCTCGTCGTCGTCAGATCCGAAAGTCGGGATCATTTGCATCTGTTCAAAAAAACTCTCTATAGTCTTATTTTTCTTCCCTTTTCTGGGCAGTTTCCTAGCCAGTTACGTGACTTCTGAGATTCCTGTCCACCCCCGCCTAGATCCGCCCAGCTAGTGCTTGGGGTCTGAGATTCAAATGGGCTTTCTGCGCCCCCCGGCTGCTAATCAATGTGAGCTTTAGTTCTGGTGCTGGGGGGGGGCAGGGCCGCCTCCCAGGCTCAGCTCCCTCAGGGGCTTTATGCAGAGACCTTCAGTAATGGAGCGGGGTGGGGCAGGGCCGTCTCCCAGGCTCAGCTCCCTCAGGGGGTTTATGCAGAGCCTTTCAGTAATGAAGATCCTGCCTGCTGCTGTGGGAGTCCCGGGCCGCCACTGCTGCCTCCGCCGCCGCCCCCGCCTCTGCCTCCGCCGCTTCCTGCCCCTGCTGCCACCGCTTCCTCCCAAGGGGGCCCAAGTCACGGAGACACCCCATTCCCCTCTCGGCCAGCCAGCCGTCTCTCTCACTGACCTGTAGCTTCTGTGGGCGGAGGGACCTTCCCGGCCGCCGGAGCTTCCGTCCCTGAAGCCTGCTCGGGTCAGCTTCTCTGGTGCCGCGGCCAGGGCAGCGCTGGGGTGGGGTCTGCTTTCCGGGCGCGACGGACCCTGGGGACGGATCTCCAGGGCTCTCTGGAACGGAAATCTCTTCCACTCTGTTTCTGCACACCTTGCAGTGATCCAGTACTTATGGGGATCTCTTTTTACATTAAATCTATGGGCTGTGGGTTTGGAGCTCGTAAACGTGCGTCTTTCTACTCTGCCATCTTGACTCCGCCCCGGAATTTTCTAACTTGGGCTAAGTGGGCATAAATATGTATTCTTCCATTTATTTCTGCAGGAAGTCTCTCAGTGCCCTGGCTGCAACCATCTCTTGAGCTGGGAAAGTATAGTCCCAAGATTTCTTCTCTTAGTTTGAGTACAAGCACATGCAAATCTACCATGTACTTCTTTAGGAATCCTAGTGATTACCCAGTCAGTGATTTTTCCTTTGGCTATGAATGTCCACTTCCAGATTATATCTCTGACTCGTGCTCAGAAGCTATAAGTGAGCACATGTAACATCAGAAGTTTCCTAGGTTTTCTTGGTAAGGCAAGAAAATTGTAGGCATGCCCATTTCCATGGGGAGATACTTCTTAAAATATCTCCAAACAAGATGTCTCCACCCAAATCTCATTGGGATAATTGGAGAGTTCACCACAAAAAAGGATTCAATCCTCCTTACAATAACAATAGTTAGCATGTATACAGAACCTCATAAAATGTTTTATATAAACCATCTCATTTGACCCCTTACAACAACCATGAAGTATGTAGTATATTTCCCCGATAAGGATTATATATTATATATGTATTACTGTACATAATATATAAAGAATATTATATGTATGAAATATTATATATATGATATATAAGGTCCAAAAAGGTTAATTGACTTGCATCAGGTTATACAGCCAGGAAGTAGAGGAGCCAGAACTTGCAACTAGAGCCTCTGAATACAGATATAATGTTCTTTCCACTATCTTACAACTGCCTCTCTAAAAATAATTGTCTCATTTCTTTCCTTAAATACAGATGCGCCACAGGGTAAGGGAAATAGGATCACAGACTTAGAACTGGAAGAGACCTCAGAAATCATCTAACCCAAATGTCTCATTTTTACAGATGAGGAAGCCGAGGCCCAAGAATCTTAAATCACTTGCCCAAGGTTACACAGGGGGTAAGCAGAAGACATAGGATTAGAACACAGGTCCTCTACCTCCAGACCCAGGGTTTTTTTCAATGTGCCCATTAGTCTTAAAAGCCCAGGATTTAACCACAAAAAAGACACCAATAACAACATATTATATGTATGAATGTATGCATGAATTAGAATGTATGTACGAATGACATATAAAAGATGGCAGTTTAACTAAAATAGAGGATAGTGACAGAGAAACAGTAGAAGATAAAACTGGAAAGGTAGGTTGGAATTAGACTATAGGACTTTGAATGATGGATAGGGATCTGGATTCTTCTCTATAGGGTAATGAAAATTTCTGAGTAGGAGAGTGTGAAACAGTATCTTGGATAAATTAATCTGGTAGTAGTATACTGTATGCATATCTGACCAGTCTCATTTGCTCTTCTTTCCCCCAAAATTGTTTTAAAAACTTTGTTTTAAAAACTCAATACATTAAAAATGCCAGTTTTCCTTTTATCTGTTTCACCCACTTTTATACAGCACATTTTCTCTTCCGACAAATTCTTTTACATATATATATATATATATATATATATATATATGTATATTAGGTATTTCAGCTACCCAGTAGTCTTTGCCTAGAATACAGATTCTCTAATCTTTTTTTCCCTTTTCTTTTAATAAAATTCTATAAACTCTACCTCTTTAACTATAGCTTGCCTCCTCTGTTCTCCCAATCATCTGATTTCAAAAATGTTTTACTTAGGTGAATTCTAAGACTAAATGTTACTGTATTTCCTCCCAATTTTCTTGGACATGTACTGTCTTTTCTACTTCTTTGAATAGGAATTTGTTATGTATAAACTTCATGCATTTCTGCTTTGTCCTAGTTCTGTTTTGTGCTGCCTAGTGATGTTTTCATCCTCAAATGTGTTAATTTCCATTTTATAAATAACTCTCCCATAATATTTCTTTTAAAATTATTTTTCTTGTTTCCCCTTTTTGTATTCTTGGGTTTGAAACTCCACTCTGTTGTTTTCTTCCTAAGTTAATTTTTGGTACTTCCTTCAAAGACAGTTGAAATCCCCTCTAATGCCATCCTTCTTATGAGGTGCTGAAGAAGCACTATATAAAGGATTTTTTTACTTTCAAATTTCTTTTAGGGAACACACACATTTTCACATCGGATCTCCCCAACTCACCATCTTAACTACGTCCTATAAATCAGAGGACACATTTGGAACATCTATAACATATATTAAAAGTCTCACCCCTAGTTCTGGTGGAGCTGCAAAGAGGTCCAAGTGTTCTGGAAAGCAATTTAAATGTCCAGACCCTCTGACCCAGAGATTCCTTAGCGAGGCATACACTCAAAGGAGGTCAATGACAAAAAGAAAGATATCATATAAACCAAAATGCTTATAGCAGCACTTTTGGCCCAACAAAGTAAATGCCCATCAATTAGGGAATGGCTGAAGAAGCTGTGGTATGTGAATATAACAGAATAATACTGTGGTATTTCAAAGAAATTTCAAGATATGATGAAGCACAGGAAGACATGTTAACTAATGCAGAGTACAAAAAGAAGAATCATGAAACAACAGACAAGACCACACAACATAAATGGAAAGAACACAATAAAACAATCAAAACTAAATTCTGTGAAATGAAAATACCCAGTAGTGGGCCTGAAGAGGAGATAAGAAAAAGCACCTTTTCTCCCCCCACCTTTGCAGAGGAAGAAGACTATAGGCATAGAACACTCTATGTCATGTTAAATATTTTTGATATGTTGGTTAGTTTTCATGAAGTTTTCCTCCCTCTCTTTTATCCTATGTTATAAAGAACTGCTCTAGAAGAAGAAGGAAATACTCACTGAGAAATGTAGATGATATACAAACAAAAGATAGCAATAAAAATTATTTTTAAAAAAATCCCACCCCATTTGGGATGGGATACTCATCTTCTTTTGAGAACATTTTGCTAGGTTCTTCATGTGAGAAATTGCATTCTTCTTCAGTCCTTATACTAAAAACTATAGTTTTACTTATAGGCTACACTACTCACTTTCTTTATCTTACGCTTGTAAGCTTTATATTCTAATTAGCCCTTCAAGATTTTCTTTGACCTTTCTTTTTTTCCCTCCTATCCCTTAGTCTTGTCTCTTTCGATCTCTTTACTTACACTAGATTTCATGTTATCTTCCTCCTGCTTCTTCCCAGACTTGGTTTCTATACATAATGAACTAGCTATTTTTGTTCTTCCCCTCCGTGCATTTCTTTAGGACAGTCTCCCTATCTCTTCCTTTCATCTTCTGTGATCTTTGTAACAGATCCATTTCTTCTGAGGCAAATACTCCCTCTTTCCCCTTTTAGTGACAAGCTAACTTCTCCCTAGTTGTATTTTGCTTCTGAGCACCTCTTTTGCTTCGGCAAAACCCATGGAAACCCATCTTCTCTATTTTCCTCCAGCTTCCTGACACCCCATCTTATTGCCCTTATCTTATCTTATCTTTCTTAAGAGGTTTCCCTGAATAAACATGGACATCTATTGCCCATTCTATTTCATTTTTCTCTCCACTGCTGAGTTGCTTGCATAAATATGTCCTTCATAAATATGTCCACAAAGGTTACCTGTAATCCTCTTTTAACAAACATTATAAGGTCTGTGTTTCTGAAAAACTAGGATGATTTTATGAACTACATTTTTGTCTTTGATTAATACCCCTATATTCAACTGAATTCAACAATACCTACCTAACAGGAGTTTACAATCTCCTGGAGGGAACAATTATACATAGTAACAAATACAGGCTCCTCTAAGCAAGAAGAGAACCCAAATGACAAAGAAATCAAAGATGGTTTCACAAAAGGGGTTGCAACTGAGCTGAGGATTGAAGGAAAGAGTCTAAGAGATTAAAGTGGGAGATTGTATTTAAGGCATGGGATAGCCTGTGTGAAAACATGGTGGTAAGGGATGAAATATTAAACAGGGGAACAACTGGTTGATAAGTTTGGCTCCAACACAGTAGAATACAAGAAGGGAAATAGAACGCAATAAGACTGATAGAAAAAAAGGTAGGTTGGAGCAGATCATAGAAGCCTTTAAATGCCAGGCTAAGGGGTTTTTATTGTATCCTAGGGGCTGCAGTGAGTCACTAAAGTTTTGGTGTGTTTTTTTAAGCAAGAAAGTGACATAATCAAACCCGTACCTTGGAAATTCTATTTTGTAAGCTTTCTGGAAGATGGGCAGGAGAGAGAGAAGCAGGGAGACCGATGTTGTTCATCCTTAATTTTTGAAGAGGACAAAGACATCATGATGAGACAGATGATATCTTGACTTGTGAATGAATTGGATCTAAATGAGGCAGAACTGCAGTCATCAGCCTCACTCTCTTTTCCAAAGTCATCACAGCCCAGCGGCAGAACTAAAGTCAATAAAGGCAATGACCTGGGATGGAGTGGATGACCAAGGTGTCCTCAATGTCTCCAAGCTCTGAGCACTCTACGATGTCTGCTTCTGCCACCTTTATGGCCATTGGTACAAACTGTTCTCATCCACACATTCTGCCAGAAGAAGCCTTCACGTGGTTGGGATAGACATAGCTGGGGTAGACCTGTTGGTGACCCTCAGTCTGATTTACTCCATCTGCCAAGATGGTTTTACTGGGGTGGCTGCTGTACATGCTGGAGATTCTTAGAGCTACAGGTAAGAGTTGGATGACACCAAAGATGGATGAGTGGAAAGGGCTCAGCAAGCCTTCACACCAGAGGCGCTAGTCCTTCCTGAACACTCCACATAGCCACTAATCAAGCTACCCTAATAGTCTAGATTAGAAGTGTTGACAGTGTGAATGAGGATGGCTGCTGAATAAGCACGGAAAGAGACCACTTTCAAATCTTGAACAGGTAGTGGGCAGCTAAGTGACGCAGTGGATAGAGTGCCAGGCCTGAAATCAGGAAGACTCCTCTTCCCAAGTTCAAATCTGGCCTGAGACACTTCCTGGCTGTGTGACCCTGGGCAAGTCATTTAATCCTGTTTGTCTTAGTTTTCTCATCTATAAAATGAGCAGGAGAGGGAAACGGCAAACCACGTCAGTATCTTTGCCAAGAAAACCCCAAACGGGGTCATGAAGCGTTGAACACAACTGAAACTAATCAATATCCACAAAAAGAGCCAGTCACTTAAACTCCTTAATTCTCCATGAAATGAAGCATTTGACTAGGTAACTTCTGAGGTCTCTTCAAGTTCTGGAGCTACATTCCTATGTTGTGGAGGGAGAATTAGTGAGACGAGGCGACTGATCAAATACAAAGAATGGGAAGCAAGGAAGACTAAGCTTATGAACCTGGGTGAATGAGAAGATAGGAATGCCCTTGCAGAAAAAGTGCAGAGGAGAGAAAGATTTATTTTTCAGCTTAAAGCTCTCTTGATCAGATTCACTCACTCAACAGCTTCAATCTTCTCAGCAAAGGAGGTAAAATCATCTGCTGTAAGTGTGAGGGGATCAGTGCCTGATTTGAGACTGATGTGAAACGTTGTGGAACAGTCACTATGAGGAATATGGCAGTCAGTAAGAGTGGCTAGAGGGGTTACTGGGCAGCAGTCAGGTTCAGCTAACGCTATGCACTACGCATTTTTTAAAATCTTATTTTTAGTGACATTTAAAAAATCACATTCATTTCTGAACATAGCTCTCCAGCCTACAGCACCCAGAGACCAGGTATCCATTGTTGCTTCTTTGTTTTTTAAAAGGAATACCTTATAAAAGATTTTTAAAAGGGGGAAAAAAGTAGTTCCATTAAAACGCATCAATCATGTCTGACAGCATAGTCAATAGTCCATACTCACAGTTCCCCTCGGTAAAGAGAAAATACCGTACATTTGTTAAATTCATTCGACTTCATGACTTTTTCAATGAAGTTCTGGAGCTCAGAAGAAGACAAGAAGTCAGATGGTTAAATCTAACCCAGTGTTGAGGATCAGATCACGTTTTATCAATGACAGAAGGATGATGGCTTCTGAGATGACAGCAAGTAGACACTGAAGTGACAGACAATGCAGTCAAAGCTGGAAATGGAAGCTAGGGAAACCACAAGAAGAGGGAAAACAATGGATAACACAGAAAAGAGAGAGTAGGAGAGGTAAAAAGATAGATGTGGTCAGGGTGCTTTTTAAAAAATTTCTTTTTTATTGTGGACTTAATCATACATAAACACAAACATTTCAACATACAAAGAACACTGATAGCAGATAGAAATCATGAGCTTCTGTTAACTTGTTATTTTAAATTATATATTTTATAATTGTATAATTTTATAATTTATATATTTTAAAATTAAATATATATTTATACCTAAATTTAACAAAGTAGTAACAAAACTGCTCTGTTTGTGAAAAGTGGTCAATATGAATACTGCAATTCTACATGGAATAAATTCACTACAATGGGATTCACAGGAAGTTTCTGAGGGGTGGAGGCAAATGGTTTCGAAGTACAGTGAGGAGTGAGAAGCAGCCAATCCTCCTAGCCTTGTCAATCAAGGGAAACTAGAAGACTGGCTTCTAGTACTGACAGATGAGAGGTAAGTAGGAAAAATCAGATTTGTTTAAATGGAGTTAGTAGAAGGGATGTTGGATAAAGAGTTCCTGGAAGTAAGAGAGTGTGATGAGAACACAGTGGGTATTTCCAGAGGATCTAGTGCCACAGGGCTAAGAGAAGGGCAAACCTAGCTGGGGTGGCCTGAAGGAGTAATGAGGGTTCAGGAGGGACTGGTAGCTGTGGTCTCTCTCTCTCTTTTTTAGGGGGAGAGGGAAGATTTACAAAGTGCTTTGTATATATTATTCAATAAGAGCCTCACAACAACTCTTAAAAGTAAAGACTCAGGCCTAGAAAGGTAAAGCGAGTTGACCAGGTGCACAAAGCTAGGAAAAAATCAGAGAGTTGACCAGGTGCACAAAGCTAGGAAAAATCAGAGCAAGTATCTGAATCCAGGTGTTTTGACTCCAGGTCTAGGTCTAAGACTCTACACAACAGGCCAGGGGAACCTAGACCCTCTGATTTCAGATCAGTAGCTCACACAATCCTGCCAAGAGCTATGAAGTATGTACAAAGGAAATGAGCAGATCTGGCTTAGGAAAGGGGAAAGGAGAGCCAAGTTCAATAAAGGGAAGTAAATAAGGAAGCACTGTAAGTAAACATGACCTTGTTTTCACAGGTTTAAGAAATTATTATCAAGTCATTACATGTAGGACAAATTGGCCTAAGAAAACAAAAATATTAACCCGCTGCTCAGCAGGAGTCATTTGGATAATCTTCTAAATGCAATGGTGGAATTACCAACATGAGACACAAGAATTCTTGGTGTGTGTGTGTCAGACACACACACAGACCAGACACAAAAAGACAGAGATACATGGAGAGAGATCAAGACAGAGAGAAAGAGAGAGAGAGACAGAGAGAGAGAGAGAGAGAGAGAGAGAATGACAGAGAAAGAAGAGACATGACAGAGCAGTGACAATAACACAGAGACAGAGACACCCCACTATTTTCGTCCTCCAGGTCCCACTTCTGAAGTCTGGCAGCTTACCTACTAAGGTTTAGTGTCATAAAGAAAAAGAAGGTATTGTATCAAATCTAAATTCATTTGTCATGATTTAAGGCTTTCCATTAACTAAATCCTACCTCTTCATGTGTTACTGAACCCATTCATAAATGACTAAATGAAATAAAAAATGTTTTAAAAATTCTATGAGGTAAGCACTAGGGATACAAATACAGAAAGGTAGTTCCTGCCCTCAAGAAGCTCATAACTTATAAAAAAGAAAGAACTCATATGTTATGGTGGCAAGGAAAGGACCTTTTGGTCTGATAATTCTTATGAATGGTAAGTTGTCCTTTCTAGAATCAACAGTACTGTTGCTGTGTCCAGACCAAGAGGTAGAAAAGGGTGGTGGGGGAAGAAGGGCAGGAATCAGAAGGCAAGGTGACATGGACTGCTGGGTAAGATGTGAAGCACAGTTTCGGCTACCTTGTGGCTGATCTAGGTAAGTGTGCACTTATTGAAGATAGATAATCCTCAGGATGGTACCTTTAACTTCTCCAAGGATTGACTGAATGGATTATGGAGGCCTCATGTATAGGGTACTAGTCCAGGGAAGGAAAGCAGAACAGACACAATGGAAGGGAGGATGGAAAGATGAAATGTGAAGGAACATCGAGTAGTTTGGGACTGGCTAGGCACGGTAGGCTAGCCAAGTTTGTGTTCTTTCAGGAGTAGTGAGAGTTCCAAAGCTGAGTAAATTAGCTTCATGGTCACTTGGCTGAGGTCAGGCTAATAAGAATTGCAATAATAACAGCTAGGATTTACATATTACGTGAAGGTTTGCCAAGTGTTTCACAAATATCATTTCATTTGATCCTCACAATAACCCTGGGAATTAGGTACTGTGGTAATCCCCATTTTACAGATGAGGAAAGGAAGTCAAACAGAGACTAAGGGACTTGCCCAGGATCACACAGCTAGTAAGAGTCCGAGACAGAGTGTGAACTCATGTCTTCCTGATTCTAACCATAACTTTAAAGTACCACATTACATCCACCAAACTAGCGAGGTTAAAAAAATAATAATAATGAGGAATTGGGCACTCTATGACAGACTTCACCAACTAGACCTCCAGACTTGACCCAGCTAGTATAATCCTTTCACTGTCAGAACTCCCTTGGTCTCAAAGGTCTAGAAAAGAGACAGTATAAATGCTACAACCAGCTCATCAAAGATCCACTTTGATTAAGTATGAGAAACACTGAGAATAAAAAGAATAGTTTGTTCAACATAAGGTCCGGAGAAGGTAAGCACTAATAAAGAATAGTAAGGTGCATATGGGTTTAAGTTCCAAGTAAAACGTCTATCCCTTGGACCCCATCCTAAAGATTGTCCATTCGTGTGTCTTCCAAATTTCTCTTTCACTCTTTGTGGTGCCTTAGTTTCCTCCCTCCCCCTTGGAGGTTTCATAGCCAATAAGATTGGCTCCTCTTATCCTGTCCCATCCATGGGTAACACAACAGATTAAACTCTATCTCTTTCTGTTCTTGGCATTTAAGCACCACAAAATCTTTGAACCCAAATCAATTAAGCTTCAATTGATACTGCATGTCAATTGGTCTCATTCTATCATCTCCTACACAAGAAGAGTAGGAAGCTAAACATGGTTATTGAACTTAGGAGTATCTTAAATGACTGCAAATTGCCCATTCTTAGATTCCTTACAAAAAGCCTTGAAGGAAAGTTATGAGTTAAAACTACTGTTTACCCAGCTAGTGCCCAAAGAAGCTAGAAGGTGAGACCTCAGGCACTGACTTAAAAGGGTCATGAACACAAGGAAGCTTGCATGTGTACAGCAGAATAACTAATATTAACTGCCACAATGTGTTTCATAACATTTGATTTTTGTAGTTCTATAAGCCTGTTCATAATGTAATGTTCATATTGTTCATAATAAGGATATATCTAATATTTGGGACTTTAAAAACTAAACTGCCAGACTCTCTCTACAAATATATGCAAATGATATTGTGCTACCTCTGTACAAGGCCTTCCTTGGTTTCCCCACTGGCTAGTATTTTCCCCCAAGGTTATCTTGTATATGTCCTGAATGCATTTTATAAATACTTATATATGTGCATTTTGTGTTGTTCCTGCCCCCTCCTGTCCCTGGGATTTTGAATTTAAGTTCCTTGAGTGTAAAGATTTTTTTCTTTGAATACTAAACACCTTGCACAGTGACTGACATATAGTATGAGGTTATTAAATGCTTGATGATTAACTGCTAGAGATTGTATATATTTATATATAACTGTATTGGCAACTTGAAACCTTTACTCCTTAACATTAAAATCCTTGTGAAGTTCTCCTCCTACCCCCAACTCTATCTGGGTCAGCATTCATAAGCAGAAATAGGAGAAAGTTCTAACTCCTTAAAGTAAAGGCTCTATTGTCCTTTCATCCAAAAAGGACAACTTCAGGGCCATTCTTCATGGCCTTGGTCAAGTTAGAGACAAAAAAAAGCTACTTAGGACACTGTTTTCTACTTATCCATGTAATTCCCCTTATATACCTAAACTGGGAGCAGCTAAGTGGTGAAGTGGATAGAACACTGGCCTTGGAATCAGGAAGAATCATCTTCCTTAGTTCAAATCTGGCCTCAGACACTTACTAGCTGTGTGACCCACGCCAAGTAACTTAACCCTATTTGCCTCAGTTCCTCATCTATAAGATGAGCTGGAGAAGGTAATAGCAAACTACTCCGGTATCTTTGCCAAGAAACTCCAAATGGGGTCACAAAGAATCGGTCATGACTGAACAACAGTTCAGTTTATGCGAGAAAAACCGAAACTGTGAGAAGGTCTCTTTTAGTTTCCAAAACCATAACAATGCCTGTGCAAGGGAGGTCTTTTAAAAAAGGGAATCAGTTTTATTTAAAACAATGAATATGACTGGTCTCCATTTTCCCACTAAAAGAAAATATTTATAAAATAGGTCTAAAAAGAAAATCTATTGTTATACTTCCTACAGGAAACATACTAAATATAAAATATACATGTAGGTCAACTTAAATATAACTAGGTTTTCTCTGTAGTAGGATTTCTCTGATACTGAAGGTTATCTATGGCCAAAGGTTTTCTCACAATTGTATACATAAAGCCTCTCATTCCTGTGACCTCTGATGTTTAATAAAAGGTTTCATCAATTTCTGAATGCTTACCCTCATTCACTGCACATGAAGATTTTCTCAAGGGTACGAACCCCCTTATATTTAATAAGGTAAAAGTTGTGATTGAAGACCCAATCACAAGAATTACATTTGAAGGGTTTCTCTCCAGTATGAACCTTATGAAATACTAGAATGGATGAGCACTGACTGAAAGTCTTTTAACAACAATGACATTTATAACATTTCTGTCCAGCAAGATTCCTCAGGTGAATAATATCTTATGGACTGTTTCTGAATGTTTTCCTATTTTTGTTTCATTTATAAGTGTTCTCACATGTATATATTATCTGATCTCTAAATAAAGTTTGTCTGTCCATGAGATGTATTTTTCTTTGTAGAGCTTAGTTCTTATAGATCAGGGGTGGGGAACCTGCAGCCTCAAGGCCACATGTGGCCCTTTAGGTCCTTAGTGGGGGACTTTTGACTGAGCCCAAGTTTTACAGAACAAATCCTTTTATTAAGGGGATTTGTTCTGTGAAGTTTGGATTCAGTCAAAGGGCCACACGAGGATCTAGAGGGCCACATGTGGCCTTGAGGCCACAGGTCTCCCATCCCTGCTATAAATAATACATTTATGCTTCCTAAGCAGAGATAAGAAAGATGAGTGATCTCATCCCATTTTTACCACCTCATTGGCCAATCCCTGCCCTAGAATCATTGGGAACTAGAAAATCAAATAACTGTAATGTACATTAATAGTAGTGACATTTTTTTTCTTTTAAAAAAGAAAACCTGTCACTGATGGTGTACCACCCAGGTGAGCTGACACCACTGTGCTCTTTTCCTCCATCCCATCTCATAACACAGGTGCGAATATCTTCTTTTCCTTCCCCCACCAATTGATATGAGCCTGCAAACTTCTGTGTTGCTCAAATAACTAGTAAAAAGTTATCTCTGAAGCAATCTTCCTGAGGAATTACTATTGAATTTCCCTACCATCCATTTGAAGAGTTCCTGAATTTATTATCTCCCACCCCTTTCTCCCCACTGGTCAACCTGACATTACAAGCTTCTGTGGTCTTAGAGGTCTTGGTGGGAACCCCAATCAAGATGCAAAACTTAAAAGCATTCCACTTCATCTCCATTTATATATAAGTCTGGAGATGTCTATAGCTATACAAAGAATATCCTTCAATAAAACTCATTAAGATTTTTAAGTTTTAGGCCAGCAGTTTGCTTTTCTTCCACAGGTATATCAAAAGATGCCTGATTTAGAAGGAAGCTTCAATTAAATGTAGGAAGTAATGCTGAATACTTTTCAATGATTTTCTGCAAACCCTTAAAGTAATCCTATCTCACTTCCAGAAAGGACTAAAGCAGCACTAAAACAATAGGTTGTTCTAGCATTTCATCCAACCATTCTATACTCAAATTCTCAATCACAGTTTTTATACAACAAAGTCCTGACAAGTTATCAGAAAGGTGAAGACACAAATACATGGCTTTCCTACCATCTGAAGGGTCATTCTGATACCACGGAGTGCCAGCCCCCTTGACCAAAGGACTCTCTGTGAATAGGACCAAAGTGAAGTGACAAGAGAAAGAGAATAAGACATTGAAGCAAACAGGGAAAGTATAGTGCAGAGCTGACTAAGGCATTGTGATTATTATTTGATATTAAAGATCAGTGCACATTAAATATCAGAATAAAAAACAACCTTTTGGAAGAAAATTTCTATTTGGACTTCAGGCAAATATACTCTCTGAAAAACCTGTTTCATGTTGAGCTGCTAAATATAAGAGAAACTAATCAAATAAGAAATGTGACATTTCTACTTTCAAAGAAAGTATGACCTAGTTAGGGAAACAAGATAACACAAAAGTATGAGCATAATACAATACACAATCAAGCGTTCAGGGGTGTTGTATAAGTATAAAAGTTTGAAAAAGGATAAGATTACTGAGAATCAGAGTGTCTAGGAAGTCACTGAGCAGGTTCTTAAAGAAGATGATGGAGCAGAGTGATGGATACCGAGTTAGAGGTCCTGAGTCTGAATGCTGGCTCTGCATCTGCTTTCCATATGACCTCATACTTTTCTGGGTCTCACTTTGTGAAGGATAGAAAGGAAGGGGGACAGACGGGAGACAAGGAGATCAGTTACTGGGCTGTTGTAGTAATAAAAATTAGATTAAAAGGTTCAACTGGGGTGGTTTCATTAGGAACAAGGAGGAAAAATATAACAGATATTTCAAAAAATGGACAGGATTTGGTGACTTACTAGACAAGAATGAAAGGGACGAATCATATTATTTTCAGATACCTAATAATGGTATCACTGACAGAGATGAAAAAGTGGAGAAGTGGAAACAAATAAACTGTGGGGAGATGAAAATTTTTAAAGCAACACAGAATTTTAAGGTTTGGAAGGAAATTTAGTTCAAACTTCTTACTTTACGTTAAAAAAAACAAGTCTCAGAGTTAACTTGCTTAAGGTCACATAGTTAAAATTAGTGGCAGTGCATTTTCTAGAATTCAGGTCTCACGCTTCCCCATTTAGTGTTCTACTATTCCATACTACAGGCATCTCTTAGCATTCTCATGTTTCACATTGGCCATTTTGGTTATGTGAGGGTTGGCCACTGATAATTAAATGGAAATGTTTGGAGGTTTGTGGAGTACTGTAGAAAATCACAGATGATGCAAATACGTAAAGAAAAGTTAAAAAAATTAGTAAATCATAAATGTGTAAACACTATATATTATTAGTCTATTTTATCATTTACTACAATAAGTATACAGATATAGATTTATTACAGTTAAATTTTGTTAAAAGTTTCAGTGCAATAAAGAACAATACAGAACACTCTCTTTAGGAACACCTCCTCTTTGTCTGTCTACCATCCAGTCTAAATCATGTGATTTTTTTTCCCCACTGTGATCACTGTATCTTGCACATGGAGCAGTTGCTGCAGCTACACCAGTGGCTATGATGACTCCACATGTGAGATACTAATCTCTCTTGCATGGAAACTGCAACTTTTTTAGGGAACAATATGTTGTTTTACTTGTTTGGTGTGTTAAATACATATGATCAGAATTATTAAAAATTAAGATCTGGGGGGCCCAGAGTTATTCATAGTTTTCACATTTATGGGGGCCCTGTGCCCCTAGTGCCCCCTCCAAATATCTAGGGATGAGTGTATTTTGTCGAATTTGAAATATACTAAGACATTCAAGGTAAGAGACTGGAGCTGAAGATATTGATTCAAACTGTGTACTAATGGGGAGCAGCTGGGTGGCACAGTGGGCGTGCCACAGCTGGAATCAGGAAGGTTCATCTTCCTGAGTTTAAATCTGGCCTCAAACACTTACTAGCTATCTCACCTTGGGCAAGTCGCTTAAACTTGTTTGCTTTAACTTCCTCATCTGTACAACAAGCTGGAGAAGGAGATGGCAGAGTGTCACACTAGCTTTGCCAAGAAAACTCCAAATGGGGTCACAAGGAGTCAAGAACAGCTAGAAAACAACTGAAACAATAAATGTAACAATGAGTTTGATTTTTATTCCTGAAAAAATTCTACCACTTATTATTAAAATAGATGGTATGTAAGGATCCACCAAGGGAAGCAATAGATCACTAAGAACCAGCACAAGTTCATTAAGAACACATTATGCTAGACTAACTTCATTTCTTTTTTTTTTTGACATGATTATTAGACTAGTAGATTAGAGGAATGTGTCACTGAATTTTAGTAAAGTGTAGGATGAAGTCTTATGGTAGCTTTATAGATTTAGTAGAGAATATAGGGTAGACAGAATTGCAGCTAGATGAATTTGCACTAGTACAGTTTGGGCCTAAGGAATAATTAATGGATCAATGTGAATCTGAAAGAAGGTCTCTAAAGAATTTAAAGGCGGTCTCTAGGGAATTTGTCTTTGGCTCTGTTCAGCATTTTTATCAATCACTTTGATAAAAGCATAAATGATATGCTTAAGGTGGGAGAGATAGCCAGAATGCTGGACAACAAATTTGAGCTTCAGAAAGATTTCAGAAGGCCAATACAAGGGTCTGAATCAAATAAGACTAAATTTCAAGTCCACACTGATTCCAAAAGACCAAGTGCATAAACTCAGAACAGGGGAGATGTGAATAGATAAATGTACCAAGACAACAGAGAAGAACAAGTTGGAGAAGTGTTGAGTACACCTACTAGAAGACAAATGTCATTGAAGCAACAGAGGAGATAGTTTTAAGAAGCAAATGAAAATTAATGGTATCAAATGCTCTAAAGAGATGAAGTAGAATGAAAATTAAGAGGTCTTTGAATTTGCCGAATTTCAGGAAGATGGCATTGGTGACCTTCAAGAAAATAATTTTAGTAGAGTGGTAAGGACAGAATACTGGGGATTAAAATGAGAATGGAAGACAAGGAAGGAGAGGCAGTTGTAAACCACAGGTTACAGGATTTTGGTAGGACAAAAACACAAAGTATGTAAGAGAGAAATTGGACGATATGTTGCAGGGTCAAAAGCAAACTCTTTCTGGGAGATGAGAAAACTGTGCTACGTGTGGAGGCAGAAGAGGGGAAAAACAGAGACAGTGATAGATATTCTTATCAATGACGGTAGAAAAGTAGGAGATGACCATGGGAAAAAAGATGGAATAAAACTAAATATAGAGGTAGAATGGCTTGCTTTTGAAAGAAGAGACAGTTCTTCCTTTGAGGTTGCAGAAAGCATGGTACGGTGGAAAGAACACTGGATTTGGAGTCATAATATAAACCTGACCCTGATATTATATGTGGGATCTCAGAAAAAATAACTCTCCTCTCTGGGTCTCAGTTTCCTCCTCTGCTAATATCAAAATAGTGGAACTAGAAGACATTTAAGATCTCTTCTCATTCTAAATATATATGGTCCTATGATATAAACAGTAGTAGGTTTTCGTGAAGCTGGTGTATGAAGATATCAATCTTAATGTTAAAAGAGGTCAAGTCCTGTGGTGAAGAGAAGGCTGGAAAATGAATGCTGGCCTAAAAAAAAAAAAGATTACATCTAGGAAAATGACATACCTAGTAAGGTTTTGATGTAACATCTCAGGTATAATTTGTGATTGGTAAAGGGTACAATATAAATATCAAGGATGTACAAATTAAGGTGATTAGCCAAAATAGAGCTCACAAAGAACATTTATTTCAGCTATGGATTTCGGCTACATGAAAACATAAAAACGAGCAAATTTATAAAGTGGTTTTAAATATTTTAAATCCGAAGTTATCACTTTCTATATAAAACCTAGAGAACAGAGCAGAAATTACACTTTCCTTCCCCATTCTTCCCCAAAATCTCACTGAGAAACACTTTCATAAAATGTTAAGCTAGGTACTTATATCTTTACATCCTACGCTCCATGAAAATTTAGTCAAAAATCTGTAATATAACATAGGTTCTACGGATATGGAACAAATATGTCCAGATTCTGTTGGGCTCTGATAATATAAATTGATTCCAAGAACAGAAAACATTTGGAAATCACCAACATCTAGTTCTGGGGAAATAATTATTACTTAAAGGATAAGTCTTGTGTGGGCTGAGTCTGAAAAAGGTGCAACTGGTTTTTGGTTTGCTTTTAAAAAAGAACTAAAAGAAACCTGTTTGGGGGTGCACAGGATAAGGATGGTAGCAACGATAACCTCGCCAAACCCTGGCAGTCTCTGGCTTGATGTGTTCGCGAGTGTCACGCTGCCACATAAGCCTGATGATTGCTACTGCCAGCTCAGCAGCTGAGCCTGAAGAAAAAGGTGGGAGGGAGCGGGTGCCTCCCCATCCACAGAAGCCAAGCCCAACAGGAACTGCACTTACCTGACACGGTCCAGCAGGGGCTGGGTGACTAAGGAAGGGCCCTTACATGTCACAGGCGAGCCATGTGCGGGAGCGCCCGAGGGGCTGGCCGGGCCGGGGCCGGAGGGGTGGGGGAGGGGCATGGGGAGGGGGCCCTTACCTTGTCATCCTCGCATCTCTTGCCCTGGCCTTCCCTGGCCTGCAGCCGGCTGCTCAGCAGGCCGTAGTCGGCCTCCTTCTGGTCCATCTGCTTCTTGTGCGAGTCCACCAGCAGCAGGAGGTCCGAGTTGCGCTTTTCCAGGTGACTGCGGGCGACCTCGGTCCTCTGCACCTGGCTCTGCAGCTCCAGCATCTCCTCCTGAAGCAGGACGTGGCGGGAGGAGACCCTCAAGTAGTTGAAGGCGAGGACGGCGACCACCACCAGCAGCCCCAGCAGCACCAGGGAGGGCAGGCGGCCCGCCCGCCGGTTGGCTCCGAATCCCACCATCCTCCCGGCCCGGGCGCCGGCGGGAAGCGGGCGGGGGCGGGCAGGTGGGCGAGGCGGCGGGCTGGGGGACAAAGGCGGCCGCAGGGCCGCAGCGCCTCGGTCGGACCGCCGCCGCCCGGGGGACCCGGCCCTGGAGCCCCCAGGCAGGCGGGGAGGATGGAGAGCCCGAGCCGAGGGAAAGGGGCGGGGCCGCGAGGGCCAGACCCGCCCCGCCCTCCTGCCCGGGGCCGCCTCCCGCCCCGCCCGCTGCGGAGCCTTCCCGGACTAGGGCCCCGCGGGAGCAGAACCGCCACGAGGCAGGCCCGGCCCGAGCGCCCGCCAACACCTCGCAGCCCGACCGCCGAGCCCCGGCGGGTCCGAGCGCGAGCGGAGGGCGGGGAGAGGAGACTCGGAAGGGGCGGGCTTCCCTCGGGGCCCGCCCAGCTGGACAGCTCCCGGCGATTGGGATGGGGGGGCGCCTTTTCCCGGTTTCCGCCGACGCCCCTTTCTCGCGAGAGGGCGGGCGCTTCTCGTTGAGCGCTCGGGAGCGCGGCGGAGTCGGCCGTGCGTGCGTGCGTGGGTGGGCTGCCGCTTGGGAGCGCTAGGTCGGGAGCGCAGCGAGGCCGCCCCGGCTTCTCCGCTCCCCGGCGTGGCTCCGCGCCTGGGGAGCGCTCCTCTCCCGGGGTGCCCTCCTCTGCCGGGGAGCGCTCCTCTCGCGGGGTGCCCTCCTCTTCCGGGGTGCCCTCCTCTGCCGGGGTGCCCTCCTCTCCCGCGGTACCCTCCACTCCCGGGGTGCCCTCCTCTGGGGTGCCCTGCTCTGCCGGGGAGCGCTCCTCTCCCGGGGTGCCCTCTCTCCCGGGATACCCTCCTCTGCCGGGGTGCCCTCCTCTCCCGGGGTGCCCTCTCTCCCTGGGGTGCCCTCTTTCCCTGGAGAGCCCTCCTCTCCCGGGGTGCCCTCCTCTCCCGGGGAGCCCTCCTCTCCCTGGGACCCCTCTCTCCCTGGGGTGCCCTCTTTCCCTGGGGAGCCCTCCTCTCCCGGGGTGCCCTCCTTTGCCGGGGAGCCCTCCTCTCCTGGGGAGCTCTCATCTCCCGGGGTGCCCTCCTCTCCCTGGGACCCCTCTCTCCCTGGGGTGCCCTCCTTTCCCGGGCTCCTCGGGGGCAGCCACACGTCCTCCGAGGTCTGCGCGCAGAACAAGACCGGGCCGGGACGTGGCCGCGGCCGCAGCCTTCCCTGTTCTCCGGGTTCACGTTTATTCAGAAAAGAAAAGTTTTAAGAAGGGAAAGCTTGATCCTTAAGACCCGCCTAAAAAAAGAGGGGGAGGGGCAATGGGACGAAATAGTATTAATAATGAGATATTTTCAATAACATCTTATTTTGGTTGTTTTAGAAAATTTAACCTTTTTTTCAATCAATGAGATCGTTTTTGGTGGTTTTATTTTTTTTTTCCATTGACGAAAAATCAGCCAACTTCTCCATGCCGCCACTCCCTCCCCCAATTTAGGAAGTAAGAAAAATAAAACTCCTGGAACCAGAACGTAAGGTCCAGCAAAATAATGTCCCAACCTGCGTTCTAGAATCTCTCACCTCTCTATTAGGAGGTGAAATCCTTTGAAATCCGTGGTTGGGTTTTGTGTTGATTAGAATTCTTAAATAATTCCAAGTGATACATCATTTAGATAAAAAACGGAAAATAAAGTAGGCTAGACAGTCCTTGCCCTCAAGGAGTTTATATTCTAATGGGAGAAGACAGTACACAAATGGGAGCTGGAAAAGGGGTGAGGGTGGCCTTCAATCTAAGGTTCTAAGAAATTAAGTACAAGAGAATTGCATTTCAGGATGAAGTGTGTTCCCATTTATTACACTCTCATATAGAAGTCTAGTGGGTTTATATTAATTGGGTTTAAACAAACATTCTAACCACAGCCTGGATTAAGCAGAAACAGTGGAGCAGATTGCTACTTATTAGCTAGCCCTAACTGTAGTGAGATAGAGAAAACTATCCAATTACTTTATCCTTATTGAATAATAAAATCTAGCTCTTTCACCCTGGAACTGTGAATAAAAAGTATAAGGTTTACTAGCATTAAAAGGTACTGAGCTACTTTGTTTCAAAATCTCACCCCTTCCCTACCTTTCCAGTCTTTTTATACCCTTCCTGTCTTCCACAAACTATTTCTCATCAACACTGGTTTAACTTGTAGTTCCTCAACTGGATGGTTTCTCTCCCAGTCCCCAGTGATCTGCACCCTCACCTTTGCTTCTCCATTTGCCTGGCTTCTTTCATGTTTCAGTGCAAGTCTCACCTTCTGGAGGCTTTTACTGTATCACCCACCCCAAATGCTAAAACTTTCCCTGCTCATGGTGCTTTACAGCTACTGTATATATCTTTTATATACTTAGTTATTTACATGTTGTCTCCCCAATTAGCATGTAAACCTTAGGGTCAGAGACTGGTTTTTTTAACCTTTCTTTGTACCTGCAGTATTCTGGCACACAGTTAGGCATAATAAATGCTTATTGACTAACTTTCAGAGTAAATGCTGAAGAGTTTATAAGGATCAAAGCAGGACTGTCATGGTGAAAAGAAATCTATTGTTTTATTCTGTTTAACCTCAAAAGTCAGAAACAGAATCAACAGGGCGAAAGTGTCCATTGTTATAGATAGATTTTTTAGTTCAGTCTGAGGGAAAATTTAGAGTCACCCTATAAATTTCTTAAAATTTCCCCTATATCCTATAGCAGTCTTCTACTTCATTGAGGAGATTAAAATTACCTAAAAGTGGAGGAGAGGCATGAAGAACTCCTTCAAGCCTATTCCTCCATTCCTCATAACTTCTCAACCATAGTATCTACTTCACTCCTTCTCTCTGGTGATAGAAATAGGAAGCATTCCTATTTTTTCCTTTCTGTAAGCTCTCCTTTAAGATCCATACAATCCACATCTTCCAGCCAATCTGAATCCTTGTGGATGTTACCTACAAACCTCCATGGCTCACAATCTTTCTCTTCCTCAACTCATGCCCTCTTACTAGGGGACTTCAGCATAGGTATTGACACTCCCTAAGACACCCCAATCACTTACTTTTTTAATCTCCTCACTTACCATGACTTATTCCTCTACTCCACCTAAATCTCAGTCACACAGAAAGATAGTAATATCCTTGATCTTGCTGTCACCCTCAAATGCACTAAAACTCTTAAATCCCTTCATCTGACCAAAATCTACTGCTTTTCATGTAGTCAGCATGATTCCAAAAGTGATCCAGAGTCTACTTGTGAGATAAGCATTCTTTACCCCCTTTCCCACCACTGCCAGAATCACTGCAGAAGTCGATTGGGTCTACACAGGATTTAGGGTCATTTTATGTTTTATTTTGCCTTGTGATTTGCAATAGCTTAAAAAAAACTTCATGCCAACTAACCAACCTATGTCTTCTATCTTAACCCAGGATCTTTTCCATGTTATGATCATATACTGGAGTTGGATTTTGTGCTTGAGAATATATATGTATGTATATGTATGTATATACACATATACATTTGTACACATATATATACCTAATTACATATGTATATATATATACACAAATATATGTACATATACGAATAATTAAGGCCTTTTCACTTTGTTCATAATATTGGTGTATTGGAAGTTTATTTTTCTCTCAATTATAGAATCCAAATTGGCATTAACCTGTAGGATGCCAAGGGGAAAAGCTGTAAGCACCATATTTCAAGATCTTTGAGCCTTTGCGGAGAGCAAACCAAAACCATTCTCCTGGCACTGGCCAGGCAATTTGGAGGCAGAGTTCCCTAGAAAGACTCAGGCTCATACGAACTGGCTACTAACCTGCATATCTATAGAGTTTCAATTATTTCTTTTACCCCAAAACCAGATCTTACAAAAAGATCTCCATTTTCCTCAATTATAATTTAATAGATAAGTATTCTCCTGCACTCAGATTGTCCATAGTACCTGTGATTGTAGATAAACCCCATGTCTCCTTTGGTAGCTAACTGAGTACATTGGGAAATATTCTTTCATCCCTTTCAACCAGTTACTGTACTCAAAGATCCTAGTGACTGGATTTGGAAGCAGAGGTAACAGATAATACTTCACCTCACCAATCACCATCCTGGAACCATCCAAGTATCCCTAACACACATTAGAGATGGAATTTTTCCTATAAAAAAAGGGAAGTCATTTGAGAACTATAACCCACCACCCCAGTCTATATCCTCAGCACTTTAGCGTAAAGACTAGCTCATCATAGGTGCTTAATAAAGCTTATTGAGTTAGGTGCAAATATGAAGGTCTACAGTATTAGTATCAAACTCATGTCTTCAACCTCTTATAAAAGAATATCTTTTTATAAATTTTATGTGTGGGTTTTGTCCTTTTCTCTTTCCTTAATACAGATGCTGAGCCATAATCATTCATTTGGAAAGGTCTTTGCTGACAAATGTAGGAAACATGTAGGGAGCTCCCAGTTGCAGTGGAGTAGTCCTAATTTACCAATGTGTCCAGGGCTACATAGCCAATATGTCAGAGGCAGGAATGAATCCTAGATCTTTCTGACTCTAAGGTCACTCCTTTATCACTACACTATGTTGCCTTGCACATAGAAAGTATGTAATATTTTATTATATTAAATGCAAACTAAAAAAAAGCAAAGTGGATAAAATATTTGCACTATCCAGATTATGATACAGAGTTGAGTGGATGACGCATCAAATCATTCTATTGGTATATAGCTAGATAGATGATAGGTAGATAGATATTGGACAGATATGGGATAAAGTTGCAAAGATAGAGAATGGAGGAGATCATGCTGGATGCCATTTAGGAAATTACTTCATTGCCCATCATTCCAAGCTATTTGTTTGATATCATTGACTCACTTTGGCAGTAAAATTGTTCTTATGAAAAAATAAAATTCATTTTTAATATTTAAAAAATGAAGATGATAATATCCATTGTACGTAAGCTCACAGATTATTCTGGGATCATAATGCGTGGAAAGCACAAACTTAAGGATTATATCAATCAAAGTACAAGAAATTAGGTGGGGTGTTTCTGGCAAGAAACAGAGTAAATTGACATTTACTTGTTGTGTGACCAAGTAAGGAAGTTGTTAAACTTGCTGAGCTTCAGTTCACTCATTGTAAAATACTACTTGCTCTACATCTAATGTAAGATCATTGTGAGAAAATTGTCTTGTAAATCTTTAGTCACTCTAGAAATATCATTTATCATTGTTTTTATGTATTCCATCCATGTAAAAAGAGCCACCCCTAGGATAATTCAATTCAATGCAGTAAATACGTATTAAGCAGCTACTATGTGCCAGGCACCATGCTAAATAATGGACATATAAAAAGAAGCAAAAGAGAGTCCAAACCTTCATGGAGTTTACAATCTAATGGGGGAGATAACATGCAAATAAATATATGTACAAATCAAGCTATATACAGAATAAATAGGAAATAATTAAGAACGGGAAGGCACTGGGACTAAGAGCAGTTGAAAAAGACTTCCTGAAGAAGGTGGGATTTTAGTTGAGACTTAAAGAGGCTAGTAGTTGGAGGCTAGTAGTTGGAGGAGAGAAGGGAGGGTATTCCAGGCATGTGGGACAGCCAGAGAAAATGCCCACAGCATTTTGTGTCTTGTTCATGAAACAGCCAGGAAGCCTGTGTCCTGGATCAAAGAATGCATGCTGGGGAATAAGATGTGTAAGAAGATGGAAGAGTATACAGTAAATTAGTGTAGTTGCCCCAGATTCCATGATAGCAGGGAGGTAGAAAAAGGGGAAAGCATGTGGGCAATGATGGGATAAGGATGGGGGAGGAAGTGAATATGATGCTGTCTGATAATAAAAAAGGCCTGGGGCTTCTATATGTATTTCACTTGTGATTCAGAAATGAAGCACTGAGTTTACAATGACAGGACTCATTCTTAGGGGCATCTTCAAAAATTTTTCATTGGCTTGTGCCCTCACTTAGGGTGTCCCCTGGGAACAACAGAATTTGATTCATGTAGGTCTCTATATCAAAAAGCAAAGGTCCTTCATCTCCTGTACAAACGTTAACAAATTGAGTTAACAAATTGAGTTAACAAGCCATCAAGTATACCGCAGGTTTTATTTAACCTGACAAAAAATAAGAAATGACTTGCACCTGAGCCCATCAACAGTCAATATAATTCTCCTTCCTCTCCAATGAACTTCTTCTCCTAGAGATATATAATACCCCAACTAATAATACGTGTCTTAAGCTGAGGGCTCCCCGCAAGGGAAAAGATGTAGCACTAGAAAACTGATCCCTTTCTTTTTATGAGCCTGGCCTGATCCTATATAATCCTTTAAGCTTATGCAATGAGGGGATTTGCACATACCTAGACTACCTAAGATGGCATCCTCCATGTGGAAGAAGCTGGGGCCCAGCTTCCAGGAGAATGGAGGACAGGGATATATAGAGATATTCTGTATTGGCCTATCTTACTGTGTAGTCAGAAAGGTCACTGTCTTGGAGATGACCAAATAAGCAGCCACTCTAGTGGCTTTTCCTGCATTCAAGTTTGCAGGTAAAGAACGCCCTCAGTCACAGAAGGTGACACTATCCAATAAGCCAGGGAACCTAAAGGCTACCTCCTTTCCCATCCCTTTTAAACCTTTAGCCCTAAGAAATAGACTTGCCTCTTTGGTCTTTTCCTGGATGCTCTTCCATTTTATTTTTTAAAATAATGTTTTAGTTTTCCCCAGTTACATGTTAACATTCATTTTTTAAATTGTTTGAGTTCCAAATTTTCTTTCTCTTGCCCTCACATCCCCTCTTCCTGAGACAGTAAGCAATTTGATATGGATTATATGTGTTCAATAATGCCAAATACATTAGCATATTAGTCATGTTGTAAAAGAGGACATGTCTCTTTACTGTACATTCTGTTTGATACTGGTAATTAGAAACTTGCCAAATAAAACTAACCATTACTGAATTTTTAAAGGAATCTTACATGTTCTTAACATATTTGTGAAGGGTGTCTTGTTGGAGGAGCCCATGCTTAGCTGGATTTTTACTATACACGTTGAATCAAATACTTTTGGATAATCAAGGGGCAGCAAAGAGAGAAGGATCTTGTATTATGTATTTCTCAGTTGTGCAGTTGTGATGACATTGTTTGCTGTAGAAAATCATCTGCAAAAGTCTGCCTGTTTCTTCTGATATTATCACCAAGGATGTCCCCTCTACATACATAAACTATTCTTATGAACATTTTAAAGAATTTAGAAAGTAGGCAGCAGGGTTAGTAGTTCCAGTTGCCTTCTTGGTCATCTTTTTGTTGTTGTTATAGTAATATGCAAGATTCCTTTGGCATTTCTCCCTCTTTGAGGCACATTGAAAATTGATCCCTAAGTGCCTTTGAAATTCTATCATTTTCAGTACAGATTTCTTCTCTATTTATTTGTTCAGTTCCAGTTACTTTAATTGACTTTATCTTCTTAAATGTCATTTCCATTTCTTTATTAGATACTGATTCAATTCCAGATCTAGTGGTTTCATTGTCATTGGTTATGAGATTATATTGTTATAGAAAAGCAGGCAGATCTATTCTCTTTCATATCTATTTGTTCTCCTCATTCCAGTTTCATCAAAATGTATGATTTTGGTATTATCTGGCCAACTGGATCCTGTTCTTTCTACAGGCTCATTTTCCCGTCTAGTGCTTTTTACTATTATATTATGTGCTATTTTTCATAATCTTCTATCTTCCTCTCATACAGTGCTTTTCAAATGAGTTCATACTCTAAACTAGCAATGCTTCTAAATGCTGTGTATCTCTTCTTGACAGGGCGATCCAGTGTTTTCTGGTAAAAACAGTTTCTAGGTTCATTCGGTCTTCTCATGGTGGATGTTTTATATCACAAACTTTTTTTTTTCTTTTTTTTAAATATAAATTTATTTACTTAACTTTTTACATTCATTTTCACAAAATTTTGGGTTCCAAATTTTCTCCCCATTTGTCCCCTCCCCCCACCCCAATACACCGAGCATTCTAATTTCCCCTATCACCAATCTGCCCTCAATTCCCCCAGAGTCTTTAAGCTGAGGGTACAAAAGTGGATGCTGGTGTGGCAGAGGCTGCTGCCACCCTGGCACCAGGGCTGGGGTAGGACCATACTCCCCTCTCCCCTAGGTGAAAGAGTTTTCTTACTGACCTTAGAAGCTGTCTTTGTCGTTTGTGGTACCACAGCATGTACCCATGATTCAGCATCCTGAAGCCTACTCCAGTCCTGTCTCTGCCCCATGGGCAGCCCATGATGGGCTATGCTCCAATCCAAGCCCAGTGATAGACCTTTCATGTCGAACTTCCATGCTGTCTTGGGCTGGAAATCTGTTTCACTCTATCCTTTTGTGGCTTCTGCTGCTCTAGAATTTGTTTAGAGTAAATTTTTTACAGGTATTTTATGGGCTATGGGGGGAGAGCTAGAGCAGGCCTATTGTTCTAACTTGTACAATTTCTTTTTCTGATGTTGGGTTATTTTAGTATTCTGTTTCTTCTTTTGTGCATCTGAGTATTTTATATTTTTATAAGAATTCATCTGTTTCCTGGGCAAGATAATTTCTAATATTTTCCTTTATTTTCTTTTCTACTTTTGTGAGTTCCTCTTTTTTATTTTTGATACAATTTGGTTTTCCTCTCTCTTTTTAAAAATGAAATTAACTGTTTATTACTTTATTAAAAAAGAACAGCTATTAAAATGCACTTAGATTTTTATTTATTAATGCAATGTCTTTTTGTTTTTGCTTTTTATTAGTTTCTTCTTTAATTTTCAGAATTTTTATTTTGTTGTTTAGGTGGGAACTTTATGATTTGTTGTTTTTCAAGGTTTTTTTTTTGTTCTATACCCAATTCATAGATTTATTCTTTTGTTGATGAAAGTGTTTAGAGATATAAATTCTCCCCTAATAACCACTTTGGTTGCACCATTTAAGTTTTGGTATATTGTCTCATTATTGTTATGTTCTTTAATGAAACTTTCCATTATTTCTGTAATTTATTCTTTGACTTACAAGTTCTTTAGAATTATGTTATTTAATCGCCAACTTTTAAAAATTTTATCTCCAAAGGTCCTTTATCAAATATGATTTTTATTTCATTATGATTGGTAAGTGATATGTTTAGAATTTCCACCTTTTTATATTTTTTGAAGAGGTCTTTATGCCCCAATATGTGGTCAGTTTTTAAAAAGATCATATATACAGTTGAAAATTATGTAAATTTCTTTTTAGTCTCATTAGGTAATCATCAAAAAACTGTCATGTCTAATTTTTTAAAATTTCTGTATTGGTCCTTAAATTTTTCTTTGTTGTCTAAGACTGAAAAAGTACATTAAGGTTTCCTGCAATTATAGTTTTACTATCTATTTTTCACTCCAATTTGATCAACTTGCCCTTTAAGTATTTAAGTGCTATACTATTTAGTACATTTATAATTTCTATTGTTATTAATTTATCTATGTTATCTTTAAGAATAATGTCATTTTCCACCTTGGTTTTTAAAAAATCATATCTGTTAAACTATAAGCTCCTTGAGAGTATAGGCTGTCTTTTTCCTTTCTTTTTATCCCTAGCATTTAGCACAGTGCCTGGCACATAATAGGAGCTTAAGAAATGTTAGTTAATTAGAAAAAACATCTACGTTTATTATAGCTTAATTTGAAATCAAGATTGTTGCTTCTGCTTTTTTAAGGTCAATCAATGGATAATAGATCGTAACTGAAACACTTATTTTAACTATATGAAAATCTTTTTGTTTCAAGTATTTTTCTTATAAGAAACAAATCAAATTCTGTTTTCTAATCTATTCTGACTTCTTCTGTTTTATATGTGAATTTTTTCCATTTATGTTCAGGGTTATGTTTGCTAAATGTGTATTTCCTTCCACTTTGTTCTCTTGTACTTTTTCCTCTTTTTGCTTCTGCCCCTCTCTTTACAAATAAGAAGTAGGAGGGAATTTGTCTGATACTTGTGATCTATAAATAAAAAGGCCTATCTCTTTTCTGTTCCACCTTTTTCCTTCTTCTTTCCCCATTCCTGATTACAAGTTTTTATTCTTTTTTTGTTACTTTTGTCCTCCCTTCTTTCCAACTTTCAAGTTTGTTTCTTATGACTATTAGCTAACCTATCCTGTACTCCCTCTTAGAACCTTCTTTCACCTTCCCTTGTCCCTATCCTTTCCTATTTTCCTTTTGAACTTAATGTATTTCTGCTCTGCAATCTCTGTTTTATGTTAGTGTGTAATTTTCCTTTATCCAGTTCATATGAAAGTGAAGTTTGTGAGGTGCCCATTCCCTCTACCCCTCTCCATAATTGAATACTCTTCATTTTATACACCTTGGATTCAGATGACTGGAGAAGTGAGGCTGGTGACCTGCACAGCCCTCCCTCACTCATAACAAAGTCAAGTGCAAGTCATGTCATTTCTCTGATGATGTGGTCTTCTTCAGCAATGAAGGATGAACATAACAACAAGTATGTGATAATTATTTTCCTTCCCATTCTTCCTCTTTTCTTCTCCAGTATCATCTCCTATTCCTCTCATTTTTGTCTTCTCCTCAAACTATCGTTAACAAAACAAAGCCACCTATAGATATGCTGTCATTTTAGCTTTTCTCTATGATCCCTAAAGATTTAGGGTTCTGAGAGGACATTTGTTTCTTATATCCCTATTTAGATATAAACAAATTTAGATATAAACAATCCATCCTACATGTTCCTTGTCAGTTAAGCAAATATGTGTGCCTTTCTAGCTTTCTCTTGACACCTGAGTTTCCATTTCAAAATGTCTACTTAGCCCTGGTGTTTTCAATACAAATACTTGTCAGTTTTGTATTCCATTAAAGGCCCTTTTCCCCTACATGGTTATAGTTACTTTTGCCAGACAAGTTATCCTTGAGTAAACTTTTATCTTTTGTACTTTGAAATAAAAGGCAAAATTTGCTTTTCAAGCTTGTATCTCTTTTAAAGTAACAGCTGCTAAGTCTTGTGTGATCTTTACGTGTGTGACTCCTTGGATTTTTAGCTGCTTGTAGTATTTTTTCTTTGACATGAAAAATCTGAATTATTTTATCTCTCACACTTGTAGGAGTTTTAATTTTGGAGTTTCTTTTAGAAGGTGATCAGTAGTTTCTTTCTTTGTTAGCTTTGCTTATTGTGCTGGACAGTTTTCATTTATCATTTCTTGAAATACGGTATTCAAACTTTTTTTTTAGTCATGATTTTCAGGAAGTCTGATTATTCTCAGATTCTCTCTCCTTGATATGATTTTTAGGTCAGTTGTCATTAATATAAATATTTCTTAGAGTTTCTTCTGTTTTTATACTTTTTAAATTTTGTTCAACATTTCTGGTTGTCTTATTGAGTTGTGTTTTATGACTCATTCTGATTTTCTGGGTTTTTAGTTTTTGGGACAGGTTTTCTATTCTTTGTTCTAAGGTATCAGTGCTCTTTGCTATTCTTTTACTCCTGGCTATTCCATTATGTATATCTTGTTTCATTTCTTCTAGGTATTCCTGTAATTCTTGTGATCGGGAAATTATTTTTTCCTGAGGCTTTACCAGGACTTTGTGTGGGGTGTGTGGGGTCTCTATATCCTCCTCAGAATGTACCCCCTTGGTATCAACAAAGGTATTTCCTCATGGCATTTTCTTTGGTTTGCTCATTTCAGTAGCCTGAGTATCTAGGTTGGGGAGTCAGTATCAGGATTGTGAGTAAAACTCCACAACTGAATGGTATGGATAGGGCCTGCCTGGTCCTGAATATACTGGTAGGTTCCTCATTTAGGGGACTCTTCAACAGCTCTGGTGTTAGTTTCTGCCTGAAGAACCACTCTTGCCCCCAGATCTCTAAAATAATTTAGGTTTTAAGCCTGGGATGGTCTTTGCCTAGGACTTTTCTTTTACCTCTGAACTTTGGATATTAGTCAATGCTGAACCAACCTGTACTTCCCTGTGGCTACTCTGTATTCCTCCTATCATGAACATCTGGAATACTCCGGGCTGTCCTTGGCCTAAGGCCTTTCTCCTATCACTGTACCTAGGTCTTCCCACCCAACTGCCAAGGCTGTCTTGCCCTCTATTTTCCATTTATCCTGGATCGTTTATTTCATTCTCCACAGGATTTGGGGGTGGGGTGGGGATGGGGTGTTTCTACAGCTGATTCTTCTTATTTCTTTTCAGATTGGTATATTTCTAAGCCCTACATGAGTGTTTGCAGTGGATCTGGTTTCTTCTATATTCTATCATGCTACCATTTCCCCACCCCTTTTCTATTTTTCTTTTAGTTGTAATGAGGAGTGTGTTAGAGACAACTTGAAGCAGCTCAAAAGAAATGACAGCTAAATTTTCAGTCTGAGCATTTACACCTTGGAAATCTGCAGGATCTGAAAATTAGGCTTTGATCTACTTTTTAAAAAAATTTCTAGACTAAACAAAGTGTTGGAGAAAATGTTAATAATGCAGATTAAGCCTAAAAGTGTGCTATGTGCAGAGAATTTTTTTTTCTATAGAAATAGTTGTTAAACATATACCAACACACCACCGGCCATAGCCCAATTCACTCATTTGTTCCTGTTCTTTTCTGTTTGTTAATGAAAGTGCTTAGTGTTTAGAGATAGCATTTCTCCTAAGGACTGCTTTCACTGTACAAAGGTTTTGGAAGGTTGTCTCATGTTTGTCACTTTTTGAAATTAAATTATCTGTTTCTATGATTTGTTCTTTGACTCACTAATCCTTTAAGATTTAATTACTTACAATCCATTTATGTATTACTCCTTTCTTCAAAGACAATTTATTTGTTTCTTTAGTGAGACTTCCCATCACAGATTCAAATTTTTCTATTCTGTCCATTATTTTTGCTTTGCAGGTCATAAATTCTGCCCTCATAATTCTCCTTTCTCTTTTAAGCCACTCAGAAACATGTTGCAGTCCTTTATTCTTCTCAAGTCCAGTGGATCCTCTGTCTCATGTTTCTTTGTTTTACAGTATTAATTCACAAATACCTGAACTTTTTAAAAAGCGATCCGGAGGCCATATTTCCTTCTGCTGTTATAGTTTTTCTTGTTGATTTATCCGCTTATGTTCACTGAATTTTCTTCTTCCTGAGTTCTTTGGTAATTTCAGTCTTTCCCACTCTTCCTCCCTCTTTATTTCCCCCTGTTGCTCACTTTCTGACTCTTTCCTCTCTAGTTTCTCCAGGAGCTGGATCCTCCCATGTTGGGCAATTCATGTTCACCAGCTCAGAATGGAGTGGAAAAAGAAAAGGGGTCTGATCAACACCAGTTGTCTGTAATTGAAATGGTCTCTTTCTATCATCTATTCCTCCTTTTTCCACCAAACCGAGACCCAGGGATATGGTTCTTACGTATAATTTCTCTTTTTGATCCCTCCTTTATGATCAAACTTTCACAGCTAAAACTTGTTTTGCTTGTAGCTATTTCCTTCTGAATCTACTCTTTATTTTATGTGTCTCCTCTTCCCTTTCCAAGGCTCTACCTATTTCTCTGTTGAATCTAATATATTTCTATACCAAACTCTTTGTGTGTGTGTGTGTGTGTGTGTGTGTGTGTGTGTGTGTGTGTGTGTGTTCATTCTCCTTTTGTCTGGTTCAGATAAGAACAAATTCATGCTGACTCACCCCACTTTTTATTTCATGTTTGTATATGATTATATACGTTACTCCATTTATGTGAAATAGTGTTTTCCTCATCCTGATTTAATCTCTTTCCTTTCTTAAAATCAACAAAATGGAAGAAATGTGTTTGCTTTACATAACCTCCTTTGTGAGCTTTGAAGACATTAAAGTTCTAAAGGAACACTTGTTTCTTTTTATCTCATTGTAGTATATGCACTGTTCTCATCATTTTCCCCCTTCTAATTGCTCAAATGTACAGTATTTACCTTTCTAGAATTATCATGCCTCTTGTGTTTTCATTTCAAAGGTTCTACAAACTAGACACCTTGCCCCTCCACCCCCACCACATATTTATTTTATTTAACTCCTTTTATTACTCTCAAAGACATAAAGATTTTGAGGGGACTCTTATTTCTTCTCCCATTACTAGAATGTAAGCCTTTTATAATTGTTTAACCCCCCTCCAATTGTCCAAATGTACAGAACTTTTCTAGGTTTCTTTTGCCTCTTGTTTTTGCATTTTAGATTTTCAACTCCGTTCTAGTCTTTTTATAAGAATGCTTTGGTAATCCTGTATTCTAATAAAAGGCAGTTTTTCCTCCATGTAGAATTATACTCAGTTTTGCAGTGTAAATTGTTCTTGGTTGAAAGCTTTCATTCTTTGTTTTTATTTTTTTTCCAAAGGCAACTGGTGGTGCAGTGGATAGAGAGACAAACCTGGGACATGAAGACCTGAGTTCTAATCTAGCCTCACATACTTACTAGCTGTGTGATTCTAAGCAAGTCACTTAACCTCAGTTTCCTCATCTGTAAAATGGGGATAACAATAACCCCTACCTAACAGAGTTGTTGTAAGGATTGAATGACATAATATTTGTTTAAAAAGCACTTAGCACAGTTCTTGGCACATAGTGACTGCTATTTAAATACTTATACCATTCCCTTCTTTTCCTCTTTTTTTACAATATTGTATTCCAAAATTTTCTCTCTTTTATGTAGCAGCTGCCAGAACCAGGAGAATGTGATACACAGTAGCAGCCACAGTATGCGAAGACTGTTTTTGATAGACTAGTGCTTCACAACAATGAAGGGACCTAAAACATTTCCAAAGGACTCATGATGCAAAATGCCATTCACATTCAGAGAAAGAACTATGGAATCAGAACACAGAATGAAGCAGACTATTTTCTCTTTTGTTATGTTTGGTTTTGTTTAGTTTTACTCATATTTTCTCCATTTATTTTAATTCTTCTATACAATATGATTAAAGCAAAAATGTGTTTAATAAGAATGTTATGTGTAGAGCCCATATAAGATTGTATGCTGTCTTGGAGAGGGAAGAGTGAGAGAGGGGTGGAAAATTTAAAACTTATGGAAGTGATTGTTGAAAATAGAAAACAAATATAATTTTTTTTGGGAAAAAAGACAAAGGCAAGTCTAGATAAAAATAAATAATATATAGTTACTGCCAAGTCTTGTATAATCTTAACTTTGGTTCCTTTGTACTCAAACTCTTTCTGGCTGCTTGGAACATTTTGTTCTTTGTCTTGGAGATACTGGATTTTGGCTATGATATTCCTACATATTTTTTCTTTCTGAAGGTAATTGATTTTTTTCCTACTTTTACTGTGCCTTCTGGTTCTCATAGATTTGGGCAGTTTTCTTTTGTAATTTCTTATAATATTGCATCAATGCTTTTCTTAGCTCATGGTTTTCAGGGAGTTTGATAATCCTTACATTATCTCTCCTTGACATATTGTCAGTTGTTTGGAATAGTAAATACTTTACACTTCCTTCTGATTTTTTCAATTTTTTGATTTCATTCTGATGCTTGTTTTTGTTTCAAGGATTCATTGATTTCTGTTTTCTTCATTCTGTTTTTCAGGTTGTTCACTATTTGGGTAAGAGTTTCCACCTTCTGATCTAAACTATTTCTTCTCCTTAACCATTCTTTCTTATCATCTGTCAATTTCATTTTAAAAAATCTCTTGCATCTTTTCTTCCAGATATTCTTGGAGTCTTTATTGCCAAGCCATTTTTTCCTTTGAAGCTCGCTTCTCCTCCTGCTTGTTGTAGGATTAATCCCTTTTTCTGGATTTGCCTCTTGGGCTTCCCTTAACCCGTTTCATTTGTTCATTGTGTCTAATGTTTCTTTCTCTTTACTCAGATTATCAACCTCAGTCGGGATTGAGATTTGGATTTTGTATTCTTTCAAGCTCCGTCCAGCATTGCTGAATGAATCAGATAGATTTTGGTCTGGACCTCTCTATAGTTTGGATTATATTGCCACTGTTGATATGGAAAGAGTGACTAGAATTAGGCCCCCTCCTATACTTGACTTTTGTCTTAGTCTTCTGGTGATTTCCACTTCAAGTTCAGGCCTCATTTTGTCTCTTTCTCCTTCTCTTTTCCCAGTTCTCAGAAGTTTTTTTCTGTCCACTGCTATGTTCCATACAAGCCACAGTGAGATGTCTGAAATCATGCTAGTCTTAGGCTCCTAAACAGCCCTCCTGGCATTGCTATTCCGGCATTTACTTGATGTTGTGTCCTCTTATGGCTCCTTGTGTTATGAGTAGCACACAGCATGGCCTCCTTATGGTAACCCTTTGGGGCTGGCTCTGTCCCTTGCTTCTGTTCTGAAAAGTTAAGGCTGGTATCTGACTTTGGGTGCCTGATTTGGGAGCTGGCTGTGTCTTGTGACACTCTTTGTCAGGGTATCAGGTAGCTCAGACCTATTTGTAGGATTTCTCATTGGCTCTCAAATGCTACTCACTTCTGCTACCTCCCCACTCACTCACTACAGTTTGTTGTATTGACCTGCTTCCACTTTTATTAAAGATGGTGCTAGCTTCCAGTTTGTTTTTCGTACCAGACTTTGTGTTCTTTTAACCTTCTTCTTGTGAAATTTTGGACTAGATGAAAGGGCTTACATCTGTTTCTTTTTTATAATTCTTTTAAAATTTTTCTGCTGCCTTTTTCAGATATTTATTGAGGTTTCCAAGGGAAAGCAGTTTCTCTATTACCTGTCATGTAGTCATTGGATATTATATAGTGGGGGAGTAACATGCCACACCTGCACTTTTTTAGTGTAAAAAATATATAGTCATTTACTGTAATACTAATAACAAGTTAACATTTAAATAATGCTTACTATGTTCCAGGTACTGTGCTAAGCACTTTACAAGTGTTATCTCATTTGATTCTCGAAATAGCCCTGGGAGGTAGGTCCTATTATCATCTCCATTTTATAGATGAGGAACCTGAAGCAAACAGAGGTTAAGTGACTTGTCCAGAATCACACAGCTAGTAAATGTCTTAAGCCAGATTTGAACATAGGTCTTCCTGACTCCCAACCTAATTCTCTATTGTGCCACCTAGCTACCGAAACAATTAAAAAGCATTTATTAATGATTACTTTATATGCTAGGTTTTGAGGATACAAATACAAAAGTGAGATCATTCTCACTTTCAAGGAATGTACATTCTAAAAGAGTATAAAATATATGTGACAGTAGTAGTCATTTTTAGTCACAGGGATTATGAATGGAGCCATAGGGAAACAGATTGTCACCTTGCTTTCAGAGCAACAGTAAAATTAATTTTATTATTATTTCCATAATATGATGAGAGAATGTAAAGCCAGATGGGGATGAAGAGAAGGAAGATGGAGGGTTGCCTGAAGTAGGTAGGCTTTAAATGTCCTGATGAATGTCTGAGTGGGATGTGAAACATCATCCGGGGTCAGCTAGATGCAGTTGATATCACTCTAGATCCACATCTCACCACAAATATAATGTAATGTGTCATCCTGAATTTCGAAGACCCAGGAAAACAATCATCTACACCAGAGCTAGAATCTTTTTTCCGTGAAAAAGATCTTGTATGAAGTGAGAGAATGTGGACTAGGAAATCATTTTCTAAGAAGGGTTTGGTGGCAAGAGAGGACTGAGTCAACATAACTTCCACACTGTATGACATTTCACTATTTTCGGTACATACTGAACCATATATAAATGCATGAGAAGGATCCCAAGACATTCCTCTGTACGATCTTCTTTTCCTACTTTTAGATTACACTTAATCTTGATAGACTCATATAATATAGAGTTATGTGGTAACATTAATGCCTCTTTTATTAAAAAGTGTATATTTTACTTCAGACTTGAGCCTATTATAATACATACCAGAATTAATATTTTAAACACTATAGTTGCAATAATGTCTGTTGTCCAGGAAAACTCTTTAGTAAGATCTATGAAATAAGTCATCTAGAGGACTTTTGCTAAAGGACTAAGCTTAAAGGCCACGAGATTAGACTTTGGGCTCATTCTATCCATTTTCTAAATGTAATTGAGCATGAATGAGCTAGAGTGCCAGATCTTGAGATCATGAAGACTTGAGTTCAAATCCAGCCTCAGACACTTATTAGCAAATCATGTAACCCCTCTTTACCTCAGTTTCCTTATCTGTAAAATGGGGTTAATAATAATATCACCTATTTCCCAGTGTTAGTTGTAAGGATCAAACGCAATGACTGTAAAGTGCTTATTAGCACAGTGCCTGGCACATAGTAAGCGCTATATAAATCGTAGCTAATATTATTGCTGTTGTTGTTATTATTAAAGAATGAAAGCAACTATAGAAAAATAATGTAGGTTTAAAAATACCACTATTAAGCCTGACTTCAACTTCAGACCATCTGCCCCAAACTGAACTACTGTCACAGCCTTCTAACTTACCTTCCTACCTCCAACACTTCTCTCTGACTTCACTCCAATCCATCTTCTCTGCAATTGACAAAATGAACTTCATGATCATATAGTAACCTTGTATGGCCAAAAACATTCAGCAGCTCCCTGTTGACTTTAGTATAAAATGCAAACTTTTTAACCTGATATTTTAGGACCATAATTTGTCTGAAACCAGCCTTTCCAACTTTCTTGAATCCTCCTTCCCCTTTATGCTGAATTGTTTGCTTGCTCTCCATCTCTTGGATTCTCTTCTGCTTCTGTACATTCACACACCATCATCTATGCTGGCATATTCTCTCTCTTCTCTAGTGGTTCAAATCTCTCCCTTACATAAAATCCCAGCCCTAGAACTGCCTCCTTCATCACACTGTCCTTGATCTTCTCAGGTAAAAATGGTTTTCCTTCTCTCATTCTTCTCTCTTTTCCTTCTCTCAGATTTTCCTATGCTTTGCCCTTTTTTTTAAAGCATTGACTTCATATCAAACTTATGTGTGATCATGTGACATATTTTTAGATTGTAAACTCCTTGAGTACAAGAAACTTATTTGCATCTTGCACCTTGTTGTGGTTCAGGACCCTTGTGAAACTGGGGAGATTTGAATGACCACCCCCACACTCCCATAATACAAACAGAGATTGGTATGAGGAAAAAAGTTAAAGTGAAGATGTGGGGTAATTTGAGATAATTTTACCTCTCATAGATTAATCTGGGACTCAGCTGTGGCTCCGCTGGGCAAGGAGGATGTAGAATCAGCTCAAAGGCTCTGGCACAGAGCTCTGAAGACCCTAGAGAATTTCCAGGCTCTATGCTCTTAACCTCCTTGTTGACAGTGTTTACTTGCTTTTACTTTGTATGAACTGCTTTTTAACCACCTTGGGGAGTGCCTTTTCCTGGGGGTATGTGAATGTGTTTTGATTAAAGGCATTATGTTTTGCAGGACGTCACATGTATAATGGGTATCATATTGCTTGACTTTTCAATGAATGGAAAGAGTAAGAACTTAAAACTCAAAATAAAAAATGAATTTTAAAAATAAACACGATTGATTAAAGATATTGTTTATTTGAACCCTCAATCTCTGAGTGATCCATTGTACCAGGATGTGTGATCATGACCCAAATATATTCCCAACCCCTAACATGATGTTCCACACACTTGGTGCTTCATAAATGTCTAATTGAATTGGAGATTCTTTACAATCTTTGTTAGCCGAGGACTTAGGACCAATGAAATCATAGGCCTGCCAGATTACAAAAGTGTATTCCCTTATTCAAGAGTCTTTAATGACTCTTTATTGCCTACAGCATAGAGTCTTGGCATCACAAGGGAAGTCCAAACAATTAAGTCTAATAGTCACAGCCTACTGTGATCTGAGCACATTTTACCTATCCAAATGTGATCTAAAAATAATGATGATAACAACTAGCATTTATGTAGTGTCTGCTATGTGCCAGGCTAAGCACTTTACAAGCATCTCACTTGATTCTCTCTACAATTTTCTGAGGAAGATGCTATTATTATCCCCATTTTACAGTTGAGGAAATCGAGGTAAAAAGAGGTCAAATGACTTGTCAAAGTTACCTAGCTAATAAGTGTGTGAGGTAGGATTTGAACTCAGGTCTTCCTGACTGTAGGCTCACAGGTCTCTATCAACTTGCCTCCTAGCTATCTCTCTTACTGTTCCCCAACACAGATCCTGTTCACCAGTTCCACTAATCTCTTCACATTCCCATAAATATGTTACACAGATTTTCAACTCCAAGCATTTGCTTGTGCTCTTCCTCTAACTCAGAATGTCCTTCTCTCTCCTTGCTGACAATCTAAAACTTACCCAAACTTCACAACCAGATCAAATTTTCCCTCCTCCTCCCCGATAAGGCTTTGATACTCCAGCCTACTTCCATTCAGGTTCTGAAATCTAGAGCAATTCTAGTCTGTTATTTTGTCATTGAATGGTTTATTTATGTGCCTGTCTTTTTTCTCCAACTAGAATGTAAGTCTAACAGGCAGAGGTTATAGCTTTTAAAGAGAGAGACAGAGATAAAGAGAGAAAGACAGAGAGACAGAGAGATTTCATTGGTATAGGGAACTCTCAGGTGAGGAAATTTCCTCTAACAATATAGTTTAGCACCTTCTCTGCAATATAATTTTAGAGAGTTGCCTAGGGCACTGAAAAATTAGATGATTTGTCTAGGTGTCACACATGAGTATATTTCAAAAGCAGAGCTTTAACTCAGGTCTTCCTGGCTCCAAGGCCAGCTCTTTGTACATGGTAGATACTCAACAAGTATTTATTAAATTAATTGAATCCAGTGAATTGAAAAATCAGATTCTTGGCCACTAATGAAAAAATGGTTCCGCTTGTGCAATCTGAGGAAATACGTTTCTGGGGTTGGCAAAAAAATATCCAAGTTTTTGTTTCCTATACTGCAATTTTTTTTGCCCCTTTAGTGACCATCACTAGTAGATATTGCTCTGCAGAATAACTCAATTAAAACCTAGTTCCACTTAATGTTGTGTACCTTTAAGTGGGATCTGTCACCATGTAACTTCCAAAACCTTCATTCTTCTTTTCCCTGTAATAGAATCCCTGCTACAGATCCCAAGTTAGTATTATAATTAGGCTTCTAGTCTACGGTTATCTTCCTTTTGTTCTGATACATCATATGTCTACTTATTTTATTTACATTCTGTTTCCCCCATTGGTATGTAAGCTCATTGAGGACAAGGACTGTTTTTATATCCCTAGAATCTAGCACAGTATCTAGCATATAGTAAGCACTTAATAAATGCTTCCTGATTAATTGACTAAAGATGAAGGACTGGAGTCCTTATGGACTGACTTGAAACAGGAGACACCGTTAAATGGCATTGACTTTGTGTCATATAGAGGCCTTTAGACAAAGAGCATTTTTCTTCCTTAATATCAAAGTGGTTAAAGGCTTAAAAAAAAAACCCTACATGCTTTTCTCATATATATATATATATATATATATATATATATATATATATATATGTGTCTTTAAAAAGATGACAGACTGATTTTATTTCTGTACTTCTGCTCATGGTCAGCATTTTAACTTGTTAGCATCTTAGAGAATCAGAGCATGGCGGCCTAGGGCTTTGCATTTAGACAGAAGTCAAAATTTTATAAAAGATATTAGTGTATGCAATGACTTTGAAATATCTGCTTTCCATCAGTCTCCCCCTTGTTTGTAAGCATATCTTTATCTTTCTTTGTTCCTACATGCAGAATGTTCTCTGGCCTAGATTTCTGATTGTTAAAAAATCTATAACAAAAATTATTGGCCTTTCAAAGCAGATCTAATAAACCCAGTACCCTAGGAAACCACCATCAATGAGAGACTTGAGGGGGAAAAAGGTTGAAAAGAGGCTTTATTTTGCCTTCTGATAGCTGATGTTTGACTGGCACTCTGCACTCTAGCACACGCAGGGAGAACCTTAAAATGTCAGGTTTTTTTTTTTTCAAAGCAGAAAGGCTGCTATGAATGCTCCATTACAGGCTTATCACTGGAATAAACCAGAAGGCAGAACAAAACTGCAAAAGAAAAGAATGAATAGAACAGTGACATATGAAAATGTATCAGAGCAAACAGAAGGACCCAAAAAGAGACTTTGAAGTCCTCTGGGGCTTCAGAGGAGTTGGTGTGGGAAGGGGCCAAAAAATGTCTCTCACCTCTCCTACCCCTTCCTCCCACATGCTGTACTCCTCTATGTTTTATCCTGCCTATTATTCACCCAACTTTAGTCTATGACACAGAGGAGAGGCAGAAGAGGGCTTGGAGTTCCCTCCTTTGTGAGAAGACATCTAAGTATAGTATAGCAGAGTTCAGGTGGTAATATGAGACATATAAACATAAAGTATAAATTATATCCAAAGGGATAGTGTCTGATGAGGGAGGATGTCAGTGGAAAGAATTTTCCCAGTGAATTCACAATTGATGGCAACTGAATCTAAAATATCTGCTTCAAAAAATAGTCCTCAGCACCACTAGTTAGAACTGTCAGGAAATAGGACTGGTGGGAAGTTGTAGACTCCTGTTCTGCTATTGCTGTTTTGCATAACTATAAATTGGGCTACCTGTGTTGTACCTATTCTTCTGTCCTTGATCTTGCAAGTCCCCCAAAGGGCAAGAGAAAGATATAGGATGGAAGTAAATAAGCTGCAACAGATTACCAGCAAAGACTTGTACACCCTATGTGCTGTAAAAGACATTATCAAGGATATATAGACCAAGAAAAGAGGTGACAGATGAATAACCTCCTGTTCCTGGTGGAGGAAGGACCCAGCTGATGAGATCATAGCTTCATCTGAAGCCACCTACAAAGTTCAGGCTCTCATCTACTCTCACTAGGCTATGGTAATAATTGGTTTGTCTTCCCTTTCCAATCCATCCTCCACAAAGCTACCAAAGTCATTTTTCTAAAGTTCAGATCTGACAATGTTACTCCTCCCATCAATAAACTCCAAGGTTACCTATTATGTCTAGGATCAAATATAAACTTCTCCGTTTGGCATTTTAGATTCTTCACAACCTGACCCCATCTTACCTTGCCAGCCTCACTGCCTATTACTCCCCTTCAAATACGCCACAGTAAAACCAGATTGGCTTTCTGGCTGGCCCCACACATGATTCTCCATCTTTCATCTCTGTATTGTTTCCCAAGCTTAGAAAGCAATCTCTCCTCACTTCTGCCTCAGTGTGACATTCTACAAGTTTTTCCTGCTCTCACAACTGCTAATGCTTTCCCTCCTGAGGTCACATTGTATCTGTTTTGCATATGTAGTGCATGCTCTGAGGAAGTCTTCTCTCAATTATACAGACAGGCAGGCTAAATTCCCTGAGCATATGGAGAAATATTTAAAGCTACTATATCCCCTCAAGGTGCTAAATTTAACCCTCAGAGGTTGGGAGGTGGTTTTCTAGTAAAGTTGGTTCTGTTCTAATAGATATATGTATTCCTAAACATCATCACCCTATGCAAAATAATACAATAAAAACCATAGGTAAAGGGCATAACACTCCAGCTTATTTTCATGGCATCATCTCTGATGGATTCCTTTATGTCTATTGTTTGGGAGATATGTGAGGAAAACTTTGGATAACCAAAAGAGAAACTGAGGCAGAGCCCTGAGCCAAAACATTTTATTAAAGGGACCTGATTCAGCGTAGCAGAACCCAGAACTTCCACATGATCTGAGGTGTCCTCTCCTTCCAGGACCCTTATTTTTCATAGGCCCTGAAATCTAGACATTCAAGAGTGGCTATGTCAAATATAGAATAATTCTATTGGTTGACATATGACACATAGGCTAAAATAAGCAAAACAATATATCAACAGGGTCACAGATTGGGCAAGGCTGGGAACATCTCCACTAACTAGGTAGTCACAAGATGGATGGGCTACTCCTAAGGTTGGACAAGAGGAAATGGTACAGGCTATACATTTGCTCCAAGAATATTTGGGGGAACTGGGGGACTTTCCGTGCCATGACCCCACTCGTGCTTGGTTGAGTTGTGAAATTTGAACAAATCAGAATAGAGACACTCATGTCAACATTCTTGTGATCTTGAGCTTGCACAAGTAAGCTATATAGCTCGTAAACAAGTAATAACGATTATATTAAAGCTTGAGGCCTATCATAGGGTCTTCCTATTAAAATCTATATCTCTATGTAATTTATACAAAATATGGATTAAGAATAATTAGATGGGAGGAGCCAAGATGGTGGAGTAGAAAGACTCACGTATGCTAGCTCTGAATCCACAGCCCATATATTTCCTGTAAAAAGAACTCCCCACAAATTCTGGAGTACTGCAAGCCACGCACCAATGCAGTGGAAGAGATTTCTGTTCCAGAGAGCCCTGGAAAGCCATCCCCAGGGGTCCATCGTGCTCCGGACAGTGGAGCCCAGCCCTGCGCTGCCCTGACCGCACGGCCCCAGAGGAGCAGATCTGAACAGGCTTCAGGGACGGAACCGCTGGCAGCCGGGAAGGTCCCTCCAACCCCAGGCGCTCCTGGTAAGTGAGAGAGACTTCTGGGCTGGCTGAGAGGGGAGCAGGATGTCTCTGTGGCTCGGGCCCCCTCAGGAGGCAGCGGCAGAGGGAGCAACAGAGGTAGCCGCTGCCAGAAATCCCGGAGCAGCAGCCAGGAGCTCAGGGCCATTACTGAAGGTCTCTGCATAAACCCCCTGAAGGAACTGAGTCTGGGAGGCGGCCCTGCCCCCACCCAAGCACCAGAACTTAAGCTCACATTGAATAGCAGCCACTCCCACCACTGAAAGCCCTGAGGCTGGGAAGCAGCATTTGAATCTCAGACCCCAAGCACTAGCTGGGCAGATCTAGGCAGGGGTGGAGAGGAATCTCAGAAGTCAAGTAACTGGCTGGGAAAATACCCAGAAAAAGGAAGCAAAATAAGACCACAGAGGGCTACTTTCTTGGGGAAGAGATGTTCCTTCCTCCCTTCATTTCTGATGAGGAAGTACAATGCTTGCCATCAGGGAAAGACGTGGAGGTCAGGGCCTCTATATCCCAGACTTCCCAGGTGGATTTCCAGTGGGCTCAGGCCATGGAAGAGCTAAAAAAGGATTTTGAAAATCAAGTTAGACAGGTGGAGGAAAAACTGGGAAGAGAAATGAGAGAGATGCAAGAAAAGCATGAAAAATGGGTCAATACCCTGGTAAAGGAGACCCCCAAAAATGCTGAAGAAAATAACACCTTGAAAAATAGGCTCACTCAATTGGCAAAAGAGGTTCAAAAAGCCAATGAGGACAAGAATGCTTTCAAAAGCAGAATTAGTCAAATGGAAAAAGAGGTTCAAAAACTCACTGAAGAAAATAGTTCTCTCAAGATTAGAATGGAATAGATGGAGTCTAATGACTTTCTGAGAAACCAAGAAATCACCAAACAAAACCAAAAGAATGAAAAAATGGAAGAGAATGTGAAATATCTCATGGGAAAAACAACTGACCTGGAAAATAGATCCAGGAGAGACAATTTAAAAATTATGGGACTACCTGAAAGCCATGATCAAAAAAAGAGCCTAGACATCACCTTTCATGAAATTATCAAGGAAAACTGCCCTGAGATTCTAGAACCAGAGGGCAAAATAAGTAATCAAGGAATCCATCGATCACCTCCTGAAAGGGATCCAAAAAGAGAAACTCCTAGGAACATTGTGGCCAAATTCCAGAGTTCACAGGTCAAGGAGAAAATCTTGCAAGCAGCCAGAAAGAAACAATTCCAGTATTGTGGAAATACAATCAGGATAACCCAAGATCTAGCAGCTTCTACATTAAGGGATTGAAGGGCATGGAATAGGATATTCCAGAAGTCAAAGGAACTAGGACTCAAACCAAGAATCACCTACCCAGCAAAACTGAGTATAATACTTCAGGGGAAAATACGGTGTTTCAATGAAACAGAGGACTTTCAAGCATTCTTGATGAAAAGACCAGAGCTGAAAAAAAAATTTGACTTTCAAACACAAGAATGAGAAGAAGCATGAAAAAGTAAACAGCAAAGAGAAGTCATAAGGGACTTACCAAAAGTGAACTGTTTACATTCCTACATGGAAAGACAATATTTGTAACTCTTAAAACATTTCAGTATCTGGGTAGTTGGTGGGGCCACACACAGACGTACACACACACACACGCACACACACATGTACATACGTGCACACACATACATACACACATGCACACACAGACAGAGACAGAGAGCACAGAGTGAATTGAATAGGATGGGACCATATCTTAAAAGAAATTAAGGTAAATGGTGAGAGAGAAATGTAGTGGGAGGAGAGAGGGTGAAATGGAATGGGGTAAATTATATCTCATTCAAGAGGCAAGCAGGAGACTTTTTAGTGGAGGGAAAAAGAGGAGAGCTGAGAAAAAAAACATGAAGTTTACCCTCATCACATTCGACCAAAGGAAGGAGTAAAATGCACTCTCATTTTGGTATGAAAATCTATCTTACAGTACAGGAAAGTGGGGGAGAAGGAGATAAGCAGGGAGGGAGGGATGATGGAAGGGAGGGCAATGGGAGAAGGGAGCAATTTGAAGTCAACACTTGGGGAGGGACAGGATCAAAAGACAGAATAGAAACAATGGGGGGCAGAATAGGATGGAGGGAAATACAGTTGGTCTTATACAACACGACTGTTATTGAAGTCATTTGCAAAACTACACAGATATGGCCTATATTGAATTGCCTGCCTTCCCAAAGGGAATGGGTGGGGAGGGAGGGATGGGGAGAATTTGGAACTCAAAGTTTTAGGAACAACTGTTGAGTATTGTTCTTGCTACTGGGAAATAAGACATACAGTTAATGGGGAATAGAAATTCATCTGGCCCTACAGGACAAAAGAGAAGATGGGGACAAGAGAAAAGAGGGAGGATAGAAGAGAGGGCAGATTGGTGATAGGGGAAATTAGAATGCTCAGTGTATTGGGGTGGGGGGAGGGGATAAATGAGGAGAAAATTTGGAACCCAAAATTTTGTGAAAATGAATGCAAAAAGTTAAATAAATAAATTTATATTTTAAAAAAATAATAATTAGATGGCTTACTAAGTATGTATCACTAGATGAGACTTGTAAAATAATTTTTAATATTCATTATCCCTTATGAAACCATAATGATGTAATACTGATTAGAGTTTGAGTAGAGGTCCTCAAGGAATCAGCTTTCTCAGATAGCATGTTTTTTCTCTTGTTTCTTTCAAAATGATTATTATTTCAAGCTTTTCCTTAATACTTAAAGCTTTCCGTTTGATGGGATTGTTTGGCTTTTTTGAACAAGTCAGTCAGCCAATAAGCATTCATTCATTAAGTGGCTTCTACATGCCAGACACAGAGTAAAGTACTGGGAATACAAAGAAAGGGTAAAGATAGCTTCTGACCTCAAGGAGCTCATAATCTAATAGAACAGGGCAATTAGAAGCCTTTAGGATATTGAGTGAGTGTTTTGTTTTAACGTAGAAAAGTTTATTAATGTGAAAGAATAGCAAAACACAATCTTGTGGGAAAACATGGTATATTGAGGTAGTTGGTAGATGCTTGGGGTGTGTGTGTGTGTGCATTTTGTGCATCCTTTGTGAATCAGTTCTTTTGGGTGCAGTTTTCTGCATTCACCTAGAGTTTCTTGTGGATGAAATTACACAAAAGCCGACTCAAAATTGACACTCTGCTCAAAATGTTTCTTAACATATAAAATGTGTTGGAACAAATTCATATTTTCAAAACAAGAATTTTAGAAGAACTGACTATATTGGAGTTCATGAATCTCCAGGAACATGTTTTTTCCTTCTATAATTATCAGTTGATATCAATTAAATTAAGTGTTAGGAAAAAAGGATTGATAAGGTGACATAATAACAACAGGTGGTGTAAAATGTCCCCCAAAGTCTGTTAACACATGGTTACACTGGTATTACAGAGTCTAGGAGAAAGTGGCGTCATACTTAGAAGGCACATGTGGCAAAGGAGTAATTCATTACTCTTGGAAGTCCCTTTGCTGTATTCTTCAAGAGTTTCCTCCGGAGTGTGTTGTAGACAATTTGTACTAGCTGATTATTAAATTTTCAATGTATTTATGTCTTGGAAACTGGCAAATGCTTCAAATCAGAGCTTGATATATTCTTTTGTTGATGATAGACTTAAGAAAGTGATGGAAAGAATGTTAATACTGCAAAATGAATTTTAAAATGTTGTGCATATATTTTTTTCAAGAGAGTCCATTGTACCAGCACTCTCCTGCTCTTAAGTCTAATTAACTTTTCTTCTCAGCTCCTTGTAGAGATTTGAATCTTCCTTCCCTCTGTGTACCCATTTTACCCTTGGCTTATAATGTTAATACTAATACCATTTATTGCAATCTCCAAGAAACTGTTAGGATACCTAAGAAAAGTCCAAATATTATGGTCCTGTAGAGTTCCCTAGGACCTTCTTCAGTCAAGGGAGAAGGGAAAGGAGAACAAGAGTGAGCCTGTGGCATTTTCCTTCCTACCCCCAGGTAATTCTTTCTTAGAGATTTGCCTGGCTGCTCATCTCTCTTATTTCTTTGCTTGTTTTTCTGACAACAAGCCTAAATGTGCTTCTTTGCAAGTTCTATATATTGTACCTATTACTTTCTTCTGGGGCCAAACGGGAGTCCTTCCTCATAACAGACCTTCAAATTCTTAATGATAAGTATCATTTTCTGCCTGGCCCCTCTTTCCTCAGTCTTCTTTAAATATTCACTCTTCCTTTAACTCGCCTTCATATATCATGAAGTCAGGGCTCTTCACCATCTTCATTGCTCCCCTCTAGACATTTTCCAATTTGTCACTGCCCTTTCTGAAGTGTTGTCTCTAGAAATGAATACAATTTGCTAGATGTGTTCTGACCAAGGTAGAATATGGCAGAACTATCCCCTCCTTATTTCTGGATGCTGTGAGTCTTTTTGATATAGTCTCATCTTGAATTAGATTTCTTGCATTAGATTTCAATAATTAATCATATGAACCCTGTAGTCCACTAAAACCACTAGATTTCTTTCAGAACAGCTACTGTCTGGTCATACATTCAGCATTATGTGTCTCTGAAATTAATTTTTGACTGAGTACAGGAGTTTAAGTTTATCCCTCATTCTCTGTCCTTTGCCATGCTCTACTCTTTTGACTCAGAAAAGATGACTTTCTTCCTGTTGAAGTGCTCTACCTTTGGCCTTCATCTCTTTCTGTCTATCAGCCAGCCCCACTCCTCTCTGCATCTCTAATCATTCTCTGCCCAATATTTCTTCCCCTCCCATGTCCAGGTCTCTGTATACCTAAAATTTTCTCAGTTGACTGTATTACTTTTCCTTTCTAGTTACAGTGTCTCTCTCTCCTTCCTTTCTTTTTCAGACTTAAATTCAATTCAATAAATATTTATTAATCACCTACTATGTGCCAGACAGTGTGCTAAGTGTTGGGATACAAAAAGAGGCAAAAAGATAAATGCTTCTATTTCCTCACTATCCACTTATTCCTTAACCTCATGAAATCTAGCTTTCGTCTCTAAGTTCAGTTATAACTTCTCAATGACTAAATCTAATGGCAATTTCTCAGTTCTCAGCCTCCCTTCTCCTTTGGATTCCATGATAATGGAATTTCCTCCTATCTATGTGGACACCTCTTCTCTTTCTCATTGCTATTTATTCTTCCTCTTCCCATCTCTCATGTTAGTAAGATGGAAAAAGCAATGACCCTGAGCCAATGTGAAGTAGGCATGGACTTTAGTCTTGGGAGAGAATACTGATGTTTCCAGCTGGATATGGTTGTAATTAGTCAATGAAACAATTACTGGTGTGTAATATATGTCCTTATGATTTTGTAGATATAGAGATTAAGCTCAGGGAAGTGGTATTGTCATAAATTCATAGAAGACATTCATAGCATTAGACATGGAAATAGAGGTAAGCTGGAGTCAGCTCATAAAGGTTTACTTCAGCCAATTGTTAATTTTCATTGTGCACTTTGCTACAAATGAGGGTTTGATTTATTATTCTGTTGATTCTCTAAACTTATGAAATTAATGGAAAAATGTTAATAATGCAGGCTAATTTTAAATATGTGTTCACTTTTTTTCTTGAAGAACCTGTTGTCCTGTTAGTTACATAAATTTTTTTTTTTAAATGGCCCTGTTTCCACTGGTGCTCTTCCCCTCACCCCACCTCCCCTTCTCCTTTGCTACCCTTTCCTCTTAAAACTTTCATTTATTTATTCCTCTCTCTTGCTTTTATCTGATTACATATTTCTTACCCCTCTTTTTTCCTCTTATTTTAGTCAAATAGATTTTCCCCTTCATCTCCTCCCCTTCAGCTAGTCTTATTCATCAGTTTTTTAATTTTATTTTTATATACCTTTCCAAAAAGGATTTCTCTCATTCTCTTCCTTATCTATCTTCTATTTCTGTTTATTCTAGACCCTCATTCACTGATTGACTATCCTGTAATCAATTCTAGGTTCTGTCCTCTAGGTACTTGCTGCCACTGCCTTGTAGGGCTTACCCCATGGATTCCCCTTTTCCATTGTTCCTATCATAGGAAAAATATCTTTTTTTTTCAGGGGGTTTGGGTGGAGGTTACTGTTGCCAAATAAATTCCTCACAATGCAGAAATCATAAAGACAAAAACCTATGTTCAAGCATAGGTTTAGGAGGTAGAAAAATGACCTTGAACAAAAATTAGGATTCTAACAAGATTTTTTGTAGACAAAAATTATATCAGAGAGATTTTGACATATCAGTTTTGTGCATCCTCTTAGGCCATACAAATTGAACAGGTTTAGTTAAACAATCATAATCTTTTACATACCCTAAGGAAACACCTTAATTTAATAAACTCTATGGGTAAACTAAGTTAGGTTATAGGTAAAACTACTTTCGGAGAGTTCATGATGATTGAGAGATTTACATTTGTCACAGATAATTACAGAATCAGGGGAGTCCTTACTCCAACAAAACAAGTCAAAATACTTTGGGAAGCCTTAACTCTCTTTTTGGCTTATTATCTGGGGAATATTTGAGACCTTAAGTAAATTTTCACATCCCATAGGACAGGTTTCAACCAACTCAATAACCTCCCAACTAGGAGAAAAGACTCTGATCCCCCAAATAATAAAAATTAATAAAAGAAAATTAAAAATCCTCATACTATGCCTCCCTCTCAGAACATTAACAATTATTTCAGGTGTCAGAGAGGACAGTGCCCCATTGAACCACACACACACACACACACACACACACACACACACACACATGCACTGATCTATTTACTTTCTTGTTGACCTTTCCCCTCCTACATTTACCTGGAAATGTGTCCATACTCTCCCCCTCCTTCAGTAGAGAGCTACTCTAGGGGTTCCACCTCCTCTTGCCCAAGACAAGTAAGACTTTCCAGGCACCAAATGCCCCAGGCTTCATCCAGTATAAGGTCCTCATCTCACTTCACTCATTAGATCACTCATCAGTAAATTCCTCTTCCACCTCCAAAGTAAGGCCTCTTTCCTTCCCTGTTCTTTTCAATCTTTTCCCCCTCTACCCCAACCACTTCTCTGTAGTTTCCACAGAGGAGACATTCTGGCCATTGCTAGTTCTTAATTTGACCCTCCGCATCAATCACTCCTCTCTATTCATTCACCCTGCGTTTTTGCCCTCTTTTATATATCCTCCAGTGTTGTAACGTAGTCTCACTAAAGAAGTATTCATCTGTAGTTCTGTCCGTAATGGCTCCTGTCTACCTCTTCACTGCTATTTCTACCAGATTTCCATCTTCACTTCTGCCTCCTTGTATATATTTAGAGAGAATTTTCTTACTGGTTTTTTGTTTTCCCTAAGTTGCTGTTGCTATCTGCATTTATTCATTCCTCTTGCATTTCTGTTATTGGAGTATTCAAGAAGTGAAAGATTTCTTCAGTTCTGGTTTTCTTTTTAAAAAATGTTTCAAATTCTTCTTCATTATTGAACATCCATTTTTGTCCTATATCGTCAAGCCCAGATTTGCAGGATAGGTCATCCTGGGCTGCATCCTGAGCTCCAGTGTTCTTCAGAACACATTATTGCATTCCCTCTTCCTTTTTCTGATGGGTACAAGATAGTCTTATATTATTGGAATGTCCTTTCCTTTGTGTTTGAAGGTCTTTCTCCTAAAGGCCTGCCAAACTTACTCTGAACCGAATTTTTAAATTCAGCTTGTGTCTTGAATTTTCAGCCTTAGGGTTTTTGTTTTGGTTGATTTTTGGAGGAGATTTGTGAATTCTTCCAATTAGAATTTCATTTTCTATGTTCAGAAGTTCTGGGCAGTTCTCCTCTATTGTTTCTTTCATTATGGTGCTAGTACTTTTTGTTCTGTTGTGTTCTTCTAGGAGATCTATGATCCTTATGTTGTCTCTATGTATCTTGTTTTCAAGATCCATCTGTTTTGGATGCAAAATGAGCATATTTTCTTTTAATGTTTTTGTGTCTGTTTGGTTTTTTGTTCTTTCCTTCTATGTTGTCCTTTACTTTATATATTTGCATTCCCAATCTATGACTTCTTTGGTAAGGCTTGCCATTGCAGATTCAAGTTTTTCTAGTCTACTTATTATTTTTGCTATTTTGACATAAATTCTGCTCTCATAATTCTCATTTCTCTTTTAAACCACACAGGAACAGCATGTTGTAGTTTCTTGTTCTCCTCAAATTCCACAAGGTCCTCTCTGTCTCATCAAGCACTGGATCATTTTCCTTCATTATGCAATATTTATTCATAAATATTTGAAATTGTTCACTAGATCTGGAGACCATATTACTGTTTTTCTTGTTGATTTGTTTGTTTATGTTCAAGGTCTTTGAGATTTCTTCTTCCTGAAGTCTTTGGTATTTTCAGTCTCCATCCCTCCCTTTATTTTCCTTATCACTCATTTCCTGGCTCCTTCCCCTCTGATTATGGTTTCCTTAGGAGCTGGATCTCAAAGCATCTCAGCCTGCTCTCATACTTATGAATTCATGGTTTACTATCCTAGGTCTCTGCTCCAACTGACTTTTGGGTGGTCAGAACTGGTCCCATCTGGCTGCTGTGCTTTTCCATTCAGGCATGGTGGAGTATTGCATAACTACCCACAGACAGGGTGTCCTATTCTGTCTGTTCCTTAATCCTTGGGCCTGACACCAGTAGTTCAGAGCCTGCTTTCCCTGGCACTAGTAGGCCAGAACTTGCTAGACCTACCAGTTTAGAGCTTTGTACTGCTGATACTTCTAGATTATAGCCTCTGAAAGGCTTTTGCTCCTAGAGGGCTGTGGCCAAGCTAGCTATTGAGGCCTGTGCAAACTTTTGCATCCTGGAGCTGGAGTATCTATAGCCCTGGAAAAAGGCAAGGGTAAATGGAGTGTAGGGGTGGGTTTTGATGTGAGATTGTGTTTTGTCCTTGGGTCAGTTAGTACACCCTCACTGCCAGTAATATAGGAGCTGGGGGAGGAGTGCTGAGTGAGCTGAAGGTCAGTGAGAGTCAATGTTTGAGTTTGGGTTTTTTTCTGTTAGTTTATTTTTATGTTCTTTTGGATTCTAGTTACTGAAACTATGAGTAAAGCTGAGGTTGCTTTATCTTGAAGCATGCTTTCTGTTTTGAAGAAGTTTGAGAGATTGTGAGAATTGGAGAACATATATAGTCCACCATTTTGTTGTTCACATGATCCAGAAGTCCATACAGCCTATTGTTAAACATGTAATGTGTGTCACTTTCCATAATGCCTCCAATGTTGACTATTTCTATCTTTTATTTACTAAGCTTATGAGTGTGAATCTAAACCTCAAAGTTGCTTTAATTCCATTTCTCTTATTATAAGTGATTTGGAGTATTTTCATATAGTTGTGGATCTTTTGGAAAATTTCATATCCTTTTAGCTGCATACTCATTGGGAAATGGCTTTTGGTTACATATATACATACATACATACGTGTGTGTGTATATTTGCCTTAAAGTCTAATATCCAAGATATATGGGAAATGGATGTATGTATGTATCCATATATGTGTATATTTGTATGTGTGTATATATAAACCAATTCCATATATGTGTGTATATACATACATATACATGCAAACACACACTAATTCCATATATATCTTATGAAAATAATTTTTTTACCATTCAGTAGTTTCTTTTTTTATTCTAACTTTACTGAACTTTTTCTCCTGTTCAAAAGCTTTTTCATAATATCATAGATTTAAAGCTGAAAGTGATTTGTAAGCTCATCCACCCTACTCCCCTCATTATATAAATGAGAAAATTGAAGCTCAAATAGGTTATTTCCTCAAGATCATATAACAGTAAATGTCAGAGTCAGGATCTAGGCCCAATCTTTCAACATCAAATCCATTTCTTTTTCTATTTTACTATACTGTGTAATCAAAGTTGTCTTTTTCATATTTTATGATCACTTTTATATCTTCTCTGGTTTATACCTTTTCCCTTAGTCAAAATTGAAAAAGTCATCTCCTTCTATTCTCTAATTTTTTGAAGTGATGTTTAACTCATATCCAATTACTCAATGAATCAAAAAACATCTGAGTAAGCTCTTATTATGTTCTAGGACTATAATATTATACATTGGGGATACTGAGACAAAAAGATTAAAAAACTGGACCATATGGTAGTATATGGCATGAGATGCTAGTCAAACTTATTTTTTTTTGGTCAGTCTGATTACAGTTTCCCCAGAAATTCTTCTTGGTTTTCTTCTTCTTTTTTATTTTTTTTTTTAATAAAAATTTATTTATTTAACTTTTTACATTCATTTTCACAAAATTTTGGGTTCCAAATTTTCTCCCCTTTTCTCCCCTCCCCCCACCCTAATACACCCAGCAATCTAATTTTCCCTATCACCAATCTGCCCTCTTTTCTATCCTCCCTCCCTTCTCTTCTCCCCATCTTCTCTTTTGTCCTGTAGGTCAGATGACTTTCTATTCCCCAGTAACTGTATTTCTTATTTCCTAGTAGCAACAACAATACTCAACAGTTGTTCCTAAAACTTTGAGTTCCAAATTCGACCCATCCCTCCCTCCCCAGCCATTCCCTTTGGGAAGGCCGGCAATTCAATATAGGCCATATCTGTGTAGTTTTGCAAATGACTTCGATAATAGTCGTGTTGTGTAAGACTAACTGTATTTCCCTCCATCCTATCCTGCCCCCGTTGTTTCTATTCTGTCTTTTGATCCTGTCCCTCCCCGAGTGTTGACTTCAAATTGCTCCCTCTTCCCTTTGCCCTCCCTTCCATCATCACTCCCTCACTGCTTATCTCCTTCTCCTCCACTTTCCTGTATTGTAAGATAGGTTTTCATACCAAAATGAGTGTGCATTTTATTCCTTCCTTTAGTTGAATGTGATGAGGGTAAACTTCATGTTTTTTTCTCAGCCCTCCTCTGTTCCCCTCCACTAAAAAGTCTCCTGCTTGTCTCTTGAATGAGATATAATTTACCCCATTCCATTTCACCCTCTCTCCTCCCACTACATTTCTCTCTCACCATTTACCTTAATTTCTTTTAAGATATGGTCCCATCCTATTCAATTCACTTTGTGCTCTCTGTCTCTGTATGTGCGTGCATGTGTGTATGTGTGTGTGTGTGCATGTGTGTACATCTGTCTGTGTGGTCCCACCAACTACCCAGATACTGAAATGTTTTAAGAGTTACAAATATTGTCTTTCCATGTAGGAATGTGAACAGTTCACCTTTGGTAAGTCCCTTATGACTTCTCTTTGCTGTTTACTTTTTCATGCTTCTTCTCATTCTTGTGTTTGAAAGTCAAATTTTCTTTTCAGCTCTGGTCTTTTCATCAAGAATGCTTGAAAGTCCTCTGTTTCATTGAAACACCGTATTTTCCCCTGAAGTATTATACTCAGTTTTGCTGGGTAGGTGATTCTTGGTTTGAGTCCTAGTTCCTTTGACTTCTGGAATATCCTATTCCATGCCCTTTGATCCCTTAATGTAGAAGCTGCTAGATCTTGTGTTATTCTGACTGTATTTCCACAATGCTGGAATTGTTTCTTTCTAGCTACTTGCAATATTTTCTCCTTGACCTGGGAACTCTGGAATTTGTCCACAATGTTCCTAGGAGTTTCTCTTTTTGGATCTCTTTCAGGTGGTGATCGATGGATTCCTTCTATACTTATTTTGCCCTCTGGTTGTAGAATGTCAGGGCAGTTTTCCTCGATAATTTCATGGAAGATGATGTCTAGGCTCTTTTTTTGATCATGGCTTTCAGGTAGTCCCATAATTTTTAAATTGTCTCTCCTTGATCTATTTTCCAGGTCAGTTGTTTTTCCCATGAGATATTTCACATTCTCTTCCATTTTTTCATTCTTTTGGTTTTGTTTGGTGATTTCTTGGTTTCTCATAAAGTCATTAGACTCCATCTGTTCCATTCTAATCTTGAGAGAACTATTTTCTTCAGTGAGCTTTTGAACCTCTTTTTCCATTTGGCTAATTCTGCTTTTGAAAGCATTCTTCTCCTCATTGACTTTTTGAACCTCTTTTGCCAATTGAGTGAGCCTATTTTTCAAGGTGTTATTTTCTTCAGCATTTTTTGGGGTCTCCTTTAGCAAGGTATTGACCCGTTTTTCATGCTTTTCTTGCATCTCTCTCATTTCTCTTCCCAGTTTTTCCTCCACCTGTCTAACTTGCTTTTCAAAATCCTTTTTTAGCTCTTCCATGGCCTGAGCCCACTGGAAATCCACCTGGGATGTCTGGGATACAGAGGCCCTGACCTCCACATCTTTCCCTGATGATAAGAATAGTTCCTCGTCATCAGAATTGAAAGGCAGGAACATCTGTACCCCATCAAAGTAGCTTTCTATAGTCTTATTTTTCTTCCCTTTTCTGGGCATTTTCCCAGCTAGTTACTTGACTTCTGAGATTCCTGTCCATCCCCGCCTAGATCCGGCCAGGTAGTGCTTGGGGTCTGAGATTCAAATGGGCTTTCAGGGGCAGGCACGGCTCTTATTCAATGTGAGCTTAAGTTCTGGTGCTTGGGTGGGGGCAGGGCCGTCTCCCAGGCTCAGTTCCCTCAGCGGGTTTATGCAGAGACCTCTGGTAATGGCCCTGAACTTCTGCCTGCTTGAGGAGTCCCTGGCTGCCGCTGCTACCTCTGCCTCTGCTGCTCCCTCCGCTGCTTCCTCTTGAGGGGTCCCGAGTCACGGAGACACCCCGCTCCCCTCTCAGCCAGCCTAGACGTCTTTCTCACTGACCTGCAGCGTCTGTGGGTGGAGGGACCTTTCCAGCCACTGGAGATTCCGCCCCTGAAGCCTGCTCAGATCTGCTCCTCTGGGGCCGCGGGGCCAGGGCAGCTCAGGGGTGGGCTCTGCTGTCCAGAGTGCGACGGACCCCTGGGGACGGCTCTCCAGGGCTCTCTGGAACAGAAATCTTTTCCACTGTGTTTCTGCGCACCTTTCAGTGCTCCAGAATCTGTGGGGAGTTCTTCTTGCAGGAAATATATGGGCTGTGCATTCGGAGCTAGTATACGTGAGTCTTTCTACTCCGCCATCTTGGCTCCACTTTCTTCTTCTCTTTTAATCAAATTGACCAAGGCTTTGTCAATTTTATTGGTTTTCTCATAAAACCAACTCTTAATTTTATTTATTAATTCAATAGTTTTCTTAATTTCAATTTTATTAATCTCTCCTTTGGCTTTCAGTATTTCTAATTTGGTATTTACTTGGGGATTTTCAATTTATTCATTTTCTAGCTTTTTCAGCTGCATACCCAATTCATTGATCTCCTCTTTTTTTATTTTATTCATGTAGGCATCCAAAGACATAAAGCTTCCCCTAAGAACTGCTTTTTGTAGTATCCCATAAGATTTGGTAGGTTGTCTCATTATTGTCATTCTCTTGAATGTTGTTGATTGTTTCTATCATTTGTTGTTTAACCTACACATTCTTTAGGATTAGATTGTTTAATTTCCAATTAGTTTTTGGTTTATACTTCCATGGTCTTTGATTACATATAATTTCTATTACATTATTATCTGAGAAGGATGCGTTGACTATCTCTGCTTTTCTGCACTGGATTGAGAGGTTTTGTGCCCTAGTAGACGGTCACTTTTTGTATATTTGCCATATACTGCAGAGAAAAAGGTATATTCCTTTCTATTCCCATTCAGTTTTCTCCAGAGACCTATCATATCTAATTTATTCAGAGTTCTATTCACCTCCTTAACTTCTTTCTTGTTTATTTTGAGGTTACATTTATCAAGTTCAGAGAGGGCAAGGTTGAGGTTCCCCTCTAGTATGATTTTGCTGTCCATTTCTTCCTGTAACTCCCTTAATTTCTTCTCTGAGAATTTGGATGCTATACCATTTGGACTCTATGTGTTTAGTAATGAAATTGCTTCATTGTCTATGGTGGCTTGTAGCAGGATATAGTTTCCTTCCTTATCTCTTTTGATTAGATCTATTTCTCTTTTACTTTGTCTGAGATTAGGGTTTCCACCCCTGCTTTTTTTACATCAGCTGAAGCACAAAATATTCTGCTCCAACCTTTTACCTTTACCCTGTGTGTATGTCTTCATTTCAAATGTGTTTCCTGTAAACAACATATTATTAGATTACGAATTTTAATTCATTCTGCTATTCATCTCTGTTTTATGGGAGAGTTCATCCTATTCACATTCATAGTTATGATTACTATCTGCGTCTTTCCCTCCACCCTCTTTCCCCTCATTTATGCTTTTAGTTCTCCCTTCTCTCTTCCCCTCCACAGTAGAGTTTTAATTTTTGACCACCTCCTCCCTCAGTCTTTCCTCCCTTCTTTCAGACCCCCTCCCTTTTAATCCTTTTCCCTTACTATTTCTTCTCTCCCTTTTAGCCTCCTCGCCTTTTTCTTTTCCCCTTCCCCTTCTACTCCCTATAGAGCTAGTTATATTTCTATAGTTTTTTGTACCCTCCTTGAATCCAATCAGATGGGAATACCTCTCAAACAATACTCATCTCCCTCCCCACTTTCCCTCCAGTGTAATATATTTTTGTGCCTCTTCCTGTAATGGAATTTATTTTTTTCAGACTCCTCCTTTTCACATCTCCCATTCCAATCCCTTTGCACCCTTAAATCACATTTTTTATCATCATATCATTTAATTTACATGCAGTCCCTCCATCTATGTATATCCCTTTTGTATTTCACAATACATATACAATCCTGAAGATTAGTAATTATCATCGTCCCTTATAGGGATGCAAACAGTTTGCCCATATTGAGTAACACGTTTTATTTTTCCCTTGTTTATGTCTTTATGCCTCTCTTGAGACCTGCGTTTGAAGATCGAATTTTCTATTGAACTCTGTCCTTTTCATCAGAAAGATCTGGAAATCCCTTATTTCATTGAATGTTCATCTCCTTGCATAAAATATTATATTCGACTTTGCTGGATAATTAATCCTTGGTTGTACTCCCAGCTCCTTTGTTTTATGGAATATTGTATTCCAGTTCCTTTGATCTTCTAATGTAGAAGCTGCAAGGTCCTGTGCGATCCTGACTGAAACTCCTTGATATTTTAATTGTTTCTTTCTGGATGCCTGCATTATTTTCTTCTTCACTTGATAGTTCTGGAATTTGACAATGATATTCTATGGTGTTTTTAGTTTAGGGTCCCTTTCAGGGGGTGAACTGTGGATTCTTTGGATAACTATAGCCTTCTGGATCTAGGACTTCTGGGCAATTTTCCTTGATGATTTCTTGGATGATATTGTCCAGGCTCTTTTGTTATCATGGCTTTCTGACAGACCAATAATCCTTAGATTTTCTCTCCTGGATCTATTTTCCAGGTCAGTTGTTTTTCCAATTAGATATTTTACATTTTCTTCTATCTTTTCATTCTTTAGATTCTGTTTGACTGATTCTTGATGTCTCATAGATTAATTAGCTTCTATTTGCCCAATTCTAATTTTTATCAAATTGGTTTCTTCAGTTAACTTTTGCATTTCCTTTTCTATCTGTCCAATTGTTCCTTTTAAGGAGTTATTTTTTCCAGTTAGTTTTGTACTTCCTTTTCCATTTGTCCAATTGTCCTTTTAAATTCTTCTGTGATTTCTTTTTTTTCATATTTTTAAAGTCATTGGTCAGTTTTTCTTCTATTTCTCTAATTTGACTTTTAAAATCCTTCCTGAACTCTTCCAAGAAGGCTCTTTGTGCTTCAGACCACTTCATATTCCCTTCTGAAGTTTCAGATGGAAGTACAGGCTCAATGCTGACTTCTTTGTTATTTGTGTTTTGGTCCTTGTCCCTATAGAAAGATTCTATGGTCTTGTCTTTTCTTTTCTTTTCTACTTTGCTTTTCCTGGCTTTTGAAGTAGATCTCTGTGTCTGGGGCACAGGGGGATCTGTCTTATAGTTCTTGTGCCTAAAACTTGAGGCTTTGTGTGTTGTGGCCTCTGGTTCTTTCAGCTAGAAGCTAAAATGCTGCAGTTTAACTGGTGTTGAGCTGGCTGGTGTTAGAAAGCAGAGGCCAGGTGAGGTCTTTTTGGGTTTCCCTGCAGTTACCCCAGAGCTAGCTCGTTAAGTATGGGAGAGGGGTTGTCTGGCCACAGGAGGTCTCTTCTGCTGAGCTAGAGAATAGGCAAGCTCAGTGGGTGGTGAACCTCATCTGCACTAGTGTCTTCCCAGGGTTCTAGTGTTGGCAACTGCTGGCTTCACCCCCCTGGGGCTCAGGATCTTCCCTTGGTTTGTTGAGGTGGAGCTGTCTGGGACAGCTCTGATCCTGCACTGGTTACCTTCAACCACAGTAAGAAGGATCCTCCTTAGCAATCTTCCTAGCCTCACAGGCTAAGAGTCTGTTTACCCCTTCAGCTGCTCCCACGGTTATGGGATTTTCCCAGGGAGATATTCTCTGGGCTCGTCAAGGTCGACAAGGGGAGGGAGATAGCAGTTACAAATCACTCCACCATCTTGGTTCCCAGCCAGAAATTCTTCTTGAATAAGGAGTCTTTCATTTCATAGTTTGTGTTCTTGAATTTATAGAAAACTAGCTTGTGGTGTTCAATTCTTTCTGGGTGTTACCTACATAGTCTGTTTCATCAATCAATTTTCTTATATTCTGTTTAGTAGAAGCAGCATCTGGGCCATGACCAGTCATCTTGACTTATTTCTTGCTTCTGGACTCCAATGATTCTGGAGGAGAGAGTGAGGCCTCACTTAAATGCAATTCACCTGCAAGTCAAGACATCACCTTCCTGATGTCATTGGTTCTCTTGGAGAATGAAGGATGAACAGCAACAAACAATGTATACACAGATAAATACAAAACATATAGAAAATAATTGGAGGGACAAGGATCAGGAGAGGCCTCATAGAAGATAAGACTCTGAGCTGAACTTTGAAGTGAGCTACAAATCAGAAGGGGTAAAGCTTGGGAGGGGGAACATTCTAAGTGTGGAAAACAATCATTGCAAAGGCATGAAAATGGAAGATGAAATGTCATGAATTGGGAATATCATATTAGTAGGTAGTTTGGCTAGAATATAAAAAGCAGTCTAGAAAGATAGACTAGAAGCAGACTCTGAAGGTTTTTAAATGTCAAGCAGAGAAATTTATACTTTATCTTAATGGAATATATTGGGAGGAAGGGAATAAATAAGGACAGTGTTTGAGGCAGAGAAGAAGAAATGTATTGAGCAGTGAAGAGGCTATATTTGTTCTAGGAAAGAGAAATACATCTTTTTCCAAAACAATGAGATGGAGACAATTACCTATTATTTTAAAAAGACAATACACTTATTCTCAACTTGTAGATTCTGAACTTGTATTGCTTTACCCACTATGGAAGGAGCAATGGACAGATATTTTACTCAGAACTAGGATAGCAACTGGAAATGTCCTAGTTCTAGTCCTCCAGGACTGGAGTTAAAAATGCCCCTCTCTCCCTCATTCCCTTTTAGGTCACTGAGGACCAAGAGCCTAGCTAAGGTCCCATAGAAGCTTATCCAACATAAGCCCGGCTCTCTGTAATGCATGGCATCTTGCCTGGACAATGTAGGAGCAATTGAGATGGTAATTCTTCCTGGGTTTCTTAGAGGAGCTATTTTAAAACTTTTTATTTTTAACAAATTGAAAAAAAATCCTTCTCCTAACTTAAACCTTAGCTAACAAAAGTGTTGCATTTGAGGAGAATGCCCAATCTAATTACCTTTTCATTTCCTACCTGGCTGAGCTCCTCTGGACTTAGTCGTCTTGTCCCTTTCCACTCAATCTCCAGTTTTCTTTCATGTATTATCTTCTACTATTATATTGTAAACTTCTTGAGGACAGGGACTGTCTTTCTTTATCTTTCTTTCTTTTTTTTTTTTGTATTACCAGAGCATACCACAAGGCCTAGCACATAGTAGGTATTCAATACATATCTATTGGGGCTTGAGTTATTGGCAATAGATGCTAGACTTACCATAGTGGCAGGAACATTCACCCTTTCATTATTTCCTCTTTAAATCATACTATTACCATTCTCCTCTCCCTCTTCTTCATCTAAGGCTAATCATCAATCACGTGGGTATAAAAAGTGTTTCTTTGATCCTCAAGACAAACGGAAGCATATTAGGCTGGGGGAGCAGTGTGCCATGATAGACCAATGTGCTGCCCTTGGAGTCAGAAAGACCTGATATCAAATTCTTCCTCTGACACTTGTTAGCTGTGTGGCCATGAACAAGTCACCTAACTTCTCTGAACTTTAGTTACTTCATCTCTAAAGTGAATATAATAATACTAGGTTGTTGTGAGGTTCAAATAAGTTAATGCCTATAAAGTAATTTGTAAATTTTAAAGATTTATATAAATATTAGTTATTCTTTTTAGATGGGTTCAAAGAATCTGATCACTCATAAATATTTCACCAACTCACTAACTGTTCCTCATGTCATATTAAGACTAGGTGAGGGTCAACTTGGGGAGGTAGGACACAACGTCCTCCTGGTGTGACATTTGAATTGGAACATGAACAAATATACGATGAAAGTTTAGGGGAAATAGGTTCCAAGGATGGTTTGGAGTATCAAAAGTCCAAGGTGTTGAAACAGAAGGCAGAGATTGGTTGTAGAAATGAAGTCTTTTATGTCACTTGTGTGCATTACCCCCTCCAATCCTTCCTCCAAACCTGTGCCAACATATCACTATAATCATGGGTAGAGTTTGTCATTCAGTTGAGGGTTGAGTTAAGCCCCTCCTGACTCAAACATGTGAATAAGGAGATGGACTTAGATACTTTAATAAAGACCATATCTATTAACGACATAATGGCTATGAATAAAATGATACACCTGACAACAGTGAGCCTCACTAAAATAAGACCAGAACAGAGCCCAGTTTCATGTGTAATGATTGATCTGGAAGGCTAGCTTTATCTATTTTTAGGTAAAAATATTCTTACTCACCTGCTACCTAATTTCATATTCAACCATCCTAATGTCTTTGAAATCGTGTCCTTTCACATTTATATGATTGGTGCACTGTTCAGATGTGTGTTGAGAAGCCTGTTATAGACAGCTGCATGTAGCCTAAGTATGTGGTTACTTTGCAGCTCATTAATGCTATGAAATCTGTGAACCTATTTATTTAGGCAACTTGGCAGGCAGTCAGTTTCATCTTCAGTGCTATCTACACCTCCAAGTGCCTGTAAGCTTGGCTACATATGGCCTCTTACACTCACACACAGACACACATACATACACACATTCAGAAATGTCTTTCTCACACACAAAGAAGAAGCCCACAGCTCCCATTTGATCCATCTACCATCTGTCCTTTCTGATCTATCCCCACCTTACAACTGAGCAAAATGCACACTATTGTATACATTTCCTTCTTTAGTCCTGATTTCTTTATGCATGCAGGGATGGAAACAAAATGGGGGTGCAAAAAAGCAGCACATTATTTTTCACCATATGATTTCCCTTTTTTTCATTGACATAGCTGTAGTCAGTACACATGAGCGATCACAGAGATGTTCTTTTGTGAATACGTAGGAGGAGTGGGGAATTCAGATCGAACAATTCAGAGGAATCATCTCAGGAGAGGAGAGTGGAGATTCTGATAGCGACTGCTCTTAACTGCAATCATGTGTCACTAGATGGCAAGAATATAAGTGCTGTCAGATTCATCTACATATTTGAATTTTAATATTGGGCCAATGACTGACCAGAAAGGAGGAAACTAATCAGTTTTTGTTGACTAGTCTTATATGATATGTTAATTTCATTTATGGGAATGCTAATGCTCATTTGGTCCTTTAAAATTATAATATTTCTGCGTTCACAGGCAGCTTATTACTGTGTTAGTCCCTTATGGCCTAGGTTAATCTCTTGTTTCCCCTTCTACAATCACTTTCAGGGCTTCTCTCTTGAATAATTTAAATAACCAGAGCTAAGAAACTATTTTTTTCAATTGCTCTACATTAGAGTAGTAGTATTTTCCAGAGAGGTATATTCCATTGTACAAAAATGGGAGGACTGTTAGTGTATTTTCATTTGCATGTGATCTGTATTAATTAATACAGTAATAAACTAATTATATCTATAATTGACTATAATCTAGTTTTAGGCACTTTTCAAGTCAAATTTTAATTATTCCTCTCCTGAAGGTTGTCAGTATTCTTATACATATGAAGTATAATAAAATAGGCAATTAAGTCATTGTATCTATTCAATCTCTGTATTCTCTTTTTAGGTAACTTTCAAGCTAAATGTTTCTTACTGATCCACTGAAGGTTGGAATTTCTACATTTCTTATTTTCTCTATGCCTATCATCCAAACACTATCATTGAAAAAGACATGTAAAATGAAATGTCAGAAGAGTGAGGTATTGCAAAAACCTAGCATTTGACCATGGGACACAGCATGGAGAATATTCTTATAAATCCTTTTTTTTTCCTATGGTAAATATATATGGTAGCACTTAATGTTAGAATTTTTTGATGATGATTTTTTTTTGTGGTGTGACAAAATTTATTGATGCCCAGAAGGCAAGGTATGGATAAGAGGAGAAGTTCTAAATGGAAGCTGAACTGTGGCAAGACAGTAAATCTTAGTTAAGGGGTGATAGAGAAAGGAGGTAGGCTCCATTTTTCAGTAGATCATTCCTTTTGAGTCTCCCCAGGGCTTCTTGCCCTTCAGGATGATACCATATAATACAGCATAAGTATTTCAGATCTCGATGACCATCAGTCTTGTCTCTCCATACTGTGCTTCATTCAATTCATGAACCAGATGTTGGTAGTCACCCACATGTGGCTGCTTTAGCCACTGTATCACCCGTGTCAGAGAAGTGCTTTGGGATCTGGATTTGGAAGCCATTCAGCTTAGTTCTGAGTGTAATCATCAGTCCTTCTCTTCTTGTTTCCAACACTCTTCCTTCTCTTTTTCTTTGGCTGAGTCAGGGATGGGGATGTCCAGGAGGCCCTTTAGGACACTCAAATCAGTCTCATTTAGAGGTGGGTCTTTCAAGACTCATTCAGCTTAAAACCTTCACCAGGAAATAGGTTCCACATAGCATCTCTGCCTGAGCACATAACTCCTTCTTGAACAAACTTACCTTAGCTTGAGCTTTGGGTCTAACACTGAAGGTTGCCATGGCAGGGGGGTTAAGGGACCAGACCAAGAAGTGAGACAGAAGCAAGGAGGAAGGGCTTGATGATGATTTTAAACAAAAATTATATTATTTACACAATGACATATTGAAGCTAGAACAAAGAATATCTATACCTGGAGGTTCCAAATTAATCATGCCCAAAATAAAACTATCTTTTCTCCTTTCCCCCTCTTCCTAACTTCCATTTTTCTGTGAGATGGCATCAGTTAGTCCATAAACAAGAGTTTATTATGTGCCAGGCACTGTGCTCTGTGCTAGGGATACAAAAAGAGACAAAAATGTTTCCTACCCTCAAGGAGCTTATATTCTAAAGAGAGACATCATGTAAATAAAGAGATACAGCTTGGTCCCACTTAGTGTGAATAATGAATCCCTTGAAGTGGTCTCATTATTCAAAATTCTCACTGCATGTTTCCACTGAGCTGGAACCAATGACCATATTTTATATAATTATTACTTCAAATAGCATGTTTTGGACCACCTCGGGTGATTTATTGTTTGCACTGCAAATGCATATAGTAACGTTGAAGACTGGATTTCTAGCAACAGAAGAAAATCAGGAAAGGCTTAATGCTGAAGGTGACATTTGAGCTGCATCTTGAAGGAAACCAGACATTCTGAAAGACAGAGAGGGGAGGAGGAAGAACATTTCAGGCGTGTGGGACACCTAATACAATGGAACAGAGATGAGAGATAAAGTATGGGCTGTGAAGAACACCAGTTGGCAATCGTTCAGATTTGAAACTTGGAAGTCATTCTTAAATTTCCCCTTTTATTCATCCCCATTTTCAATCAATTGTCAAGACTTGTAATTCTCCCTTTTCAACACTTTTCTCATCCTTTCCTTCAAACCACAGCCATTCTGGTCTAGGCTCTTATACCTTCTTCCATCCCCCCCACATCCTGACTGTTGCAGTGGCCTCTGAATTTATCCCTCTAAAAGCAATTTCCTCTCTAAAGCTAATGCAATCACAGAAATTAAAGGGGCATCTTAGAGATGAAAGTTAGTAATATATTAATATATTAACAAGTTGCTAACAATATATTAACAAGTTGTTAATACAGCCCTAGCTGGGAGGTTCTTCCTAGTGGAGATGGAGATACATTGGCTGAAGGAAAATTGCTTCTACCCCTGGTCACCTTTGAAAAATTTTATTACATTTTTTCAGTTAACACACATTTATTTTATCTCCCTCCCACCTCTCCTTCTCAAAAAAAGAAAGCCAAAATCTGTGTAATAAATATGCACAGTCAAGCAAAACAAATGAAATGTGTCTCACTCTGCATATTTAGTCTATCACTTCTCGGTCTGGAAGTAGATAGTGTTCTTTGTCATCAGTCCTTTGGAATAGAAGTTGACCGTTGTATAGGTCAGTGTTTTTAAGATTCTCAAAGTGATATCAAACAAAAAATAAAAGAACCCACATATGCAAAATTATTTGTAGCAGTTCTTTTTTTTCTGGTGGAAAAGAACTGGAAACTAAGAAGGTGCCCAGCAATTGGAGAATGACTAAACAAATTATGGTGTATCAATATACATGAATACTTTTGTATCATAAAAAATGACAAAAGAGACAGTTTCAGAGAAATCTGGGAAGACTTGTATAAACTGAGGGTGAGAAAAGTGAACAAAACCTTATCCCTTTTTAAAAAGTGGTTTGCTAACTCTGTAGGGAGTCAGACTCTGAGAAGCTTTGTGGAGTGTGTCCCCCGAAATCTACATCTATACCAGAGGGCAGCAAGTGGGGGAGAGAATTTCTTCTTTTCCTACCACCACTCCCCCTCTCCTCATCTGCCATGTTTGTAGATCTACTGACTATAGGAGAAACACATTCCCTAGATAGATTCAGATACAGGGAAGGGGTCAAGCTGAGCAGCATGAGGCGGGAAGCAGTGTTGGGAAATGAGATCTCTAGCAGCAAACAAGAGAACCAACCATGGACTCAAGAGAGAGCTTGTCTAGTCCTTGCAATCAAGAGTCAGTCTTGCAGATCAAACCAGATGCTGGGAGCCTACCTGACTAACTCATCTAGCAGAGATGTTGCTTCCGGAGGAAGCAGCGATGAGAATTCTACAAGGAGAGAGAAGCCATCAAAATCCCGTAGCATCAGAGGAATGAGTTGCCTTGGCGACATGTGATCCATAAATACGTGTCTCACTATTATTGTACGCTAAATTCATACTCACTCTTCCATGGACACTATGCATTTTGGGGAGAGAGCACCACAGGCTTATGGAAGGAATATTTTTTACCTACTATTCCTACAATACCATCTGAGGAAATGCTTTTGCTTTGAAGTAATTGTTTCTGCTAGTTGACTGTTAAGGGGGAATTCCCTGATGGGGGCTTGTAGACTTCAATTTTAGAAATTCGGACCCCCAACCTGCACCCTTGAATCTGACAGTAGTAGCTACTCTCTGGCGACTTAGTGTAAAGGAGCACCACATATATGTATACTTTATTTATTTCTCTGTAAATATGCATCCTCCTACCCATCCCCTATCCCTTACAATACAAATTCTTGAAGGATGGGAACTTTGGTCTATCTCTCCAATGCTTAGCATACTGACTAGCACATAGTGAGTATTTTATAAATGTTTATTGATGGATAGACTGAATAGATAATTTTGAAGTGGTATTAGTTAAGCACTTAGCTTAGTAAACATATAGGTTACTTATTTTATTTTTATAGATCCATTCCCACAGAAAATTCAGGTATTAGACAGCACTAAGCATTTTTCATCTATCTTTCCAATATAAAATGCAACTCTTATCCCTGTAAAAGAAAATATGCCAGAATCAAATTATTCCACATCCTCCATTCCTGCACAAAGCCTTTGCATATGTTACCAGGCCACCATGAATTGTTACATGTAAGCAAATCAAGTTGCAAAGTCTGAAAGTTTGTTCAGTGTAGTCATTTCATCTATCAAGTCAGTTAGCATTTTATGAGTGCCTGTTGTGTGTAGAGCACTCTTCCTAGATGAAGAAACAGATGAAGTTCTTATTCTGAAATATTTTAAAATCAATCTCCTAATTCCTGAACTCTAGTGCCCAAGATGAAAATGGCAACTGTGAGATTCATTCCCTTCTCTCCACTTGTGCCACCACCACCCTACTTCAGGTTCTTATTACCTCTTGCTCAGGTCATTGCTTAGCCATTTTTCAGTCATGTTTAACTCTTCATGACCCCATTTGGGGTTTTCTTGGCAAAGATACTGGAATGCTTTGCCATTTCTTTTTCCAGCTCATTTTACAGATGAGGAAACTGAGGCAAACAAGGTTAAGTGATTTGCCCAATAAGTGTCTTACCCAGGTTTGAACTAAGGGAAATGTCTTCTTGGTTCTAGGACCAGCACGCTCTCCACTGTGCCACCTAGCTGCCCAATAGATTTTATTGGTATTATTTAACTGTTCTCAGTTGTATCTGACTCTTTGTGACCCCTTTTGGAGTTTCCTTGGAAAGATACTGGAATGGTTTGCCATTTTCTTCTCCAGCTCATTTTACAGATGAGGAAACTGAGACAGATAGGGTTAAGTGACTTGCCAAGGGTCATACAGCTAGTAAGTATCTGAGTCTTCCTGACTTCAGGTCAAGTGCTCTATCCACTGAGCCACCTAGCTGCAGTAGTCTCCTATTTGGTCTTCTTGTCTCATATCTTTCCCATTATAATAATCCTCCACACAGCTGCCAAAGTAATATTGACCAAGTACAGGTCATAGGACCATAGATTTAGAGCTGGAAAATAACTTAGAGACCAGCTATTCTTCATAAGGAGACTCAGGCCTAGAAAAGGTAAGGTTTTGCATAAGGCAACAGAGAGAACACTGCAGGTGAGATCTGAACTCACATCCTCTTACTTCAGAGTCAATATTCTTTCCATTGCATACTAATGATGTTATTTCCTTGCACAAAATTCTCTAGTAGTTCACTATTGCCTTTAGGTTAAAGTTAAAATTTCTCTACTTGTCGTTTATGGTCTTTCACAATCTGACTCCAACCTCCTTTTCCAGGTTGTTTATACATTACTCCCCTTTATTCAAGTTTACTTTTCAGCCAAGCGTGCCTACTTACTGTTCCTGGTATAACATTCTATTTCCTTTTCTTTGACCCATACCTGGAACGAATGCCCACTTCACTGTTGCCCCTTAGGATCCCTCTTAACTTAGCTCAAGTGCCACCTTCTGTATCATTTTAATGTATCTCCTCCCCGCCCCCACTATGACTTTGTATTTGATGAGTATGCCCCCACTATGACTTTGTATTTACTTGTGTATACACACACACACACACACACACACACACACAGTTTCCACTGAAAGAAAGTAAGCTCCTTGAGGGCAAAAATGGTTTCATTTTTATCTTTGTATCTCTAGGTGCTGAGCTTTGCTTGGCATGTAGTAGGTTCTTAATAAATGCTCATTGACTGTGGATTCTTTCAAAACCAAGCTTGAAAATACAATATATTCAGGGACATATAATTCAGGAGACAAGTGGGAGATGGGAAAAGAGGGAATAAACTTAAAACCATGAGAACTATTGAAGTGGCTTTATTTCCTTCATTTCCTCTCCTTCTTCCCCTTCTTTATTTGCCTGGTATCTATCTCATTTACTACTTCACATTCTCATTTTTTATATTGGCCCAATCTTACTCTATGCAGAGAACAGATTTCACACATATCTCAGGGTGTCAATGACATTCCCTTAAAGTTGTTCTTTTATACATTTTTTCAAATCAATATATCCAAAATTGAAGTGATATATGTGTTTATATATATCCATACATATGGATATATATATACACTATTTAATGTTTACAAAGAATACATAATATACCTGGCATTGTAAAGTAGAAGCAGGATGACTCAGTACCTATCCTCAGAATGCTTTATTTTTATATGAAAGAAACGGCAAGCAGCCAGAGATATCTGGGCCAAACTCATAAAGCCAATTAAAAGTCCATCTTTTGATTTTCTGGCCAAACTATTTCCCCTCCACATCTTCTTCCCTCTGCCATCCCTCCTACATGAAGGGGTTGGTAGGACAATTATACTAGCTATGATGAAATAAGAATTGGCAACATTCTCAGAATAACAATTTAGCAGTGATGCAGACTACTCAGACTTGGCCTGTTCTTCCAGCAGAACTGGGGACATATTAACAGAAACAACCAGAGGTACTGTGGAATCCAGAAGACCTGACTACTAGACATTGAAGAAAGTGTATCAGCTCAGATGTCCCTTTTATCTAATTTTTCTGATGATTGCATCATTGATAGAATGAGTCTAAGCTGCTTGCTTATTCTTAAGTTTAAATGAATACACTGATGGCCAAGGATGAGGATGTCAGGGAGTGACATTATTACTGATTTGTAGTTGGAAGGGACTTTAATTCATATCAGTGGATGGTCCTGAGAAGACCACGTCAACTCCAACTTAGACTACATGTGTGTCATGGCAAATCTCAGATGAAGACAAAATCTCTGTTCAAAAGTATCTGTCATAAAGCATGCATATCCTCTCTACATCCTTTGATTTATATCAACAAATTGTAGTTAGATAAGTTCCCTAAGGATGAGCCATTTTTGTTTCCCTTGACCCTATGATCCAACCTTAAGAAATAATAATGGGAGTAACATTAAAGGAGGGAATTTAAACTGGAAAATAGGGTAAGGAGGAAATGAAAACTGAGTTGATTTAGTCTGATTTATTTCTGATTGGGAAGAATCTTCACAGTGAGGATTTCAGCATGACCACATTTGACTATGGTGAAGGTAGAGGGCTTCCATGCAGAGAAAGATAGCAGGGTGGGGAGATAGGAGGAGTCAGGAAGTAGACACCTAGTTCAACTGGAATTGGGGTATTAGGGGACAGTAACAGATATCAGGAAGAAAAGTGGAGTGAAGATAGTAAAGGGGAGACCCAAGGAAAATGGCACAGATGGGAGAATGACTTGGCAAAAGTCATTGTGCTCTTAAAACTTCTATATTTTGCCTTTTGATTCACAGAATGGTAGAACTTTGGAGTTAGAAAGGCATCCCAAAGGTCAACTAATTCAACTGATACCTGATCAAGAAGACTACAAACTCTAATATACCCAACAAGTGGTTGTTAAGTCTTTACCAGAAGATATCTAGTGAAGGGGGACCCATCCCTTCCTGAGGCAGCTCAATCCACTTTTGGAGAATTCAAATTGTTAGGAAGCTTTTCTTTAATAAAGAGTGTTCCAAAAGTCTTAGAGCAGTTCTAAACTTAATAGCTTGTTACAATATGTGACATAAATAATATGTATGTATACATGTATCTTTTTTATACACAGTTATTTGCCTGTTGTTCCTATCATTAGACTGTGAACTCCTTGAGGTCAGGAATTGGGTTCCCCCCCCCCCCTTCTTTGTATCCCCAGTGCTTAGCTTAATTAAAACCTTAAAACTGCAATTAGATTTTTGGAATACCTTATAAATAACAGTAATAATAATAAGGAACATTTATATAGCTCTTACTCTCTACCAAACACTGTGCTCAGTACTTTAATACTATTATCTCATTTGACCTTTGCAACAATCCTAGGATGTAGGTGTTTATTATTACCCCCCATTTTGTAGATGAAGAAACAGAGTCAGAATTAAGATTAAGTACCTTGCCCAGGGTCTCACAACTAGTAAGTGTATGAGGCCAAATTTGAACTTCGGTCTTCCTAACTGCCCAGAACTCTGTCATCTAACTGCTGTATAGATAGATAGATGTTCAGTCATTCAGTCATGTCTTACTCTTTGTGACCCCATGGACGACAGCACACCTATACAATCCATAAGGTTTTCTTGGCAAAGATATTAGAGTGGTGTTCCATTTCCTTCTGTAGTGAATTAAGGCAAACAGAGGTTAAGTGATTTGCCCAGGGTCACACAGGTAGTAAGTGTCTGAGGTCAGATTTGAACTCAGGACTTCCTGACTCCAGGTCTGGTCAGTGCTCTATCCTTTGAGCCATCTAGCTGATATAGATATATATGTATAATTATGTATATATAATAAACTAATATAATATATAATCATTTTTGGACTTTAATTAAGGGCCAGATTCTGAATTAATCAATCAGAAGAGCCTGGACCTAATAGCATCTTTGTTCTCTTAGTAAATTCAGAGAATACCTCTTCCTATGTCAACAAGGTCAGATGGGACTGACTTAAGAGCATTCTTTATGAGACCTTTAACCTGAGATACTCTCTTGAATAATGGAATTTTTTCTATATTTTAATATTTGGTGGACATATACTATGTTATAGCATGTTAATGGTAAACAAAACACAGATATCCTGAGTCTTAATTTCAATTGACACTTTGTCAACTTTCCTATTTTATTTACAGTTTACTCAATTAAGAAAATTCCTTTCTGATGGTATAAACACGTGTAGAAACCATAAATCTGAGGATTCTCCTAAAACAGATTTAAGCCTGGTCATTCTTGTATCAAACAGTCAGAACTTACGTTTTGGTTCCTTGTACAAGTTTGCTAGCTTAGACTAGCTTTAAGGGATTAAACTATATGGATTAACATATTGCCTAGCCTGTTTGCCTCCTCTAATCAAATTTTAAGATTGACAATACACACACGCACACAAATACACACATATATATACACATATATATACATAGATGTGTGTACATGTGTATGTATGGATGCATGTAGATAGATATACATATTTATATACCATAGATATATATCTATATTAATCTATGTACATCTATTTCTACATGGATATATAGACAGTTCTATCTCAATTCTGAGATACATAGAACAACATATTGATCTAGACATTGAAATGGATAGCTGGTAACAGATATGTCTATAGATATATATTTGGAGATAGATTTGGATATGGAGTTGTACATGTATACATACGTACATGAATACACACATATATCTTGCCTTATACATGTGTATACATCTTGCTTTACAAATATGTAAATATAATTCTTGTTTTACATATATACATATTTATGTTACATATAACATACTGATATATGTCTTTTTTTGTAAATAGTTGTTTGCATGTTGTCTCCTCCATTAGACTGTAACTTCCTTGAGATAAGGAACAGGTTTTTTGTTTTGTTTTTCTTGCCTTTCTTTGTATCCATAATATTTAGCACAGTGCCTGGCACATAGTAGGCATTTAATAAATGCTAGCTGATTGATTCCTTTACACTTAATTGAAATCTGCCTCTGCATTATAAATAGCTCAGCCTTCTACAAGTAAAAAACAGAACCAGTTGAATCCCTTTCATCCATGGTAGCCCTTCAAATAGTTAAAGATGACTTTCATGACCACCACCTCCACTATCACCCCAGTCTCACCAAAGACTTCTCTTCTCCAAGCTACACATATGCCAATGGCTCAACATTAGGAATAGATATGGTTTTATCAATGAAAATGACATAAAGGAAAATATATATTATCACCTGCTTTGTCATTGTACCCTAAGGATCCCTGGGCATTTCCATTTGACTTGAAGCTATATCCTCCAGTTTATGGTATTTCACAGTATTGAATGTAAGCCCTTTGAGACATAGTCAATAAGCATGTCTTAAATGCCTACTAAGCCTCGGGGAACAAGCTGAAAAGCTGGGGAAGATGGTAAGTTGCCTAATATAGGAATGGGTGAACACATCAGAGAAGTCACAAAGTGGTGAAATCTGATGGGAAATGAGAAGCAGGTACTGTTTTGCTTTTCTGTTTTTATCCGAAGTACTTGGTACAGCACTTTGCACAAATAAGCACTTATTAAGTATCCTTCTTCCTCCACCCCATCCTGCTTTTTCTATCTCTGTCTCTGTCTTTCTCTGTCTCTCTCTGTCTCTCTTTCTCTCTGTCTCTATTCCTTTAATCATTTAGAGGCAGCATTGTATAATGAATAGAGTGCTGGGCTTGGAGACAGGAAGATTTGCGTTCAAATCTTGACTCAGAAACCTACTAGCTGTGTGACCCTGCACAATTCAACTTCTCTGAACCTTAACCCTTAAAGGCTCTTCCACTTCTAAAACTCTGATTCTGTTAATTCAATATTATTAATTCTTTTATAGGAATTTCTTATAGGAAATTGTTCAATATGGGTGGTTGGATTACAAATGAAAATGGGATAGAAACTGGGTTTTATAATTTTGGTTAGGCTTAATTTATCATTAGGAGATTATATGAATTATCAATGAAACATTGAATAGACTGTAATTAATACAAAGAGGAAGTCCCAGTTATGCCTAGGTAGCACACATTGAACTTGATGGTGTTCTTTTGGTGAATTTCTAGACACATCCACTGTTAACTGCTCAATTAAGGAAGAAATATAAGGAGTAACATTTTTGTGTGAGTGATTTATATTTTCACATAGAATGCAATGAAACTTTTATAAGGGAAGGTAGTAGGGAGAAAAAAATTTTAGCTGCTTATGTAGGTTAGATTCCAGATAGAAGAACAAATAATTAACGTTTACTTCAACAGATTAAAAGACTATATTTTGAGTAAAAATATATTTGCACTGAGAAGTGTGTTAAATAAAAGCATTACATACAAATGGTCTGAGAATTCCATGTTTGCAGGAAGTTTCACTTGAAGGCTACTCCCAAAGAAGTCTAGAGTATAATGCAGGTTTTATTGGCTGGTAACCTGTATCCCTAAAAAGGAATGTGACCCTCAGATCTGGGTGAAAATAGTTCTGACTGGGGTCTAGCTGAGACAAAAGGTGAGAGAAGACTTGATCTATGCCTTGCTTCCTCCACTTGATATTTAGGAAAATATGTATTCTGCTACTTTGAAAGGGGTAGAATAGAGCTGGCTGACTTACCAGCACTTCATTTGCCATCTAAATAAGGATAGTAGTTCTCTTATGTTATTTTTAATGTGATTATTTCAAAGTCAATATTATTTAGAAATCACCCTGATACAGCGGATGGATGTCCTGGATTGAAGAGAATAATTTCAGAAGCTGGAGAGGTGATCAATCTCTCCTGCTAATTCCTCAATTTTAGAGCAAGTATCTTCTAAATGGACAGTTACATGGTGAGAGTTACCACCATGCTGCTAAAAGGCGAAAGTTAAGTCTTATACATGAGCTATTTATTCAAGTGGAATAGCTATTATCTCAGGGTAGACAGATTGGTCAGAACTGATTGGAAATAATTACATTTAAAATGGACTTAGAAGAAGCTTTTTTATTTTTATTTTTAAATCTTAGAATAAACTTCCTGCAAAAGTTATAAAAGGGTAAAAACTTTGAAGGTTTTTAGGTCAGCTAATAGGTTACAATATTTATAATCTACTTAATATGATAATATATAATATGTGATATTACATAATACTATTTGTATCATAATATATATAATATATAATAGAATGATTAAATCTTCATGTGTATATGAAAAAGGGATACAAAATACTGAATACAAGTATTTCTATTTAGGAAGAATATTTCCCAAAATGGGAGTTTCTCTGTGTTCTAGGTTTATGAAGAAAATTCCAGGGGTTGGAGATCGGGCTCTCCTATCCATTCTCCAACATTTAGCAGCACAGCCTTTCTAAATTAATAGTTATTTGAGAATTATTACCTCCATTCTACTAAAAGGTGAAAGAAAACCCCTTCACAATTTACACATATTCCAACAAGGTTAATCAAAAAAGCATGAGTTACTGTAGAAGAGTAGCATACACACACAACACACACACAAACATATACACATATGTACACACATATATACATGCATATATTATATACATACAATCTATGGATATGGATAGATGGATGTTGGAGCTGTCCAACTCTGCTAGTGACTAATAGGAATGACCTGCTCCCCTCTCACTAACCTTTAGAGTACCTTCTTTTATACTTGAGAATAAACAAGCTACTCTGGTTCACTTTATGAATACACCAACCATGAATAAGCCAGATAAGAATGGACATCGGTGTTGATACAAGTTTATTTGCTATCTAATGATGATACCTTACATATTCACTAGTCACTCTGACTGTTCCCAGAGCAATGTCTTGTCTCCTTAAATCCTATTCCTATCTCTAATATAAAAAGTAATGATTGGACTTAATTTCAAATCCCAAAACATTTATTAAGACCAAGAAAACAAGTTCTCAATAAAACAACAAATATTTGGTGTTGGAAGGATATGCCTCACACATTCAACAAACATTTATTAGGTACCTACTATGTACCAAGAATTATAAAGTACTAGCATCTAGGATAATGTCATTTGATGATAGCTAGATGACACAATGGATAGAATCAGGAAGACCTGAGTTCAAAGTTGAACCAGGCACTAACTGTGTGACTCAGCGTCAGTCACTTAACTTTGTTTACTTCAGTTTCCTCAACTGTAAAATGAAGATAATAATAGCACTTATATCACAGGCTTGGTTGTGAGGATCAAATGAGATATTTGTAAAGTTCTTGGTACAATGCCCAGCACATATTAAGTTCTTAATAAATACGATGCTGTAGGTGCTTGCTCTTTTCCCTTCTTGGATGGTCTGTAGTTGAGAATTCCAATGTATCTATCTTACCTGAACACAAAGTCAGCTTCACATGGGTTTAAGATTAGGTCCTACATAATCCAGTGATGACTGGATGAACAGCTTAACTGGGCTGCCATGGACATGAGATTTTACAGTTTTTATGGAATTCATGGAAGCACTTCAGTTAACTAACCAATGAATTAATAGACCAACATTGATGAAGCATGTGTTATGTTTCAGGCACTATGCTAGGTACTGGAAATGGGAGCATGAAGAATGAAGCAATCTCTACACAAAAAGAGCTTACATTCAAATGCTCTTTTCAAACACTGCAATCATCCTGCGCTTGTAAATCATCCTTATTGGAGCAATGCTGGTCAGTCACCTAAGTGAACCTCTAGTGGTTGTCACTGACCAATCAAGCAGGAATGAGTTCCTTGGTGGAATTACTATACTGGACAAATTAGATAATTGAGTATTACAAGCAAGGCAGCAATAGAATGTCATAAGCATTGAGTGTGTTGCTGACAGAACTTACTTTACCCACACAACACAATCTCTCTCTTTTGTTTGAAGGAGGAGACCAAATCTCACTGATATTCATCATTCCACCCCTTGACTAGTGAAATACATAGATGGAGGCACTGAAACTTCCCTCAGATATTATATATATATATATATATATATATATATATATATATATATATAAATTAACTTTTAGTTTTCAACATTCACTTCCAAAAGATTTTGAGTTACAAATTTTCTCCCCATCTCTCCCCTCTGCCCATCCCAAGACAGTGTGCATTATGATTACCACTTCCCCCAATCTACCATCCCTTCTTTCACATCCCTCCCTTCTCTCATCCCCTTCCCTTCTATTTTCTTGTAGGGTGATTGGTTTCTATATGCCATTGCATATATGTCTTATTTCCCAGTTGCATGTAAAAACAATTTTTGACATTCATTTCTAAAACTTTGAGTTCCAATTTCTCTCCCTTCCTCCCTCCTCACCCATCCCCATGAGAAGGCAAGCAATTCAATATAGGTTACACATGTGTAGTCATGGAAAACACTTCTATAACAGTCATGTTGTGAAAGACTGTATTTCCCTCCATCCTATCCTGCCTCTATTTATTCTATTCTCTCTTTTGAGTTTGTCCCTCCTCAATAGTATTTACTTCTAATTACTGCCACTTTCTATTTGCCCTTCCTTTTACCATCCCTCCACTCTACCCCTACTTATACCCTTCCCCACTACTTTCCTGTAATGTAAGATAGATTTTCATACCAAATTGATTGTGCATGTTATTCCCTCTTTAAGCCAAATGTGATGAGAGTAAGTCTCACTCTATCCCTCTCACCTTCCCCCTCTTCCCTTCCACTGAAAAAGCTTTTTCTTGCTTCTTTATGTGAGAGATAATTTATGCCATTCTATTTCTCCCTTTCTCCTCTCAATATATTCCTCTCTCATCCCTTAATTTTATTTTTTTAGATATCATCCCTTCATATTCAACTCACCCTGTGACCTCTGTCTATATGTATATAATCCCTCCAACTACCCTATGTAACAGCAAGGACCTCAGCATACACAGGACAGCCTGCTGTACAGATTCTTAAATCTGTTTTCTAAAAGGAAAGCAACTCTTGAGGAGTTAACAATCACTTTAATCAAATACATATACCAACAGAGAAAATATAGCCAAGAAATAAAGGCCAACAGACAGGGCTTCCAACTTTCTGACCATAAGCAAAACATATATCACAGATCAACAGATCCAACTCTCTGACCATTAAATACATACATAGTTACCAGAGACAGAAGCACTAACATCTGAGTTTTCAAAGCTGGGAGGCTCCTTAGTGGCTGCCCAGAATCTTGTCTGGCCAAATAAACACTTCCAATGAGTAAGCCCCAAAACAAACCTCACCTCAGAGTATATGTACTCTCTTCAGAGTCAGAGAACATCACAACCTTTGAGAACCAGTACCTCATTAGAAATTAACAAAAGGTGTGAGCCTCCCTACAAAACAACTCTTTCTTAATCAAGTTTCCCTTAATAGGCATGCCCATTAATATAGGTGGGGAAGATCTTTAACTCTCATTAACATAATTGACTTTACACCCTAATACTGAGAGAAATCTCAAGAGTTACAAATATTATCTTTCCATGTAGGAATATAAAGAGTTCAACTTTAGTAAGCCCCTTATGATTTCTCTTTCCTGTTTACCTTTTCATGCCTCTCTTGATCTTGTGTTTGAAAGTCAAATTTTCTATTCAGATTTGGTCTTTTCATCAAGAATACTTGAAAGTCCTCGATTTCATTGAATGATCATTTTTTTCCTCTGAAGTATTATACTCAGCTTTGCTGAATAGGTGATTCTTGGTTTTAATCCTAGCTGATTTGACTTCTGGAATATCATATTCCAAGCCCTCTGATCCGTTAATGTAGAAGCTGCTAGATCTTGTGTTTCCCTTATTGTATTTCCACAATACTTGAATTTTTTTCTTTCTGGCTGTTTACAATATTTTCTCCTTGACCTGGGAACTCTGGAATTGGACTACAATGTTCCTAGGAATTTTCCTTTTGGGATCTCTTTCAGGAGGTGATTGGTGGATTCTTTCAACATCTATTTTGCCCTCTGGTTCTAGATTATCAGGGCAGTTTTCCTTGATAATTTCTTGAAAGATGAGATCTAGGCTCTTTTTTTGATCATGGCTTTCAGGTAGTCCAAAAATTTTTAAGTTGTCTCTCCTGCATCTGTTTTCCAGGTCAGTTGTTATTCCAATGAGATATTTCACGTTGTCTGCTATTTTTTTTCATTCTTTTGGTTTTGTTTTATAATTTCTTGATTTTTCATAAAGCCATTGGCTTCCATCTACTCCATTCTAATCTTTAAGGAATTATTTTCTTCATTTGGACCTCCTTTTCCATCTGGCAAATTCTGCTTTTTAAGGCATTTTTCTCCTCATTGGCTTTTTGGATCTCTTTTGCCATTTGGGTTAGTCTATTTTTAAGGTTTTATTTTCTTCAGCATTTTTGGGGGTCTCCTTTAGCAAGCAGTTGACTTGGTTGTCATGATTTTCTTGCATCACTCTCATTTCTCTTCTCAATTTTTGCTCTACTTCTCTTTCTTGATTTTCAAAATCCTTTTTGAGCTCTTCCTTGACATAAGACCAATTCATATTTTTCTTGAAGTCTTTGGATGTCAGAGCTTTAACTTTGTTATTTTCTTCTATTTGTATATTTTGGTCTTCCTTGTCACTAAAGTAAGATTCTATAGTGGATCCTTTTTCTGATTTTTGCCTATTTCCCCAATCATTTGCTTGACTTTTGAGCTCCTTCTCAAGGTAGTTCTCTGCTTTCAGTGGGTTTGGGGAGGTATACTGTAGCCTCTTGAGCCTCCCACAGTTTGTGGGCCTAGAGCTCCAGAAACAGCCTCTGGCACTGTCCCTGCTTTCGCTGCATCAGGCTGCTCCACCCCTTCCACTGCCCTGGATTTGGGGCTGGACCACTCAACTCTCTCACTCAGGTCCAACAGGTTTTTTCCAATTTGTCCTAGGTGTTTTGGGATTGTGAAGTCTGGAAACCACCGCAGGTGCAAGTGATTCAGTCCCCCCCCCCCCAAGGCCTGCTAAGGTCCAGTCTGTGCCAGCACAGCCCACACTGGGCTGTGCTCTGCTCCCAGCACATGATAGACACTTCCCATTGACCTTCCAGATTGTCTTGGGCTGGTGATTTGCTTCACTCTGTCATTCTGTGGGTTCTGCAGCTCCAGGATTTGTTTAGAGTCATTTTTACAGGTATTTGGCCGGGCTCTTAAACCAATCAATTGTTTCATGTTTGATTCTAACTGTTGCTTGTTGATCTGCATGCAAGTTCCTCAGGAGACAAGTAAAATTATCTGGTATTCCCATCTCTTTGTGACATTTCACTGTGATCCATACAGTCAATGAAGTGTAGTTGAGGAAATAGAAATAGATACTTTTATGGAACCCCCTTGCTTTCTCCATAATCCAATGAATGTTGGCAATTTGGTCTCTAGTTTCTCTGTCTCTTCAAAAACCAGCCTGTTCTTCTGGTAATTTTCAGCTCACATATTGCTGAAACCCAGCTTACGGAAGCTTAAGCATAATCTTGTTGAGGTATGAAATGAGTACAATTGTTCAGGAATTTGAATACTCTTTGGCATTGCCCTTCTTTAGTAATGGGACATAAACTGCTCTTTTCCAATCTAGTGGTCTCTGTTAAGTTTTTTAAATTTACTGGCAAGTTGAATGCAGAACTTTAACAGCATCATATTTTAAGATTTTCAATAACTCAGCTGAATTGAAAAGGGAGAATTAGACAGCTCCTGGTTAGAATGAGTATGAAATTTTTGGAACTGAACAAAGAGAATGGTAATGCCACTGAAATGCAATTGCTTACTCTGGCTTTGATTTTTTAAAAAAATGTTTATTTATTTTTGGTTTTCAACATTTACTTCCTTAAGTTAAATTTTTTTCTCTCTCCCTCTCCCCTGCCTCCCCAAGAGAGTCTGCAATCTGATATAGGCTTTACATATACATTCCTATTAAATAAGTAAATAAAAATAAATAAAATATTAAACATATTTTCACATTAGTCATAAAAAAATTGTAACGAATGGGAGAAAACATGAGAAAGAAAAACAAAGCAAAACAAAAAAGAAAATAGTCTGCTTCTCTCTGCATTCAGACTGTGTCTAATGTTCTCTTGGTATCAGTTCATATAAATCTTTCCAGGTTTTTGTGTTCATTGTTTCTTACAGCAAAATAGTATTCCATTTCATTCATATACCACAAATTGTTCAGCCATTCCCCAGTTGATGGGCATCCCTTCAACTTCCAGTTCTTGGCCACTGAAAGAGAGCTGCTATAAATACTTTGTACAATATTTTGTATTTTATGATCTCTTTAGGATATAGTCCTAGAAGTGGTTTTCCTGTGTCAAAGGGTATGCACATTTTTATAGTGCTTTGAGCATTGTTTCAAATTGTTCTCCAGAATGGTTGAATAAGCTCATAGCTCCACCAACAATTCATTAATGTTTCAACTTTCCCACATCTTCTCCAACATTTATTATCTTTCTGTTTTGTCATACTAGCCAGTCTGATAGATGTGAGGTGGTACCTCAGAGTTGTTTTGATTTGCATTTCTCTAATCAATAGTGATTTAGAGCATTTTTTCATATGACTATAGATAGCTTTAATTTCTTTCTCTGAAAACTGCCTGTTCATATCCTTTGACCATTTGTCAATTGGGGAATGACTTGTGTTCTTGTAAATTTGACTCAGTTCTCTATACATTTTAGAAATGAAGTGTTTATCAGAGATACTTACTAGTTGTAAAAATTCTTTCCCAGTTTTCAGCTTCCCTCCTAGTCTTGGTTGCATTAGCTTTGTTTGTACAAAAACTTATCAATTTAATGAAATCAAAATCATCTATTTTGCACTTCATGATGTTCTCTATCTCTTGTTTGCTTATAAGTTCCTTTGTTCTCCATAAATATGACAGAAAAAACTATTCCTTGCTCCCCTAATCTGTTTATAGTATAACCCTTTATATCTAAATTGTGTACCCATTTGGAATTTATTTTGGTATAGAGTATCAGATATTGGTCTATGCCCAGTTTCTGCCATACTATTTTTCAGTTTTCCCAGCAGTTTTTCTCAAATAATGAGTTCTTATCACAGAAGCTAGAGTCTTTGGGTTTATCAAGCAATAGATTGCTATGATCATTGACTACTGTGTTTTGTGTACCTAACATATTCCATTGATCCATCACTCTGTTTCTTAGCCAGTACCAAGTGATTTTGATGACTGCTGCTTCATAATACAATTTAAGGTCTGGTATGGTTTGGTCACCTTCCTTAGCATTTCTTTTCATTAATTCCTTTGCTATTCTGGACCTTTTGTTCTTCCTGTTGAATTTTGATATTATTTTTTCTAGTCCTATAAAATAATTTTTGGTAGTTTGATTGATATAGCATTGAATAAATAAATTAATTTAGATAGAATTGTCATTTTTATTTTATTAGCTCAGCCTACCCATGACCAACTGACGTTTTTTCCAAATATTTAGATCTGACTTTATTTGTGTGAAAAGTGTTTCATAATTGTGTTCATATAGTTCCTGGGTTTCTAGTCTTTGATTTGATATCAATAAATTATAGATATGTAAATTCACTTAATATTAAATGTGGCTCTTTCACTTGAATCTATAATCCAAGTATAGGTAATAGTTCCAGTGATATTTCTTTTCCAAATAAAATGATCAATGTCAAAGGATTGTGAAGGACCTTGAGTCCTCGTCAAGTGAGAATCACCTAAAGTTGCTAGATATATTTAGCTCAAGAAGAAGAGATTTAGGGGTTAGAGAGTGGGAAAACATATGATAGTTGACTTTAATATTTGAAGGGATGTCATGTGGAGGAGAGATTAGATTTCTGTTTGACTCCAGAAGGTAGAACCAAGGGTAATGGTGGAAGTTGTGAAGAGGTCAATTTAAGTTTACGTCAAGAAAAACTTCTTAAAATTAGAGCTGTAAAAAAGTAAAATGGATTGCTTTGAAAGATGGTGGATTCTCCTTCCTTGAAAGTTTTCAGGCAGAAGCTGAATGAATACTTGGAATATGAGAGTGGATATTCCTTTCAGGTATGTGTTAGACAAGATGGATTGCCAAAGTCTCTTCCAACTCTCAAATTCTGTGATTGGTTTCTGATAAAACACGTAACCAGAAATCAAAACTGATTTACTTCATAATAGTCAGTCTTTCTTTCCATCAAGGATTCCATGCACTTATCTCTATGAGTCAGAGAAACTGGGTTCAAATCCTCCTGCCTTTTATGTTTACTCCTTGTGTGACTTTGGACAAGTTGCTTACCCTCTGTGGGCCTCTTTTTTCATCAGTAAAATGAATGGGTTCAAGTAAATGACCTCTGAGTTCCCTTCAAACTCTAGTTCTATGACCTGATGAGTGAAATCATCTTTGCAGATGTTTTTGTACATTTTTTGTGTGTTTCAACCTCACAGTGGAATTCCTTGCCTGCCACGGTAATCAGGCCAGGGTTGGGTAAACAGGCAATTTTCAGGGCACTTTTCTAGCCCCCTTCCTCACATCAGGAGGTGAGCAGTGCGATCCTTAAAAAGCTGCTCAGACACCCAGGGGGCTGCCGAGTCCGACTGCTGCTTCCAGTGAGAAACAAGGCTGCCCGTGTGCAGGGTGGTGACTACAGCTCCCAGTGTGTCCACACCTGCTGCTTCATCACTTCCCTGTCAGCACAGGACTTTGAGGCATAATAGTAAAATGGTATGGGTGATGTCTTTTGATTCGTGAGTAAATTGGATTTAAGTGAGGCAGTTGCATGAAGTCATCTGCCTCACTCTCTCCTCCAGAGTCATCATAATTCAGTTGCAGGACAGAGTCAAGATGACTCTCGATGGCTCAGGACTTCAAGTCAAGACCAAAGTGGAGGGAGTGTTGGTTCATGATTTTCTGTTTGCAGATGATTGTGCACTTGATGCAGCCTCTGAAGCTGAGATGCAACAAAGTATGGATCAATTCTCTGCTGCCTGTGCTAATTTTGGTCTAGTAATTAACACCAAGGAAACACAGGTGCTCTATCAGCCACCACCACACCATCCATACATGGAACCATCAGTTACAACAAATGTAGAAGTTTTGAATGCTGCGGATAAGTTCACTTACCTTGGTAGTGTACTTTCCAGGGATGTACACATTGACAATGAGATTGACACACATTACCAGAGCTAACTCAGTGTTTGGGAGGCTCCAAAGAAAAGTTTGGAAGAGAAAAGGTATTAGACTGACTACCAGACTGAAGGTCTACAGAGCCATTGTACATTGTTGTATGCCTGCCAAACGTGGACAGTTTACCAGTGTCATGCCAGGAAACAGAATCACTTCCATTTGAACTGTCTTAGGAAGATTTTGAAGATCATTTGGGAGGATAAGGTATCCGACACTGAGGTCCTTGCTTGAACTAAATTGCCAAGCATTCAAACTATGCTTCAGAGAGTGCAACTCCGATGGGCTGGCCACATTGTTGGAATGCAAAGTGTATGCTTACCAAAAAGACTACTTTGTGGAGAACTTGCATAGGGCAGGTGATCACATGGTGGTCAGTAGAAGTGATACAAGGACCCTCTCAAGGTCTCTCTCAAGAACTTTGGATTTAATTGTGTGACTTGGGAGATACTGGCACAGGACCCCTCAGCATGGCGTGCCCACATCAGAAAGGGTGCTGTGTTCTATGAGCAAAGCAGAATTGAGACAACACAAAGTAGGATGAGCAGATTTGGAGTATCCACCCCAAATGTTCACATGAACTATCTGTGCCCAATTCATGGTAGAGCATTCTGAGCTCATATTGGTCTGATCAGCCACAGTTGGACACACTGAAACTTGAGTTTATCATGGTGATGTCATTTTGTTCCTATTCAAGAAGGAAGAACAATAAACAACGAGTTCTATGACCTAATAAGCTACCCCTTATTTCGCTTCATACCGTCCAGAGTTTGAGAACTTTCAACACTCAGAGTTTTGAACCCTCATAGCCTGTAGATTGAAGATGAGAAGTCCATTTAATTGAGGAATCAAAACTGAAGGAAGATATTGCAATTGGATCCTGTTTGTTTCCCCCTGTTTGGACTTGTTAAAATATGGTAACAGTAAATTAGGCTGCATTATGACATTTCAGCACTAAGTGGAGCTAGATACCCTACTGCCTTATAACTAACGATCAGTCGAAGCTCTCAGCATCTATGTGCTTGATGGTCCTGTTGTATTACAGACAGGGCTGGAGAACTATACAGCATTAGCCAGGGCTTTTAGAATGCCTGAGCCTCAAAGGACAGGTGAATGCAATTTTTGTGTCTTCTCACATGACTTCTGGAATACACATAAAAAAAAAGGGAACTAACCCAATTTTTCTGTCTCTATGTATGTCACCATTTCCAATACCTTTTTTGATGGATGGGGGGAGGAAACGATCTGTAACTATGATCCTGAGTTCCTTCTATTTTATCTTCCCAATCTTTTTATCATAGTGCTTCCACATAAAAGCTTCCACAGGGGCAGCTAGATGAGGCAATGTGGAGCATCGCTGGATCAAGGAGTTAGGATAATCTGAGCTCAAATTTGGTCTCAGACTTATTATTAGCTATGTGACCCCGGGCAAATCATTTAACCCTGTTTGCTTCAGTTTGCTCATCTGTAAATTGAGCTGGAGAAGGAAAAGGCAAACCACTCCAGTATCTCTTCCAAGAAAACCCCAAATGGGGTCACTACGAGTCAGACACAGCTAATCAACCAAATCACAACAACAAAAGTTTTTAGAGCCTCATTTTTATTTCATATTGGACCTTATGGGATCATATGTTGGGAGGACGGAAAATTGTACCTAATAAATCTCATTCTGATCAGAGCTGACTGAGGTTGGACCCACATAGAGAGGACTGAGGTATGTGGGAAACTGACTGATTTTTTTGATCGTGCCTTTCTTAGTAACCAGATGTTTAGTTCAAAGAAAGTTTTGACTCAAGCTAGGGTATCTGAAGCCATGGTAGGTTCAGCTTTGAAGTGAGAATGATGCATGAACATCTCCGACAGACTGGTACAGAGCATTCCTGGAGACATAGCTCCAACAGAGGAGAGTGTTTCATCAATGATAATCCCTTTTTTCCCCTAAATTTAGTCACTTAAATGTCTGAGTAATTTCTTACTTTTTTCTAGCTCAGTTTCTATATCTGTTAAAATGAGAATAGGAATATTGATTCTCACCCATGCTTCATCTCTAAGGGACAGGAAGAGATTCCTGGGCTTAGAATACCACTGCACATTGGCTTATATGTCAAGCAGGCAGGCAGGTGGTGAAGTCGATGGAGTGCCAGGCCTGAAGTTAGGAAGAGTCATCTTCCTGAGTTAAAAACTGTCCTCAGACACTTCCTAGCTGTATGACCCTGAGCAAGTCACTTAATCCTATTTGCCTCAGTTTACTCATCTGTAAAGAGAAGGAAATGGCAAAGTATTTCAGTGTCTTTTTCAAGAAAACCCCAAATAGGGTCATAAAGTCAGACATGAGTGAACAACGAAAAATGTGCCAGGAACTTAGCTAAGTGCTAGGGATATAAAAAAAAACCAAAACAATAAAATGGTCTGTTCCCTCATGGAACTCATAATCTAGGCTCTTAAAACAGAAGAATTAGAAGACAGTGGAATGTAAACTCCTTGTGGGTGTGGAATAAATAATTTTTGTCTTTGTATCATCAGTGCCTAGTACAGAAACTTAAATGTTTGTTGAATTGAATTTTAGCTAAGGATGTGTGTGACTGGGGAAAGGGAAAGCGTCTGCTGTGATAATGGTACCAGTGAATCAAGGTCAATCCTGTCAATAAGTATCACTGAAGTACTCACGTGGGGAAATACGAAAGCAGAAGATACCTCAAGGATTTGACAAACTGGTTAGGAAGATGTGTGTTCATCCTTCATTGTCGAAGAAGACCATGTCATCAGAGAAATGATGACATGATTTGCACTTGACTTTGTTTTGAGTGAGGGAGGGCTGTGCAGGTCACCAGCCTCATTTCTCCTCCAGAGCCATCTGAGTCCAGTGACCAGATATTCATCAGGATGACTGGAGATGACCCAGGATGAGACAGTTAGGGTTAAGTGACTTGCCCAAGGTCACACAGCTAGTGAGTGTCAAATGTCTGAGGTGAGGTTTGAACTCAGGTCTTCCCGACTCCTGCACTGGTGCTCTATACACTGCACCACCTAGCTGCCCAGTTAGGAAGATAAGACATATCTAAATATAACAATAAATAACAACCACAGCAGTACATAATAAGTGGTATAGGTTTTGTGCGCCCAAGGTTATTGAGATTTTATAGTGAAGCTTTGGTCATAGGGTTTGGGAAGGAGTATATGGAAATATATCATCCCTTGAGTTAAATATCAAAGCAGAAACCAATAATGATAGTGATGTCAGTTGCTCAGGTTGTGTTTGGGAAGTAACTGGGGCTATCTTGTCAGTGCATTTGAGATCAGGGCAAAAGAATGAGAGGCAAGATTTGCTTCACCTTAATAAATCACCACCACCTCTTATCTCGTTTCCCTTTTACTGCAAAACTCCTGAAATTTGCAGTTTATTCTTACCTCTTCTACTTCTTCTCCCATAGTTTTCGAAAATTCTTCTAAAAAAATACATAAAACCAATAATCACCAATAAAAATGACTAAATAAATATGTAAATAAGGAATGAAGTTATAATACTGTTAAAACTTAACAATGTAAAACCAAATGAATTAACAGAAAAAACCCCCAAATTTCCTATGTTTCCTTTATCTCAAGTCCGACTCCCTCTAGATTTGTATGTTTATGTGTGTGTATGAAAGTTAGTCATGCATATGTACATATATATCTAGATATACTCTTATATATACATGTATATTTAGATAGATATAAATATATTGGTCTGTAGAGGAATTCTAATATCTTCTCCAGCTCTTATCTTTTGCTCTCGTCTTCATATTTCCAATTGCCTTTACAATGTCTCCATTTAAATGTCTCCCCCAACTTTTCCTTCTTTATAATTTTCACAGTCACCACCCTAGTTCCGTAGTTATCCTCTCTAATCTGGACTATTTAAAGAATATCCTAAAAGATCGTCCTGCTTCCATGCTCTCTTCCCTCTAATCTGTCCTCATACCTCTGTTGGAGTCATTTTCCTTAAACATCATTTAGTGAATTTAATTTCCCTATTTAAAAACTTTCAGTGGTTTCCCCACTGCCTACATCATAAAATTCAAATTCCTTTGGCCAGCATTCAAGGCTCTTCAGTATCTGACCCCCACCTACATTTTTAATTTTATCTCCCACTAGTATCCTATATTAACCCTTCCCTCCATCCAATGCACACTATACATGGTATAGTCATTCTCACCTCTGCACCATTGCTCATGCTCTCTCTCCTGCTTATCAAGACCTTTCCCTCAGCTTAAGTTCTACCTTCTTCATGAAACATCCTTTGAACATATCAGTTTGCTGTGAGATCATATTCTGAACTACTGTAACACTCATTGTTTGTATGATAAACATCATTTGGGACTTATCACGTAGTGTCTTGTGCTTCCATGTGTATATCCTGTTTCCCCTACTAGGCTATAAGGTCCTGGAGATTTACAGATTCTGTTGTCTACATCTGGAATTCTCTCCTTCTCAATGCCCTTTTTTTTGGCTTTCCTGGTTCCCTTTAAGCTCTCAAAAGAATCCTACCTTCCACAAGAAGTCTTTCCCTATTCTGCCTTAATGCTAGTTCCTTCCTCCTGTAATGATCTGCAATTTATCCTGTTTGTGTGTTGTTTGTGCATAGTTGTTTTGAATCTTGTCTCCCCCATTAGACTATCAACTCCTTGAGAGCAGGAACTGAATTTTATTTGTTTTCCTTTGTATCCTTAGTCCTTAGCACAATTCCTGCATTTGGTATATACTTAATAAATGCTTGTTTACTTCACTTATAGAATGTCTCTATATCCTTAGAATCAATCAATCACCAAGCATTCATTAAGTGCTTACTATATGCCAGAACTGTGTTGGATTCTGATAATACAAATACAAAAGTGAACTACCCCCTATCCTCACAGAATTTACCTTAGGAGGAGACAACATTTACAATGACTAGTAGCTAGAGAAGTGAGTTTTGTTTTGAGAAGTCACACAGATAGTGAATGGAGCCATAGGGTCATAAATTATCACTCCCTTTCTAGAAGCAATAGTGGTATTTATAGGATCTCAACAATTGTTCCCAGAGGGAGAGAAAGCAGTGGATAAAAGCAGGAGTGGGGTGCAGAGGAATGCAATGGCAAGACAGGAGGCAAAACACATTCCAGGAAGGCATTCTGGTGAATGCCTAACTAGGATCTGAATCATGGGCTAAAACTGGCTAGTTATAATGAGTGAGGTGATTTTTGACTTGCTTACTCAGCAATCAGGGCAGCTCAGCTCAGTTCTAAAGTGGAATCTCAAAGTTAAGTGGATGAGCTCCACTGGGTTGAAGGGAAGGGTCTTTGGAGATCCTCGTGTGAAAGTTCACTGCTTCTGGTTGGGGTAAAGACAGCAGCAGTTGTTAGAAGCCTATTTTGGGTAAGGCCATGGTTGGGTGATATTCCAACAAGCCGACATACTCTCCTCCTCTTTTCTATCTCTCCAAATCTTAGCTACTCCTCAAAGACCTAAGTTGTAAAATAAAGCCTTTCCATGTTAATCACCCCCCCACACACAAACGATCTCTTCTTCTCTCTAAGTTATAGCATATATCACACTACTTAGCATGAGATTTTATACTACTGTGTTTTCCTATCTAATGGATTCAGGAATGATACTCTTTGACTCCAAAACTAGATTGCAAAGTTGTTAAAGGGAGCAAACATATATTTCAGTGACTAGCACAAAATTGTGTACGTGGTAGATTCTCAGAAAATACTTCCTCTTGGTTGACTGTCGATGTGAAATGTAGAACTATTTCTAATCTCATGCCAAGGTAAGATTCCAAATGATCCCAGTTCACTTTGCTGGATGCATTTTGTGCAGTCTTAGCCTAGATTAACTAATAGGTAAAAAAAGGATGTTATCTGTTTTGAGAGGAAAAAAGTGGTCAAGTAGTAGAATCTTAAGAAGTAGATGGAAGATCATTTACTTCAACCTCTTAATTTTGCAGATAAAAATGATAAGCCCCAGAAAGGGGAAATGACTTGCCTATATGTGCATAGCTAGCTAGTGGCAGAGCAGGGAACAGAACTCTGGTCTCCTGACTCTCAGACCTGTGCTGTTTCCAATACACAATACTGCTTACAGCTTTTCCCCCAATTCATGTTATTTATTTGGCTTTGGTGTCCAAAGTAGGTTGCACATGAAGATGAGAGAAGCTATAAAATCAAGAATGATATATAGTTTCTCTTTGCTATGAAATTCTAGTTCAACAAGGAAATAAACAGCAGTCATTTCATTGACTCTAAAGCTCACTAGCACTATGGACAGCTCATAGCATCTTTTGGAGCTGCTGAGTTAAACTGCTGCCTTTTTAGAATCTAGGAAATTCTAATGGAAAAGACAATGGAAGAGGGAGTTACCTAGTACAACACCTCACATGGAAAGTGGGCTATAATGAGAAGATGTAGTGGAAAGAATATATTATCCTGTCAGAAATCTAAGGTGCTGGATTCATCGTATTACACACTGAATGACTTCCTCAGTATGCTGTTGGAGGTGGGTAGGAGAACTCAGCTCCACCCTTTCCCACATAGAGAATTATTTTGGGGATGAAGGTAGCAGTGAGAAAAATCCATTTTTTAATTGAGGGTAAGAACAGGCAGAAAGAACCCAGTTCTTATCCCTCTGCCATCCAAGGCTTATTAAAGCAATTTATTTTCCATAAGAATATACCTCTGTATTTTCAGATGATTTGGGGGTTTTGACATTTGAGCTTGTATTCTTCATATCAGGTAACATTTGAGATACATGGACAACAGGCTCTGAGAAAAGAAAGTGTTTAAATACACCTCCACATAAGATTAAAATAATAAATTAGTGGAGGTCATCTCCTTTGGTTCTTCTGACTCCCATTATGTAAATGTAATTGTAGTACAACTGTGAACAAAAAGCTTTGGCCTATGTTTCTGAAGCAGGTGGAATGAAAACTAAGCAGAAGGATTAAAATAATTCAAATATCATCTCTTTTCTTTTATATTCCTTTTTTTTCTCTTCCATGGGACTCTGTTTCTGTAGGGAAACATGATCATAGTAGGCAGATATCTATGATTTCTTATCCTAGTGAGATGGGGGTGGGGAAGATGGAAGAAGACAAGGACTGAGAAGGTAGAATGAATAGCATTAGAAAAGAAAATTTCTGTACAGTTTTTGAAAATTATTTTTAAGGTTTCACTAAACCTTCAGTAAAATGTAATAAAAACAGGCAATATAAATTGCATGTCTCTCTACTGTGTACGTTGGGAAGGCTTATAACACAACATCTACAGATTACTTTTAAGCACTTTTCATTCCTATAGCCCAGAGGTTATTTTTTGGAGTACTGACAAATATTCTGAAATTATTAATAAATACCTGGACAGTGTGCTGGAGGATAAATAGAATGGTATGCCAGAAAAAAACACCCAACACTAGACTAGCATCCAAAAGACCTGGATTTTTACTAATATTTACTAGCTGTCTAACTACTGACAAGTCAGTTTACCAATGTGAGCCTCAGTTTCCTCATTTGAAAAATGGAGATAATGATAGCTGATATCTACATTACCTCTACCTTACAGGGTTGTTGTGAGAAAAGCACTTTACAAATCTGAAAGTATTGCATCATATATAAATGTGAGTTGTTATTACTGAACTACATGGTGAAAACAGTATTTTTCTCAATTTAAAATACTAAATGATAACCACACAGTAACTCCTCAGACTGTAAGGAGTAGTTTGAAGAAATTAAAGAAGGCATTATAGAAACAGAAATCTCTATGGCATGGTTTACATGCTGACTGGAAAGATATTGATAGAATTTTTAGAATCCATCTAGTTCAGATTTTTAGACTTTCATGATCACAAGGAAGGGAATTAGAATAGTTTGAAATTATGATTGGCTTCTTTTGAAATAGTAATATCTAGCATTTATGTAGTGCTTTAAGATTTGCAAAATGCTTTAAAAATATCGTTTGGTCTTCATAATAACCTTGGGAAGTAGTTGATATTTTCCCTATTTTATAGATGAGAGTCTGAGTCTGGCAGAGGTTAAGTGACTTTCCTAGGATCATGTAACTGCTACATGTCTGAGGAAGGATTTCAACTCATGTCTTCCTGACTGAATACCTAGAACTCTATCCATTGTATCCCCTAGCTACCTTGTAGTAGAATAGTACCCAAAATAAAAAAAAAAAAACAAGTAAGGAGTCTTTGCTAAGATCTTCTTTTCTAGGCTAGGTCACAGCACAGAGACTTGGAGTTTTATTTCTACATTTTCCCCAGGGTTCTTGATAAACATTTCTAGTCAAATTAATCACCTCTGAATTTCTGGATATCTAAATCTGTTCTTCTACTGACTCTAATAGTAGGTGTTTAATTATTCCTTATAAAATTGAACAATAACAGAAAAAGGGGAATTAGGGATAAGGTTATGGAGCTTTCTTATAGGAAATATCAATCAGAAAATAAGCCTTGAACCCAGTGCTATGTTAGATGAGGTGTAAGATCCATGATTCTTCAAGATTTTTAAGGTAATTAAAATCTAGGTGGAAAAACAAGACTAATCACATAAAGGGTATTGGATGTATAGTGGTTGATACAAGTTACAGGATAGCTTCTGATCTATACCAATAGAGGAAGTTTTCACACTAAGAATTCCATACATTCATGAAATTACGGTTCTTGACAAAAGAAAAAGACACTTTTCTAGAAATATCAATGTTCGTTCACTGATCAACTGACAGACAAAGTCATAGGTAATAGGAAAAAAAGCACTGAAAATACTTGAGAGTCCTTCTTTGGGCTATCTTGACAGATTTATAAGTCTTGATTTTTATTAGTCTGGGGAAAGCTATATATTCCTGAATAGCAACTGAAGTCTCTGTGTTAGAAAATACTGCAACTCAAACTACCCATTTCAGCCTCATTTCCATGAGAAACTTCCCCATAAAGGTCACTTGTTAAGCATTGTTGAAGATTATAGTTCTTTCAGCTTTAGAAGAAAGAGCTCATTCTTTCTCATTAGCTGGTGCCAGCATTAGATGATTCTCCCAATTTTCAGATTTTTAAAAAAAAACTCTCCTCTACTCTGTTGTTGGAGCATAAAACTTGAAATATTTATTTCTGTAAGATTAGAAAAATCAATCTAAATGTGATATTCAGTCTTCCTTTGTAAGAATGTTTTTATACATACATATCTCTCAAATTATTTTAAATGTGGATTCAGTTTTTATTTTTACAGGTGTACGTGTGTGTATGTGTGTGTGTGTGTGTGTGTGATGATAGGTAAAGAACAGGCCAAAACAATTTCTTAAAAGTAATAGCCCTGGGGAACAGCTGCTGCCTATGAAAAGAATATCTCTTTGTCTTTGGGCTTGTGACCACTGTTTTCTAGTTTAGAACTAGCATAGTAATAACATAACAAAGAAAGAATATGAGATGCCATCAGAAGCTCGAAGTCAATTACCCAGGCACAGGGTCCAGGTAGATGGATATGATGAGAAAATTTTTCATCATTTCCTTACCAAAGCAATGAGCAAATAGACATGAAAGCTTATCTTTTCTTTGGTAACAGACATTGAAGAGATGACCAGCTTTCTTTGACCCTATCACATGAAGGAAAGAAAGCATTAGGGTTAATTAATTCATGTATATATAAGGTTAAAGTACATCAATCAGTGTGACAATATACAGTGATTAGCTCCAAAGGTTGGCATATTTTTGAAGTGGCTTAAACTTTCCTTTTTCTGTCCTTCAATCTCATTTCTCTCATATATTTTCTGTATTCTCTCTTATTCTTGGTTCAGACTCTATTCTGCCTCACAACAAAGATGTTTTTAGCTTAATAACCCTCCCTCACCCCTAATGCCAGCTTTCCATCCAGTCTTGCTTTTCCCCAAGTGTCCCGTGGTCCCAGATGACTTATTTTTCTTCTTACTCCCTGTGAAAATTCTCATTTCCTTTTTGAAATGGTACTCAATAAAATAGTAGTAGAAAAGTAATCTGAACAAGCTGAAATTATACAAGCATTTGAGCTTGGTTTTCGGAAAGGGTTTTGAATTTTTAAAAATGATTTTAAATGTAAGTTAATCTATAATTGATAGGATGGGGCAGATAGGTGGTGTAGTGGGTAGAATGCCAGGCCTAGAGTTAGAAAGACTCTTCTTTCTGAGTGCAAATCTGGCCTTAGACCCCTCCTAGCTGTGTGATCCTGGGCCAGTCACTTTATGTTGTTCTATCAACAAGGATACCAGCATACACAGGAGGGTACAGGTTCTTAGAACTGCTTTTCTAAAAGGAAAGCAACTTTTGAGGGGTCAGCAATCTATTTTAATCAAGTACACTTAACTCAGGGGAAAAGTCAGCACCCTGAACTTCAAAGAAAATACAAACAGAGAAATAAAGACCAATAGACAAGGCTTGCAACTGTCTCACTATAAGCAATACAAATATCACAGATCAACAGATAAAGCCAACTGTCTAACCATACAACATAGTTACCAGAAAGAGAAGAACCAATATCTGACTTTTCAAAGCCAGTGGACTCCTTAGTGGCTACCCAGAGTCTTGTCTGGCCAAATACTTCCAATGAGTAAGCCCCAAAACAAAACATCACCTCAGAATATATACACACTTTTCAGAGCCAGAGGGCATCATGACCCTTGAGAACCAGTGACTCATTAGAAATTAACAAAAGGTATGGACCTTCCTATAAAAAGAATGTCCCCTAATCAAGCTGCCCTTAATGGGAAGGCCCATTAATGGGTGGGGAACATATTTAACTCTCTTTAACATAATTAACACTGCACCTGTTTGCCTCAGTTTCCTCATCTGTAAAATGAGCTAGAAAAAGACATGGAAAATCACTCCAATATCTCTGTCAAGAAAACCCCAAATGGGATCATGAAGAGTTAGACATTATTGAAAATGACTGAACAACTGAAATAATTGACAAGATTTCAAACTGCATAGAGGAGAGGAAAAGATTTCAACAAGTATGGTCACTTTTAGAATATTATACTTTAAATGATGTCATAGAGTCAAATAGTTCCCTTTGAGTAATAAAGGTCCTATAATGTTCCATATCTCCTAAAATTAAGTTTTTACTTCCTGCTTATGTACTTGGCAACAACATTCACTGCTATGAGTTTGAAGGATTTAGGACCCTGGAAAAAGATGGGGCTTATTGGACAGGGATGATAATTATATTGACTGATAATGGGCTGCTGTGAATCTCTTTTTTGGCTAATAATATTTTTAAAATTTATTTATTTATTTTTAGTTTGCAACATTCATTTCCACAAGATTTTGAGCGGAAAATTTTGTCTCCATTTCTCCTCTCCTCCCACACCAAGACATCATGCATTCTGATTACCCTTTCCCCCAATCTTCCCTTCTTCTATCACACCCTTCCTTTCCATTATCCCCATCTTCTCTCTTTTCTTGTAGGGCAAGATAGATTTCTGTACCCCATTACCTTGTATTTCTTATCTTCCAGTTGCATTCAAAAACAATCTTCAACATTCATTCCCAAAACTTTGAGTTCCAACTTCTCTCTCTTCCTCCCTCCCCACCCAACCCCACTGAGAAGGCAAGCAACTCAATATAGACTATATATGTGCAGTTATGCAAAAGACTTCCATAATAGTCATGTTGTGAAGGACTAACTATATTTCCCTCCATCCTATCCTGCCCCGCATTTATTATATTGTCTCTTTTGACCTTGTCCCTCCCCAAAAGTGTCTACTTCTAATTACTCCCTCCTCCCATTTGCCCTCCCTTCTATCATCTCCCCCATACCCCACTTATCTCCTTCTTCCCTTCTTTCCTGTAGTGTATGGTAGATTTTCATACCAAGTTGAGTGTGCATATTATTCCCTCCTTAAGCCAAATGTGATGTGAGTAAGCTTCACTTTTTCCCTCTCACCTCCCCCCTTTTCCCCTCCATTGGCAAAACTTTTTCTTGCCTCTTTCATGAGAGATAATTAGCTCCATTCCATTTCTCCTCTCAATTTGTTCCTCTCTCATTCCTCAATTTTATTTTTTTAGATATCATCCCTTCCTATTCAACTCACCCTGTGCTCTCTGTCTATATATGAGTCCATGTGTGTGTGTGTGTGTGTGTGTGTGTGTGTGTGTGTGTGTGTGTATGTAATCCCTCCAACTGCCCAAATACTGAGAAAAGTTTCAAGAATTGCAAATATTATCTTTCCATGTAGGAATGTAAACAGTTCAACTTTAGTAAGTCCCTTATTATTTCTCTTTCCTGTTTATCTTTTCATGCTTCTCTTGATTCTTGTGTTTGAAAGTCAAATTTTCTATTCAGCTCTGGTCTTTTCATCAAGAATGCTTGAAAGTCCTCTATTACATTGAATGACCATTTTTTCCCCCTGAAGTATTATACTCAGTTTTGCTAGGTAGATGATTCTTGGTTTTAATCCTAGTTCCTTTGACTTCTGGAATATCATATTCCAAGCCCTTCAATCCCTTAATGTAGAAGCTGCTAGATCTTGTGTTATCTTGATTGTATTTCCACAATACTCAAATTGTTTCTTTCTGGCTGCTTGCAATATTTTCTCCTTGACCTAGGAACTCTAGAATTTGACTATAATATTCCTAGGAGTTTTTCTTTTCAGATCTCTTTCAGGAAGTGATTGGTGAATTCTTTCAATATTTCTTTTACCCTCTGGTTCTATAATATCTGGGAAGTTTTCCTTGATAATTTCTTTTTTTTAAATTTTCTTTTATTTTTTTAATAAACATTTATTTATTTAACTTTTTACATTCATTTTCACAAAATTTTGAGTTCCAAATTTTCTCCCCTTTTCTCCCCTCCCCCTACCCCAATACACCGAGCAATCTAATTTTCTCTATCACCAATCTGCCCTCTTTTCTATCATTCCTCCCTTCTCTTGTCCCCATCTTCTCTTTTGTCCTGTAGGGCCAGATGACTTTCTATTCCACATTAACTGTATTTCTTATTTCCTAGAAGCAACAAAAATACTAAACAGTTGTTCCTAAAACTTTGAGTTCCAAATTCTCCCCATCCCTCCCTCCCCACCCATTCCCTTTGGGAAGGCAGGCAATTCAATATAGGCCCTATCTGTGTAGTTTTAGAAATGACTTCCATAATAGTCGTGTTGTATAAGACTAACTGTATTTCCCTCCATCCTATCCTACCCCCCATTGTTTCTATTCTGTCTTTTGATCCTGTCCCTCCCCAAGTGTTGATTTCAAATTGCTCCCTCCTCCCATTGCCCTCCCTCCCATCATGCCCCCCCCCTTGCTTATCTCCTTCTCCCCCACTTTCCTGTATTGTAAGATAGGTTTTCATACCAAAATGAGTGTGCATTTTATTCCTTCCTTTAGTCGAATGTGATGAGGGTAAACTTCATGTTTTTTTCTCAGCTCTCCTCTTTTTCCCTTCACTGAAAAGTCTCCTGCTTGCCTCTTGAATGAGATATAATTTAACCCATTCCATTTCACCCTCTCTCCTCCCACTACATTTCTCTCTCACCATTTACCTTAATTTCTTTTAAGATATGGTCCCATCCTATTCAATTCACTCTGTGCTCTCTGTCTCTGTATGTGCATGCATGTGTGTATGTGTGTGCATGCACACGTGTACATGTGTGTATGTGTGTATGTATGTGTGTGTGTGGTCTCACCAACTACCCAGATACTGAAAAGTTTTAAGAGTTACAAATATTGTCTTTCCATGTAGGAATGTAAACAGTTCACTTTTGGTAAGTCCCTTATGACTTCTCTTTGCTGTTTACTTTTTCATGCTTCTTCTCATTCTTGTGTTTGAAAGTCAAATTTTCTTTTCAGCTCTGGTCTTTTCATCAAGAATGCTTGAAAGTCCTCTGTTTCATTGAAAGACCATATTTTCCCCTGAAGTATTATGCTCAGTTTTGCTGGGTAGGTGATTCTTGGTTTGAGTCTTAGTTCCTTTGACTTCTGGAATATCCTATTCCACACCCTTCGATCCCTTAATGTAGAAGCTGCGAGATCTTGAGTTATCCTGATTGTATTTCCACAATACTGGAATTGTTTCTTTTTAACTGCTTGCGATATTTTCTCCTTGACCTGAGAATTCTGGAATTTGGCCACAACGTTCCTAGGAGTTTCTCTTTTTGGATCTCTTTCAGGTGGTGATCGATGGATTCCTTGAATACTTATTTTGCCCTCTGGTTGTAGAATCTCAGGGCAGTTTTCCTCGATAATTTCATGAAAGATGATGTCTAGGCTCTTTTTTTGATCATGGCTTTCAGGTAGTCCCAGAATTTTTAAATTGTCTCTCCTGGAACTGTTTTCCAGGTCAGTTATTTTTCTAATGAGATACTTCACATTATCTTCCATTTTTTCATTCTTTTGGTTTTGTTTTGGAATTTCTTTGTTTCTCATAAAGTCATTAGCTTCATCTGCTCCATTGTAATTTTTAAAGAACTATTTTCTTCAGTGAGCTTTTGAACCTCCTTTTCCATTTGACAATTCTGCTTTTTAAAGCATTCTTCTCCTCATTGACTTTTTGGATCTCTTTTGCTATTTGAGTTAGCCTATTTTCTTCAGCATTTTGGGGGTCTCCTTTAGCAAGCTGTTGACTCACTTATCATGATTTTCTTGCATCCTTCTCATTTCTCTTCCCAATTTTTCCTCTATCTCTCTTATTTGATTTTCAAAACCCGTTTTAGAGTTCTTCCATGGACTGAGCCAATTGAATATTTATTTTGGAGATTTTGGATGCAGAAGCCTTAACTCTGATGTCTTCCTCTGATGGCATGCATTGTTCTTCCTCATCCGAAAAGGATAGAAGAAAATACCTGTTTACCAAGAAAGTAACCTTCTATAGTCTTATTTTTTTCCCCTTTTTGGGGCATTTTCCCCAACCTGTTACTTGACTTTTGAGTCCTTTGTCAAGTGCAGGGTATACTCTAGGGATCTGTAAGTTCTCAGTTCTTCCAAAGTGGCACAATCAAGGGAGAGGAGTATACTCCTTTTGTGGCCTGTGCTCTGCTCTGGGAGCAACCACAAGCTTTTCTGCCCAGAATCTACGAGTAGAATTCCCTCTCCAGAGCCTCCACCAACTCCATCAGGCCAGTGCTCCTCCTCATTCCAGTACCACCACTCAGGGCTGAAATCCAGATCAGTAACTTGATTCCCCCAGGGACTTTAGGCTGAGGGATCCTAAAATGGACACTGCTCCCCCAGCAACCACTGCCACCTGGAGCCAGGGCCCCAAGTGAAAGAACTTTTTCACTGACCTTTGAAGCTGACTTTGGTGTTCGTAGGTTGAGGAACCTGGGAACCATAGCTTCTGTCTGGCATTCCATGCCCTCAAGCCTGCTCCAGTCCTGTCCCTGCTGGCACCACACCACCAAGGCTAGGCTATACTCCACTCTGAGCCTGGTGTGATAGACCTTTCTTGTTGCCCTTCCAGGGTATCTTGGGCTCGAAATCTCTTTCACTCTGTGGTTTTGTGACATCTGCTGCTCTAGAATTTGCTTAGAGTCATTTTTTACAAGTATTTTATGGGCTTTGAGGGGAGAGCTAGAGTACGTCCGTCTTTCTACTCTGCCATCTTGGCTCTGCCCCCATCTTCTGTGAATCTTTTTAATGTTTTCTGTGGGGTAAAGATTCTAGGGAAGCTAGGTGGCGCAGTGGATAGAGTGTTGGGCATGGAATCAGGAAAGCTCTGCTTCCTGAGTTCAAATCTGGCCTCATACACTTACTAGCCATGTAACCCCTGGCAAGTCACTTAACCCTCTCTGCCTTAATTTCCTCATCCATAAAATGAGCTGGAGAAGGAAATGGCAAACCATTCTAGTAACTCTGCCAAGAAAACTTTTAAAAAAGAGTCAGACAGGACTAAAAAAATAATTGAACAACAAAGATTCCTGTATTCAATATATACACTGTTACCTTGAATGATTGCATTGCATCTGGTATCTGTTTTATTTACATCTTTGGAAACTGAGACAGACATAAGTTATATTCAGAGCTGTCTTTCTGCAAAACAAGAACAAAACTTAGGGTCAAAGTAAGACTCTCATTACAGTAAAAGGAGGGAGAGGATTGAAGGGAAAGAAGAGGTAGAAAAGAGGTAGAGAAGTAGAGAGAGACAGATTCAAAGAGACATATAGAGATAGATCAAAGGACAGGGTGAGAAAGACTTAGAACGGGTAGAGATAGGGTGAGAGCATGTCAGTAAAAAGGGTCAAATCATCACTAAGGTGGGAATCCAGGTTATAGAAGGGAATAAAGAGTAAGGGACTGTTAAGAGTCATTCTCAGGTCTCTGCTCTTAGGCTGTTTAAAAGTATTGGAAAAGCTGGTATCCAAACTCTCAACTCAGTCTTAATCAATATGCTTCTTCACATCAATAAATTTACTTTAAAGTGATGGGAGCTCTGTTAAGAATGCTCCCAACAGACCTTTATGTTATGTTAGTTTTCTCTGGGGTAGTAGTGGGATAGAGCTGCACCTAGATTCAGGAAGCCTCCTCTTTCTGAGTTCAAATCTGGCCTCAGATACTTCCTTGCTTTGTGACCCTGGGCAAATCATTAACCCTGTTTGCCTCAGTTTTCTCATCTGGAAAATGAGTTGGAGAAGGAAATGGCAAACCACTTCAGTATCACCCCAAACCCAAAAGGGGTCATAAAGAGTAGGACACAACTGAAAGACAACTGGGCAATAACAGTGATCTCTAGGATAAAATAAAAGGGTAGGGATGTCTACATGACTTGAGTTGGGAAGTACAAGACTAGAGACCCTATCAGGCATGAAGTACAAAGGAGAGATGCCACAGTGTCCTGTCTTGGGCCCCAGAGACTCTAGGTGTGATAAAAGCTTTTAGAACTTTTGCTCTGTCTGGTCATGTAGCTGATTGATGGAAGGCCAGCCCCTGGTGACACCTTTGTAGTGTGTGGGAAGTCTTTCACTTCTTAAATGTTAGATATTCAGGAGCCAGGTAGGTTTACTAGTGACCCAGATTAGTGCAGTAATGCCTAGCCTTTTTTTTCCCAGGAGGAATAATTTTAAATTTTCCTAGAAGCCTGGGGATTACTAGTTTGGGGACAATGGCAGGGGGTTCACAAAGAGCAAAATCCCTGATTAATTACAGGAAAAGGTGATATTACAGGCTATGCTTTGGTCCAGTGGAAACGTCAATACATCATAGAGATGGAGGAATGGTAGTAACAACTGGTTGAAGATACCAGGTGAGGCTTTGAGATCTCTCAGCTCTAAGAAGATCTTGACCTATTGATGTGAGGTTCCTAGAAAAGATCTGTTTTGAAACTCTACATGAATAGAGAAAAAGGACCAAATAGCACCTACTATGTTCCAGGTATTGTGTTAAGCACTTTACAAATATTATCTCATTTGAGTCTCACAGTAGCTTTATGGGGTAGGTATTATTTTATTATCCTCATTTTACAGTTGAGGCAACTGAGGCAGGCAGAGGTTAAGTGCCTTGCCCAAGGTCACACAACAGCTAGTAGAGGCCACCTCTGAACTCTTGTCTTCCTAATTCCAGACCTAATCCGCTATGTGCTGTGCTACCTAGCTGTCTCTGTAAAGAGAACAGGACCAAGAAGCAAATTAAAAAAAATTATACTCAGAGATCTTTATAATCTCTAAAACCTGAAACTAAGTTTTTAGCTAACTTTTCAAAACCTTTTCATAGAATCATAGATTTATACCTGTAAGAAACCTTTGGAGTCCATCAAATCCAATCCTCTTACTTTTTATAGGAAGAAATCAAGACACAAAATGATTTATCCAGAGTCAGAGGTAGTAAATGACTAAGGCAGAATCTGACTGAGGTCTTTCTGTCTCCCAATTTGGCACTCTATCAAATGCCATGCTGGCTCACTGTTCTGCCAGACAATGAGGGTTTATGCATTTGATAGCAGTAAGAAAATGAAAGGGATGATACTAAATGCTATAGGTCATAAAATTGTTACTTTCCAGGAACATTATTTATTTTATGCTGACAGCATAAATTTCTATATCTTTGGAAACTTGGACATAAGTTATATTCAGATCTCTAATACTGCAAAATGAGATCAAAAGCCTAGCGTCAAAGTAAGAGTCTCATTACAGTCAAAGGAGGGAGAGGACTGAAGGGAAGGGAAGAGGCAGAAAAGAGGTAGGGAAGGTGGAGAGAGACAGATTTAGAGAGACAGGTAGAGAGAGAACAGAGGACAGGTGGGGTTATTTTTGTTTGTGTTTTATAGCCCCCTGACTAGTGTGAATATATATCTGATTATAAATTCAATCCATCAACAAAAAAACTACTAGGCACTTAACATGTGCCAGTTACTAAGCTAAATCCTGGGAATACATAGCAAAAGCTAAAACAGTCTTTACCTTCAAGGAACTTATATTCTAATAGGGGAGAAAATGTGTACATATTAGGAATATATAAGATAAGTAAAAAGTGGGTACAAGGTAAACTTAGAGAGGAAGGTGATAACAGCTGGGTGGACTGGAAAAGGCTTTCCATAAAAGGTGGCACTTGAAATGAATCTTAAAGGAATCCAGGGCTTCTAAGAGGTAGAAATGAGGAAGATGAACAAACGTTCCAGGAATGGGGGGCAGCTAATGTAAAAGAAATGGAATTAGTGTGTCCCAAAGACCAGTAGGTATGGTAAACATGGCCAGTAAGCAGACCAACATGGCCAGACCAAAGAGTATCAAACATGCTGCTGGCCCAAATCAGACTAAAATGTAATTGGGAAATATTTAATAAAATAAATAAAAGAATACAGTAGAGTACAGAAAAACATTAATACATGGTTTTCTAGGTCAATTTGTGGTCCAAAGTGATCCCTATATACAGTTTAATGGCCTCCATTTCTATTTGAGTTTGACACCACTCCTGAAGGGTGTGTAGAATAGGGTCTGTAAACAGACTAGAACAATAGGAAGGGGACAGGTTGTGAAGAGTTTAAACACCAGACAAGTTTAGAGTTGATCTTGAAGGTAATAGGGAGCCACTGAGTTCATCAAATAAGGAGGTGACATGGTCAGACCTATACTATAGAAAGATTATTTTGGCAGTTTAGTGGAGGATGTATTGAAATAGGGAGAGGTGAGATAGACGAATTAGCAGGCTACTGCAATAGTACAGGCAAGAGGTGATGAGAGCCTAAACTAAGGAGGGAGCTATGTGAGTAGAGAGAAAGGGACTGATTCAAGAGGTGATGTAGAGATGGAAACAAGATTTGGTAATGGATTGGATATGTGAGATGAATGAGAGTGAGGAGTTGCAGATGACACTGAAATTTCAAACCTGGATGACTGGCAGGACAGTAGCCTTCTGGAATGAAATAGAGGATGGAGTCAAGAGAGGAAGCATTTTTTCCCAACTCATCCAGCATATCTCCTCTACATTAACCTGGAAAACAAGCCAGACTGAATTCTGACAGTGAGTCTGACAGTGAGTTATTTTTTTCCAGCCCAAGACAACTTAGTAAAATAGTCTGTAAGTACTGGATTAGGAGTTGGCCAAGGGCATAGAGTGGGTGCAGGGACATGGAATGTTCCAGCACACAGGAATTGGAAAGGGAGCTAGAGTAGTAAGTCCCAAGGCAGAAAGAGATCCCAGGGGATCCCTGAAAGAACAAGGGGGCAGGAATGAATACCATGCCATTATCCACTTTAGGGCCTCAGAGTCAGAAAGCAGAGGCGTGGTCACCTGTAGGACCTAGGTGAATATTGTTGACCAAGTTATGAGTTCCAGAAGTTTAGCAGTATGATTCTGAGTCTAGGAACAGAGCGGCAACTCAGTTCTGACCTTTAGTCCAGCACATAAGCCTATAGTGGAGTAACTAGGGCAGGAGACAAAAGGGAGTCAGAATTTCAGTTGCTCTGAACCTGCAGAACCTCCCAGTAGCAGTTGGACAGCAGCAATTGGCTGAAACTCACCTATGCACAAGTCAACAGATCTAACTTTCAGAGCATAGACCAGGATGACAATAAACAGACTTCTCGCTGGGTCACACCACGTTAGAAGCACTGAAAACTTGTAGTGCTCTCTCCCCACCTCCCCCCAAGACTGATCTGTGAAAGTAGCAGAAGGATATAAAAAGTCAGAGGCTCAGGCCAGACAGCAAGGGGTAAGAAATTTCAACATTTCATTTTATATTAGAGCAATTGTCAGTTTGTTCATTCATTAACATTTGTGACTGTTAAATCCTTACTTTGCTTTCCACATGTTAGTGATGTTAAAAGTGTTACTTGCAAAATATCACTATCCTCAGGGATAAAATGCTACACATAGATCTAGTTCCAGTTCACATTTTCTGGGTTTGATGCCAAAATAAATTCTTTACATCATAAATAATGAAGTAGTGAGGTTTCTCAAACCTCAGACAGGAAATGTGAAACCCGGTCAAAGAGCTCAGTGAGAAACACACCTCCAGCTTGTGATGAACTCCTGGAGAGCCTTGGGATTTCTCAGGAAAAACAGTTCTTGTATATGTAGTACATAAAAGGAACAAATTTCTTGGCAGCTGGACAATGTAGAAAGTGGCAAGGAATACCCACAAAGTCCTTTACTACTGGTTGTGATCTCACCTTATTTCAATTGTGTGACCCCCTTCAGTGGAAGATAAGGAGGTACAGTGAGAGGAGACTAACATTGGCAGGGACTTGTCTTACTTAACTGTGGAGACAGGCCCTCAGCAACTTGGAGAAATTTTCCTGAAGATCAAAGACAATAGGTGGCCCCTAGAGTGTGCTGTCCCCATCTTGATTGCATTGGACTGAGACTCTTTCTATTCTTTGTAAAGACTAGACCTGATTCAGCCCGAGTCAGGAAAAAGAAAAGCTAGAATAACTCTGTAAGAGCTAAGCACTCTGAAAGTCAAAGACTCATTGCCACCCCCAGGGAGAAGTGTGACACAAAAACAGACAGACACCCAGGAGCATCAGAAGGGACTGGCTGATAGTACAATTCACTTCTGTCTTATATGGGCTATTAACATTCTAGCCCCACAATCTGGTGATAAAAGGCTGAATTCACAAAGAGAAGACAGCAACCACCAATTCCTGATATTTTATCCTTACAAATTCATGAATTGCAATTTCTTTTTTCATTGCATTTTATTTTTCAATTCACAAGTATTTATTTTCTATCTCTTACCCACCCTCCCTCATTGTAACCATTGTAACAAGTATTTAGTCAGTTAACACAGGTTCACCCATTATCCTTGTCTGAAAATGCATATCTTACTTTGCATCTTAAATCCATTGCTTCTCAGGAGGTTGTTAGCATAGATTAGTACTCTGGAATCATGGTTAGTTATCAAATTGATCAGAAGGGATGTCTTTTTTTAATAGCATTTTATTTTTTCCAATTACATGCAAAGACAAGTTTTAACATTCATTTTTTTTTTATTTGAATTCTAAGTTTTCACCCTCTCTCTCTTTTCCTCTCCTTCCCAAGATGGTAAAAGATTTGATATAGGTCATATATGTACAATCATATAAAGCATATTTCCATATTAGTCAATCATAAGTCTTGCAAAGTCATTTGTTTTTATAATGTTATTATATAAATCATTCTCCTGATTTTGCTTATTCATGAAGTGTGATTTCCGATTTGAAGGGCTTTACTTGGGAAACAGAATAAAAATAAAGGTTTGGGTTATTCTGAGAACCAGCCATCACTACTTCCTCTATAGGATGCAATATAGAAACAGTGTCCATCTTAATAAAGAGCACTCTCTTAAAACTCCTAGTTGCTACTGAGTTTAAATAGCAGTTCAGCAAGGGTTGCTTTGAAGGAGAATCTCTGGGCTCCAAGACAGATGAACATGGGACTTGTGTTTCCAAAAATGCAGCGAATTTAGTCGTTCTGCACATGTGTAAAAGAAGGACCCTGGTCAGACTAAATGAGTTTAGGATGGGATCATGATGGTTTAGTTGTATGGTTTGGTTTCCAATGATTTGCTCCTGGAGTTACTGCTGGGAATGGACTTTCAACTAGTTGATGTTATTTTCAATGTTAGTTGTAATGAGGGATTTCTTGGAGCCAACTTTGATTGGCTTGTTAATTGGATTGTTAATTTTCTTAGAGAAAATGGGCAAATGCTTCAAATTAGGGCTTGGTTTATTGTTTTTTTGATTGCCTAGATTTAAGAAAGTGATGGGAAGAATGATAATAATATGTATTACATTGAAAAGTGTGTGGTGTGCTTTAGCAGAGCTGGTTGTAAAACATCTACCAGCACACCCTTGGTCATAATTATAACATATTAAGTCAGAGGTTCCCAAACTTATTTGGCCAACTGCCCACTTTAAAAAAAAATTACTCAGCATCCCCCTGGAAATCTTTAACTCTTTTACAGTTTTTTTTTTAAATTTGTGTCATTTAAAAGAAAATTTTTTTTTAAATTGACGCATCTTAAATTTAAAAATTTATTATAAATTTTTGGGGTTTTTTTCTGCTTTGAAATTTTGATGATGTGGTGTTTTGTCATGTAACCATATGACATGTTGGAAACAGTAAAGTGGAAATACTATCTTGCTTAGAGTCAGAGAACTTGACTTAGTATATTTGTAAGCACGCCTGGGCTGTAGTTTCCTATCTGTAAAATGAGGGGCTTCCATTAGAAAAACTCTGAAACCCAGAAAAACTCTGAAACCGCTTTCCTATCCAAGTCCTACAAACTCAAGAAGCAGAGGATATTTGCATGGTTTTGTTTATTTGTTTGGTTATTGTAAATATTATAAAATGATATAGATGGATTCTCCTGACATTGGGCTGGGATAACAGTTTTTTCCTCCTCTTGGCTTGGAGGCAGAGTTAAGTGACTTACCCAGGTTCACACACTTAGTAAGTGTCTGAGGTCACATTAAACCTCTTGACTCCAACACCAGTGGAATATAAATGAATTTTATAGATGACAAATCACAACAGGCAAATTACCACCATTTAGTTGGTACATTTGGCCTGGCACCAAAATGATCAAACTAAATGACCAAGGTTGTAACCTTGTAACTTGTAAACTTGCAACATGTAAATCAGGAGGTGGGGAAGGGTACTGTCTTGGACAATCATAAAATCAGTGAGTTTGAAGGGATTTTGGTTTAATTTCTTTATTTTACTGACAGCTCTCAGATAAGTTGAATGCCTTACCGAAAGCAAAAAAAAAAAAGAGTGCCAGAGTTGGGATTAGAATCCCAGGTTTTCAGATTCTCATTGTCTCCATAATGCAAATGAAATGCACCACCAGCTCATATAGGGTGTCCCAAAAGTTAGAGTGCAATTTAAAACTTTATTAGCTCTATGTTTAGAGCACCAATAATATCCACTTAAAGGCACTGAGCCTCAGCCTAGGATATAGGCCAAATTCAATGCAGACGTTCACGTTTTGGGGGTTTTTTTTTTGACAGAGATAACCAGATTAGACTTCCTATGATTGGGTTGGCCACCATAACAGATGTAAAAAGCTTTGCAAGAAGTGTTGAATGACATAAAATTTTAGTCGTAATGAGTATAAGCACATCTGCCAATATATACTACATAATCTAAAGAGCAACTATAGACTTCAACATGAGAAACCTTATGGTTATATATTCTTTCTTATCACCTAATTAAACTGAGGTAATCTAGCCAGATTTAAAGGAGATATGAATAATAGTCCAATCTTGTTATTTTGAATGAATTTCAAGAGTGACTACATTTCTGGATAGAACAATCAGCATCATCAGCCAGAGCTTCCATTTCTGGCCCCCTTTTGCCTTTACTTTAGACCCCTGACACCAATTATGTAAATTTACTCACTCAGTGCCGGGTCGTTTATGTATTGTAATTTAAATGGAGGTGTCATAATGTAGACAAAGGAAAATGCATTGTCCTTTTTAGAATTTAAAGTTGGAGCTGATTCACTGGTTTTGTTCGTGTCCAATTACTAGGCAGCTGGAAAAACAGCTGGATGGGTTTCTGAACCTCAACAAAAAAAACCTCAAGACTGAGCTTCAATGGTGGTTTTCATCTGAATTGCATATTATTTTTTAATAAATACGAAATGTACTTTGATAGTAATTGGCTACTTTCCTGTTTATATTAGTAAGTACACCATGAAGAAGGAGCCAGCTTTCTGGGAATTGCTTGGTTTCCCTGATAATTGTTTGGGTCTGGGCCTTGACAGGGTGTAGAACTACAAACTATAGTCTGAAATAGTGTTTCCAGATCTCACCGGTACCCATCCACTCAGAAATGAAAACCCATATTTTCTTTCAAGCTCTGACCGATGGAAATTATGCTACCCAATTTAGCATCTCTTTAAGCCAGAGGTTCTTGATCCATGGATAAATTTCAGGGGATCTATGAATTTGTATGAGAAAAAAATGTCTTTATTTTCAGTAACCCCTAATTGGGATTTTTCACTTCCTTCAGTTATGAACATTAGGTAAAAATCCTCAAAAAAGAGGCCCCTCCTTTAAATGAATTCATTGACCTTCTATTACTAAATGAGTGAGCCAATGACTCAAAAGCAGAAAGCTTGGATTGCATGTTTATATGCAGGCAATGCTATTGGGGGAAGGGCGGTACTCCTAGCCGTGGTCTCACAGTATGGATGACAAGCAGTGTTGGAGACATTAAATGACTTGATGGGTCATATGGCGATGAATTACAGAGGCAAGATTCGAACCAAGGTCTTCTTCAATTATGTCCCAGTAGTCTGTTCACTAGTCCATCCTGCCTAACACTCCTAGACATCTAAGATGTATTACCCTGTGTGTGCTACCTCCTCTTAGAGTACAGGGATTCTGCTGCCTTATAGAAAATGCTGGTTCATGAAGGTCTAATTCTCATTCTGTCCAATTCATCTACATGCTGGTTGGAACATGGGGTATCATAACTCTTCAAATTAAACCACTGCAGGGTTAATTTTGGGGAAAGGGAGGAAAAATGTTACTATAGGGGAACTTGTCAAATATTCTTCCATAAGAAAGATTTAAAAAGGAGTTTCATCTTTCTTGAAATTTATGCATCACAGAGAGGGAATAAAAATGGACATTCTTTAAATTATAAAACAATGGTCTCTAAAAATCCTATTGTTGCTTTTCCGTACATGTGTTTGGGATGTGCCACAGACACTAGGTATATCTATATCTATCTGTAGATATATATTTATATATCTCTATATGTCACCAATTTGGGGATAATGATTCTTCCTTGGAAACTAGATAATTCAATATGATCACAGACCATAGGTTTTTATCTGGAAGAGGCCTTAGAGGTTACCCAGTCCAACTTTACCATTTTACAGTTAAGGAAACTATTTTCCATAGTAGAAATGGGTTACCCAAGGTAATACTACCTTTAGGAACGAACATTGAAGGGGTCTTGGAAGAGACCTCTCTTCCTTTGTGCTCAAGAAACCTCTTTCCTGGAATGCAGGAAGGAACTATACTCACTTTTTTTATCTGTAAATTTCATTGATGTTTTTGGTTTTTATAACACCTTAATTTACAAATGCATCTGTACTCATCAAGTTATCCCTTATTATGGAGAAAAAAAAGAAATAGAAAAAAGAGCACTTCAGCAAAACGAACACATTATCTGACAATATTTGATGTTCTACACTATGACTATTGACCTCTTCAAAGAACAGAGGAAAGTAACATGATTTCAAGAATATATTTAAATATAATTAATATTTAATACAATAATATGCAAATATATTTAACGATGTGACTCAAACACTCATATTTGTGATAGGATGGACTGAGTTTTAAGATAACAACTGCCCTGGCCCAGGTAGTAGTTTATTTGGACCTTTCTGAGCCTCAGTTTTCTCTTCTCTAAGAAGAGTTAAAAATAATAAGTAACATTTATAGAGCACTTACTCTGTGCCAGCCACTCTACTAAGCACTTGGCAATTACTCTCATTTAATTATTATAACAATCCTGGGAAGTAGGTACTATTATTATCCCTATTTTATATTTGAGGAAACAGGTTAAATGAGTTGCTGAGGGGTCACAGAGCCAGAAAACATCTGAGGCTAGATTTGAACTCAGATCTTGCCAACTAGAAGCCTATTGTTCTATCCACTGAACCACCGTGCTTTACCATGTTGTTGAGAGAAGCAACTTGGGAAATATGTGTAAGATACTTTGCAACCCTTAAAGCAACTTATAAATGTCAGCTTATGATGAGTATGGGGATGACGATGATTCTCTGAGTGATGGACTGTAATTAAATGTCCAAGCTCTTCTTTGTTGCTCTACCAGACACCTTCAGCATTATTAATCATAAGATAAGTCTATTTCATTTTCTATTTTTGATTGTGATGAATAGAACTGCTTTTCAAACACTATGTCTCTACCTCTGAGACAGAGAGAGAAAAGTGGGGCAAAGGGTGGTGTCACAACTGACTCTATTTCATGGATTATTTTCCTTACTTGGTCTAAATTATCCAAATAAATAAACATGATGCCTAGTTAAGTCCATCCTAAAGTAGAGAATAAAGGGGAATGGACTGCTCCATACTTTGGGAATGATGATAATGATTAGAGGAAAGTGAAGGAGGAGGCAAAAGGGAGAGAAGAAGAAATAAATCAGACTGTAATAATAAGACAGTCAGTTTACCAGTGGCCTCTGCTGTACTAACAAAATGTAGAGTCAATTTTCAATCATTCAGAGAATAATTATCCAATTTGTGGATCACTTAGGCCTTTTGCTTCACTGTATTATTTCTACTACCTGTTTCTTGACTATTCATATTATAGTGTATTAGTAGCTTCTCCAGAGAATGGGCACTGGGATCAAAAGGTGATGAAATTCAAACTACTTAGTTTTACAGTATATTTACAGCTATGGCAGAAAAGATGTCTGGTTAGGCAGAAGACTGAGACTGTTGTTGGATAATACAACATTTTTGGTTTGGGCTAGCCAAGTGGTGCCCATTAGTAAGAAAACTGAGTTTCTACCTTTATTCCTTTCTTTCCTTGGATCTATGAAAGAATCTTGGATTAGCAAATGTTTCAAACCTATTTTTTTTAGAGTTATAACTGAATTATGGAGTCAGTGTGGTGTAGTAGAGGATTACAGTCATGAAACCCTGGGTTCAAGTTTTTTGTGTAACCATGGGAAGTCATTTAACCTTAAGCAAAAGAATTCTTAGGCAAATCTTGGAGTACAGGTGAGTAGCCCATTTACATCACCGGAGGGTATTTCCATATTGTAAGTTTTCCTACTGTGATGAAATCGTGGGTCAGGTTCATCTCTGCTTCACAAAAAGAAAACAAAAGAGCTCTTTAATTCTAGGACGAAAAGTTGATAAATTCCCAGTTTTCTCATGCTGCTGAAGTAACCTGAAAAAATAGATGATGAAAACTTTGGGATAAGATTTGATTAAACAAATATTTATTAAGCTGTTGACCAGGGAAATGACAAAGTTTAGATGTAGCTCCTGCCTTCATTGGTCTGTCTGGGATTGGGGTGTGACATATAAATTAAGAGGTATAATACATTATCATATGAAGTAAATGATTTGGAAAGGAGCAAAACAAAATGCTAGAAGAGCATTTACTCTGAAAGAGTAAAAGTCATTACCAGCTAGTAGGGTCTGGTAAAGAAGGAGGTCTGTGAGTGAGAAAAAGAGAGAGTCTAAGGTGAAGCTGAGTTCAGAATCTTGTAGATAAGGAAGACAAAAGATAAAGGATTTGCCTATGGGTTCAAGTATATAAAATTACAAGAAAAATAGCTGGGGATCTCAATAAAGAAACTCTGCGTGCGTGCGTGCGTGCGTGCGTGTGTGTGTGTGTGTGTGTATGCATGTATATGAGGGGAAGTGAAGATGTGGAGAGGGAGAATGACAGTGACCCAGGCCTGAAGGTCAGATGCCTATTATAAACGTTAGAGATGGCTCACTCATTCTGTATTGCTATCAGAATCCACTTTCCTCTGGTAAAAGGCATACATTGACTTCTCCGTATTCTGTGTAAAAAGTTAGTCCTCTATTTCAAGGGAAAATGCTGCTTAAGCGTGTTTGACCTTTGTATTGGGCAGTCCCTTTCCTATTTTAGCAATTAGCTTAATAGAACAGGGAAAAATGAGGAGAAAACAAAATGGATCATTACTTTCTTTTAACCAGCAATTAATGACAAATGCATAGGGTTGTATATAAAATCAATTAGAATCATTCTTTTGTGTTGTGTTGCTCAACAGTTTGGGGAGATTTTTCCTCTTGTTTTTGTTTGTGGGTTGGCTTAGATTTGTCCATTTGGTCACAATGAAATTTCTCAGCAAAGTAAATAAATCAATCCCTTTTTTAGTAGTTCCCATTATTCTTGCTTCCGTAATTTCTCTCAGCCTCCTACTACAGAGGCATTGGTTTCATCTGTGATTATCTAATGGATAATCTTTCCATCCTCAGCTTTCCTCAAGAAGTGTTAGGATGTGAGAGAGTATAACTTGCTCTCTGAAATGTGGCAATGTGAATTCATAAACTCTTCCTTCGGTTAGATGAGAATTCTACTATTTGTCTGGCATCCCCTATATTAAATAAGAGTGATGTTAAACTAGTATGGGTGCTATAATTATTCTTTGTTGATTGCAATATACTGCTTATCTTTAGTAATCAATCAATCAACACACATTTTAAAGCCCTACTATATGCCAGGTAATATATTAATAGGTGCTGGGAATACAGCTACACAAGTGAAGCACTTCTTGCCCTTCAGGAGCTTATATTCTATTAGGGGTATCGTAACTTGTTCACAGATCAGTACTAATAAATATATAATGACTGGGTGGAGGGGAACACTAGCAACAGAAATTAATAGCCATGGCGGCTGCCTTCAATGTCTGTCACAACCTTGCTTGTGGTTAACATCGCCTTTTTATTGAAAAACAATGTCTAATCAACATGATAAATTTGTTAAAGGCCTTTCCCATACTGTTTCTCCTAGATTTAGAACTAGTCCAAACCCCTCATTTTACAGATGAGAAAAATGAGACTGAGATACTAAATGTTCAAGGTCACACAGTTGGCAGAGCCAAAACTCAAGACCAGTTTCTCAGATTCCATATCGAAAATGGCTTTTCGCAGTACATCGTGATACCTCTAAAGGGAAGTATATATCACAACATGGTTGAAAGAACACCTGTCTGGGCGTGAAATGACTCAGGTTCTGATCCTACCTGTTCCTGATAGGTGAACTTATGCAAATTTCTTAACCTCTTGACCTCAGATTTTTCATCTGTTAAAATAAGTAGGTTAGATTGGTTGACTTTCACTATCTCTTCCAGGCAGAAATATATGATCATTTTTTTGATGCTCCTTTGTAATGTTAATGGGATATAATATCTTCACCCCCATTCACTTGGAGCCCATTAAGGGAAGCTTATTTGTAGGAAGATCTTCACACTTTTTGCTAATTTCTAATTAGGCACTGAATCAGGAGGGCTGTGATGCCTTCTGGATCTGAGGAGTGTATATATACTCTGAGTTGGTATTTTATTTTGGGGGTTTGCTTATGAGAAGGATCTTGTGATTCCCTGGTCAGGAGTCTGAGTGACCATGTGCTCAGAGCTCCCCCACTGCTCAGATGAAAAGGCTCTCTCCTTCTAGAGATGTTTGTAAAGTGTATAGCAAAATTGCTTTCATTCAGGCAGTAAAGCCCTGTCTGTTGGTCTTTATTTCTCTGCTTATATTTTCTCTGAAGTTCCGGATGCTGATTTTTCCCATGAACTACCGAATATAATTTAAAAAGATTGTTGACCCCTTAAATAGCTATCTTTCCTAGTGAAGCAGATCTAAAAATCTGTGCTAGCAGCCATCCTGCGTATGCCAGGGTGCTTACTATTACATCCTTGTACCCAATTACCTTCCTTGAATTTAATACACGGTGCTACCATAGGATCATAGGAGATGAGATGGGGCAGTTAGTTCCTGGACCCAGTGCTTCTCTCAGGGTATTAGTTTTCTTGATTGTCATATGACATTTTTGAGTCATTGAGATTTTAATGGTCAAAAATCTCTGGATCTTTTTTTTCAGAAGAACTAACTTCACCTTCCCCATCTTTTACATGTGAAGCTGATTATTTGAACCTAAGGGGTAAGCCAGTGATGGAGGCAAAGGAGAGATCTAGAGAAAGGGTTGCAGAAATATTTGACAAAAGACTGTAGGAACATAGATAGAGGGATAAAGAAGGTCTTCATGAAAAAGGTAGTGGCATAGCTGAACCTTACAGAAACATGAGGATTCTGAAGGCAGAGATGGGAAAGTGAGTCAATTTCACTTATAGGACAGTCTGCAGGAATGCCTAGAAGCAAGTGATGCACTGTCATATTCAGGCAATAGCTACCTTGACTGAAACATAGGGAGAGTTGCATGAAAGGGAATAAAATGAAATAAATCTGGAAAAGTAGATTGGAGGTAAATTGTGGAAGATTTTAAAGGACATCCTAAGAAGACTGAATGATTCTGAGATGTCATGCCCGGCTATCAGGGAAGATGGTGGTACCATTGACAGAAACAGGGGAATTAGGTGGAGGGACTGGTTTAGGAAGAAAGATTATAAAAAATTCTAGACTTGTTGAGTTGAGCTGTCAGAAAGACCTCTTGGTGGATATACAGGCAGTTATGTGGTACAGAGTGTAGAATCATGGACCTGGAGTCAGAAAGATGAGTGAAGATGTTTTCTCAGACACTTACTGTGAGATCCTGGGCAAGTCATTCAGTCTCTTTCTACTGCAGTTTCCTAATTTGTAAAATGGAGATAATAATAGTATCTACTTCCCAGAGTTGTGAAAATTAAATGAGATAATATTTGTAATATATTTTGCAAACCTTAACATACTATACAAATGTTATATATATATCAAGCAGTTGGAAATGTGAAACTAGGAGCTCATGGGAGAGATTACAGCTGGATACAGAAATCTGCAACTCATCCCTAAAGAAGTGATAATTGAACTCATGGGGAGCAAGTATATATAGAGAAAAATAATAATAACTAACATCTTCATATTACTTAACTATGTTGCAGGAATTGTGCTAATCACTTTACAATTATCTTATTTGATCATCACAACAATCCCCATTTTTGGTTAAATGACTTGTCCATGGTCACACAGCTGATAGGTGTCTGTGACAGGATTTGGACTCAGATCTTCCTGAGATTAGGCACTAACCTATGCCTCCTAGGGAAGAGAATAGGAGCTGGAACAAAATTTGGAGGGATGCCCATACATAGGAGCAGATAAAAGTCTGAGAAATAGTCAGAAAGGTTCAAGGAGAGCAAGGAAATTCTTTGGTGTCAGAGAAGCCAAGAGAAGAGACTAGAAGAATGCTAAAGTTATCTTTTTTTGTTATCATGTTTAGCTATTTAATTAGTGTGATTGCATTCCACTTACTAAATACCTCCTATATTTCCCCTTTTTTAGAGGAATGAAAATCAAATGCTAAATCCCTAAGTACCTTTGGTAACAGATCTAGACTGGCTGGGATATTAATCAACTTAGATTTGACTCAGATCAATTGTTCCTCTTCAGAAAACAAAGGACCAAAAACCATCTCCTATGTGCAGAGTGCTGTGCCAGGCACAATTTAGGAGAAAGATATGGTATATATGTGTGTGTGTGTGTGTGTGTGTGTGTGTGTATACACACACACACACACATATATAAAACCATAAGCTTAATACAAAAATGAGACAATAGGTGCAAAGAGCTAAAATTAATTACTATTTGAAAGGATCAACAAATGCTTTATGGAAGGAATAGTATTTGAGTTAGACTTAAAAGGATGGTTAAGGAATTGAATGAGCAAGAGTGGGAAACATTTAAAGCATCTGGAAATGTGAACAGAGGCACAAACGCTGGAAAGAATGGGTCTGGCTTGGGGTCTGGAGACAGTTTCTCTTGTTCCTCCTTTGTCCTCAAAGAGGGAGTAGGTTGGGGAAGAGATGTTGTATGAGACAAAGCAGGAAAGGTAAAGTGGCTTCAGATTGTGGATGACCTTGAATGCCAGATCAAATAGTGTCAACTTTTACCGGGTAGGCAGGAGCTATTAAAAGGTTTTGAGCAGAGAAGTGACTGAACGAGTAGTCTGCTATACGGTAACCACTAGTCTGATAAACCACTAGTGGTTGTGCGAAGGGGAGGGAGTAGTTGGAGGGGAGGGAGCAGATGGGTGGTGAAAGGGGTGGGGAATAGACTTAGGAAAACCTGTACGTAGATTTCCTCCTGAAATTAAAAAAAAAAAATTAACATTGGGAGGGGGGAAATAGAAATTCCATAAAACTAGTGAAGCTTCTGTAAAGTGCTTAATGGTCTTTAGATTTTTCAGTTCATAAAGGACATGGACGAATATTCTGTGTTCTGTACAGTCCCCGGGCAACTAGGATGCCAGGCTTTGTTCAGAAGTATTAATGGATTAGAATCAGTTTTCAAGGTACAAGCAAAGGAAAGTATAGATAGTGTATGTCTCTTAGATGATTTCCAAAAAATTGAAGGGCGGGGGCAGGGAGGCAGGAGGTTGTGTGTTTTAATAAAGGAGGTGCGAGGTTGGGCTGAGGCTAACCCCTGATAAGGAGAGGATCTCACAGACTTTGGCTGCTCCTGGTGAATGAACCAGCTACCCTTCAAACCGGAGAGGGCAGGGAGGAGGGAGGGCCTGGCCCTTTAGGGGTATTAGGGTGCAGCCTCCCGGGCAGCAGGGATGCCTGCCCAATGCTAGTTTCGGGTTACGGGACTCAGGAAAGGGGCCCGACAGCAGTTCTGCGGGGGAGCCTGCATCTCCTGCTGGTCAGGACAATGTACGGCTGCTGCACCCAACCTGGTCCCTTGCTCCTGGCCCGGCGGGAGGGGCAGCAGCGTTCTCAGAACAGCCAGGAGAAAAGCGCCTCTGGTTCGGGATGCCAGAGGGCCGGGCCTGCGCTCCTCGATCCCAAATCCTTTATTGTCATTGGCTCTGCTGCCTGCCTTTCACTCCCGGCACCCCATCTTTATTAGCTGTCCCGCCCGCCACTCGCCCTCGCCGCGCTGGCCCTCATTGGCTTCGTCTCCACGAAGGCCCCGCCCCACGAGCTGAGCCCCGACCGAGGGGCGCTGAAAGGAGAGCGGGGCGCGGAGCAGAGCGGAGCCGAGCCGCGGTCTGCGGGCTTGCGGGCGGGCGGCAGCGGCGGGGACGGAGGAGGAGAGGAGAGGACAGGAGAGGCAGCGCGGCCCGGCCCGGCCGGAGCGATGGTGCAGCTGCCCGGCGCGGGCGCCGCGCTGCCCCAGTGAGGGGCGCCTGCTCGGGGCCAGGGGCGCCTGCTCGGGTCCGGGTCCGCAGCGCCGCCGCCGCCGCGTCGCTCCCGGGGGCGGGCTGCTGGCGGTCGGGCGGGAAGATGCTGAGCAGGTTGATGAGCGGCAGCAGCAGGAACCTGGAGCGCGAGTACAGCTGCACCGTGCGGCTCCTGGACGACAGCGAGTACACCTGCACCATCCAGGTCAGCAGCCCCCGCGCCCTCCGCCGGCTCTCCGCCACCCTTCCCCCTGCAGCGGCGGCGGCCGTAGCTCCGGGGTAACTTGGCTCGGGGCCGCCCGCTTCCCGTCGCCTCCCTGGGCTTTGTCCGTGGACCGGCTGCGGCTCAGCTGGGGGGCTCTCCCGGAGGGGAGGGGGAGCCTCTCCCCGAGCACTCCTTCCCGGGAGCGGGACGCGATGCCCCCTTTCTTTCTCTTCTCCCCACTTTTGTCTTCCTAGGCTCCCCTGGATCGGGGCGTGCGATCCCCAAAGTACTGCAGACTCGGGTGCAGGCTCTTGTCCCAGGGACCCTCCCCAGTCCCTCTACCAGTCCCCCCTCCCCTGTTGGGCGCTGGAGAAACCCAGTCTTGCACTGTCCCTGCCACTCTGGGCGCACAAAAAACCTGCCCGGAGAGGGAGCTGTCCCCTGGGCAGGGCTCCCCTACTGAATGCACTCTTGGGGACAGGTCGCGAGGTGTTTGGCCCGGCCGCCCCGTCGGAGTTGGGGCTTTTTAAGTCCGTGGACGCAGGCAGAAGACACTCTGTCTCGGGGTAGCCGGCCGCGCTGCTGCGCCTGCTGCTGGGATGGGACTCGGGAAGGACAGAAGGACTTGGGGGGGGGGGCGCCCTGCGCCGGAGCTGGCCGGCTTTTCTTTCTATATTTTTCTTTGATGGGAAGAATAATGGTATATGTCATATGTTTCAGCGTTTTGTGAGTCAGACTCGGAATGTAGGATGGAGCACAGCAGCCCATGCCGAGTGGCCTATTGAACAGAGAAAGACTCCCCTTTCAGACATTTCTCAGCCCCTCACCCAATAACCCCCTACACATATATGTAGACCATCGCCATTCACTTCCAAAACGATGTTGTGTTTAGCAGGTGTATGGATGTGGATTTGGAGGTGGGACGAAAGGAAGAGGTTGTAGATTGAGTGCAAGTCTCAGCTATTGGGGTGGGTGGGTGGGGGGCGCATGGTAGAGAAATCAGCGACTTAAAAAAACAACGGCGCTGCACAGAATGAAAAGAATCCCTTCAGCGCCTGCTATATTACGATCCCGTGCTCTTCTGTTCCCTCCCTACTGCTGTGTGGTACGTCAGGAGTAGTAGTCCTTCCCAGGAATGCAGTAACAACCCTTTCTCCTGCTTTAGTCAGGGATAAAGAACACTGGAAAACCCTCAGTGTTTAATTCATTAGGAATTCGCAGCTGGAAACTGCCTTTTTCTTCCTCTCCCCAGAAACAAATATAGCAGGAATCAGTGAAGTCTTACCTGATTCCTACAGCCCTAGTTGAAAAGACAGAAAGCTCTGGGTTCCAAGATGTGGCAGACGGAAAACTGTTGGCACCAGCCCCAGTGGCTCTGGCCCTTCTCACACCCTCCCCTTCTGTATTGGGATGTAGCAGTGTGTGAAGGAGGGAGGCGGTTATGATAGCTCTTTGCTGCCTTGGTTCTGGGTTCAGAGTGCTCATCTCTAATCTGTCTCTTTCCCTTTCCCCTCGATGTCAACATTACTGTTAGGTGCTACCGAAGGATCCCTGAGGTTAGAGGAAAGAGTAGAAAATCTATTTTTAAAGACACTGAAACACAGGCTGAGCAGAATTTGTGATAAGGCTAACCATCAAGTGAAAGCCCTACTGTATTTGATGTTGATCATTTGAGATGATGTATATTATTTCCTTTCAGAGTGATGAGTTACTTTACCTGTAGGCTAGATTTACAAAAATATTTTTTTAACACTTTGTGGAAGGAAAAATGTGATTTATACACCCATACCATTTGGACATATGAAGTAGCTGGTTATGTGCCACCAAAGTACATGTTTCAAAGTATACATATTTTTGTTAAAGTTTAAAGCTTTTTGTGGAAGCATAATTTGGATAGTTCTGGGAAGCTCTTACAGGAACTGTTGGAATATGGTTTGAGGGTGGATTTCTGAGAGGAGTCATTGTCACATTTTTTTTTCAGGGTAAAAGGTTTGGGACTATTAATAGGTTTTTTTTTAGTTTTCATTGAAATAAACTGAAGAACTAGTGACATCATCAATTTAATAGAAATGGTTGGCTATCAAGCATTTTTAATGAATCAAGATAAGTTACCTGATTATTTTCTTTAATAGCTGGAACAATGTCAGGGTTTAGTGGTTGGTTGACATCATGTTAGAGGTATTGGTAGTTTTTGTGATCTACTTTGAGAAAGGAAATACAGATATTTAACTTTTAAGAATGCTGTTTATGATTAGCTGCTGAGTGCATGCTTGCAACACTATCTTATACTAGTTGTATGCTCTGTTGTTCTTAACTGAAACTCGTCTAACTTGCCATTGAAAATCCAGGCCTTTAAAAAAAAAAGGAAGATGGTATCACACAAACATTTTTTGGCTCTAGCATAATTTTTGATTTACTTTCGTGAGATGTGAAAATTGGAGGGGGAAATATCAAAATAGCATATCATATGAAAGGAATATATTCCATGAACATGACTTGAGTATTTGAAAATTCTTTTCCTTAGCAACTCTTTTCTTTCCTACAATATGATTTAATTTTTAATAGTATTTGGAAGCAATATGGAAAGGAATAGTGAAGCATTTGTTGTTGTGTAAGATCACTGATTCTCATCATATTTGGAATTGCAATAATTTGATTTTGCAACATTGTATTTTTTCCCTTAAAGTCCCATATAATTCTTGATATCTTCTTTAAAAACAGACATGAGTGTATGTACAGGTAAGTATGTCTACATATAATGTGTATAAACTCTTAGAAAGTGTATGATTGTGTATATGTATACACATTTACATGTGTGTTTTACATAACTTCTCCAGGAAATAAGAGCAGTAAATATGAATATATGTACTTTTTATCTATATAGAGGGTGATCTATACACCTCTACCTGGCATCTTTTTGAGAATATGAAATTTAATGCAGAATATTATTGTAATCTTTTATATTGAAGTAGCTATACTGGACTAGTTACCTTTAATCTGCCAATTTGTGAAATGTTATAAAATCAACCCAAACATCTTTATATCTCCTAAATGAAGGTTGCTACAATTATCACTCTTTTATATACATCCTTTTATTACTTCTAATATGTAAATGTATTTATAATCTATAAGAAAGGAAAGTATGCATTGTAGGACTGTAGTATAATCATTCTACTGTGAAGAACATTGTTAATAGCTAGGGAATGCTGACTTGAATTTTGAAGGTCATTGCCTCATAAATGCAGATGTAATCCATATTTTTCACTGATCTGTTTTATTTGTGCAAGTTTATATTTACACCCTATGTTTGCAAACTTGCCTTCTATTTTATTGGGAGGAAAATAAGGTTTATTAAACAGCTATGCATATCTCTGATTTTAATGAACTGCATAGAGACATTAAATGCAGTGCTTGAACATAATAAAGTAAAGTAGATTCTTAGCTATCTTTAAGAGCGGAATAGTTGATAATAAAATGCTAGGGAGGTGTATTAGAACATTTACAGTAGAAATGTAATTTAAGCAACTCTATAACTTCTGTCACTTCAAGTATGAAATATTTCTTTTTATTTTAATGAGAACTCAAACTCACCTAGAAACTAACTTATTTTTTTTACTAGAAACACATATTTAAATAACATTTTGTAAATTTAATTATTAATTTAGCACCTGAGAAAAATTAGCCTTTGTCGTGACTTGTGAAGGAACAGCTATTAATAGATACTGTACTCTTTACAGTTATTTAATGTGTATTTCCCCAAGTAATTAAAAAGATAAATTTATGAAATATTCTATTCTTTTTGGGAGAATATATCAACTGGCCTTAGGTCTACTGTAAGCTATTTATGAGATTTAATTTTAATTTTAGTTTTGAAGAGCTGACCTGGTTGACTCAAATTAAGAGTTTTCCCAGTCCTAGATTTTTAGTTTGCTTTTCTTGATCTCTTTAAGCCTTAACCATTACCCTTCATGTGATAAGTCTTTCCTTAGAATTTCCTCCTTGTATTTGACTGTAAACAGGATTTTGATTTCATTAAGGAAAAGGAATGTTAGGTTAATTTTATTCACAGAAAAGAACACAAAGAGGTTGTATTTTAATGAATATTGATTTTTTTTAAAAAAAAGGCTTTTATCTTAAGAGCAATTAAGCTAACTTAGGAGCTCTGCTAAAAATAGTCACTTAGAATACATATCCTTTTAGGAAACTAAAGTTTTTTGGAAGGTCTTAATTTTGGGGGCAGTTCTGTAACTGGTATACTAAACAAATTACATTTAAATGAAAACAAATCATTCTCTTCATATGTAAGGTAAATTCTGGAGTACAACACTATGTTGTTGCTTTTAAAAAATATTCTTCATTTATGCATGAAGGAGAGGAAGCTGTAAAAAATGTGTAAATCTTTTTTTTTTTGCGAAGGCATTTGTATACATTTATACTTTTATAGATCTTTAGAACTAATTTACTAAGTAATACAATTGTGGACAAAATATGAAATGAAAATAGCATGTACTTTTGCTCTTGTTTTATGTTAGTGGCCACATATGTTTTTTGCCATTGTCTGATATACTGTCAATGATATAACAGATTTATTTGAAGCACATTTTAATATTTGAAGGATCTGTAATTTGATTGGTATGGATTCTCCTTCCACCAGAGCACATCGTATCCCTTTTGTAACTTTGAGATCTTTTAGTGTTGCTGCAGTTGAAAAATTCATTACCCTGTTGTGCCCAACTTGTTGATAGAACTGCTCGAAACTTAGCTGAGTTGGTACTCAGTTTTGAATTTTCTTATTCCTCAACATAGTAAACCACCTCCAAAAAAAGGACAGGATTGCCCATGCCTTGACCACAGTCAATTCAATAATGGCTTCCATACATTATAAACAGACCCTTCCTAATATCTGTTCCTTATAACCTCTTTGGGCCTGTAAAATGAAGTTCAAGTTTTTGATAGCTTTAAAAATATGATTTATATTCTTAAAACATTCTTATAATATCATTTAGTTGATTGCCCATTTATAAAATTTCCTATGGAGATAACTGCTCCATATATAATATATAATTATAATGTATCACCTAAGATAGTATATTTCTAAAACTAATTAAGAGCTTTAATGGGATATGATGCTACTTATTTGTAGTACTTCTCTAGAAGTTACCTCATGTTGACTTTCCATTGTAGGTTTGGCCACTTGGGCTTTTGGTCATTTGGACGGACAACTTCTATCATGAGTTTGAGGATTTTAAGGGTATTTTGTGGGAATCTACTCCTAAAAAATACAGCTTAAAGGCCCCCAGTGATAGATTTAACTTTAATAGTCAGCCAGTAGACACAATTAGCTCAAAGTAAAGACATTTATTAAGAGGGCATGATTAGAATAATTGCTGTAGATTACAGGTTTGGGATTCCTTGAAACCACTCTCCTTCAAACAATTCCCAGTAGGGGGACACAGTTCCTACCTTTCTTTCTCTCTTCTCACTTGTCTCCTTTGTCTTTCCCTGAGGTTTACTGCCGGGATTGGGAGGGCAGTTTCTAACTTGAGGTATTCTTTCCAACAAATAAATACATACTCTATCAGTGAGAAGAGAGTGGACACAAACTTCAGAGTATAGTGGTAATGAGGCACATATGAGAAACACATGTGGCTAGGACAACTGATGCCTATGGTATGGCATGGGATTCTGATGTCTTCTTTTCTCTCTCTTTGGAGTCTTCATCCTGCTCCTTTTTAGATACAGCATCTCTGTTTGGTGAGCCACTCACTGGACTTTCTGTATATGCTACATTTTTTAGCTCAGAATCTATAATCCATTCTCTTCTCTGTTACTAGAGGTCTTATTTCTTCAAGCTATTTTCTGCCAGTGGCGGTGTGGAACAGTGGAGAGGCCCTGGACTTAGAGTCACAAGATGGACGTTCAAATCCCACCTTAGGCACTTGGTTGTGTGACCATGGGGAAGTAACTTCTTGTTTCGGTTTCCTCCTCTGTAAAATGAGAAATTTGGGCTCAGTAGTCTAAAAGGTCTCTTCTGGATAAAAACTCATGATCCTCCCTTTGTCTTTGTTTCCACAGAGAGTATATTCTTCTTACTAGATGGGCCTCACCTATCCCTCATTCCCTCTCAAACTTCTTTTAAGGGCCACTCAGACATGACTCATTTTTTTTCCCTAGCTAATGCCAGGCTTCCTCTCTAATTCTATCAGAGAGAACTCCTTTATACCTTGTAAAAAGGTCTTTGTACTTCCTTAAAGTATTAATACCTTATTACCTCTTTTTATCTGTCTTTTTCTTTCTGCAATTACATTGACTGGCTGGGGAAGGTGGAAAGGGGAGCTAAATCCACCCTACATGTACTTTTTCTTGTTTTTACTTATCCAGATACTGCTAGCCAAATAACTGTGTACCTTCTTTCCTTGCATAAAAACATTTGCATGTAATTGTTTTATTTGATAGTCTTAGATGTTGCTAATAATGCTTCAATTAACCTTTGTTGAACAAGAATCTTAAAATGAATACTGGATTGAGAACCAGGAGTACTTGGTCTTAGTAAGACCTGAGAATTAAATCTTTCTGGACCTTAGCTTCTTCAACTTTAAAATATGGATACTATGTGCTCTACCTATTTTACAGGGATGATGCTAATATCAAATGAGATATAACAGCTCACTCTACAGCAGCCATCCTTTATTTCTTCTCTAAAAACTGAGCAGGGGCATTGGTCTAGGGAGGGACATAAAATTACATACCGTGAAAGTCAGAGTAGAAATGATAGTGGCATGGCTCCTTCCTAGGGCTGGCTGTTGATTCTACCGGCTTTGCTCTTTGATGATTTAGGAGACGTAAATGAAATCAGTGATCCTAAACACCTGAGATGAGGAAGCATCAACCCTCCTGAGTTGTGATTTGAACAAGAAACCACATTCTTGGCTTCTGTGCCATGACTGAGACAAAGCTTTGTAGCTAAGATTTCTGTTTTCACTTGATGATTGGTTCTGAGGGAAGTGTGAATTGAACTATGTTAACTGTGTTGTTGCACTTCTTTGCCTGTTCAGGGGAAGAGTCAAACTATGTAGGTCTTAGAACTTCAAATAGACCTTCCAGCTGTTTGCTAGATGATTTATCTGTTTTAATTTGCACTGTATACCATGATTATTAAATACTGTTTAATAACTGATTGATTCTACGTTGAATACAAATGCCACATCCAGCATTCTGGCATGTAGCTAGTTTCCATGGGGAATTGACTCCATAATGCTAATGGCAAGTAACCAATGATGCTTAAAATGTAGCACAGTGCAAAGGAGGTGAATGGGGGCTCAGAGCTAAGTTTCAATTGGATGGGTCCACAAAACCATATATCCCTATATGATAAGTGGGGCTACTCCATAGTGAGAGACAAAATTAAGATGTCAAAGGTTTTGGACTATGATAATCCTAGAGAGCATTGTACTTGGCTCGTCTACCTCATTAGGGCATGCACAGACTACAGAATAAATATGGACACCTCATCAGCACCATCTGGTGGCTGACTATCACTTTCTAAACCTGATTATATAAATGTTATCATTTGTAGAAAAAAGTGAAGAGGGAAGATAAGCTGGATTCAGAATCAGGATTACCTGGGTTCGGATGTCACTTCACATCTTTATCAGCTATGTGACCTTGGGTAAATCATTTAATCTATCTAGGCCTTAGTTTCCTCATCTGTAAAATGACCTGGAGAAGGAAATGACAAACCACTCCAGTATCTTTGCCAAGGAAACCCCAAATGGGGTCATGAAGAGTTAGGTATGACTGAAAATGACCGAACAGCAACAAAAAAGGCACCGCTACTGTATTAAGCAACTTAATTTAGAATTCATTTCGTAGTTGTAATTATAATTATCTGTAGAATTTTTCCTTTGAAAGTAGGTTTCTGCTGCTTGTTTTATACGACTCTTTCAACTGAGATTTTAACTTGTGTGCATGCCAAAGGAGAGATTTAGTATATTTGACTCTATTGCCTTCTTAGTGTGTCTACCACAATGTTATTTTCATTCTATATAGTATTTTAGAGAATTTGTTTGAAAAGAGGCATATGAATATGAGGTAGTAATATAATTCTGGGTGAGAGAGATAACAGTGAAACCTTCAAATACACAACTCAAAAACTACTGGCAGCATATGTACGGTTCATTGGCAGAAACCTTACCATTGGAGGATAGATGGACCTGTTGCAAATAGGCTAATGAACCAATCTTGCTTAAGTCATTTAGGAACTTTCAGAATAATCAGTGTTAACAATTTTTTCTGGAAAGAAGACTTAATAAGGATAATCCATAAAACAAGTTCTATAACTTAACACTCAAGCTTAGCAGAGTAAATAAAAACAACACACACTTGATACTTTAAGACTTTGAGAACTATTCTTTGATTAGTTTGAAAGATGGTTGAACTAGTTTCCACAAGCAGGGACATATTTATTTTACTCATCTCTAATCAGAGCTAATAATTCTAATTGTTCTAGCTGTTTTTCTCCTTGAATCAGCTCCATCAAAGATAGATGTATTTATACACAAGCAAGTTTCAGAATAAATATGTATCAGTATTTATATACATATAGATGGAACAGCCCATATGCAGAAGAATTAATCATTTCAATTCTAGTAATACAGATATGGTAAAGTAGAGGGCTTGAAATGAGATAGGGATAGGGAAGGCTTTAAAACAGGATACTAACTTGTGTTGTACAATTCTCTGTGCCTACTTCTAAGGATGTTTCCTAGAATAATGAATTTTAAAAAGATAAACAGGTTGACAAATAACATATCCTGTGTGTTACTATTGTCATTATGTTATATCATGCCCAATGGAAACATTTATCCTATTACATGTGGCATAACGATGTTTTCAGCTCTTGTGATATATTTGCTATGATTATGTGTCCTGTTATTATGTATTGCTTCAGTGTTGTGCACTTGCTGTAACTCTGATGTGTAGGTAAAATGTGTCTTTTGAGTTAGTGACATAATAAGTGATTTGCATGCATGTATATTCTTGAAAACAGTTTTGTACTATGTATGTACTAGGTGCATCCTGGCTCTGATGGAAATTTTTTCACTATACTCCTTTTGTGTCAGTCTCCTTATAAATACAAGGTTTTATTATGTTCCTGGAAATATTTTGGAATTATGATGTTATACAGATCTCTGCACAGGATGTCTTTGTTCTAGAATTCAATAGGAATAAATTCTAGCACTTTGTAAAAAAGTTTTTTTTCACAACTTTTTCACTCCTGTGTTTGTAATTCACACTTGGGTTTGTAAATATTATTTTCTGTATTTCTGACAATGTACAGGTTTCTAATAATTCATTCTTAGGCTCAGGCATGATACTGCAAAAGGATTCTGGGACTTGGCTTTGAAATTGGTGATCCTTCTTCTGTTTGCCAGTGTGTATTTGTCCAAATGAAGAGTTCTGATGAAATATTTTACTGTTCTAGATTTGTCAAAGACAACAATTTTAAAAGAAGACTCGTAGTGAGAAATTGTTTAGGGAAGTCACTTTCTGATGAGTTAGCTACTTTTGCTAAAAGAATGGGGATTATCTTTTCCATATAGGAAACAAAATTATAGTGGAATGTCTTCTGAAATCACTATGTTTGGTTTCCAGGCCAGGAAGGAAATATGGCACAGCTGTCATTTGTTATAAATGATAATGCATTACAGAAGTAGGTGAAGAACAAGCAGGGATTTGCCATAGGAGAACAGGCATTATATTTTCTTAGCAGTTTTGTCAAGTGCTTGCAGTAGCTCATCAGTATTGAAAGGGTAAAACTGAAACATTTGTGTGTGTATATACACCTAGTTATAGTTGTATATCATTAGATATAATTGTAATGGTCAAAAGAATTTTTTTTTATTTAGGAAGACTTTTTAAAAAAATATTCTTTTTAGTGTTTTTTTCCAGAAATTATCGTACTGTTAAAATGGTTTTAAATGGTCAGTTCTAGGATAACCTATAAAACTGAGTAAACAGTGCATGGTAATATTAAGTAGGATTTTATTAGACTATCTTAAATGGAAAAGCTCAGATTTTTATCTGGTATAGGTAGCTAAAACTAATTTACGTGATTGAAGTGCATATGTATGCTGAAATGAATTTTTCTCCCTCATGTTTGGCAGTAGTGACCTGCCTTCTTCCTGCTTCAACCTATTAATCACTCTTCCAACCATTATTTTTGGTGGGATTTTTGCCTTATAGACACATTCAACCTCAATCAATTCCATATCTGTCAAAGGTATGATAAAGTAAGATTCTGGGACCAGCTTTTCTTTGAAATTGGTGAGCCTTCTGTTCAGCAGAAGTGGTAAATTAATCCATTTTCAACTGCCCTGTAGTCACTAATTAATGAATTCCACAAACATTTATTAAACATCTGCTCCATGCTAGGCACATAGTAGAATGCAAAGAGAAAAAAAATACAAAGAGAAAAACAAACAATCCTTGCCTCCGGGGGAAAGCTACGGCTACAGACAAGTACATACAAAATATGTAATTTCACTGGGGGTATGTAGTCATAACTAGGAGGAATTGGGATAGGTCTTTGAAAAAAGGTGGTACTTGAGCTGGACGTTGAGGAAGGAAGCTGGACATTCTGAGAGCAGGAGGTGAGGAGAGAATGCATTTTAGGAATGAGCAACATCCATGCAAAGACTTGGAGATGTAATATCACGTAATAGGCCAGTTTTGCTGGAATGAAAGAGTAAGGCCAGTGAAGCTAAGTAATAGATAATTGCACTGGAAAGGAAGTCTTTTGAATGCCAAACAGGAATTTGTATTTTATCCTAGAGACAGGAGGGAAACTGTTGGGTAAAGGAATGTGACATATCAGACCTCCTACTTTATGGGGATGATCCAGCAAAAGAAACTGAGAAGGAGTTGTTAGACTGGAAGGAGGAAAACCAAGAGAGAAGAATGCTGAAAGTGCAGAGACAGGTATCCAAAAGAATGGGGTGGTCAGCTCTTCAGGGGAAATAGGTAATGAGCAGCATTGTGTATTTGCATATTTGTATATATATATATATAATATATATATTATATATATATATAGAGAGAGAGAGAGGGGAGATAATATGAAAAGAAGAAGCTGATTTTTATTTGTTCAGTCATTTCAATCATGTCTGACTCTCCATGACCCTATATGAAGTTTTCTTGGCAAAGATATTGGAGTCATTTGCCATTTCTTTCTTCATCTCATTTTATAGATGAGGAAACTGAGGCAAACAAGGTTAAGTGACTTGTCCAGGGTCACACGGCTAATAAGTGTTTGGGACTGGATTTGAATTCATAAAGATGAGTCTTCCTGATTTCCAAGCCCAGTGCTCAATCTATTATACTTAGTGAAAGTCATTAACCATTAGTTGCATGGTTAAAGTGTTAAGAACATATCACTGAAGTTTTCTTATATTCTGTTCCCTCTCTGCATGCCTATTTTACTGACAAGCCCATTCATTCCCATGACTTTCAGGAAAGATTTCTACATTGATGACTTCTCGCTATGGCTTCAGATTCCCTGCCCATTTCTACCATTCTGACTTACCTTAAGACTCTTATCCAAACTCACCTTCCGTAGGAGGCCTTTTCCAGCAATCTTCCCCAGCCTCAACCCAGACGCTAGTGGTTCCCCTCTCCAAGATTATCTTTTATTTGCTTTGTAATATATTTTATACGTACCTAGTTATCTCCTCCGTTAGAATGTAAACTCTGAAGACAGAGACTATTTTTGCCTTTCTTTGTACCCTTAGACACTAGCACAGTGCTTGGCATGTAATAAGTATTTAATGAATACTTGATTAATTCACTGATGTCCTACAGGTATCTCAAAGTCAACATGCCCCAAAATGAGCTTACTATCTTTCCTTGAAACTTTCTCCTTCTTCTGACTTTACAGTTGTGAATGGTACTGCCATTTACCCTGCCCTAGATGTTTGCCTTTTTTGATTCTTTCTTCTTCCTCATCCGTAATATACAGTCAGTTAAAAGTACTGTCAGGTTCATTTATGTGATATATTTTGTATCTATCTCCTTGTATTTGTTCATACTGCCACTATCCCAATAAAGGAAACTGCTCCCTTATTACCGGCAACTTGGACTATTGAAATAGCTTTCTAATTGACTTTATCTACTTCTCCTCTGCTTTTTGCCTCTTCTAATCTATACTTACAGTGCTGCCAGCCTAATCTTCTTTATGCATAGATGTAGTTATGCTGTTCCTTAGGAGCTTTTGAAAAGGTTTGAGTTGTAACCTCCTAAATAAAGTTCACACTCCTTATCCCAATGTCCTGGGCCCTCCACAATGTGATACCACCCTACTTTTCCTGCCTTATCTCCTACTGCTTGTCTTGCATGTACCCAGGAGCTAAGAATTTTTAAATCATGTTTTATTGTATTTTCAAGATGTGAAAAATACTCAACTCTCTGGTCATACAAAACAGGAGGCTGCTGAATTTGGCTATCACGCCATATTTGCTGACCTTCCCTGCTCTGTACCCTAGCCTAAATGGACCACTGACTTTCCTTTGTACAGATGCAATGCTTTTCCATCTCAGTGCTGCAGCTTATACTGCCCTGTGTAGTGACCTCTCACCTTGTCTCCACGTTATCTATCCTTTCAAAATTGGTGTGGTGGTGACCTTGAATTCCTGAAAGCTGTTTCAACGGAGCACAAATTCTAACTGCTTTACTAAGCTGGAAGGGTTTCTAGATGACAGTGTTTGAAGGCTTAAACAAGCTTAGATACATGTGGAGTCTCATCACTGATAGCTTAACTACTGAGTGGTGAATTTTTTTGACATGAAATGGACAAAACAATAATGATCCCTTTCTATTTCCTCAGTGAGTGAGGTGGTAAGGAAGAAAAGGTGCTAAGAATTGTATAATTCCTATCATATACTGGCCAGTGAGTTGAAACATCACTAGAAGAACTGACCTACATCTATTCTGACATCCTTGATATAAATGAAACCAGAAGACATAAACTGAAGGATGGCTTATAATTTTCTTTGGGGAGATAAATAAAGGGCTTGGGGTAACTGGTTTCATCATGGGCCCAAAGGCAACCAAGAAACATCATTTGTAAGATACATGATCATCTTGCCTTATGGAACTAGAGTGTAGACAGATAGACCATCATGAACATAATGACAGATTATAAGCCAACATCTTTTGAAGTAGAGAATTTCTATGAATACCTTTAAAAGATCTTAAGAAAATATATACTTTAATTCTTGGTGACTGATGCACAGGTGGACCCAAAGGAGAATGGCAATTTTTAGAAAATATAGTTTGGAATTAAGAAATGAGAAGCTAAAGCCTTGTGTAGACTAACTTGGAAGCTTCTTATCTATATACTGTGAATTTTTCTCTGAAGAGAAAGATGAAAAGTGCTGTCTATGACAAATACCAATCAATATTGTAAAACAAAGTTGATATAATTTCAATAGTTAGCAAATGACTGGCTTCTGATGCAGGAGATAAGTAGGCACAGAGTTTGAGGAAGAAAAGCAGCCTGCATTGCATTTGGAAATGATGGAGCACTATAATTGATTTTAAATTGTTCATGGTCACAAAAGCCCATCTTATTAACACTTATATTCTGGTGAGGTTATATAGCTGCAAGTCACACAATACCGCAGTTTTAGAAGAATAAAAATTTAAGTTGATCCAAATGGTAATGAAAAGATTCTTGGTAGATCTAAGTAGGGTGCCATATATTACTAGTAGTTAATGTCCCAGTAAAGTGAAACAAAAGATATGGAAAAGCAGATGGTTCTACCATATAGTGAGGGATGATAGATAGATAGCCCAAATGCTGCCCTGGTATCCATAAAATATTAAAAGAATTAGAAGAAAGCCTCCAGCACATCGGGTAGATCCTTTGTGGAGTATTTATGGAAAGACTTAGAAAAGAATTGCAAAGTATTAGAAGGTATAGACAGGTTTGATCTATACACCAATGAGAGAGTTGGATCCTTTGGTTAATAAATCCATCAAAGTATCAAAAGAAGTTTCACCCCACATTTGTATCCTGTCCTCCATTCCCCACTTTTTTCTTTTTGGTCTCTGTAGTATTAGAATCTGAGTCTTAAAATGAATGAACCTGTTTCCTCCAGTGCAGAAAAATAGCAGTTAGAAATTTCTTAAACCCAGTCTCACCTCCACCCCAGCATATACATGATAACTAGTGAGAGAGATAAACAACCCATTGCCTCTGGATTCTAGAGGAGGCAGCTATCTATGTTATTTTTATCAAAAGAAATGAACGTCTCTCTCCAACTTCATAGAAACTGATATCACTGATGTATCTAGACACTGAAGAAATCAATGCTTTCCACTTTATTGGTGAAAAGGTCAGTCTACCCCCTCTGTATAAAGCAGCAATTTCAGTATTTCTTGTGAAAGTGGTCATTGCCTTTTGTTCTCCCCAGAGGAGATAGGTAATGGTTGTTTTAAGTGTCTAAAACTCTGCCTCTGGCTACAGTTTCAATTTGTTTCCTTTCCATTTCATTTTCTTAAAGCTGGATATGTTAAATGGGGCTGAAATTAATGTGTTTATTTAGAGAACAGTCCTAACTAGAGATCAGTAACAGTTTACTCTGCCAGGAGAGTTGTTTGTGCATCTCCATTGGATCTATATTGTTTTAATAGTTACCTTTGGAGAGCAATTGCATGAAAATATACTGTACTCTATGTATTTTTTTTTTTTATAAAAGAGCAAAGGCTAATTTTCAGAAAGTCACTAATTATTCTAAATTAAAGCAGAGGAAAAGTAGCATGGTGCAATGCAAAGCTTTCTGAATTTGAAGTTAGAGAGTTTGGGTTCAGATTTGATCTCTGCCATGGATTTCCTTTGCATCTTGGGGCAAATTATTCCACTCCTTTTGGACTCAGATTAGTCATCTACAAAACAAGAGGTTTGGGCTAGATATTCTATGAGTTCCCTTCCAGCCATAGACCTGTGCTCCTAAATAAAGATGTAAGATGTTGTAGTACTATTTCTTGACCTATTCCAATGCTACTTTTTACTTAAATAGCAAAAATTGTCGATATGTAGGTACATAAAATAATTTAAAACTACAGATTGTTTAAAACCTGCATGAATTTACGAGGAAGTCAGATCAATTTTTAATTATGTCATAGCAGGTCGATATATCATTTTTAGGTATTTCTCAAGAAGAGGTAAGAAAAAAGACATGGAATTAAAGACATTGGACTTTCTGAGCTGTTTGAATTAATCACTGGAAATTTAAAGATAGCATGTATTTTAATCATTCATATCTAGGAGGAAATCATATTATTTTGAGCACTTGACCAAACCTGATTTCTAGAAATACTTTGAGGGAGCATTTATTGGGCTCATTATATGTTTATAAGTATATTATTAAATAAGGCAGTGTTGCTAAATAAAACTACAAAAACATAGTTTTAATTTTTAAACTGTAACTAAAGACTTATAGAGGGAAACTCTTGATCAGTCCTGAAAAATTCATAACCGTTTCATTTGAGTTGTCATGATTTGATCAATGATTTTGTCTGGAAATAGAAAGCTGTCTCTAAAGTCATTCCAGTCTGGTGCATATAATATAGCTTTCATATTTTTCATGATTTAATAAGTTGGCTATTTAAATCTATATCATTCTTAATCTTGCTACCAAATTCTTAGTGAGCCTTTGGACATTGTTATAATAAAAAAGAATGGACTGACTTATCTTTCTAAAGAAAAGGATGTTCTTTTTCCTAGTGACCCAAGGTAATTTTGAGTGGGTGAATGTGAATGGTCTTGCTTTGATTGTGTGTTACATGACATGGTTATGCCTTTTTCACAGAGCAGTGTCAATAAGTTACTACAAGTAAAGCATTCTCTATCATCCTATTGCAGCTACACTTTGACTTACAATAAGATAAGTTCCTGAAAATCTTTTTAGAAAACAAGTAATATTTTAAATGCACTAGAAGAACTCCCCCTCAGAATTTGTTTAAAGTTAGGTTACACTTGCAGCAAAAAACAAACAAAAAATCCCCCCATCCTCTTTAGTGATAAATAACTCCCTCAAGAGTGGCAGGACAATTGGATCTGGGTAAAACAGCTTGTCTTAATTAGGGAGGGCAAGTAAGGAATTAGTCATTCTCAGAAGCTAATTTCAAATGAAATAAAATTTTATTTCATTTTAGATTTAAAATAAAAATTTTCACATAATGTTTAGCATTTTTATAGAAGCTTATAAAGTATTTCTCTCATAAGAATTCAGTAAAATAGATAACACCAGTTGCATGAATATTTTTTATGAATGAAGTTGAAGCACAAAGAATACTGGATGTCTTGTCTCTATAGTACCAGTAAGTGGTAGCACTTAGAGATTATATACTTTGTGGAATTCAGAGACATCATGGGTGAAATGTTGAGAAGGAAAGAGGAAAACTTTACTGGTGTACCTGGGATAAAGAGTCAAATCCAAATGAGTTGGGGTAGCCAGAAATCCAGTCGCCCTTGGTTTTACACTTTCTTATGATAAACTTCAATTTGTAACTGTGAAAACAGCCACAGTGAAGAATACTAGACTTGTATTGTTTCAGTCACAATCCTATTGATACACCAAAGGAAAATTGTGTAGTTCTTTACTTAAATAGTAGTATTTAAAAATACTCATCCCAATCCTTAATACTGTAACTTCAGGCTGTCATAGAGATGGAAAAAAGACCAATTTTGACAGAAATATTCATAATAATAGTATTATTACTAATAGCAAAAAAAATCAGTTCATGTATACAACAATTGAAGAACAGTTGGATAAATTGTAATATAAAAACATGATAGAATAATTAAATAATAGGACAAATATGAAGGATAGAAATATGAGAACATTTACAAAGTGTTTGGAAATAGAAAAATATGAAAAACAATATATAAACCAACTATAATTATGACAATAATAATAACAAAATTCAGAAACAGACATAGGAGAGAGAATCAGAATACAGAAGATAGGTTGTTTTTGTGTTGTTAAAATTAATACACACATTTTAAATCAAATGGTAATTAACAGGTTATTATTTAACATATAAAGCTTTTCCTATTTGCATGTTTGTATTGATAGCTATTAGTATAAATATAAATATATTATAATTGACATAAATATGATAAATATTATATTATAATTAATATAAATATGGCCTTATAACATATATTTGAAATCATTAATCAAGTGTCTTTAGTAGAAGGTGAGGGAATAGAATTTGTTAAAATTCATGCTTGAAAGAAAGGCATCAATATTTATTGCATTTTAAAGCAAAAAATTGGGAATCAAGATGGTTTGGGAAAATCATTTTACACTATATGAAAAAGCTTTGGAATACTACTAATAATGGACCTTTGGATAGTGTTTTAAGGTCTTAAAAAGGCTTTACATATGTTATTTCATTTGATCCTCACAAAATCCTTTAAAATAGGTGCTAATGGTGGTATTATCCTCATTTTACAAGTAAGGAAACTCATATTCATTGAAGTGGCATGACTTGAGATGATATTTTGAATGGAGTTGCTGTGAACTATGACAACATACAAAAGGTGTTTTTGTGGTGTTGTTACAGTCATGGACATTAGTTTCTTCCTCTGTCTTATTCAATAGTTGTAATGCTTTTCTTCTCTATATTTTAAAATGGTATTATTGTATATATTTATATATTCAATATGGCATATTATATATTTGATATATTTATATATATTTAAAATGGTATTACTACATACAATACACATTTCTTACATATTGTACAATAGTTATGTGTTTTATCCTTTTCAAGGGTCACGTGTTTGGTAGTGTTTTCAGAAATGTGTAAACATCTACATATGTACATCTGTAAACAGACGTTTAATTTTTTTCAATTAACCAAAATCAGCCTTTCCTCTCTCCCACTGCCTTTACCCATATTGAAAAAGGAAGATCAAACCTTGTAACAGCTATATGTAATCAAGGAAAACAAATTCCTGAATTGACCATGTTCAAAATGTGTGTCTGGTGTGTGTGTGTGTGTGTGTGTGTGTGTGTGTGTGTGTGTGTGAGAGAGAGAGAGAGAGAGAGAGAGAGAGAGAGAGAGAGAGAGAGAGAGAGAGAGAGTGTTTGCATTCTGAATCCATTGCCTTTCTGTTAGGAGGTGGGCAGCATGTTTCATCATAAGTCCTTTGTTCTGATTGGTTGTTATATTGATCAGAGTTCTTAAATTTTTTATAGCTGTTTGTTTTTATATTCTACTTCTTCCTACATTATTAATTCATACAAGCTAGTTCATACAAGCCTTCCCATGTTTCTTTGAAACTGTCTCCTTCATCACTCCTTACACCAAATAATATTCCATCACATTCGTATACCATAACTTGGTCAGCCATTCCTCAGTTGAGGAGTGTCTCCTCAGTTTCCAGTTCTTTGCTGCTACAAAAGAGCTGCTACAAAATATTTGCATGTATGGGTCTTCTTCCTTCTTCTTTCATCTCTTTAGGTATGCATAGTTTAGTCACTTTTGAGGATAGTTCCAAATTGTTTTCCAGAATGGCCTGACTAGTTCACGGCTCTACCATCAAAGCATTAATGTAACTATTTTCTCACAGTCCTGCCAGCATTTGTCATTATCCTTTTTCTAAATCAGTTTTATGAATCTTATGGGTGTGGAATGGAACCTCAGAGCTGTTTTAATTTGCATTTTTCTAATTATTAGTTATTTAGAGCATTTTTCATATGGCTTTTGGAAATTTGGAATTCTACCTCTGAAAGCTGTACCTGTCTTGTGAATTTATTAATTTGGGAATCGTTCTCACTCTTATAGATTTGAATCAGTTTCCTATATACTTTAGAAATGAGACCTTAGAGAAACTTGTTGTAGAGATTTTCCCCCTTTTACCTGTTTCTTTTATAGTTTTAGCTGCATTAGTTTTGTTTTTGCAAAACATTTTTAATTTTATGTAATGAATTGTTCATTTTACCTTCTTTGATGCTCTCTATTCCTTGTTTCATAATGAACTCTTCCCCTGTGTACAGATCTGAAAAGTGGTTTCTTCATTGCTCCTCTAATTTGTTCATGTTACGCTTTATAAATATATGCAAAATTGCTTAAACTGCATCACTGGTATCTATTTACCACCTTAAAACTCACAAAAGCCCTACTCCAATGCCTCATCTTGGCATGGAAATGGCCCTAAGCTTTCCAAAGCCATTGCAGTAAAGGAGAAGCTCTAGAAGATCCCATTAAGTTAGAGAAAGGCTTTGATAGTAGACCTGATGTTTATCATCTGAGGACTCATCTAGAGAAGCTCATTACCAGGTCTGGCCATAGGGTGATGAATTTTTCAGCTACATCATAGAAGAGTCGAAATCTCTATCATTGGGGGAAATTAATGCACACTGACGCATCACATTGATGCAATCACGGTTCCTTTAAATATTGAAGTAAAAGTAATGAAATATATATTCAATGATATTTTAATTATATAATACTAGCTATATATGCAGCAGGAATCGTAAATCAGTCAATTTTAGTTGAAATGTGTCAACTTCTGCCACCCTGTTATTCCACATGCACTCAGAGACTTCACTATCAGCACCCCTGCAGATGGTATAATACATGTAAAATCCTTTGCAAGCCTTAAAATGCTTTAGAAATGTGAGGGGAAATGGTTTTGTTTTTTTCTGTCATCCTTCGTAAAATAAAGGTTTCAGGAGACATTAAAAAATAGATTCTTCTTACAAAAAGGTTGGGGTCCATTGCCCTAAAGCTGTCTTGCATTAAAAGTCAGCTTTATTTGGTACTTGAAATCTAGAGAAGTAGAAAAGAATCTAGGTGCAAGATGGTACCTACTTAAAGGAGGTTAGAGGCCAGAGAGTACCTTTTGAAGGAGTTTAGTAAAAGGTGAGTAGATCAATACAGAAAGCTTAGAACAGATTAAGAAAGAGAGGGAGCTGAAATGAAGACACTGTAATTGAGTGAGCAAATCTAAGAGTTGTTTAGGAGGTAGTAATAAACAGATTATTAAGTGCACAGGTGTTATTATGCCCACCAGCTTCTATTGATTAAAATTAGAATTAGCTCAGCTGGGTTCTGTACAGCCTTAAAAGTGTTTATTATCCTTAGCCAATGGTAATGATACCATTGAGCACAGGGAAGGAATAAACTGGACAATCTGAAGGCCTGAGATATGTGGAAGATTAATTCAGGAAAAGATGAAATTATATTGATTTTGAAACAATGAGGAAGGAAGAGAATTGTTTAAAGTAAAAAAAAAACCTCTGGCAGCAGGTGGAGTTGTGATGGTACAACACTTACTTAGTCTTCTGGCCAGAAGAAGAGAAAATTCAGTGAGATACAGGGAAACAGAAATGGAAGAAAGAGAAACTTTGGAATAACAAAAGCAAGTTTTCTGAATAAAGAGTAGTTATCCTAAAATATCTTGGAAGTGGTTATCTCAGGATGAATGTTTTACTTTGGACCTTCTCCAAATAAAGTTATTCAAAGCTGCAATTTTAATTCCATAAATTACATCAATAGTCAAAATGCAGTTAAGTTAGCCTTGTGGTCCTGAAGGGTGTTGAAAGTATATTCTCAATTTATATATTCAGTTTTTCCTCTAAAAACTGGCTGTTAATTATTTTCCCATTGATTCTATTACAATTTTTAAGAAGTATTTCCATGAAAATGACCTACGTGCAAAAAAAAATGTTTATAGCAGGTCTTTTCTGGTGGCAAAGAATTAGAAAGTGAGGGGAATACGCATCATTTGGGGAATGACTGAATAAGTTATGGTATATGGTTATGATAGGATACTATTATGTAGTAAGGAATGATGAACAGGATTCTCCCAGAAAAACCTGCAAAGACTTGCATAGACTGATGCAAAGTGAAATGTACCATGTGCCAAAGTAACAGGAAAGTTTCAAGATGGCTAACTGAATGACTTTACAATTCTCAGAAATACAGTGATCCAAGACAACTCTGAAGGACTTATGATGAAAAACACTATCCATCCTCAGAGAAAGAACTGATAATATCTGCATACAGATTAAAGCATACTTTTTTACTTTATTTTTGAGTTTTTGTCTGTTTTCTTTCACAATATGACTATTATGGATATATTTTGCACGACTCCGCATGTAAAGTCTATATTGAATTGATGTGCCTTTTCAATGAGGGTGGGATTGGGAGGAAGAGAATTTGGAACTCAAAATTTTAAAAATGAATGTTAAAAAAATTGTTTTTACATGTTACTGGAGAAAAATAAAATACTAAATAAATAGAAGCCAAAAAAAGCATTTCCATGGAAATATGGGATCTAACATATCTACCCCAATAGAAGAATCTTAATGTCATCTCAAATTTATCTTTCATTATTTAAAAGATCTATAATCACATTGCTGTGATATTTGCCTCCAGCTAGGTGACCCAGTGGATAGAACTCTGGACCTCAATCAGGAAAGCTTGTTCAAATCTAATAGGGCTATAATACTCTGGGGCAAGTCAGTTAGCTTCTGTTTGCCTCAGTTTCCTCAAATGGTAAATGAGGATATTAGTACCTATTGTGAGAATGAGAAGAGATGGCAGTTGTTAAGTGCTTAACATAGTACCTGGCACATGGGTAGGCTCTTATATGCTTCTTTTATCCCTTCTCCCTCCCCCACAAAAATAACAATTGATCCGTCACTTAAAATAAAAAAAGACAGCCTATCATCTTTTGATGCCTCTAATATTTGTCAGTTATTTCTCGCATCCCTCCAGAATGAACCTCTCTTATGACAAAGAAAAACAAGCAAAATTATGTACTATGGGAATCTTATTTGTGGTGTATAGAATATTTCTTTCCCAGTAGTTCCCTACTTCACTACTGTGAGAGAGGGAGGAAAGTTTTGTTATTTCTTCTCCAGGACCTCCACTGTTTTTCTCATTTCTTAGAATTCAATTTCCTTTTAGTACCTTTATAACTTGGTTAGGGGGTAATTGGTTATGAGAGATGGTCTTTGAGAGTTACTATGTTTGGAAATTTCATCACCCTATGGTCAATCTAGAGAAAAGCTCCTGCAGTGTTTTTCTTTAGACTTTACTTAAAGCCTTTGAAGCTTTGTAGGACCTGCCAGACCTTTCATTTGATTTACATAACTTTCAAGTGTCACTTCCATGCCACGATAAGACATTGGAGTTGGAGGTCATATTTGTCAGTCTGCATTTAATTATACAAACTTGCAAGAAGTTAGTCAGATCATGCCAGATCATCTGTTGTTATATTTCAAATAAATATAGTACTTTAGAAGTGGAAGGGATCTTAGTTATGTCCTGCTCCAGCCTTTCCATTTTATAGGTGTAATACTTATGGCCATGTACATACCACATCGTGCAGTACTTTGGAGCATGTAACTTGTGGCTATAAAGTAGCATGAACAATCTGAATCAGTACATAAACTGAATTCCCGAAGCCTACTGAAAGGCAAACTTTCCCCTCGTGCTTAGTATGCTCTCCCTGGTCTCTGCCTCCTGGCTTCCTTCAAGACTCAATCAACTTAAAATCATGCCTTATGCAAAAAGGTCTTTCTCTCTCCCTCTCTTCTCTTTCATAGTTAGGATTACCCTTCTTTTTCATGCTATTGTTTCCCTTCTGAGATGACTTACTCTATAAATACCTTGTGTGTACATAGGTTTTTCATATTGTCTCCCCCATTAGAATGTGAACTTATATAGCACTTTACTGTTACAAATCATCCAATACATTATTTCATTTGATTCTTATAGCAGCTCTGCAAGAAGGGTAGTGCAGATATCACCATCTCTATTTATGAATGAAGGAAGTCCATTGGAAGAGGATAAGGGCTAAGATTACACAGCTAGAAAGTAAAAGATCAGGATTAAACCCAGGTCATCAAATTCAGGGTGAAGGACCCTGCCTACTGTATCCTATTTCCCTTTCCTTAGATGAACACCACCCAAGGAGCCATTTTATTACAAGAGATTTCAAATTTAGTCCTTTGTTGTGCTTTTTAATGGGAAATGAAACATTTAAGTATTCTGTAAAATATGTGTATATATAAGCAAGCCTGCCTTCTCTTACAACACACAGTTTCTTTGACATTGTTATATATCCAGGTCCTGCTTGAACACTCACCATTATAGGGAGTTCTCTTCTTTTTCAGGCAAATTATCTCATTGTTGGACAGATTTTTCTTATATGGAACTATCATACTGTCATCTCCCCAACCATTCCTGTGTACCTCCTCCCCCCATTCCTATTTATGCTTCATTCTAGTTCCTTTCCAGACTCTCCAGTTTTCCTTCTTGTTTTTCCTCCAAATTTATTTACTTATTTGTTTTCAATTTTCAATAATCACATCCATAAGTCTGAAATTTTCTCCTCCTCCCTCTCCCTTCCCTCCCCAAGACAGCATGCAATCTTATATGGGCTCTACACATACATTCTTATTAAACACATTTTCACATTAGTCATATTGCATGGAAGAATTAAAACGAATGGGAAAATATATGAGTAAAACTAAACAAAATAAAAAATAACAAAAGAGAAAATAGTTTGCTTCATTCTGCATTCTGGTTCCATAGGTCTTTCTCTGGATGTGGATATTATCTTGCCTCGTTAGTCCTTTGGAAATATTTTAGGTCCTTGCATTTCTATGAAGGACTAAATCTATCAAAAACTGTCCTCGTATACTGTGACTATTACTATGCATAATGTTCTCCTGGTTGTGCTCACTTCACTCAGCATCAGTTCATATAAGTCTCTCCAGATATTTCTGAAGTCTGCCTATTCTTCTTTTCTTATAGCACAAGAGTGTTCCAGTACATTCATATGCCACAACTTGCTCAGTCATTCTACAATTGATAGGCATTCTCTCGATTTCCAGTTCTTGGCCACCACAAAAAGAGTTGCTATAAATATTTTTGTACATGTGAGTCCTTTCCCCATTTTTGTGATCTCTTTGGGTTACCTCCTTAGAAGAGGTATTCCTGGGTCAAAGGGTATGCACTTTTTTGTAGCCCTTTGGGCATAGTTCCAAATTGTTCTCCAGAAGGGTTGGTTCAGCTTACAACTCCACCAGCAATGAATTAGTATTCCAACTCTTCTACATCTTCTCTAATATTTATTATCTTCTGTTTTGTCATATTAGCCAATCTGAGTTCTTTTGATTTGCATCTGTCTAATCAATAGTGACTTAGAGCATTTTTATATGACTATAAATAGCTTTAATTTCTTTTGGAATGTAAGCTTCTTATAGCAAGGGCTGTTTTTGCCATTCTTTGCATCCCCAGTGCTTAGCATAGTTCTTGGTAAATAGTAAACACTTTAAAAACTGCTTATAGACTTGACTATGTTAATTATCCCTCAAGGATAGGGATATCAAGTCACCCATCAAATGTCAGTCCTTTATTCATCAAACATTTATTAAATGTTTACTGTGTCCCAGGCACTATACTAAGGGGTAGAGTTACAAAGAAAGTTACAAACTAAGGAGTGGAGTTACAAACACAGTCCCTGCCCTCAACAAGCCCATGTTATAAAGGGGAAGAAAGCCTGCAAACAATTATGTACATACAAGATATAGATATAGATATGAAAGACACCAGCATTAAAGGATACTGGGGAAGGCTTTTTGTAGAGGATATATGCAAGACTTGAAGTCAGGGAAACCAAGAGGCATGACATGATCAGACTTACATTTTAGGAAGATCACCTTGATAGCTGTTTGAAGAATAGTCCTACCTGAAAGCTATCTCAGTAGTCTCATTGGTATGATTGTTTGAGTGAATGGTCCATGTAGCCATTCCATGCAGCTTCAAATGACAGTGCTGAGAGGTTTAAAAGAACCCACATTCTACATTTAGCAAGGGGGGTGATATTGACTGTCACTCAGAATATATTAAAACTAGGAAATCTGTGAATCTGCCCCCACCTTGCACGTAGAATCTCCTATCCTAGTCAGTGATTTTCACTTTCATAGTGCACAGGCATTCAACCTGCTGTGGCAACATGATTTGTTAGACATCATGGGAAATAAAAAGAAAAATTAAGCTCTCTGCTTAACTGTCTTTCCAGACTCTAAGTTTACTCACCTTGTTCTTTGGGTTAATACATCACAGGGGCCAGAGCAGATTTTTAAAACATACAGAACCCCAGAGTAGTTGACATAGGGATGTGTGTCTAGGGCCCCAATCTTTGAGTCTTGGAAGTATATCAAAGGGAAACTGGGATAAGAGCCATCTTATTTTCAACCAAATCCCAATGCTATTTCCACTGGGTTCTATACCCTCATCTGCTACACTGATCTCCACCATGTGGATATCTAGGTGCTCTGGACTTTGAAAGTGCTAGTCAGGTACTTGGTTCCTTGTCCTGTGGTCCTTGCCCATCAATAGACAGTTTTAGGCTCTTGCAGTCCCATTTCCCAAAGTCGCTTATTGACGTGGTGATGAGCAAGGCCAACTCTACCACCACTCATTGAATGGCCTAGTTCTCCACATGGCAAACAGGAAGTCTCTCTCCAGGGCAAAGGGGAGAGAAATAGGGAATTCTGAGACTCGTGAAGATTTCTGTCACTTTTTGATGTCTCACAATTTTGCTTCTCTTTTCAAGAACTTCTGAAACTCTCATATCTCTACAGAGATAAAACATCTGCTAGGCACATTTTTACACATACATTTATATTGAAATTTTCATTCATTTTGGGAGATTATGTGGAGTCCATAATACTTGAATATTTATTCAGTCATAATTTGCTATTCTATTAGCTTTTTGACCTAGCAGAGCTCACAAGCTTCAAGGACCATATTGAAATATTTTTCAGCGTGAAGCCTGAAAAGATTCTAACAATAGAAGTATTACTAACCTTTTGAGTTCCATCACTTTCTTTTGTACTTAATTGGTGAATTTTATTTTCATATATTATCCAAACTCCAACAAATTCTCAATGGAACCTCCTACAGTCCTTGAAAACAGTTAATTAAAGCAGTATCTAAAGAGTGATTGAATAACAAGTTTGTTATTTTTCCTTAAAAAAAAACCTCAATTGTTCATCTTTTCACTTATTGGTGACAGAGGTTTCTAATCATTTACCTAATTAGCAGATTATTTCTCATATTAATTGAGCTAGCAAAAAGCAAAAGCAAAAAAGAAACCTTAATCAGTCTGAAAATGGCATTATTTCCCTGCTTTATTTAGTGTGGTTTTCCCTAAGTGAACGCACATGAGATTTGTATTAATGAGGGAATTTCTTAATTTCCTTGACTGCCTCAGAGAGGGGAATAGGATAAGTACAAAGTGTTATCACTAGCATGTGAAAGACCAAACTCTCAAAAAAGAATTTTTAAAGGGGGTGGTAGAATAATTTAAAGTATACTATTTATGGATTAAAGAATTTGTTAAACTTAAAATCATTGGAAGATACTGAACAAATTCAGATGCTACTTGCTTTCCTTTTGATCCATTTGTTATGTAGCATTTCATAAGTGATGATGGAGTTAGGATGAGATCAAATAATACTTGGGAGACCCTGATTGGATCATTGAGCCTCACTTCTGAAATATGCAGCTTGGAAAATGAGAGAGGTGACTTTGAAAAGACAGACTTTGTGTCCAATCAGAGGCATATTGTATTCACGTGAATTGTTGCTTTTGTAGTATGAGTACGCTGGCTGTGCTGTTACATCTTCCCTTCAGGGTTGCAGGGATACACTGGGAGGGGGTTGGGGTGAGTTTTTCTCTACTGCCATTGACTTACGTACCCATCAACTTTATTCCCACCCCCATCTATGAGGGACGTCAACAAGTGCCTAGTTCCATTTAACCACTTAAGATCTTAGCTTTTACAAAGGAATATCTACTTCACAGATAATAGCAAGAACGAACATACAAACATTCCCTTCCCCATCTACCTCAATCTTTGGGGAAGTAGGTTCAGAACTTAGCTCAGTTTCTATACAGCATGAATCCTACTAAGTTCATGTCCAAGTGTAGCTGGATACCAGATGAATCTGAGTTGCAACTGGGCTAGGGTTCTGAGGGTTACTCCCAAAGTTTTCTCCTTGAGGTTTAGTTGTTTTGCTGGCTGCAAACTTTTCCTGTGGAATGCTGGGATGTAAAATAGTGGAACATTTTTTCTAGCCTTCTATATGCGTCTATAGAGAAAATTATATAAATAGAAGTAATGAAAGCCACTTTTCTCTTTGACATTGATGCATGAATTTACATTCTTGACAAATTCATTATCATCTTGGTTAACCAGGATGATTTGAGAAGGAAGTACTCTGGATTACTTCATTTTTCTGGAATACTGGAAGATAATATTTTAAATAACAATATTCTTGTTTTAATTTTTTAATGAAAATATTTCTAAACTATATGTCCCTGCCTTAGTAAAGAGAGAACATTGAACCAGATTTATTCTTTTTCTTTGTGATTTAGGGACATTACAAATAATTCTTGTATTGTTAAGATATATGTATATATGTTTGTATATATATGTATGTAGATAAATAATGTGGACTTTTAGGTTGAATGCATACTGTTCTCAGGGCACATGCTAGGCTTTCTTGATTAAATACCATTTATCACTTTGATTCTTTTGTGATTTGCCTTTTTTTCATAGAAGTAGAAAACAGAATGTAAATAAAGCTATCTTATCTCCAGGGCAATGTAACATCTACTTTTTTGTAAAATTATTAAATCAAAGTTAATTTATGTCATTCTTAATCATTGTCTTCATTGTCCTTTTTACTGTTTATCAACTGAAATCAAAAAACATTTGTTAAGTTCCTAATATGTGTCAGGTACTGTGCTAAGTGCTAGGGATACAAAGAAAGGCAAAATAAAAAACAAAATGAACAAAATTCCAGAAAACCTCATCTTTCAAGGAATTCAGAGTTTAAAGGAGGCTAGAAAGGTACTTAACAGTATCTCAAAATAATAATAATTACCTCATCCTTCCTTTTCCGTTTCAATATATTCTTACCTCCACTTGAATTTGCTTGTAGTTCTGAAAAATAGAGAAATATTATCTCATTTTAATCATCTTATTGTCACATGGTGAATTTTTAGGAGTTAAAAATTACAGAATCCATTGTTTGTTTTTGGTTTGTAACTATAGGCATGAATAGAATGTTGTAAATTCTTTTTTTTGAAGATAGAGCTTTTTAAGCTTTCTTCACTGACTTTTGAATTTTTATAGAACTAGGTACTCGAGAGTAGTAGTTAATGAGTTTTTAATGTAGATTGTTTTCTTCCCTTGTTCAATGGTGAATGATGTACCATTGATTTCTAGGACGTAAAGGGGTAAGAAACCCTTAGAAATCATCTCCAAGACCAACTTAGAAATGAGGAATTGAGCCTCGAGAAGATGAAATGACTCTCCTGAAATCATACAATTAGGATTTGAACTCTTCATCCCTTGTTTATCATGCTACAGTGTTCTAACTTTTTATTAGTTCCTGGAACTTTCTTCTTAGTCTGCACAGCTAGATACTCCATGAACAGTACAGAGGAAGGAGGCATCAGATTAGAATTTCCTTAGGAAATTTATCCTAGGAGACTGATTTTAACCCCTTAAACATTTTTATGGTACATGATTTTAAAACCCAGGTAAATTACTGTGAACCCTTCCCAAACTCCATGTGTATGCCTGACTAAAATTAGAATGTGATATAAAAGCTTCTGACTTTAATTTATAAAGGATCACAGAGCTAAATGGTGTTTTATAATTGCCACAGTATCTAGATCATTTCATGACCTGTTTCACAGGCATATTGCATTATTTTACATTTTATCTAGAATTGCAATTTTTTACCATTAATTGTGCACAGATGGACTAAATTAAAACTTTAATTGTATGGGTTTAAATAGCAAATCCTAGAAGTTTTAATTTTTTTATTTTCATATTTTAATTATGTTCATCATAACAGATCAAGTGTTCTCCTTGATTAGATCTAAGTCCTAGAGAAATATCTGAGAAATGACCTTGAAATAATAGGGTTTCTATTTAATTTCTGTCCTTTGAAAAAATCCTGTAGAGCTTTACAAGGATATATTAATAAATGTTCCTAACTCCCTGGGAAATTGATAATTAAGATTATTCCCATTATGACTATATGAAAATTGAAGCACAGTCCAAGCCTCCTATACTATTCTAACCTAAGGTTAGAATTTATAGTCATCTATGTTTCATAATTTGGCCTAAGATAAGGGAACATATTTTAAACAACTCATCATTTTCATAGAATCTCAGTTGAAAGAGACCTGAAAGGCCAAATTGTGAATTGTCTCTACAGCAAACCTGACAAGTAGGTACTCAATTTTCACTTGAAGACTTCTAGTAAGGGGGAATCTACTGCCTCTCATGACAGCCTAATGCACTTTGGGACAGAGCCCTATTTTGGAAGCCAATTCTATTTTTACATAGCTCAAACTTTTAGGAAGTTTTCCTATGAACTCCTCTTCAGCTCTTCCCCACCATTCCTGAGTCTACTGTCTGGGACCAAGTAGAACAAATCTTATCTTTCCTTTCATTTGACAATCCTTCAGAATACCTGAGGAGAGTTATTGTGCCAACTCTCACCCCTTAAGTCTTCTCCAGCTCCTTGGCTCCTTCACCCATTCCTTGTATGGCATGGTTCCAAGTCTCCTTCCACCATTACCTTCCTCTGGATGTACTCCAGCTTGTTAATGGCATTCTTAAAATATGACACTCAATATTCCATTACATTCTTGTACCACAGTTTGTTTAGTTATTCCCTGATCAATGGACATCTACTTTATCCTAGTTCTTTGCTAATACAAAAAATGTTGCTATAAATATTTTGGTGTATGAAACCTTTCTATTTTTTACCTGCCTGGTATATCTGTGTAGCAGGAAGATTTCTGGGTATGGGCACTTTAGAAACTTTTTTTTGTTTTAGTGTATTTCAAAATTGCTTTCCAGAATGATTGGACCAGTTCATATCTTCACCATCAGAGCCCTTGCGTACCTGTCTTCCTGCAGCCTCCTCATTATTAACCATTTTCATCTTTTGTTATCTTTGTCACCTTGCTGAGAGTGAGGTGCAAAGTATATATTTTGATTTTCATTTCTTTTGTTGTTGATGATGTGGAACAATCTTTCATATGATTGTTAATATTTCACAGTTTTTTTGAAAACTGTTCATATCCTTTGACCATTTATACATTGGGACATGGTTTTTGGTCATATATAATTGTGTTAACTCTATATTTAGAAGATCAGACCCTTATTTTGATAAGAAATTATTTAACACAATTATATTTTATATCAAATCTACAACTTTCCTTCATAGTTGCTTTAATTTTTGTTCTCTGTTGCTATTTCTAAGGACTATGCTGTTATTTTATATTTGTTTTTTGTCACCTACCCTCAACTCCATCTCGTATACATGTCATTTTAAAATCTGAATTTATACTTGGGCATCTTGTTAAGCCACCTCAATTCCTTTATGTAAGTTCCCCTTTTCTTTGTGGTGAGAATCAATGATGAGTATGTTTCTAGCATTTTGTTTTTAAGTTCTTACTACCCCCTTCATGCCAACTTTTCTTTGAAAGATCCCAGGCCATGGGATCCTGCTTATTTGTTTTTCATTTTTGAAGATGACCAGTGATATCATGGGGTGATACCTTAACTTGCACATGAATTTGATTTAAGTGAGTCAGAGCTGCACAAAGTCGCCAGCCTCACTCTTCTAGAGTTGTTGAAATTCAGTGACAAGATAGAAGTCAAGACGACAGGCGACCCAGGAGGCGTTGGATGACCTTGGTGTTCTTGATGTCTGACAAAACTCTAAGCACCCTACGGTGCCTGCTTCAGTCACCATCATTACCGCTGAGAAAAAATTGTTCTCATCTGCTCATTCCCCCAAGGGAAGTCTTCACATACATGGGGTAGACATCCCCCTAATTCACTCAAAAGTTTGAGGTCTGCTGTCTTTTCTCTGGACTCTTTGATTTTCCAAAGTCTAGGTATCCAGTGTCCAGTGTTCTTTATCTATTAATGAACATTAGATTGGCACAGTTATTACTTCTTAAAGTTCACATTATTACCATTTCACCAATCAAGTTACTCCCTAATCTGCTTTCTCTACAGTTTGAAAGGTGAAATTGTCAGCAAGACAAATCAAAATATATCAGTTGTAGTATAAGAAATGATGAGCAGGATGATATTAGACAAACCCAGAAAGACTCACATGAACTGATGCCAAGTGAAATGAGCGTAACTAGGAGGACATCGTCCATGGTCACCGTAATATTATAGTGCTGATCAACTGTGAAATACTAAACTACTTTGATCAAGTCAGTGATCCAAGACAGTTCTATGATGAAGACCCATGATGAAGAATGCTTTCCACCTCCAGAGAGAGAACTGGTCAAGTCTGAGTGCAAATTGAATACTTTTATTTATTATTTATTTTTCTTGTTTTGGTGTTGTGTTTGTGTGTTTCTTTTACAACATGGTTAATACTGAAATAGGTTTCGCATGATTTCACATGTATAATTGATATAATGCTTGCCTTCTCGATGGGTAGGGGAGGGGCAGGCTAAAGGGAGAGAATCTGGAACTTAAATTTAAAAAATTTTAATGTAATTGAAATATTTAGTGAAATAATTAAAAATATATTTTAAAAAATACATCAGCTACTTTCATTTGCCTTGGGAGAAATTTCCAGATACCCCCTAACTACCTGAAGTTGCCCATAACTACTCTGTTCTGTGATTGTACCAGTTTTGTAATCCTTACCAGGAGCTGTTCATCCAGACCCTTCAACTTGTCTTTATGGTCTGGTAATCTTACACTGTATACAGATTCTGCATCTCCACCAGTAGCAGAGCAATAAGTCTTGCTTTATTTAGTTACCTACTGAATGACCTTGTACAAATTTCTTGATCTTGATGAACCTCAGTTTGCTAATTTGGAAAATAGAGCTATACTATGTTTCTCTGGTGCATACTAGGTGTGACCTTGAGCAAGTCACAGTGTCAATCATGGAGCCCCTGACCCCATAACACTACCAATTATGTTAGTGTTAATGAACCAGATTAAAATGCATTTGGGAATTCTTTAACAAAATAAATTTTAAAATGCAATAAAATATGGATAACATTACACTTTAAAATTAAGTCAGTATACTGCCTGTATGGTTTAGTGGCCCCCTTTTCTATTTGAGTTTGATAACATTGCTCTAGGCATTTCTCTATAACTCTTAAGTTGCAGAGGTGTAGGAAGTTTGGTCATTCAGGAGTTCACTATACCAATGAAATCTCAAGTTCTTATCTTAATTATAGTACTTATCTAATAGGGTTGTCGTGAGAATCAAGTGAAATAAAATGTAAAATGCTTTCCAAATCTTAAAACGCTCAATAAATGTCAGCTATTGTTATTGTGCCACAAATCAGATTCTTCTGCATTCCTCCATTAGGTTTATGGATTTTCATGCAGGTAAAACAAATTTTCAGATATACATATTTCAGATACAGATTCAGGGTAATTCATTCAGATTATCCTGTTGCCTTCTCCACCTTGTTTATTCCTCTGAAATGAAGGATTACTCTCCATTGCCATATCTGAAGCCCGAGTACGCATGTTGCTGACTGCATAGTTAGAGTTCATTCTCAAGGAAAGGTAAAATGCTTTTCTCTATCATGACTGCATTAAGATTCTTAACAGGGTTACTCTTCTCACCATATAGAGAAGGCATGCAAATGATGAGAGACCATGAATGCAATTACTATTGAGTACACTTCATTAGTATGAGCCAAATGAAATGTTGACAGATGTCATCATCTATTTCTTCACACTCCTATTTTCTCTCGCTTTCGTCTGATAGGGGAAAGTTATTCAGACCTCTGGTCCATTTTTGTGTTGCTCCCTCAGCATGGTGCCCCTTTATAGGATAGCAAAACTGACAGGCCATAGTAGAAGCTGTATAGATCTCAGACTGAGCAAGAGAAATCTCTCTTCTGAATTTTCAGTCCTCACTTGTTTATCATTGCCATCCTCGCTCATGTTGCATCTTTTGCCAGCGTTCTCCCTTCTTGCCAGTGTTGGCTCACTTCAGTTTCCTTGGTCCTTATTTGCTAATTTCCTTTTAAGTTTAAAAAGTGAAAGCTTAAGGAAAAATTCAGAAGAAATTTCTGATTTTCTAATTTTTTTTTTAATAAAAGGAAAAGATAAGCATCTTATGCTTGAGGAGTTTTTTTTTTTTTATCTTGTGAACATCTTCCTTAATAGAATAAGTTTTTGAAAGGCAAAATTGTTTTCATTCAGTTTTGTTTCAGTGTCTCTTTTAAAAATATTCCGTTGTATTCCAAATTTCTTCCCAATCTCAGATGTAATTTTAACAGTATTTTTATATTTCGAGTGTCAGGCACATGTAACTTTTTGTTATTTATTTCTGATTTTATCTCATATTCTAAAAATGTGGTGTGTCTGTCTTTCAGAAGTGGAAATGTGGGTACAATAGTGGAAAATTAATTAGCAAACATTTATCAAGTATTCTTGGAGAAACTGTTCGAGGCCCAAAGTGATAGAAGTATAACTTACAAGATTTTAGCCCTCAAGGAGCTATTTTGAAGAGCAGAAAATATATGAAAGCAAAAACAGTGGCTTTTTAATGGGGCTTGTGTTTTCCTTGTATTTAATACTATTGTTGTTGTTACCAGATAGTAAAGAAATAGAGATAAGAACAGAACCTGTGTTAGGGATAAGGAGCTCAGGACACCTTAACATTTGGTACCTCTGTACGTTAGGGGACAGAAGGGTGACTCAAGGATGGCATGCTGCACCTGGAGTCAGAAAGACAGTTCAAATTTGACCTCAGACACTTACTAGTTTTGTGGCTGTAGGCAAGTCACTTAACTCTTGCCTAAAACTGGAGAAGGAAATGGCAAACCACTCCAATATCTTTGCCAAGAAAACCCCATGGACAGACAGTTGGTCCACACGGTCATAAAGAAATGGACATGACTGAACAGCCTCTGCAAGTTATAGTCTTATAGGGTTACCTTAGAATACTTAGAAGTTAAATGACTTACCCATGTAGCCAGTATGTATCAGAAGCAAATGAACCTAGATCTTCCTGGATTCAAGAACAGCTCTCTATCCACTGTGTGATGTTGCTTTTTACATGATGGTAAATGAATGGTAAATACATAAGGGCATTTTGGGAAGTTTGATGCTGTGTTTACTACTTGTTGCAAAATAAAGTTTTATTTTATTTAAATAAATAAATTTAGAATATGAAAATTTTAGAAAATTATTAGAAATTTTATTAAATTATTAGAAAATTATTAGAAATTTTAGAAAAAATATATAATTTTTTTAAATAAAAAAATTTAGAATATTCTAAAACTTTTTTATTTTCTTTTAAATTCTTAGGCATTTAAGTAATTGCTTTCAGTTTTTGTTTTTAGTGTCCAAGTAGACAATGGCTTATACTTTTTTCTGCTTTTACACCAAAATCATTTCACCATAAGTTTTTCCACCCTCAATTGAATCCTCCTTTGTGACAAGAAAAAAACTTTAAAGTAAAACTGATTAACACAATAAATGATCTGATATAATATTCTGCGTTCATAGCATCTACCTTCTACCGAGAGGAGAAGAGAATATCTCTTCGTTGGTTCTCCAAGACGGAGATAGACCGTTACTGTTAAAGAGAGCTCATCAGGCTTTTGCTTTATTGTTTCCCAACATAATTATATCAGTGTATTGGATTTTATCATAGCCAGTGTTTTCCTGAAAGGCTAAGTATTCTCCACTGGTGTTTGACTTTTGTAACCAATTCAATAATGAACTTGGAATAAAAATGGAGAGAAGTTTTATCTGACTCAATCTTACTCCTGTAAATCCAGAGATGGCTAACATCCAGAATGCTAAATCTTCCCTAAATCTTGGTAAAAACTATTTCCTCTCAAGGTTGGTGAAGTTGTAATTAGCTTCATAGTTATGCTTAGGGTAATTATATGATTGTAGCTTCCTCATTTTTTCAAATATGCAAGTATTTAGTAGTATGAACTTTTGATTTGATTTACATTTTGTAAATACTTTATCTGTTCCAGGTGTTATTTTTAACTAGGATATAATTACTTCCTGAAATACTAGCATGAAGGGGTAGTGGAAAGGAAAACAGACTTGAGAAGACCTGAATTTTAAGTCTTATTATCTGTGTGATTTTGGCCAAATCATTTAACTTCCCTTGGGTCTCATTTTCACGATCTATAAAATCTATGCATTGGACCACATGGTCTTTGAGATCCCTTCTTTGAGATCCATGTAAGTAGTTACATGGACAGACTTAGAACTCTTCAGGACAGTAGACAATCAATAACTGTTTATTGAGCACCTGCTATGTAAAGCATTGTGATGTATACTAGCAGATATAGGTATAAGGTGAACTTTTGGCTAAAAGGAAAAAAATCAAGAAAAAGTAAAAATAATGAAAATAGAGTGCTTTGAACTGCATTCATATTTCATAGTTTTTTTCTCTGGGTGTAGATAGCATTTTCCATCGTGAGTCCTGTGGAATTTTTCTTGGATCATTTGTATTACTGAGAAGAGCTAAGTAATTCATAGTTGATCATTGTGTAATGTTGCTGTATACAATATTCTCCTGGTTCTGCTCACTTTATTTTGCATCAGTTCATATAAATCATTCCAGATTTCCCTGAAATCCGCCTGCTCATCATTTTCATAGTACAGTACTATTACATTATAATTCACATACCACAACTTCTTCAGCCATTTGATGGTCACCCCTTCAATTTCTAATACAAAGAGTATTTTTAAAGAGAAAAAAAGAAAAAAAGGAAGAAGAAAATCAGCATAACTGATTTTTAAAAAGTCTGAACACCTGTGAACCTCTGTAGTGGACAGGGTGAGAATGTCTTCTCAGATTACTTTGGAATCTGCATTATGGTCTAGAGGTCACCCTGGAATTAATAACAAGAACAAGAACAATATATTAACATTTATATAGCAGTTCTAAACATTTTCCAATTGTTATCTCATTTTGTCCTCACAACAACCCTGGGAAGTAGGTACTATTATTATCCCAATTTTACAGATGAGGAAACTGAGGCAAAGGTCAGGTGACTTGTCCCGGGTCACAGCTAAAAAAATGTCTAGGGTCAAATCTGAACTCAGTTCTTGAACTCAGGCTCAGCCCTCTTTCCTCTGTACCACCTAGCTGCCCCATATTTAAGCAGATTCTAGTAGAATGTAAGTTCTGGAAGGTCCTTTCATGCTGGAAAAACTTTGAATTGAGTCCCAGTGATGGTTTGTATATCCAGCCTGGCAAAGTTTGGAGATGCTTATCACCAAAGGATTGACTAATGGATAACAAATTTTTTTTATCTCTGAGATGCCTCTAAACAAAGGACCAAGCACTGTAAGCACATCACATTCAGTTGGGGAATATATCAAATTGATCTGGGACTCCCCAGAGCAACCCTTTTCCCCTTTGATATGTCAAAAATGTTATTAAAACTGATATATTTAGTAGAGAAGAGTGACTGTAGCAACTGCTGGATTGTCTATGTTATAATTGCACTAATAGAATTAGAAAGAATTCTTTGAGAGAAGGAACTATTTTTGTCCCTTATCTTGCCAGTACTTAGCACAGTGCCTACCACAACCATAATTGCTCTTACTAAATGCTTGTTGACTGTCTCATCAAGTGATTTACCCAAGATGACTGGAGAAAGAAGGAACTTCAGAAGTGATCTAGTCCAATTGCCTCACTTTCCTGATGAGAAAATTGAGACTTAAGGAGGTTGTGACTTGATAACAGTTATTTGTTGCTGTCATTGAGTCATTTTTCAGACATAGCTGACTTTTTGTCACCCTATTGGGGTTTTCTTGGCCAAGATACTGGAATAGTTTGCCATTTTCTTTTCTAGTTTGTTTTACAGATGGGGAAACTGAGACAAATAGGGTTAAGTAACTTGTCCATGGTGACACTACTAGGCTAAGGCTGGATTTGAACTCAGCTCTGGCTGTCTCCCCGCTCAGTGCTCTATCTACTTTGCACCACTTAGCTTTAGTGATGACAGTTATACCAGATCATTAAATATAATGTTGGATTAACTTTGTTGAAAGTTTTATTTGGTTAGAACAGCTAACTCCATTGATGAGCGTTCAGACATTGTAGTTGATAGCTTATGGAGTGCTGTTACCTGTTTATAGCTTAAATTCAAGGATCACTGTAGGTAGAGGAGATTCTGATTGGGCAATTGAGATATTATGCATCTTGCTAGGAGGGTGTATACTACCAGCATTTAGAGTTGTCCCAAGTAAGGACATACACTCTTTCATGTAGAAGAAAACAGAGAAGTAAAATAGGGTACCTGATTCTACTGAAGAAAGAGTTTGCACTTTACTTACCGGAGATGCGTTAATTCTTTCTTGCCACTAGGTTACCATTTAGTAAATCACCTGTGTTTTCCAGCAAACCCTATGTATATGGCATCGTAGGGCTTTTTAAAAGGAATGAATACAGCTCCAAATGGTGATCAGTTTACTCCCATTTAATCAGATAAGGCCTAGGAGTAGTTTTTTATTCATTTGTACAAAGTGTGTGTGTGTATATATATATATATATATATATATATATATATATATATAATTTTTTTGTATAACACTCTGCAGATCATCTAACAAGGGGAAACACTGTTTACATGCAAAGACTTCCACAGACTGCTAAAAGCAAAGTATAAATAATTACAAAAGCATGAATAATGGTTGCGAATGAAACACTATGCAAAAGTAGACATGAAAAGGCCTGTCCTACATTAAAACTCCAAGAATCCAGAAGACTTTGTATCAAAAAATATCTCTAGATTAGAAACTCAGTGGTTAAAGATAAATGTAAACTTTAACTTGACAAATTCTGGATCTCCTTTGCTCCCCATTTTCCTATTTTCAACCAGAACTGTGTCTTAAGAAATTAGACTTGTTTTCTTTGATGTGCCACATGTTAGGACCTTCAGTGAAATCAGCCACCATGCCCTGTGACATCATTTTTTCATTTTGTTCTTACCAGTAAACTCATTCAACGTATTGGTTCATGTCATTCCAACTGTGTGCCAGAGGTGTATGCAACACTTACTTTCCGGAAGGAAAGGCTTAATAAAAAATCTGGCTACTGGTCTAAAAGAATTTGATGAAATCTTTTTTTCCTTTTTTTTGTTAGGCTTTCATGGAGATTGGAGTTTGAGGGTTGGGCTAGGAATCTAATTTTGGACATTTATATTCTCTTATTTTTCATGATTTGTAGAGTAAGAGGAAGAGCCTGGACATGGCTGGAAGTATAGGGTACACGAAGAGATATGTAAGGAATAGGGACAATACTTTATAGACTAAAAATGTGGGATTATAGATTCAAAATAATTTGTCTGCAAGCTAGTTTTAGACAAATTCTGTGCTTATACTTAGGAATGCTGCATATTTGCCAGGTTGTGAGGTAGAAAAGGAAGAAAGAAATATGTCTCTCATTATGCTATTGGATAGGAAACCCGAAACAAGAAATTGGAATGAATTAAGGAGTTAGGTAGGGTTTGAGGGCACAGATGTCTCTTCTTTTTCCTTATGTTCAATTTTTCTATAAACAGCAAAATAGATGAGAACAATTCTAAAAGGAAAGAGCTGCTACTACCTCTATCCGGGTAGCAATTCATGTCTCCTTTCTTCATTTTGGTGTGAGATAGTTGTATTTATTTTGTATATATTTTAAAAGTTAAAGAAATAGAAGAAGGTATCTGAAATTCCTAGAATAAAATAAGATCTGAATGCCTGTCATCAGTGAGCCTTTGATTTTACATCAAATTAGTGAAATAAAATTCTGACATGCCATTTAAATTTCAGCTTGGCCAGCTGTTGAACTGAAAAGGTCAATCTTCATCATTTCTTTACCCTGAGCAAACATATTTGCTGTGGTGGTTGAGAACATGAGATTAGAATCAAGCAATAAAAAAAATGCTCAGTAAAGTGAATCAATTGTCTAATCAGGCATATGATTTGAATGTTGTTTGAAGGGTCCTTGAGTTTTCGTTTTTAAAAGACTTGAAATCAGGAATATGCGATTGACACAACATGACTCATGCGGATCTGATTGAAGTTCCCAGCATTTTTCCCCTCTTTCAGCTCCTGAATTGAGCTCTTTCATTTTCTCCTCTATTTTGGATTTTAGTGAAAGGAAGTGACAGTAATTTAAAATGAAATTAGAGCGTACATTTGCATATTGTAGAGCTAGTGCCATTTTGGACTTACAGTTTATGATGTAAATTTCTTAACAGTTTTTCACACTGGATTCTGGGAGCTTACAATTCAACACTTATATTGACTTTCTGGTATAAATTTGCCTATTCAGGACTCTTTGAATTTGCTGAGCATCAAAATCTTGTCTTTATGTGTATGCCCTAATATAAACATTGGCCAAAACAGCCTGTTTTTTTGTTTTTTTTTAATAGCTTCTGCTGAGATAATCCTGGTGTGAGACATTTAAAAACAAGGATACTTAAGGGTCCTTTTGTTGCTATACTTAGCAGCTAACTCTAACATTAAGTTTCTGGATTATCTGAATGGGGCAGGTAATATAGTTTTCTGACTTAGTAAATAAAGGTCTAAATCTATGTACATTTTTAGAAGAAAATTCTTCTGAAGAAAGAAGCTTGACAGTGCTGCTCTCAGGAAATCAGTAATATTGAAATGCATAAGGCCTTTCATATAATCAAATGATACTCATTTAGTAAGAAGTAACTCTGAAACCTCAGTATATGTTACAATGTGGAAATGCTACACATATTATAGCTGCAAAAATAAACTGTCTTGTGTATTTACACTTTTTGAGCTCTTCACCAATAGAGAAGTTAAATTTTAAAGGTGAAACTACCTTAAGTGTCTTATGCTGATTTTTTTAAAAAGAACATTTTTATTTGAATATATTTTGTTAAATATTCTCGAATTACATTAGATTTTTTAACATTCATTTTTAAAAATTTTGAGTTTCAAATTCTCACCCTCCCTTTTGCCCCCTCCCTCGAGAAGACAAGCAATTTAATATCAATTATACATGTGAAGTCATGCAAAACCTAGTTCTGTATTAGCAGTGTTGCAAAAGAAAACACACACAAACAAGAAAAATAGAGAAAGAAAAAATAAGCTTCAGTTTGCACTCAGAGTTCATTAGTTTTCTCTCTGGAGGTGGATAGAATTTTTCATCATGGATCCCTAGAAATCCCTTTTCACAGTTCATCATTGTTACAATGTTGCTATTACTATACAGTGTTTTCTTGGTTCTTTTCACATCACTTTGCATCAGTTCATATATGACTTCTCCAGCTTTTCTGAAACTATCCATCTCACCATTTCTTACGGTACAATATTAATCTGTCACAGCCACAACTTGTTCAACTACTAGTCCCCAACTGATGGATTTTTTCCTTATTCTCTAATTCTTTGCCACCACAGAGAGAGCTGCTGTAAATATTTTTGTATAAATCAGTCCTTTTCTCTTTTCTTTGTTCTCTTTGGGATACAAAATAATCTTCCAAAAAGCACAATTCTTTATAGAATTATTTCACATCATTTTGTACAAAGACAAGGAGACAGGAGATAAAGAAGCAATTTTGAAGAACCTCAGATAGACTAGTAACTAGAATATTTGAAGAAAAATGATATTAAATGAGTCTATAAAACATAAGCTCAAGTCAGATTGTAAAGAGTTTTAAATCCCAGTATAAGGACTTTCTATTTATCTTAGGGGCAATAGGAATCCACTCAAGATTTTGAGTAAGGGTTGACTTAGTTGGAATTGTATGCTTGGAAGATTATTTTGGCAGCTGTATGAGAGTGGATTGGAGGGAGGAGAGACTAGATGCAGAGGAAATAATTAGGTCATTGTAATAGATGAAGTGAGAAGTAATGAGGGCCTAAACAAGGCTGGTAGTAGTGTGGGTAGAGAGAATGGGACAGGTGCTAGACCTTTTGTGGAGGTAAAGTCTTACGTTTAAATTAAATTGCAGCTGATTGGATATGAAGGAAGGGAGAAGGAAGAATCAAGTGTAACTTTGAAGTTGGAAGTCGATGGAAGAATTTCTGTTTAGCAGGGACTATGAAGAGTTCTGTTTTGGATTGTTATTTCATTTCTAACTTGATTCATTATCCCACTTTCTCTACTCTTGGAAAATTGCACTCTACTCCAGGAACCATCTTGGCCTTTGATAAGCCCACTTTAGCTTTAATTTGCTCATTTTCAAGTCTCCATACCACTTCCCCAATATCTCCAGTGATGCCATCTCAAGTGTATTACCTCTTCCTTATCTCATTCTTTCCAGCTCCCCTTTATATATTGTCTTCCCCCTTTAGAATGTAAAAATCTTGAGAGATCAAAGATTATCTTGCTTTTATTTGTATCCCTAGTACTTTGCATTTAATCATGCTTTTATCTATCTACTGATATTTGTTGTATAATAGAATCTGACTGGCATTATTAAGCATTTGTGAGAATACTCTATACTTGTTAAATACTGAACATCAGGCAGATACACATTGTCATATAATCATGTATGGACATGTACTTATGCATTGATACTTAACCTATATCAAGGAAAGAATTTTAAACTTTCTAGGAAATTATGAGAAGTTAGGTGTGCAGTGATAAAGTGCTGGGCCTGGAGTCGAGAACTCATCTTGGTGAGTTCAAATCTGACTTCAGACACTTACTGTTTGACCTTGGGTCAGTCACTTAACCCTGTTTGCTTCAGTTTCCTAATCTTCAAAATGAGCTGGAGAAGGAAATGGAAAACCACTCTAATAGCTTTACTGAGAACTTGAAATGTCACAAAAAGTCAGACACCACTGAAACAAACAAACAGCAGTAGTATTTGATATATGTTAGCCCAGTTCTCAGCAGTATGATTTTGAAGGTGAAGAGAAACATCTTGATACTCAGTTTAAGTGAATATGGTCTTAGGATCTTCTCCCCTGCAATCATCTCCAGTTTCTCTTGAATGTATCTTATTTATAGATAGTTTGCATGTTGTCTTCACTGAGTTAGTTCCTTAAGAGCAGGGATGGCATTGGTGTTGGGAGTATTATTACTGTCCTACCACATGTAGGTTTCTGTGCTAGGCCACTGTTTGCCTCATTCCCGTATATTCCAGTTCATTATAAATTTTATATTTGAACCATTTCACCCAATTTAGATTATGCCTTAATTTTCTGGATCTTTTGTATGCATGTCCTTGATATGCAAAACAAATACATTCTAGCAAATTTAGATATACTTATAGTCTGTAGAGAAATAAGTAGGTAAATAAATAGATAATGTCATGTCACTACTGAACTCTGCTGAAGAAAAGGGAGTTGATTTAATAATTTAAAAAAACCTACTCATTCAATACCTACTCTTTGTAGAGCACTGTACTGGGCTGTGTGATGGATGATTAACATGGTGGAACAATCATAGTGTATTGAGCTACAAGGGATGGCAGAGACCTTCTAGCCCAATCCTTTCATTTTACAGAGAATGAAGTTGAGGTCTAATCAAGTGAATTGCCCAGTCACATGGAAGTTGGATTCTATGGTCTCCAGTTCCAAATTCAGTGTTCTTTCTGCTCTCCCAGCTCTGCTTGGTAAAAGTGGTTTTAGACATCTGTTGAGGTGACAGAAGGGGAGAGTAATATGAATGAAAAGCCAGGCAAATTTTGTGATGGGGAGAGATTTTTTTTTTTAAAGGGTGTTGCTTTTCTCAGGGAAGTATAGTGTGATTTCCTCATTCTCAGGAAGGAGTGGCAAGGGCACAGAACCTTTAAGGAAAATTACAGAAGTGTGGAGAGTAGACCAGGGAATCACTGAGATAAGACTGGGTTTTAGAGTTAAATGGATCAACTAGGTTATCACATTCTAGGTTATTACATCAGTTTAGAATCAACTACCTTAGAAGAGTATGCCTTAGAGCAAGTGATGGTTTATAAAAGTCCAAAAATCCTATAGTTTCCACTTAATAATCAGAAAAGAGATAATTCTTGGCAATCATGTTTCCCAATGGAATATAATTGGATTGTCAGTACACAATCACTAAAGATAGTAATGAATGATGTGCTTTTTATTTTTAAACAGAACTCTAAATCCTGAGTGGTAACATTTTTAGGATTGACTTTCCATGAGTTGGAATCTTTTTCAGCTACATGTTACATGGAAATGAGTTCTACCCTAAAATTTTCTTTAGTCTGAAGTTAGTAAACCATCTAAAGGCATTTTATCATTTCCTACTGAAACAGCAGGACCTAGACCTAGAAGTTCTACCATAAAGGAGGCAAAGTTGATTTCATAGCTGTCGCTGACTCTGGGTAGGGGATTAAAATCTATCATTATCTTATTCAGAAAGGATAGGATAGGTAAAAGAAATGAGGGACAAAGTAGCATTAGTCATTAAGAAGATGTATGAAGAATCAAGAACTAGAGGAGGAATGTAGATGGAGAGAGATTTGAGTGAAAATCAGTACAGGCAGAAACAGAAATGCTATTGTTATCAGTGTGCTGTGTCTATCTTAGAATTTATGGTAGAGAAGATGAGGAAAGCTGGGAATAGTTTGATATGAATCCTAAATTTTAGGAAAGCATATTTTAAAGAGTCCGGAAAGAAAATACATAGAACTTCTTGAACTAAAATTCTAAAGGGAGATGTGACCCCAGTAAGAATGAAAAATTCTCAAGAATTAAAATACAAAGACACAAAGAGAAATAATTCCAATGAGGAGGAAGAAGAGGAATCCTCTAAAGAGACTTTTGTAGATTCCCAGTGAATTCACCAATCAAAGTAGACTTTTTAAAAAGACCTAAACAAAAGAGAGAAGCAATGGCAGGTAATGGAGGATGGATAGCAGGAATATGGTGCTGTCTTGTAAAAACAATGTCAGGAGAATTAGACTGCAGAATAAGTTGAGACTGGTAAAGAATGCTAAACCCAATAGGGATGTGAGAGCTATACTGGGCAAAAGAGAAGGATCAAAGAATGACTTGGACGCTTGAGATGATAATAGACAAAGGGAGAAAGCAGAAATGTTTAAACTCTTTCTTAAAAAATGTTTTCTCTACCCAGGAGAATTATTTTTGAACTGGAAAGAATGTTATGATATGGGGTAGGAGATATATTCTGGAAATGACCAAGATGGTAACAGGAAAACTTAAATTTTAAAAATTAACTTTTTTTTAAACATTTCTGCATGTCATATAATTTTTTAATTTAAAAAATAAAAGGAAAACAATTGCTTTTTATTTTTTCTCTTTTTAAAAATGATTTAATATTTTCATTCTCCCCAGTAACATGCAAAAACAATCTTTAAGATTCGTTTAAAAAATTTTGAGTTCCAAATTCTCTCCCTCCTTTCCCAACCCCTCATTGAGAAGGCGATTGATTTGATAGGTTATACGTGTTTAATCATGCAAAACTTATTTCCACTTTGTTGCAATCGTCCTTCGTTGCCGAAGACCATCAGAGAAATGATGACATGACTTACACTTGACTTTGTTTTGAGTGAGGGAGGGCTGTGCAGGTCACCAACCTCACTTTCTCCTCCAGAGCCATCTGAATCCAGTGACCAGATATTCATCAGGATGACTGGAGATGACCCAGGATACACTGGGAGACCTTGGGCCCTTTAGGCCAAGGTCTTTGCAGGTACTCACTTAGGGTGAGGCAATGCCCATTCATTGAATAGGCCTCTTTAAGAAGTAGCTAGGGCTTTCCACTTTAGTCATGTTGTGAAAGAAAACACAGACCCCTTCCCAAAAAAATCTGAAGAAAGATGAAGAAAGTAAAGAAAAATTATGTTTTGATCTGTATTCAGAGTTCATCAGTTCTTTCTTTGGAGATGGATAGCATTTTTCATCATAAGTCCTTTGGATTATCTTGCATCAAACAATTGCTTTTTAAAAAGCAAGTTATAACACATAACCTTATTTTATTTTTTGATAGTCACTAAACTCAAATCAGAGGAGTGTTATAATTTGCCTAGATTTTAGCAAAGTATTTAAATCTTTCATGATGTTTTTGAATGAATGCAAAATATTGTGTTAACTATATGCCAGACACTTAAACACTGGAATACAAATAATACAAATAAAAGTAAGCAAGATGTCTCCTGCTCTTAAGAAGCTTACATTCTAACGGGGAAGATAAAACGTAAATAGGATTTAGAAAAGTGGGGGCCAGCCAATGAAGCAGCATGGTTTGGAAGTGAAGTGGGGAACTGGTTGTGGGCGAGATAAGGCAAAAGTCTACCTATCACAGCCCAAGGCCTGAGGGGGTAGAGGAAGACAGAAATGTAGGTGGCATGGAAAAATCAAATCAAGTTCAACAAATGTGTTAAGCACTTGCTACGTGGCAGGCGCTGTGCTAAGCACTGGAGATACAAAGAAAGGTAAAACAAAAATGAAAACAAAAAACCAAAAACCCAACCCCATTCCTGCTTTCAAGGAACTCATGGTCTAATGGTGAAGGCAGCATGCAAATGATATATAAATACGACATATGCAAGAAAAAAGAGAGATAACTGCAGAGAGAAGAGACCCTAAAACTAGAAATTGGGAAAGACTTCTTGCAGGTGGTATTTTAGCTGAGACTCCAGGAAACCAGGAAAGCCAAAAGATGGGGAAGAGGAAGGAGAGAGTTCCTGGCACATAGGAGACTAGCCAGTGAAAGATGAAGTAATGTTGATTGGAAAATAGTACACTTAGGTAGATTCACAATTGGTTGAATGGCTAGAGTCATTCTGTAGTCAAGCTGTATCTAGAGTATTGTGTTCCTCTTTGGGCACCACATTTTAGGAAGGATATTGATAAGTTGAAGCTTATCTAGGAGAGTGGTAACCAGGTTGGTTAAGGATATTAAATTTATTCAATATGAAGATCAGTTAATGGAATCAAGGATATTTGGCATAGAGAACAGAAGGTTTGGAGTGAGGGATGGGAATGGATACATGACAGTTGTGTTTAAGTGTTTATCATGTACTTGTTTGGCCTGGAATCTGAGACCAGAGGACAGGAGTGATGTGTGGAAGTTACAGTGATAAATTTAAACTCGATAATGTGAGAGGAAAAAAGGCTTCTTAACAGTAAAAACTGTGCAAAGTGGAATGGTCTGTTTTGGGAGGTGGTAGGTACCCCTTGACTAGAGGTCTTAAGCAAGAGCTGCATCATTTCTTCTCTGGGTTGGCTTAGATGGCCTCTAAGAGCCTTTGTAACTCTGAGATACTATCCTTTTAAGTAACTCTTCATTTCAGAGAGATAAGTGTTCGATTAGTCATCCAAATTAGTGGTATCATAAATAATACCAGAAAAGGCAAAAGGGCTGTTTCCTAATTCACAGTGTTGCCTTTGTCTGTGATGCATAGCTGATTATTCAAGAAGCTGAGTTCTCAGTAGCCCTGCTTTGATCACCTAACAAGTATTGCCTGGTCCTTTTTGTCAAGAAGAATGTGATTGCTGAATTTTATACACCCTCTGAGATTCTGTCTTGGAAATATTTGATTTCAGTCTTGTTGTCTTGAAAAGACAGTTTATACTCACATTATGGTATCCAAATTGACAAACAGCATCATTTAGTGCATCAGTACATATATATATCTTAGACAGGTAATGTAGGTGGACTTAATTAAATAAGATATTTAAACTGGGTTGAATTTGAGAAATTGTGTTTTGTTTTCTGTCATCCTAAGCTACTCCTTATTTGTTGTTTCAACACTCATGTTTTGGTAATGACAGATGTCTATGAACCTCAGAGCACCAAGAATCACAGCTCTAAGGAAACCTAAAGGTCAGTGGAAAGGTTTGTTTGATAATTTATGTGGCTGAAATGTACAGTATGTTAAGGATTTTTCTTGCATATATAATATGATTATTTTTATTAATGTTAAGGACAACCCAAAGAAAGTAAGATTTATTTAAAGGCAGCACTGAGGTGGGGGAGAGGCAGAGGAAGGTGAACAGACAGAGGATAGCTGCTATTATGTGTATGTCTACACAAATGTACAAAGGATATGTATAAAGGATAGCTGATTGAACAGATGATAAAAGGTGGAACTTCTCAATTCTATTTTGCTACTCTTTTCCTTGATAAATTCTAGAACTGGAAAGGATCTCAAAGATCATAGGATCATAGAGGTCGAAATTCACCTATTCTATTCCCTACATTTTTTGGTTGATTTTTGAGACTGGGTCTCCATAGCTTGTCCAGATTGTAAGCATGGAAGCCACTCACTAGCCTGACCCCGCTACTTATTGGCAGGAAGCTTTGACCTGCGCTTTTGCTGACCTGGACCCATTCATCTCTCTGGAGGCAGCTTTCTGGGCCTTACTCCCAAACTCCAGTGACGCAGGAGCCTCAGCCTCTGTGGTAGCAGAGGTGACAAGCTTGCTCCACGACTGGTCATTCTCTACATTTTTTACAGGTGAGGGAACTGAAGACGTATCGACTAGTTAAGGAGAATGACCTGCAGGTTAGGGGGACCAGACTGTTGTTGCTGTATGGTTTGTCCTTCATTCTCAAAGAGGACCATGTCATGATGACATGACTTGCAATTGACTTTGTTTTGAGTGAGGGAGGGTTGTGCAAGGTCACCAACCTCTCTTTCTTCTCCTTTGCCACCTGGATCCAGTGGCCTGATATTCATCAGGACGACTGGAGATGGTGCAGGATGCAATGTGAGACCCTGACCCTTTTAGGCTAAGGGAGATACACCCATTCAAAGAATAGGCATCTTGAAGTTACTCAAGGAATGATCCCTTTGATGAAAAAAAATCGAACTGGGAGGGGAAGACCCTCAGGGTTCCTGGGTAAAAGAGAAACAATTACTGTTTAGGTATTACATTCACTCTGTGCTGGGTGGGTGGTCATTTAAAGTCAAAGGATCTAAGCTCATATCGTGATTCTTCTCTTTTATTGTCCTTGGGCCCTTGGGAGTGTCTCTTAATCTCCGTAGGCCTCAATTTCTTTATTTGTAAAATGAGGGGAAGAGGGTTTACAAAAATGGTCACCTTGAAATACAGTTAGTTCTGTATCCATGAAGACCCATGAACGTCTTTAACAGAGGCTAGATGGCTCCTTGTTATGAATCTTGTAGAAGGGATTCATCCTTCAAGTAGGATATTGGATTAGGTGACCTTTTAAGGTGTTCTGTCCAACTTCAAGATGCTAGTTAGGAAGTTTACTGTCTCTGCTGAGCTGGCTTTTACAATTGCATTTTCCAGTGTTTTGCCTAGTAAGCAACACTTGACAGATGATTCCTTAAATAGCAGAAATGGGTTACAGCTTTGGTCTCAGTACCGTCAAGGAAGATTCTTATCTATATGTAGGATTTACATTTATCTTTTTTGAGCTAATTGCCAGTCTCTCTACATAGCATATAGATAACATGCTTTTTGAGGCTAGGATTGAACAGCATGTATATGTGGAACAACGTTCTCAAAGAGTAGAGTAAATTATTTTCCTTACTTTCTGTATTTCTTACTGAATGTTTAGACATAGACATAAAGAGAAACAGGTAAAAGTGGATCTGCTAGATACCACCAAGCCAGTTTAGAAAACAGGAGAACTTTGAGACGTTTGAAAAGCTAGTATAATTTCAGATTGATAAAATATTTCTTAATCTCTTTCTCTAATGGTCAGAATGTACTGGATGCACCATAGTTTATGCAGGTCTGTTGGAACTCTGTGTTCTTTTCCAAGTCTGCACTGTTTAATCTTTATCTCAATGTAGAACACGTACCTTTTTTTTTTCTTTTCTTTTCTGTTTTTTTTTTTGCCAGATGGACAGATCTTGCCTGGTTGTAATTGTGTTTACCTTCTCCCTAACTGATCCATCAAAGTGCAAAGTTTTGCACCAACATTTGCTTATCAGACTTTAACACCCTGTGCAACCCCTCATTTTCCATGTTTCTGCATTTCCCTTAGCCACCGATTTAAAGGAAAATTTTCGAGCTTTGCACATGACCTTTTCCAGCTTTGCCCAAGGTAACTAAGTACCACTATGTTAGTGGTGATAAATTTCTTAAAATAAGAGGATCTGTTCAGTTTTAGTCTTTGTGTTATAATTAATTTAAGAAAATGACTTTTGAATGAATAAATACTTGAAATCCCAGATATAAACTCTGTCAAAACATGATCAGGTATGCTCAAGTCAGGTTGACTAAGTACCAGAAAGAATGGAACCACAAGAACGATTCAGATGAGAGCTCTTGTCCCTGAGAGTTGCTAGGCTCCCACAAAAGGCCTTTGATGATTTATTTTCCCCCTCCCTTAGTTGTTAATGATGATGATAGCAGCTTATACTTATATAGCACTGTGCCAAGTGCTTTACAATTATTATCTCATCCTCACAACAAGCCTGGGAGGCAGATGATATTATTAGCCCCACTTTACGGATGAGAAACTTGAGGCAAATAGATGTTAAGTGACTTGCCCAAGGCCACACAGCTAGGCCTATAGAGTTAGAGCTGAAAGAGACCTCAGAAATCATCCAGTCTAATTCTCATGTTTTACAGATGAGAAATATGAGGCTTATGGAGGCTAAGTCACTTATCACACATGCAGTCTAGCGTCAAGAGTAGGCTTTGAAGCCAGGTCCTCTAGATCCAGAATTGATACTCTTTCGCCTGAACCATATACTTCCTTCCCCTCCATGTTGAAAGTACTTTATGTGTACTTTGTTATTGACTTATCCATGTGCATATTGTACCCCCTGATAGTGAACTCCTTGAGGTTTGGGACTGTTTGATTTTCTTCTGTACTTAAGTGTCTGAAGCCAGATTTGAACTCATGAAGATGAGTCTTCCTGCCTCCAGAACCGGCACTAGCCATCATGCCACCTAACAATCCCATTCCAATCTGGAAAACTTCCAGCAAAACATATTCACTGCCTACTTCTCAGCTCAACTCTTGTCACCTTCTGTATCCTGTCTTCCTTGTATTATTAGGTACTGCTCTTTTGTTATGTGGACATTCTGGGTGCTGAAAAAGTCATAAAAAGGTATATTTCTATAAAAAATACTGATAAAATCACCCTGAGAAGAAATAGACTCCCAATAAAAATGTTTGAAGAAAGATACTAGAGTTCTATGAGAACCTGAGGGAAAATTTTCCCTTAGATAAATGTACTGAGAAGAACTGTTTGAAGGTAAAGGACTGAATGTGTTAAACATGACTATAGGACATTGTGCTCCATTAGCTCATTTACATATGACTTTTCAGAGTTTTACAGTTATTAGGCTATCACTGAGAAGTTATAAATCATATAACTAGGAACTATGGGACAATTATATAAAAACTGTTGAAGTCATATCAAAAAAAGTAGATTGAGTTTCACATAATATAACATAAAGGGTGGTGCTTACAAGGAAGCCCTCTTTTAAGGCATTAAAAACTATAGGAGGGGGGCAGCTATGTGGTGCAGTAGATAGATACCAACCCTGGAGTCAGGAGGACCCAAGTTCAAATTTGGCCTCAGGTACTTGACATTTAATAGTTGTGTGATGGGAAAGTCTCTTACCCTGATTGTTGTCCCCCACTACTCCCACCCAAGGAGCTATAGGAGGGGAAGAAGAACGACTTGATGAAGATCAAAGCAGGAAAGGATGGTGAATGTAGGAGAAATCAGGAATAGAAGTCACTTGGAAAATCTCATTAACCTAAACAGAATACAGGAGCTGAGTTTACAGTCATGTTCTGCAGCTGTTCTGTTGGGAGTTGTGCCGATTGGAAGAAAAACGTTGCTTAGCTGAGAGCTGATTGATCGAAGAAAGCTTAGCTGAGAGAGCATCTTGAAGAGAGTAATTGCTGGAAACTTGAGAGGTAAGTAATAAGAAAAGCTCTTTGTAGAACTTAAAGTACTATATAAGAATTAGTTATCAGTATTAGGATTATTATGCAAGGTAGTTAGAGAGTGTGGATGACACTTTCTAGATGTTTAGTAGTAAACGAGAGTCAAGAGAAAGATAGTAACTTGGAGGGTATAAATAATGAGTTCAATTTTATATATTTTAAGTTTCAGATACAAGAATGATGTCCAAGTAGAGATGTCCAGCTGCTACCTTGGTGGCAATACAGAACTCAGTACCTATAATATATTTAATTATTATTTTATATTAAAGTATAATAAACTATATCCTAGTTTATTTATTAAATTCCCTGAATTGACATATTCCTGCTCTTTTTCAAACACTGCTTGAAAATGACAGGAGAAGATTTTTTATTGCATTTGCAAATAATATATCTCATTTACGCTCCTTTATACTACTTGAAAATATGGCATTTGACTTTTGCCAAATGAAAACTTATAACATAGGGGTATTTTTTGCCTGGTAAGATATAAGAGAACAGTATTTGCTTAAGACTTGCAAGCCAACTGAACTGAGGAAGTTTGGTAGATAGATGCAATGTATTTTTCTATAATTTGAAGGTAATGAAAGACTGTGTTCCTTGAAAACTGTGATGAATTAATATGGGCAAAAGTGGAAAACACCATTGAACTAGAAAATAAATCTTACTCTGCCCTTTCCTTTGTGTTTTTAAAAATATTTTGCAGTAGTAGGCTTGGCAGTTCTGTACCTAGGGAAATAAAATCTTGTCTAGAGTTTGCAGAATAAGAATAAATATTAACTCTAGATATCTTTCTGAAAGAGATTTTGACTTGAATTTCTACCTTGCATCATTTTGTTTTATTAAAATGTTATTTGCATTGTATAAAAGCAACACATTTCATACTTTAGTCCTGGCATGTAAAATTTTACATGGACCAGTTTAATTCATTAAGCCATTTTAGGCACCTCTTAGACATTGATGAAACAAAAGTTAAAGTAATCCTTTCCCTCAAGGAACATACATTCTACTAGCAAGTATGATGCAGACAGATAACTGTAATAATACAAGGGTAAGGAGTGATTGGGGAAAAGGAGAGGTCAGGCAAAGCATTTTAAGAATATATATGAAGGAAGATGACATTATTAGCTAGGAGCATCATGCAATACCTTGCTGAACCTTAAAGGATAATAAGGAATCTCAAAGACCAAGATGAGTAAGTAGTTAATTGAAGACATGGGGGATGATGTGAAAATATACAGAAGCTTAAGAGGTATGTTGATTTTGGAGACTAGCTAATAATCCAATTTTTAAGCAATATAGAATGAGTAAAAGAGAATAATGTTAAATAAGGTTGGAAAGGTATATTGGGAGCTAAGTTGTAGAAAGTCTTAAATACCAACTAAAGATTTTATAAATTAACTTGAAAACGGCAGGGAACCACTCCAAGTTTTTTAAGTAGGGAGAATGACATGATATCTTTTTTGTGCCTCAGGAAGATTATTTTTGGCACTGTATAAAGGATGAACCTTGCTCATATATTCCAGTATTCCAGGACTGATGATGTCATTGATGTGTGTATTTCTTCTAATCAGGCACATCATAATCCATCCATGCCTGCTTATCTTGAGTTACTCTTACTCATGTCTTCTCATAAATTTTCTAGGGTCAATCCAATCAGTCAGTAAATATTTATTAAGTGTCTTTTATATGCCAGGCACTATGCTAATCACTGTGGATACAAAAAGAGGCAAAAGAAAGTTCCTGCTCTCAAGGAGCTTACAATTCAGTGGGGGAAGCTGGAATTTGGAGATGAGTAGGGCAAACATCCTAGGCATGGAGGGCAACCAGAGAAAAATGCTCAGAGCAGAGAGGTCAATTTCAATGAATTGAAGGGTATGGGGAGGATTAAGGTGTAAGAAAACTGGAAAGGTTAGAGAGGACTAAATTATGAAGGACTTCAAATGACAGAGGAGTTTATATTTGATCCTGGCGTTAATGGGAGCCACTGGAATTTACTGAGTAGGGTTGTGACACTATCAGAACCTGCACCTCCATAGCATTGCATAGGTGACTCTCTTTTTTATTCCTCATTACTATAAGTCAGGCCCTTGTTATCTCTTTGGCATATTATATTAGGCTTATTACTGATCTCCCCTCTTAAATACAGCCTAAACAATCCGCCAGTTTGCTTATCTATTATATCCCTCATGAAGTCCACCTTCCTTCATCTGGCATTTCAAGGCCCTCCAAAAATTGTCACTAACCTATTTTTGTAAAACATTATTTTATCTCATTGTGACTCCCTTCCACACTTCAGTCAAACTGGACTACTTGCCATTTCCCAAATGTGTCCAGTATTGTTCTGTTCCCGTACCTTCGGGCTATTTCTTTTGCTGGAATCCTGTTGAAACCTTACTGTTCTTTTATGATGTAGTTCAAATGCCACCTCTTCCATGAAACTTATAAGGAAAAGGAGGGAGTGTCACATCAATTTTATGTGGTTTTTCTGCAATTTGAATGGTAGTACATTGTAAGAGTTCCTTTTCCACTTTCCTCTTTGTGCAGAGACAGGGGAGCCAGTGGTGAAATAGACTTTTGGATGGCCTGCCAATTGGCTTACAGTCAAATGACTTCCTAAATGTCTGAACGTGAGCCTGAAATTTTAGAACTGATGAATGAGCTCAATCCATAGTACCTAAGTAAGGAAACTGCAAATTGGCACAGAGCAGGGGTTCTTAACTTTTTTTAGTGTCATGGACCTCTTTGGCAGACTGGTGAAATTTATGGATCCCTTCTCAGAATAATGCTTTTAAATGCATAGAGGTTTTTGGTACTCAAGATGTCTTTCTTGGGTTAAACCAAAGCAGAAATATCTTGAAGTGTATTGACTCCAGGCTTGAGGAATCATTTGGATACAAAAAGGCAGGCCAAGTAAAAGTTCAGCTAGACTGACATTAGCTTACTGGCATAAATTCCAGTGCCACTAGCACTTACTAGGTAGTTTTCTTTTATCTTTATACCCTGAGGATGTAGCATGGGCAAGGGGAAGGAACATCAACTCTAGAGTCAGAGGCTTTGGGTTTAAAACCTACACCTGATGTTTATTACCTGTGTTACTTTGGGCAGATCACTTAGTCTTTCTGGGTCTGCTTTTTTATCTGTAAAATAATGGATTTGGTTTAGGTGACCTTTGCATTTTCTTCCATTTCTATAAAATCCTCCAGATATTTCTATATGTTCTTCTTTACCTTGTGAGTAAACCCTAGAAAACTGACTCTTTTTTTGCCTGGAGTATGTGGCCTTTGGTCCCTCTTGAGTTTTCGAAAGAACTGACATGAGCAGGTGATTGTGTAAGGAATATCATTCTGTCAGGGGTGTGAAGGATGGCTTGCAGGAGGAAGAAAATAGAAGTGGGAAAATCTGTTAGGAACCCACTGTAATAGTCTAGATGGGCTATAATGAGGGATATTATGGAAGTGAAATAGCGAGAAGAGAATAGATCCAAGAGATTTTGCAAAGCTGGAACAAATAGAACTTGGTAATTGAATATAAGACCTGAGGGAGAAGAAAGAGTCAAAAATGAACTCAACATTGCAACTATGAGGACGAGGTGAATAGCGGTAGCAGAGAGATAAATAGTAAATTCAAAATGAGGAACAGGAGTAGAGTGAGAGGTAATGACCTTGATTTTGGAAATAGTGAATTAAAGGCACATAGCCAGGGCAAGATGTCCTATAGGCGATTCAAAATGCGGGTTTTTCAAAAAATGGATTTTCAAAAAATGATTTTTATTAGGGGCTAAAGGGAAGAAGGAAAATTAAAGAAAAAAAAGTTTTGAACTGAAGGTTTATAGAGCCTAGAAACGTTATCCCCAAATGTTTTTAAACTTGTCATAGGGGTCTAACTATAAGCATATATATAAAAGCTAACTATTAGCTTCTAGGCCTTATATCAATTACCAAGCCAACCTTACTGACATGGAGAGGTAAGTTTCTTAAAAGCACCCCTTGGGGCAAAAGGTAGAAATAAAGTTTATTCCTCTGGAAAAGTCCAGACGCATGGCACTTTCCATCATCATTTAAATAACTCCCCAATCTGTTGTTCACCTTCCTACCAAGTTTCAGGTCCTAGTGCTTGCAGGAATTAGTTCTTCACTGTGTTGCAAGACTGGATAAGATAGAGATAACACAGCCCAGCTACTCTTGGTTAACCATTTGGCCCAGTACGTAGACTTATACTAGAAGTGAATCATGGGGATGGCATCTTTGGAAATCAGCAGGGAAAGTCTTGGACTTCAAATAAGATAATCAATTCTGTTCTGTCTCTTGGTACTATTTGTAGGTGCTTTCTTAAATTTCTTTCCCTGTTTGGAGGCAGCAGGATGTTCGAACTTAAGTTTCCTCTTTAATACTATCAGGAGAATTCCAGGAATCTCTAAGGATTACTTTCACTTTTTGTTTACATCAAATAACATAATGCCTTTGAGGTATAAATGGGGGTGGGAGGAAAGGGACAATTAGAGAAATTGCTGACACTGGCTTATTCTGTCACAAAACAGGGTTGTTGCTATGGTTCCACAGCCCCAGGGATGATGTCTGTGAATTCCGTTGCTTATTACATTTTTTGGGGGGGTAATGTTTTATGCAGTGGTGAGCCCCAGCTTACAGCAAATCAAAATTCTTAAGTTTTTAACTACTGTAATGTATGTTAGAGCTTACAAAAATTGGGGTTTTATATTGGAAAAAGAATTCTTCCTATCAGATCCCTCTCTCTGCTCCACTTTTTAGTTGTTAACTACCTTGGAATCTATTACCTTAGTGCCAAGAGAGTAAAAGATGTGATGGTTTTAGGGTGAGGAAGAAGTATGACTGCCTAGCACATTGTTCCGTGTTCCTGAACTTGGATCCCTCAGAGACCATTGTAGAGTAAGTTAAACTTTTGATCTGGATTCCTTTAGCATTTGACACATTAAATCAAAATTCAAAGCAGGATTGGACAGAAATTCTTAGGGAACAATTTTAGTGCTGAAAGCTATTAACATTATTTATAGAAGAGCCTCAAACTTCCAATATGACATTTTCAGCCATCGTCACAACATAATCTCTAGTTCTTAGCCACTGTTTTGAATAAGTGAATTAATGGGAAAAAGAAATTTAAGTGCTTACTATGTACCAAGCAGTATGTGTTTTGGTAATGTCATCTCATCTACCTGCCTAGAAAGGAGGAACCCTGTGCTACATTTCCCCTACATAAATTCAGATGCCCTACAGCAGATCATCTCACTCTTTGCTTTCCCCTAATTCCATTTGCTTCAGCTTTCTTCCAGGCTTTCTTATTCAAGATCTAAAGAGTCAACCTTAAATTAGTTCAGTTTGCTTTCTGTCATTCTAAATGAACAGGGATAAGTGATTGAAGGAATTTTTTATGGTTGAAATGTTGTTCGGATTATGTCTTACAGCTCTTTTCCATTTTTGTATCATAACTCAATAAGAATCCATTTGCTTAAATAAGCACAGACCTTGAAATATCTTAAATAACTCAAGGTTGAATGCCACAGAACTTCTGAAGTGATGCTTAACTGTTTTTTGCTTAACTTATCAACCAACCAGTTTCACAACTCCATTTCTTTTCATGATACCTTCCTTAAGAACTTCTTTCCTTATTGCTTTAATAGCACATTTATACAGAGATGAAAAAAATATGCATTTGGGGATAATTGGGTAGCATTTTCCTTTTAGAAATTTTCAAAGGTGATTGATATGATGCCATATTTATAAGGAAGAAATTTGGTCTTCACTCTTGTATCTGGTGGCACAGTGGAGAGTGTGCTGAACTTGGAATCAGGAACACCTGAGTTCAAATTCAGCCTCGGATATTTACTAGCTGTATGACCCTGGTGAAGTCACTTAAACTCTGTTTGCCTATTTCCTCAACTGTAAAATGAGGATAACAGTATCTACGTCCCAGGGTTGTGGGGATATATTTGTAAATGGGATAATGTTTGTAAAGAGCTTTTATGTACCTGGCACAAGTATTTAGTCCCTTCCCTTTACAACTACTGAAGAAAAATTGGAGGAAATGGAAAGGAATAAGGGGGGGTAAATGAACTATTCCAATGCAATCCTGTTTCCTTACCTCATATTTGACATAGCTGTGCAAAATATGTTATTCTGAAAGTTAACATTGGTGGCTAGTACCTATGTTTAACTAATGAACTTTACCAAAAAATAAAAAAGGCATAACCAAGAATGAGAAAAATTTAGATATTCAGGAATTGGAAAAATGGGAGGGTAGTCATTGAGAAAAATGAGAAATTAAACCAACTTTCTCCAGTTTCTAGAAACTCTAGTTTAGAACCTATAAATAAAGCACCTCCATAATTATTGGTATCAGATAGTCTCTATGTCCCTGCCTATACATCTTGTGTCTTAGAAGTAACAAATTGTACCAGCTACTGTACAGAGAGAGAGAGCTTTACCTTCTGAACTTAAAGTCTAAAGTGAATCGAGTGGGATCATAGTTGGAGAATGAACAGGTGTCTTGGAGTCCAAACTTCTCATCTGATTGATAAGGGCATTGAAGCCTTGGAAGGTTACATAATTATCTTTAGGTCACACAGGTAGTGAGCTTCAGAGGCAAGAAATAGCCTCAGAGCTGCCAACTGTAGAGTCGTTCTTTTTCACACGGTACCATAAAACCTCCTTAGAATAGACAAGAATTTGCTGGCATATATACCAACATCTTTAAACATCGAACAGATTTTTAGAAAATCATACATTTACTTTATATAATAGCAGGAAGACTTTCTGATTGGTGTGTACTAGGACTCTACCTCCATTTGCTTAGAGGAAGATTTGGGGAAAGAGCTGGAGTTCCAAAACAATATGTATAATAGCAGGAAGGAAGTTTGGACTGAGTGTAGAAGGGTATTCCAATTATAGGATCCAGGTTGAAAAAGTACACAGAACTGGTAAGGTTGGCAGCACCCCAGGGTGCAACATGTACAAGAAACACTTTTTGATTTAAAAAAAATCTACATTTTTAATGCCAAAAAATGGCATTTTGGCTACTCTACATGATGCATAAGTATTTTTATGATAAATCAAGTTACATGTATTTCGATGAAGCTTAAAAACATCCAGTGGATAGTAGTATGAAGGGTTAAATGTGCACATAACATATCTTTTAGACATTACCATTGCCCTATCAGAGACAGAAGGAGAATGGTGATCTGGGGAGGGTGAATGGTGAATAAATTAACTTGAGTGGAAAAAAGGAGATGCTCAGGAGAGTAAGGGTGGAAAAGAGAGGATAGAAATTGTATTAGACTTAACAAAGCCCTGAGAAACTGAAAATGAAAAGCTTGTTCCTGATGAATATAATATACTATGAAATAACTATAGAAATGGAAGAAAAGGTGAAAAGGAAAGAGAAAATTAATTTATTGTAATTTTGAATTCCTGTGTTGTTCCACAATTGCTTTTAAATATAACACAGCCCCTGTCCTTGAGGAGTTTAGAGGATAAAGAAGCATAGACATCTATTGCATACACAGTCCATATAACAAAACCAAAGAACTATATACAATTAGATAAGCATTATTTAAGGTTTTAAGTATTTTTAGACTTGTTTATGTATACTTCATTCTTAAATTCTCATTAACTAAAGTAATTTCTGTGCAGAAGGGAGAATGTTACACTAATATTTGTGGAAATTCAGATCCCTAATTTTATTTTATGCCCTTGTCCCAGATATTCAACTAGAATTTCAGAGTTGGCATTTAGATTCACTTTTCTTCAATCAACACCCTGAGTTGTGTTCATTTTTAATGTGGTAACACATATCAGAGGAGTAGAGGGAGAAGGGGCTTAAAACTGATTGACATTTGGGATGAGGGTCAAAGAGGTGAATTTTAAATGAGTCTTTGAATAGATATGGTACATTCGTCCAAACAAAACCATTGAAATAGCTGACCTGACTTACATTAGATTCTTAATACCATCTGATTGCAATTCCCTCGGAATTTCTTCAAGTGAAATGTAATTTATGGAACTCACTGATAAGACCACTTATATAAAAAAAAAGCTTTATATTGCTTTTAGATACACTGCGAGAAAAGGTCATGATGTCCTAGAATTTACTGGTTACCTTTGTGCCTTCCCTGCAGCTTATAAGTAGCAGCAATGTAGTAGAGATGCAATTTTAAATGACAGTAATAGCAGGATTTTCTGTGGTGAGATTTGTGATGTGTGTTTAGTTCAGTGAACATTGAAATAGAAAATACGGTAGGAAAGAAGTCATTAAGATTTGTTCTATTTCTTTGACATTTTGTAGATGATTGAGGAGCATCATTTTACTCCACATTCTACCTTGTTTCTTCGGAAGCAAGAAAAGCATTGTTATTCAGCTATGTGTCAAAGATCAAAATAATGAGTATTCATAGGCTGCCTCTTTTTTTCTTACAATTGAGAGTTTTCCTAATAGAAAGGCGATGGATGAATGTTTACTCTTAATTTTCAAGGCTTCAAGGCAAAATAATACAGGTGTAAGTTGTCAACTTAACAGTGACATTTGGGATAATACTAGAATAAATCACCAAACCATCAATTTGCTATCACTTAGAACAGCTTAAGACACTACACGGAAACCATGACTTTGGGAAGAGCCACTGTTTCTGACCAATTTAATTTCCTTCTATGATAGAGTGACAGTCTTTGTAGACAAGGGGAAGAGCAATAGATGTAATCTATCTTGATTTCAGTATGAACTGTGATCCTCTCTCATGTTGTTTTCTTTGACAATCTGGAAAAAATATAGTCTTGAGTAGTCTACAGCCTTTCCACGGGAAAACGCATGTGAAAGGAGTAATTGGACAGCTATCCTAAGGCTTCGTTCTCATGCTATCTTTGCTATTTGTTGGTCATGTGACTTCAGGACAAAAGTCCCAGCTTGTTGAGCCTTACCTTTCTCACTTGTGTACTTTGCCTTGCCTATCTCAGAGAGTGATTGTGAGAACACGACATGATGTATGTAAAATGTGAACTATCGCATAAACATAAAATATTTAATTTCACTCTAATAACAATATGCTATTGCAGACTTAATATTATTATTCTATTTATTTAAAGAGGAGCTTTTCATAGAATCTCAAAGTTGGAAGGAACTTCAGGGACCCAAATCCCATCTTCCCTGTGGTGGAATAGAAGTCCTCTCTATCTTTCCCTACCCATAGTTTGAATAAGTGGTCCTCTAGCTTCTACTTGAAGGCCTGCTATGTCCTCAGGTATCCCATTTCAGTTATGGATAACTCTGATTGTTTGGATGTGCTATGGAACTGAAATTTCCCTCTGCAATTTTCACCCATTGTTCCTAGCTTCTCTCTCTGAAACCAAAGAAACCAAATCTAATCCTGTTTCTGTATGACATCCTTTTAAATACTTGCAGATGGCTATCATGTTCCTCTTAAGACTTCTCTTATCCAGGCTAAACACCCCTAGTCCTTTAACTTGTTCATGTAGAGCACAGTCTTACATCATCACTTCACCTTTCTTTTCTCTGGATCTATTCTAGCTTTTGATGGCCTTCCTTAAGAACTGAACGTGAGTTCTCACTGAGGCAGAGTGGAATAGAAATATCACCTGTCATTGCAATATTTTCCCCTCAAGGTAGTACAGGTTGTATTGCCCTTTTTCTTTTTAAAAAGTGACTAAAAACTATATTAAGCATGAGGAAAGCCAGTTAAACTTACTTTACCATTATATTTAAATGACTACTATCTCATAATATTTTCCATCTTTCCTCATTGTCCTTATATTTGTTGATCTGGAAATTAATTTAGACCCATCTTACAACTTAATACTCAGTCAATTCCAGACAGACTTATAGATTAAAATAAAAATTATTTTTAAAAACTATGGATGAAAATGGAATAATGTATTTGTATCAATTATGGAAGTGAGACAAGGGCATCATTAGACACAAAATAGATGAACTTGATTACATTAAAATAAATTATTTCTGTACAATAAAAACAATATAATCAAAAGAAAGGGAAAGATGATAGAGTGGAGAAAATATTTAGGGTAAATATTACAGAGAAAAATTTGATATGTAAAAGGTAATATAAAAATTTACATAGGTAACTTGCAGAACATCATGGATAAATGATTGAGGGAATAGACAATTTTCAGGAGTATAATACAAACTCCACTAGGGCAAAGACTGTTTTTCTGTTTTAATTTTGTAACCTTTAGTGCCCAACAGACACCTGATAAGTACTTAAGAAATGCATGTAGACTTGAATTGTAAAGAGAAAACACATATCTTTTAGTAAACATTTGGAAAAATGTTTAGTCTAATAATCAAAGAGATGCAAGTTAAAATAACTTTAATACATTACTTCATCAACATGACTAAAAAAAATCCAAGATATTGAAATATTTTGCCATTGGGATTGTAGAGAAATATTGGCTATTCATTCATTGTTGGTAGAATTCCAAACTTTTAGACCCCTTAAAATTTTTTTTTTCCAAATTAACAAAAAATAATTTTCTCTGCTTCCCACCTCCCCTACTCCTCTTCGGGAAACAAAAACAAAACACTTTAACAAATACATTTAGTCAGGGAAAACAGATTCCTCCATTGATGTCCAAAAACATGGCTACTCTTCCACATCTTCATTCCATTTCTTCATCATTTCTTTGTTAGGAAGAAGATAGCACAGTTTATCACTGGTTGATCATTGCATTGATTAGAGTTTTAGAATCGTTTTAGAGAATGATATGGCAGTTCACAATAAAAATTACAAAAATCATATGCCCTGACTCAGTTTCATTATTGGGATCCTTGACAATGCTGTATATTAAAAAAAATTTTAAACTATTTGTTCCAAGATAACTTAATAACATTAGTGTAGAGGTGGGGTTGAAATTATTCACACCACTTAGCCCTGATACGTTTATCAAGAAGGCTTAATATGGGACGACACTTGGGATTGACTGAGTCTTGGACATGCCCTGTAAGGTCTGTATAAAATCATCCATCTGGTTGGAAGTTGAGAGATAATATTGCTCATGCAGGAGAAGAAATAGAGCCATCCCTGATAAGGAATCATGTAGGGATGAGCAGAGTCCTTTGGACTTCTCTCCTTTCTTTAACCAGAGGGGCTATCCAATGAGCTTTGAAGAGTTCAGAGAATTTCGGACTTCTAATCAGCATTATCCCAGTGATAGCAGTGAATGATGGTGTCAGCATTGATAGGTGGAAACAAACTGGAAGAGATTAAGGGAAGGAAGGTACAAGATCCTACAAAGAAGATTTCAGCAGAAAAGCTATAGTACAACGAATAGAAACCACCTTGAGGATTCCTCTACCCAGTAGCTTTGACTTACCCTTTCACCATATGTGTTCTTTACGTTCAACTCAATTTCCTCTGGACTTTACATAGTTAAAGAAGAATATCAGAAACTCTTTGGAGAATGTTTGTACCACTTATTCTTACTATATCACCATAGTAAATATCCCTTTCTTGAAAACTAAGTTTGGCCAACTGATTTCACCGATGTATGTTCATCCTTTGTTGCTGAAGAAGACCATGCCATCAGAGAAATAATGGCATGACTTGCACTTGACTTTGTTTTGAGTGCGGGAGGGCTGTGCAGGTCACCAGCCTTGCTTCTCCTCCAGAGCCATCTGAATCCAGTGACCAGATATTCATCAGGATGACTGGAGATGACCCAGGATGAGGCAATTGGGATTAAGTGACTTGCCCAAGATCATAAAGCTAATGAGTGTCAAGTGTCTGAGGTGAGATTTGAACTCAGGTCCTCCTGACACCTGCACTGATACTCTATCCACTGCACCACCAAGCTGCCCCGATTTCACTGATAATTATGACAGGAAGCACATCAGTGTGGGCTTTTGAAACATAACAATAAAATACATCCTCTCTCAGATCCCTAGGGGAGAGGTGTTAAGAACTAGCATAAAATGTGATTAGGAAGTATTTAACAAAGTTAACACCGCACACTTGAGGGCTGCTAGCACAGGTTCACTCTTGATTTGGTTGGATAGAAAAGACACTAAGAAGGGGTTAATAAGCTCACTTTATTCTAGTCTAGTTTTCTCAGAAGAGGATTGCTCATGACGGGAGCACAAACTCCTATAGCATCATTCCCCAATCACCCTTCTCACAGGGGCCAGTGAAAAGTGGGGGGAGGCAACCACCTCTTGGTCTGCATGGGGTCAATCAAGACTGGCACAGCTTTTGCTTCCCCCAAATCCTCTCAAGTCTCATTGGGGGCCCGTTGAGTCAAACACAGATTCCCCCCAACCCTTGATGGAGGCCAATCAAGGCATGCACAGCATTCCAGCTTGTGCACTCAACCCTAAGGGTTCCCCCTAATCTTCAATGAGGGCCAGTTGAGGCACACACGGCACTTGTGCATTCAACCATAAGGGTTCCCCATTTGCTATCTAGTGATCACTTGTTTTATAAGCCAACAGACAAAGAAGGCATATTGCCAGCAATAGCCTCACAAGTTTACATCACCCCCTCCCTGTATCTCACTGCACAGCTACAGTGGATGTTTATATTATTTGCAATTATATAACTATGCGCAAGTGTGGTGGAGATGTTTTGAATCATAACTGTGAGAACTCATATCTAGTACCTGGGAACCGGAGATTATTATAGCTGTGGATCCTGGGAAACTGAACTTTGAGAAATAATAATAAAAATTCACTTTACACACACTAAAATTCACCTTACATACAAAAGCAAAAGTACACTAAAACAGATCCCATTATATTTTAAAATGAAGTCACTATGTAGCTAGCAAGGAACCTTACTACAAATTATTGGTCTCCATTTCTATTTGAGTTTGACACCATTGCCTTAGTGTTACCCCAGGACCTTAAGAGGAGATGAAATAGCCACATTCTGGAGACCTGATTCATCTTTATGAGTGGGAGTTAGGATAGTTGCTGTAGACAAGAGCATGAGTTACATTTGTAGTTGAAAAAAGCCTGGGATCAACTTAAATGTCCAAAAATGGGGAAAATTTTAAACCAATTGTGGTCTATTAATGTGTTAGGATAGTATGAAGCAATTAAGATAGAAAATTATAAGTGATTCCATTAACTTTTAGGAACAAGCATATAATAGAATGCCTAGAGTAAACTTTTCTCTCTCCCTCTACCCCACAAAAATATAGAATCAAAAAGACTGAGTAGTCATAAATACAGAAGAAAAACCAAAGGGTTTATAATTAACCACAAGGTTAAATAAGAGACATTAATGTCCACCCATTAAAAAAATCAGCATGGTTACTGGGCTGTATCAAAAGGAGGCTGATGTGCAACCATCAAAAAGTAATTCTTCCGTGATACTATCAAGATACTCACAGACTTATCCAGGCAGAAATTTCTCATTGCTACTTCAAAAAGAGATGAAATTGGTTTAGAATTGTTTAAAGCAATTTACTGTGATTGCTAGCCCTTATCTCTTTTCTGTAATCTGATTCAAGATGTGCTGGCTTTGGAATCTGACCTCAGATCATTTTGTCCCTGACACTACTTCTCAATTCCTTTGGTAACAGCTGTTTCTGGCTTTGATCTCTGTCTTCATCAGTCTATAATTTTTATATCTCTTCTTGATGCTAACCTTCCTCAGTGTCTTTAAATGGTCATGGGAGCATAGATCCAGAACTAAAAGGACCCCTTAGACCACCTACTCCAACCCCTGTATTTTACAGATGAGGAAACTGAGGCCTAGGGAAATTAAGTCTAAGGTCACTGACACTGGTTGTTACTCACTTGTTTGAGTCATGTCCAGCTCTTTGTGGCCCCATTTGGAGTTTTATTGGTAAAAATAGTGGAATGTTTTGTCATTTCCTTCTCCAGCTCATTTTTACATGACATTTTACGTTTACATTTTTACGTGACAAACAGGTTTTAGTGACTTGCCCAGGGTCACAGAGCTAGTAACTGTCTGAGGCCAGATTTTCAGACAGGTCTTCCTGACCCCAGTCCTGGCATTCTATCCTCTGTGCCACCTAGCTGTCCAACACACACTGGTAATGTCTTACTTCATTACATGATGTCCCTCTCCAGTCCTTTGGTATCATCCTCAGGGTCTCTACTGACCATGCCCTGATGACCAGTACAGTTTCAGATATAGATCAACAGGCAGTATATGCTGAACAGAATTTCAGGGTCTTCACAGACCATTTCTGAATAATATTGTACCTGGACTCCAGAGATATGACTTAATTTATCCTCCAGCAGATAAGATATCCTGAGTAGACTCATTCATGAGAGTGGGTACCACATTCTGTAGGGCACATGAACACAGAAAAAGTCTGATATTTAGGAGTCTGATACCAAGGCCGTCCAACTACCCCCTTTCTCTTTGTCATCTTGCACACAGTTACTCTGCTCTAATGTAATAACAAGGAGCTAACGTAGGCAGCTGGTTGTGGTAGAGAGTGGTCCATGACTCTGGGCTGGCGGCTGCAGCTGCTACCTGCCTACCCAATCGTGCCGTTCACCTGTACTCCGTGGGTTGCTTTGTGAACTTTGACTTTCTGGGAATTAGCTCCTCATCTGACCAACTTTCTTGGTATGAAGTTGGCTCCTGTTCCTTGTCCTGCAGTCTTGGCTACTGCATACCTCTACCTGGCTCTTGACTCCCCTCCAGTGGCCACTCATAGAACTACCCCCACCTCTATGCCATAGATTGCTTCTTTGTCTGCTGGAAGCAGTTCGTTGCTGGGACCAAGATCTTGCTTGAACTTTACTGTATGTTATATATATATATATATATATATATATATATATATATATATTATATATATATATATATATATATATATATATGTTTGCTGCTTTTCTGTGCACACTAAGGGGAGAAAATGGGATAAGGTTGGCCTATCTCTAGTAATTGGTAGCAGAGAAATGTGGTTTTGGAATCTTGGATCATAGGGTTAGAACTGGAAAGGGTCTTAGGGACAATTTGGTGCAACCCTGACGTTTTACAGATAAAGAAACTGATGACTAGAGAGGTAAATTGACTAAACCAAAACCACAAAGATAGTAAATAATAGAGTTAGGGTTTTCCATGAGAATAGGGGTTTCATTGTTTCATCACCTAGTAGAATGCCTGGTACGTGGTAGGCATGTATTAATTGATTGACACTTGAGATTCTTTGAAAATCTTCCATTTTTGCTATTACAAGGACCTCCCTTTCTGTCTCACCAAAGACATGATTCTGGATCAGCATTCCTTCTTCAATGTACCCTGCTAGCCGACTGTTTTTCTTATAGAAGTATGAGTATTCCTGAAGCTCTAACCTATATACTTTTCTTTGAACTGGCCCAAAATGGATTTTCTTTCTCTTATTAAGTAGGTTACCTTATATGTTAATGAGAACATCTCCTTGATCAGCTTCTGTGAAACAATTGTGACAGAGCTGGAGGGTTTTTAAAGAACCCCAGAGGACAGATTACTCACAGATTTGGGGGCTCTATTAAGAGGCCATTGTAGTGGCTCCAACTTGGCTCACACTCTGAACTGAAATGAACTGTCCTGAATGTTTCTAGGAAGGATGAATGAGTATATGAATATCTTGAGATACTCATTTGTCTAAGACCAGGAAAGAACTACTACTACTGCCACCACTGCCAACAACAGCAACCAACATTTATATAGTACTTGCTATGTACCTGACACTGTGCTGAGCACTTTATAATAACCTCATTTTATCCTTACAGCCACCCTGAAAGGGAAGTTCTATTATTCTTCCCCTTTTACAAATGAAGAAACTGAGTCAAACAGGTAAAGTAACTTGCCTGGGGCGACCGAGCTAGTAAGTATATGAGACCAGATTGAATTTAGGTCTTTATGACTCCAGGCCTGGCTTTCCATCTACTGTACCACCTTGCTGCAAAGAAACAAGAGATGTTTGTAGTTTTCATTGCTAGGTAGAGTATTAAGGCTGGCTACCCCTTTGCTATATTTGACATTTAAGGGCCTGCCTCATTGGATGCTAGGAAGGAGGAATCCAGGAATCATCAGTTCTTCCATCAATAGCCAATTAGAAGACTTTTTGTCATCACACAGTAGATGCCTTCATGGAAAGCATATGGCATGCTCCTCAAAGTAGATTGAAGCCAAGTAGTGAATTCGCATGTACAATGGATAATCCATGAAGAACAGAAAATCTGAAAATGTTCCCTTTCTTACTTGTACAGCTAGGTTTAAGGGGAAAAGTGTGCTCAGTTCATAGTGATGGACTCACCTGCAGAATGATCATCACCTTCCATGGTTCTACCTAAGTTTCAATATGTAACCTTTGAAATACTGTTCCCAGACTAATATTCATTTTGTACTCAGATCTAGGTGGATTCCACTGTGATGGGTATTTCATTTATACCGATATGATTACTTGAGAACCAGTTTCCATCTGTCCTAGGGAATTCCCATGTGTTAGAGGCTATTGTTGACTGAATGAGTATTAATTTCTAGCCCAGACCTACACAACTTGGCAGTCAGTCAGGGCCAAAATTAAAATTGGCTGACGTTCTTTGGGTCACAGATAGGTTTTTAGGATCTCACTTTTCAAGTGAAAATATAATTAATGATTAAACTATTTTATAAATAAGTCATATTTTAAAAAGGAAATTTCAATTAATATCAATTTTTATTTATCATGAAAACATACTGTAAAAAAATTACTTGGTTAAGAGCTATGATTTTTAATACATTTTTCAGGCTTTCTTATATTTCTTTATATTTAGTTAATGGGACATATTACATATTAATGACATATTCTTGTCAGTAATCAGTTTATCATACTCCAAAATCATGTTTGAAATTTATTTCTTTAGAAATCTGAAAACTTTTTCCAGTTCTGGGAGCCAAGATGGTGGAGTGATCAGTAACTGCTATCTCCCTTCCCTTGTTGACCTTGATGAGCCCAGAGAATATCTCCCCAGGAAAAACCCTGGAAAAGTGGGAGCAGCAGAAGGGGTAAACAGTCTCTTAGCCTGTGAGGCTAGGAAGATCTATAAGGAGGGTCCCTCTTGCTGTGTCTGAAGGGGACCAATGCAGGACCAGAGCTGTCCCAGACAGCCTCACCTCAGCAAACTGAGAGAAGATCCTGAGCCCCAGGGGGTGATGCCTGCAACTGCCAACACCAGGACCCTGGGAGTGCCTCAACACCCCAGGGGAATTGTGAAGACACTAGCGCAGATAGGATCACCACCCACTGAGCTTGCCTATGCTTTAGCTCAGCAGAGGAGACCTCCTGTGGCTAGACCACTCCATCACCACACGTACTGAGCTAGCTGCAGGAAAACCCAAAAAGACCTCACCTGGCCTCTGCTTTCCAACACCAGCCAGCTCAGCACCACATAAACTGCAGCATTTTAGCTTCTAGATGAAAGAACTGGAGACCACAACACACAAAGCCTCAAGTTTTAGGCACAAGAACTATGAGACAGAGTCCCCTGTGTGCCAGACATAGAGATCTACTTGAAAAGCCAGGGAAAGAGTGATTATCATGAGTAAGAAGCAAAGCAGAAAAGACCATAGAATCTTTCTATGGGGACAAGGACCAAAACACAAATACTAAAGAGGTCAGCATTGAGACTGTACTCCCATCTGAAATTTCAGAAGGGAATATGAAGTGGTCTGAAGCACAAAGAGCCTTCTTAGAAGAACTGAGGAAGGATTTTAAAAGCCATATTAGAGAAATAGAAGAAAAACTGATCAATGACTTTAAAAATATGAAAAAAGAAATCACAGAAGAATTTAAAAGGACAATTGGACAAATGGGAAAGGAAGTACAAAACCTAACTGGAGAAAATGACTCCTTAAAAGGAACAATCGGACAGATGGAAAAAGAGATGGAGAAGTTAACTGAAGAAAACAACTTGATAAAAATTAGAACTGGACAAGTAGAAGCTAATGAATCTATGTGCCATCAAGAATGAGTCAAACATAATCTAAAGATTGAAACAATAGAAGAAAATGTAAAATAACTAATTGGAAAAACAACTGACCTGGAAAATAGATCCAGGAGAGGAAATCTAAGGGTTATTGGTCTACCAGAAAACCATGATGAAAAAAGAGTCTGGATGGTATCATCTAAGAAACCATCAAGGAAAATTGCCCAGAAGTCCTAGATCCAGAGGGCAAAATAGTTATTGAAAGAATCCACAGTTCCCCTTCTGAAAGGGATCCCAAACTAGAAATCTGAAAACTAACCTTAGTGTCCACCTCATTTTCGAGTTTACTTTCTTAAAAAAAAATGTTCATCACTGAGATTTTTCAACAATTTGGATGCTTTAATTTGTTTTTTGTTGGTGTTCAATTTGCTTACATCAGAATGATTTGATTCAAAATGGCAACAGAGACAGTATTCCTTCAGAACAGCTATTATTCCTGTGCAGACAAGGCACAATATTTTGTCTCTCATGTAAACAAACAAGTATCTATTTGTCCACTCCAGATTAAACACTCTATGTTCTGATTCAAACTTTTGTTTCTTTTTATCACCCTTTTTACAAAGTCACACCCAAAACTTTAATATTATAGTCAAAAAATCTCCACAGCAACTTCTCACATGTAAAGAAATACTGAACTGAGTGTCTGACCTTGGAGAGAGCACCAGTCGTGTAACTTGGAGGACAGCTGCGCAGTGAGGGAGGGGCGGAAGGCCTCACATTGTTGCCACTCACTGCCTAGCAGGCATCAGCTATGTTGGCGCATGGCTGCGCTCACTTTGTCCCTGTTCAGTGCCAGAAAGCAGCAAAAATATACAACTCTCGCTCCTCTCAGACTAGAGAGAGACTGACAATGTTTGGTTGCTGCGGATCATATGACAAACAGGCAGTGGCAACCCATCTGCCAAGTTACATCATGGGCACAATAGTGACTAGTGGAAGGAGTGGTAAGTGGGGCATGGACTAAACACCTGTTACTTCTTTACTTTCTTTTACATCCTCTACATTTTTTGTGGGCTACCCAAAATTCTCTGGCGGGCTGCAAGTGGCCCATTTGTGTAGGCCAGCTCTAGCCTCATTGTTATGAGATCTATCCATTGATTCTTCCAACCTGGATTCTGTTTTTTTCTTTGCTCTTGCTAGAACTGCCTTAGATATTGTTCTAAATGTGTATAAGCCCTCAGAGCCAAGGTTAGACTTCCTCATAGAGGCAAACTCCTGCCATAATTTATCGAATTTAAAGATATTTCTCAAACTTATGCCTCTTTTGACCCCATTGATATACAGAAGTTGCTTAGAACTTTACAGCCATAGGAGGAATAGATTAACAAGACTTGATACCTATTGTGGAACACCCTTCCACTGAAACGGACCATGTCCAACCATCAGACTCAAATAGCTTGTGCCTATTTGTGCTGTTACAGGTATTTTTGTTATGTTTAGACATTGCTCAGTCTTTCCAGTAGACCTAGGAGTTAACTAATAAGTTGAAGATGCTCATTCTAGCCATATCCTCATAATCTCAGGAACATTTTCTTTCACCTATTTTCCATCACCAGTATCCAGAAGCACAGCTGACCCTTAATGACCAGATTGCTAACTATCTTGACTGTTCCCCCCAAAATAGGGATTTGGGGTATCTTTTATTTTTATTCTGAGTTTGATGAACACCAGAAAGAGGACATTTCTGTATACAGAATAGGATAGAAAAAAGATTAGGTGTGGAACTGTAAATCTTTATTATGCTACAACTTGTTTTTTCAAGTATGTAAAGAATTAAATGTTACTTTTGTTACTTTCAAAGCTGATTCCTTCTGAATTTCTTTTCTCTTTTGTTCATTTAAAAAAAATTCTTAAAAAATAAAGTGAAATTCTCTAACAACCTTGTTTTGTCCTCCTCATGTTTTTAACTCATATGAGGTAAAGTCTTTGCCATCCCCAACTCTAGCTCTATGACTGTGTCATCAGTCTTGACTTCTGTGGATTCTGAATCTGCTAGAACCTACTCAGGCTCTTTGCCTTTACATGAAGCTGGACATCTGTGAGGCACGCAGCTTGGCCCTTGTTCAGGAGGGAAATGAGTGGAAGGCAGCATTCTCAACCAGATATGACTACTTTTAAATACATCATTATGTATTTTGGACTCTGTAATGCCCTGGCTGCTTCCCAGTGTTTTGTGAGCATTATGTTCCAAGACTTGTTGGACAGAAGCATCATTATTATATGGTTGGATGATATCCTTATATATTCCTATGACTCAGGACAGCACAGTGCCCTCGTCCAGATGGTCCTGGCATGCTTCCAGTAATACCAACTCTTTGCTAAACCCGAGGAATATGGATTTGACCGGTTCTAGTGCTTTATGATCTACCCACAAAGTTTTGAGAGAGAACCTTTCAAAGTTAGTATAATTCTGGATTGTCTAGAAGAGCACAGCCACTATCCTCAAAGATTTCCAGCAGTTCTTCAGGTTTACAGAGCATTTGGAATCATCATTCCTCACATTTCTATTTTAAGTATCTCTTTCACCAGTTTATTCCTTTAACAGAACCAGGTTATTTTAGTGTCCCTCTAAGGTCTAGGATATCTTTAAGGAATGAAGTACCAGTTTACTTATACCCCATCCCAGAATACTTAGAGCTCAAGAAGTTTATGTGTAGGGAAAGACTTCAGATCTTGGAGTTAGGGCATTTTAACTCAGTTAAGTACTGACCCAGTCATCTTTCAATTTGTATAGACTTCCCATTCAAAATTAACCCCACCAAGCAGAACTACTTGGTCCAACCATTTTTGTTAGCTGTTGACCTATATTTATCCTTTCTTTGAGAAAACCATCTATATTTGATGCCACTACTTGTCCTCTCACTCTCTTCTAAACTCTTTGCATTCTGGCTTTCATTCTAATCACTGAATTAAAACTACCACTCAAAATGACCAATGATCTCCTATTTGCCAGGTCTTATGGCCATTTCTCAATCATTATTCTTCTTTACTTTTCTGCATCCTTTGACATTATTTATCATGATCTCCTCCTGGATACTCTCTCCTACTTAGTGGAATTTTTTAAAAAGATGAGTTCTCTTGTAATTTTCCTTCTATCTGAATGATTGCTCCTTAGATTCCATTGCTATCTTACTTGGTGATCTCATCGGCTCCCATGAGTTTAGCTATCACCATTATTCAGATAACTGCCAGAATTGTATATCCAGCCTATTCTCTTTCCTGAGCCCAGCCCTTCATCACCAAGCATATCTTGAATTGGATGCCTCATAGATCTCTGAAAACAGTGCTCATTATATTTTTCCCCTCCTCTTTTCTGAATTTATTTCCTTATTATTGTCAAGGGCACTACCATTCTCCAGATCATCCATTTTTAACTTTTTGCTTGCATTTACCCATGTTCTCCCTCCTTTCCTCTGCCTTCTAGCTTTTCTGAATTTCTTCTGCAAGATTCAGCTCAAATATTACCTTCTGTGGGACACCTTTTCTATCCCTTCCCCAGTATCTCTTGTATTGCTGCTACTCTTTTCTTGCTAAGGTTGCCTTCCACTTACTTTGTGTATATTATGTATACATATGGTTACTTGCATACTGTCTATTGGAATGTGAAGTCATGGACCATGCTTTTGTCTTTCTTTGTATCCCTTACACTTACCATAGAACACGGCACAGTATAAATGCTTAACGAATACTTATTGTTGAGGCTTTGCTACATTGTGAGGTGACCTCCCCCTACCTAGCAGTAGATTCTAATTGGAAAACTGATTTATTGATCCAATTCCTGTTACTTGGTTTATTAGCCCTGTGGGCTATAGTAAGTGACTGCATTCCACACCAGGATATACTCTGGTTTTTAGTGATCTCTATTCCATCCTTTATATCCTTACTTGGCCCTCATTTTATACCTATGATTACTGTCAAAATTGATCCACAGAGAGAATAAATGTCTATGTTGGAGTGCATTAGACCATTGCTTCTAATGGAGAGGGAACTAGTAATCTCATTGATTGGGAAGGATATGGCCCTAAAAGTTGTATATAAGAGCCAGCCTTCCACATACATGTCTCATAACTCATTGCAGATTTCTACCAGCCTAGGTCTCTTTCTGTCTCTGGGAATGTCCCAAAGGGAAAGGATGGTGTCAGGACCCTCCCAGGTAAAAAGGGCTTTTAAAATATCCTTTTACTAACCAGTGGGTTTCTGATCCTACTTAGCAAAAATACAGTCACTTCAGCCAATATTAATTTTCTATTACTGCTTACTCTGTTCCATTCCTTGTTATAAGATACTGACATGCCCTTGATCTGACCTTGACTCTGTTTCTGGTTTTCTCTACTCTAAAGTGACTTTGGACCTCTTTGGTAAATGTATCTGATCTTGATTTTAATTTCATAATTCCTGAACCTGTGACCAGTGAGCATTCTCCTGTATGGCTCTTCCCTCTTCCCTACTCCTCCCTTCAACTTGATATCTTAGTATGGTCATTCATGTCCTCTTTCTCTGGATCACATCCCTGTGTTGTTCTCTGTCTTCTGGGAATTATATCCTTTCCTGGATTTCTTTACTAACTTGAGGAAGTGACCTTAGGCATTTTCCATCCTGGTAGCTTATTCTCTATCATGTAGTCAGCTATTGTGCACCTGTCCCTGGCTTTCAACTGCCCTCCAGTGGCCACTTGTAGGACCACCTTATTATACTTATGGGTGTGTGTGTGTGTGTGTGTGTGTGTGTGTGAGATCTTCATTCTACCCTATATATTCTTACCCTGCCCTCCTTTTATCCCCATGATTACCCTAATTAGAATAGGGAAGACAGATTTCATTGTTGGATATGTTGAGAGAGTTGGACTAAATTACTTTTAAGGGACCTTCTAGATCTATGATGTATGATCCTGTGACTTCTGAGCCCCCCAAATTTTTTGCATCAAAGTCATAAAGCACTAAACAGAACTACTTTGTAAAGTTATGGAAGCTTCTTTACTAGAGATCTTTAAGAAAATAATAGCTTTTCCTAATGGTATAAACATTCACCTACAAAGTAGCTCAGAAGACCAGACTAAACCAGGGTGTGTGGCCCCATTTATCTGCTATGAAAATGTAAAGAGGACTGAACTTTGTTAAAGATAGTCTTAGCATCTCTGTCATTGTCTTAAACTGAGGCTCTATTGGCCTGTCAGCCTATCTCCTTATTCTGTCTCTGATCAGTCCCCATGGACCCAAGGTCAAACATGTTCAGTAGGCAATATCAAAAGGCAGAGAGTAAACTGCATTTTGTCCCTGGATTGGAATCCATCTTACAAGTTAATGCCACATCTTGGCAATAAACATTCTGTTTATTCCTGTCTTAATTGACCTTCTTGTACTTGATAGCTTAACTCTCTGGACCTGAAGTATCTTTCTAGACCCTTTCTAGTTTGCTGGAATTTGGGGATTAGTCCTTCATGATCAGCTTTAAGCTATGGCTATCTAAAGCTTGATGTGACATTTTGGAGGGAGTATAATTGAACATTATGGGCAAAAAAACCTTTTTTTTAGCAATATAATGTCAAATGGATAGAGCAATGGGCTTGGAACTGGGATGACTCATCTTCCTGAATTCAAATCCAGCCTCAAATTCTTACTAGCTGTGTGACCCTGAGTAAGTCACTTCACCCCATTTGCCTTAGTTCCTCATCTATAAAATGAGCTGGGGAGGGAAACAGCATGCCACTCCAATAGCTTGTGAAGAAAACCCCAAAATGGGGTCACGAAGAATTGGACATGATCGAAACAACTTCACAACAACAAAAATGTCGGATATTCTTCTTATACTATATTCCTCAGTATTGGTTGAAATGTAATAAAATGTCAATAAAAAGAAAGTGGCTCAGATTAATATTTTTTATGAATAGATTGGACTCTGGTAGGTCAGTCTTGGACTTTTTAACCTGCAGCTTTTACCCCAGCAACTCATATCTTGAATGACCTTCAGTATTTCTCAGTAACTCATTTTTTCCTGATTGTCAGATGGAAAGAGTATTGCTGTTTACCTCACTTTGCGATCTCTTGTGAAGGTTAGTGAGCCATTCCTGAAGATAGGCACCATATAAATCTAAGAAATGATAATGCAGAGGTGCACTATCTTACAAAAATAACTCTTAGAGGAAAGGACTTGTATAAACTCACCTTGCTGTCATCCACCACAATTGCTTCCTGGTATGAACTAGCAGGGTATATGGAAAGAGCACTTATCCGAAGGTGTCAGTAGACCTGAGTTTTAGATCTTGCTTTTTTGTTACTAATAAGCTATGTGACCTTGGACAAGTCAGTTCACTTCCCTGGGGCTTATTTTGTTCCTCTATAAAAGGAGGATGTTGAGTGAGATGATATCTAAAGTCCTTTGCAATTCTAAAAATTTCATCAGTATTAAATTTTAAGGATGGTAATAATCAGCTTAGCCATGTTATCCACTCCATATTCAATAGCAATTTAATTTGTGTACATTTTAGAAAAGCATCTGTTACTTAAACCATGATACACATGTGTGGTTATAGCCAGCTCTGTTGATATTGAGTTGAATCACATGAGGTTGGCATTAATCTTGGCCATAATATGCAAGGTCTTTGTAAGGTACATATGCACTTTTATGTACTATAGAAACAATGTATAAGTGAGATTTTTTTTAAAAAAATCTATTAAAAGTGTGGGACAATTATATAGTTTTATACAATGTTTTAGGATCATGAGATCATAAATTTAGATCATAGAGGGACCCTAGAAACTATCTATAATGTAAACCCCACCCCTTACTTTGAAGATGAGGAAACTGAAGACCTGAGAGGTTAAAAGTCTTGTTCATTGTCATACAAAGTAATTTAAAGAGCTAGAATTCAAATCCAGGTCCACTGACTCACAATTTAACATTTTCTACCATACTTACTTAACATTCTTTGACAAGTAAAAAATGGCTGCTAAAGTCAAGAACGAAAGATTGAAATGCATACCAGATGTGAAGAAATTCACCATTTTGTTTCTCTCATGGGAGTTATGTTTCTATCAAACCTGTAACCAAAGTTTTAAAATGGTGCAAGGTATTTACAAAAGGAACATCATAAATCATATTTATAGGTTTTTATAGTAAATGAGTTTATCTGGCTTAATTATGAACCCCTCCTATACAGTGATTTTGGGGAGCGCATGAACAGAAGTTGCAGAAGATGAGCAGGTGTTAAGGTAGTACAGTCTATGTCATTAAAAGGAATTCCAGGATTGGTCCATTTTTGCTTTACTCCCATCCCATGATTCTCATCACCTCATGGCATATGCTAACAGGCAGTGAGTTGAACTGATGGTTGTCGAGGAGAAGAAAAGAAATGGCCAAAAAATTGAAAAGAGGATCCATTAAATTTTATCCAACATAAAAAGCATGTTTAAAGAAGGGTATAGGACAATAGTAATCCTCATAGAATCCTTATGAGCAATGATATAATCCAAGATAATGCTCATCTTTACAAGCAAAGATTAGACATGGCTTCTGTCCTGTGGTCTGGGTCCTATGTGGAGATCATGGAAAACCTTTATAAAGATTTGAGGCAAGTTTTGGTGTTCACTTGCACAAATTTTTATTTATATTTTCATTTTATAACAAGTAGGAAATTACTTGCACATCTGAGACTTCTTACTCTTAGCAACTTTCATTAGTATTTAAATTTTTCTGTTGGTAAGATCAACCACCCACACTGTCACACATAACAATCAATGGCAAAATTAATTGTAATCTAGACTGACTTCAAATCTTACTTCTGTCCCTAATGAAAAATTTCTGAAATGATATGGCATATAGATAAACCACTTTAAACAAAGATACATGTGTATTTGTGAGAGAATGAGGGGAGATCGTTTTTTGTAAATGACTTTAAATGCTATTGTATTTTGGAATAGTCCTTCAAGTTTCTGTTTCGAGTTTAATAATGTTTTATCCAGGACCAGAAGAGTCAGACAGGGTGTTCCATCCCTCAACTTTTTCTTCTCTTAAGGTTGCATGGGGACCAACAACCCTACTTTTCTAGTCCAAGGAAAGTCAGATGGAGATGAGAGGGATGAAAAGGAGGTGATGGACAGATAGCTGGGTGGAGTTAGAAGAGAGAACACTTGACCAGTTCTTGCTCTACTCAACTTCTCTCATTTATAAGCAATTGACTGTTCCTTTACTCCTTGCCTGCCCTGGAAAAGACTAAGTTCTAGTACAGGAGGTCTTCTGGTAACATATTGTTTGATTCAAGGAAAAAAAAGTATGTCTATGCAGGGGTGAGGAGTGGAAAGACATATTATACAGAGAAATATTTTGCTTAAAATTTGTGTCTGTACAAAATATGATAAATAGGTTTGGAAAATTACTGTGTGGGACTGCATGTAGACCAGTGAAGAAGTGTAGGTGAGAGATAATCAGAATCTGAAAAGTGGTTCTTTACGTAATCATTATCTAGAAGGTTCAGTACTTCCCTCTTGTTCTTCTCTTTCTCCCAGCCTCAGTGTGTACTCGCCTCACTCCTTTTCTGATTGATACCCAGTGTCTACTCTGCCTGAGAATCTCCAAATTATCTTTTATTTATTTTGTGTACATTATATATATATATACACACATGTTGTCTCCCTTCATAGTAGGTAAACTTTTTAAGATTAAGGACTATTTTACTTTTGTTTGTATCTTTAATAGCAGAGTGACTGGCTCATATTAGGTGCTTAATAAGTGTTTGTTAAATGGTGATAATAGCTGACACATAGCACATTAAGATTTGCGGAGCACTTTATATGTATTATCTCATTTTTGTATATAGTAATGATAATATTGATAATATAAATATTTTACATATATTTACATAAACATATTTACGCATATTATTTTACTCTAGATATGGACTAAAGATGATCCTGGGACTCCTTAGATAACACTGATTAAAGCTTTACCAGACTTTTATTTTTATCAATATGATAAAGGGGAAATGTAAATATGAATCATAAGTTATATTTATGTAGCACTTTGATATTTACAAATCACTTTTTCAATCAATACCACCCCTATGAAGTACTTAAAAAAGGAAGCTACGTCTTGGGGAGTTTAAGTAGCTTTTGCAATATCATCGAATGAACTAGAATTCCATATGTGTCCCTGGGGACAATCTAGCTCTCATACAGGCCATCATCACTTTTTCCTAAAATACGTAGATAAAATAACTACTTAGAAGAGAGTGGTTTAACAATCTATACAAGAAAAACTAAAAGGATGATAAATGCTTTGTGTCCAGATTATGCCATTAAGTTACAATGGCCAGTCCATTTAATTCGTGTGTGTGTGTGTGTGTGTGTGTGTGTGTGTGTGTGTAGACATACATATCTGGGACAGACATTGCAAATGGGTGGTATTGCGCCCAATATTGAATCAGAGGGAGAGAACTGACTGAGTTGCAATTGGGAAATTGTTGAATAATGTTTTAAGGATCCCAAGCTACTCCCTGGAGCAAAAAATCCTTAGTTTTTCTTGTTGTTAACAAAAATGTTCTTCCAATGATGCAATATAGATGCATACCTCAGAACACCAAAGAATCAGTTACAGGTGATCTGGGGGTAATATAAAGGTGTGTACATGGATAAGAAGGCATAGGTGGGATGGAATCTGCGCTGATGGAGAGAATTTCTGTAACAATGAAATTATAATCTGACCCATTAAAGACTTGAAGTAACTATATAGTACCATATAATACCAAGGTTTATAAAGTGCCTTATAAAGGTTATCTCATTTTATCTTTACAACCCTGTGAGGTAGGGGCTTTTATTATCTCCATTTTACAGATGAGGATGACAGAGGTTAAGTGCCCAAGGTTCTATACCTAAGCAAGTGCCTGAGGCCAGATCTGAACTCAAATCTTACTAACTTTAGATCTAACATTATCCCATGTAGATGGAAAAGACAGATGTCTTAGTTTATTTTTTCAACTTCAGATAATTTGCATATTTTGAGCCAAAATTCCTAGTTTAATATAAATTTAGCATAATTTTGGTAATTCGTCTTTGACATTCTTCTGTCCCATGCTCATTTTTATTGACGAATTCAAAGACTTTTGAGGTAGTAGAGTTATTCACTTCCTCAAATACTTATTCTGTTGATGAAGAAGTGCCTTTAATTTTTCTTTACCAATGTAAGGAGAATTTCCATAAATATAACTAAAAAGCAGAGTGACTTGCTAGAAAACTCTATATTAGGAAAAACACCATATATATTCCTTGTAATTTAACTAAAAGGCCCTAAGGTACTCAGCAGACCAGTGCTTCTGTTGCTACACTTGCCTCCAGTTTACCAAAGACCCCATGTTCCCTTCTAATTTGGTGTTAGCTGGGAAGGATTACCAAGTTTGGTTAGAGTTATACTTAAAAATAAGAGTAAAGAGTCTCTGAGTAAGCACCTAAGGGACTCCCCTATGAGTCAAGTGCATGAACTTTACATACTTTAGCATTTACTTTATCTGTTCAAAGACTTTTTGTGCTGCCAGTTCTTGGTCATAAATCAGAGTGTTGAGATTATGTAATAAGTGACCCGCTAGATGAATGAGGTGGGGAAAGCATGAAGATTTTAATGAACAAAAGAAATCAATGGATTTGAAACCAGCTCTTCCATTTCACTGCCTGGGTTTCCTTGGACAAATAATTTAATCTCTGGGCCTCAATTTCCTCATCTGCAGTGTTCTTGCTAGCTTTAAATCTTGTGATCCCATAAAAGAGGAGATGAGGATAGCCTTTAATATGAATGATGTTTCTTGTGTGTGTGTGTGTATATGCATATATATGTGTACACACATGCACATGTACACATGTGTATTTATACTATGCTCTTTGAGAGAAGTATATTAATCCAGACATATATGTAACATGTGTGTGTATATATGTATTAAAACACATATGTCTGGATTAACGTAATGTTCTCAGACAGCTTAAGACAAAAGGGTAACTTTCATTAAAAAGAAAGAGTACAGTTAAGTGCACTATGTGATAATGACTACAAAGGCAACAGCATTTCAGAAGAGTAATGAGGAAGCATGTCTCCTGCCTCTTGACAAAGAAGTGATGAACTCAAGGTGCAAAATGAAACATAATTTTTGATAGGGCTAATGTGTCAATTTGTTTTGATTGAAAATATTTATTTTTCACAAGAGTTTTGTTTTTTTCCCCAAGTGGGGGAGAGACAGTGATAATAATGCCAAAGAGAAAATAAAAGAAAAGAGGATCACTGTAGCATTTAAAAGAAAATGTCTATAAGATTGAATAGAAGGAATTTCAGAAGGAAGTACAGACAAACAGGACAGCTTTTAAAGTAGTATGTTTAATTTATTATATCCTTAAAAGCAAGCTGAACATAAGGGATTCTCAGTTTCATCTGCAATCATCTTTCTGTTTTATTTTGCACTGGAAATGCTCATTTTGGGAAAGGTTATGTGCAAGATAAAAATTTTTTTCAGAAGACATAATTAGGTTGGATTCAGAAAAGTACAAAATTATATACTTTTCAATACTTAAATCAGTTTTAGGATGAAAATTATGTTCTTTCTTAAAGAAAGAAAACCGTGTCTTTTTCCAAGTGACTTCCATAGGTTAATGTCAAAATGTTGTTTACTAAATAAATTTAAAGGAAAAGTACAGAGATTTTTTTGCTAGAAGGAAATGATTAAATCAAAACAGGTGAGATAAATAACTGGTTTTCATTCAAACATTGGGAAAAACTTGTGATTTCTATTTTGTAAATCAAGGATTTTAAAGCTTGAGAAGTTCATAAAGTAATGTAACTCAATTTTCTATTAGAATTCCAATTTTCTCTTTGTATTTAATTGTATTTAAAAGTATTTTTGAATAGAACAGGATCTAAATACAATTAGATAAATTCTATAAACTTAATATAAGTTGAAGTTGAGACTACTGCCCTATATCATGCTTCAGAGTCATTTTTTTTCCTTCTCCTCTTAGAAGAAATTCCATTGAGTTGCACTCTGCTACCTTATCTTGGCACTGGGGTAATCCTGTATTCTCAAAGGCTATGTAACAGTGGAGGTCAAACTCTGCTAGGTGATACATGGAAAGAACATTGGCTCTGGAGTCAAAGAACCTGAGTTCAAATCCAACTTACAAAACTAAGTATTTGTGTGATATTGGGCAAATCACCCAAGCCATTAGATTACACTAGATGGCCTCTGAGGTTCCTTCTAGCTCTAGATAAGTGATCCTTTGGTCCTATGATCTTATGTGAGACCCCATCAATCAGGAAATATTTCAAGTATGTATTGGCAATAGATGTTTTCTAAGGACCAATCTAGCTGAATTTGTAGAGATTCATCACCAGAGGGTTAGCTGTCAGTTGATACATGTTTTCCAACCATAACAATGTATTAAACCACCTACCAAAGCATAGAGGGGATGCAGGCTGTGTTGGTGGAGGGAGTGGAGTACTCACGCATCTGAAATCACTGATGCTAAAAGTATACCTACAAGAAAATTGCGCATCTTTTCATTTTTCTCTTTGCGACTTGAATAATTATTTCTTAAACTATCAAGATGTATGTCAAAAAGCAGCATCTAAATTGTTAAAAAAAAAAAATAAAAATATTGTAAGTCAACCCGACTTGAACTGATGAGCTATAAAAAAATACGTCCAGTTATGTTCATCTCTGCTGTGATTGTGTTGGAAACATTTCAGTAAAGCAAGAAGGAAAAACTTCTCAGTTCTCTGTTGCTGATGTAAGAACACCTTGTCCCTTCTTCAAGAAATTTACAGCACTTCCTAGGTATTATGGGAACTTCACCACACATCTTTCAGAGGTGCTAATTGATGCGGCTGATAGAATCCTTGTTATTTCATTGAATCTCATTGTAAGTAGTAAAGATCTTGAGTACTCAACCTCAGAAAACCTAGCAATTTTAAAGTCCAAACCAATTGAATGTCATTGAAGTGTTAATAAGGAACAATATGGAGATGCCCAAATTGGAAAACTAAAGGTCATGATTGCATAATTTTTAAAGATGCATATTTTGAATTTTTATAATATGTAAAAATGGACTTCAGTGTTCCTATTTTTAAAATATCATCTTATAATTCCATGGAATGTTAAAACTACATTATTTGGATTCCATTCATGCAGTTTCCCTTCATTAAAGTTGATAGGGTTTTTTTTCCCCTTTTATTGTATAAAATTTAAAAAGTTACTTTTAGACAATCATGTAAAGCTCAGGGGAATGGAGAGCTAAGTGGCAGAGGGTGAGAACTCTGCTGGGAAGGAGATAGGAAAGGGCAAAAAGAAAAATATGGAGAAAAACAAGATTATCCAAAGAGTTGTTTTTATTACAAAATCAGGTATTATTTTCTTAAGAATTTGCTTTCATTTCTGGACCTCCATGGCTGCTCTCAATTTCTTGGTTGTGTTCTTCCATTTTGACTTTATTTTTTCCTCCTGCCCCAAACCGCACCTAGCATTTTTATTCCTTCTCTCTATTTTCTGCCCCATCCTTAGTAAGATCCCTCTGGCCAAGCCTGAAGAGCCTATATATGGCCACTACCATCTGTCTACTCCATACTTTCCTCTCTTTGTTCCCTCCCTAACGCTGTTACTCTCAGATCTTTGCATATATTTAGACTTTGATGTTTAAAATGGAACAATGATCTCATAGAGATGGGTACTTCATCCACCAGTCTACATACCAGTACCTCTGCAACATCTCACCTATGCATTTTTCTGTAAATCATCCATGTGGAGTTTAGACAAAGCTTTAAAAAGCTTTCCTCTGTTCCTTTTACTATTTTGTGAATACTAGTTCAGGCCCTGGACTGTCTATTCTTGTTTTCCATTCTCACACCTTCATTAAAACACATAGAAACTGCACAGTTAACTCACATTTCGTTGGCAGTCCCCACTGATTCATTGACGTATTTAACTGACCACCCTTGGCTAATGTCAGTTGCTCCAGCTAGTTAGCAAAGTGAAATTGACCAGTATTCTTTTTTAATCTTTTTTTTTCTTCCAATACAGACTTTCTACAATTAAAAGTTTCCCCTCTCTTTGGGTTGTTATTGGAAAGTTTAAATCTGTTATCAACTTCCCTCCATGTCCATTTACTTGAGGATCCTCAGGAAAATACAATCATTCCTCAACATTCTTTTAATTTTACTGACTTCAAGCATTTGTGGGATTTTCTCACTTATCTCATCTTCATGTTCATTTTGGCATTCAAGGCTATGCTCAGTAAAGAAAAAAATTACAGGCACAATTTATGGAGTGGCTGCTATCCTACTAGATGATTCGTTGGTCTTATTTCCCTTCCCATTGTAACACTTCTTCCTGTGTATTTGTTGCATATTTTCATTGTTTGACTTTAAAACTCAAGTTTTGTGTTGCAATTATGCCCCCAAAGTGTAGTGCACGTCTTTTGGGCTCTAAATACAAGTGTGCCAAGTCAATGATGTGACTTTAATGAGAAAATAAAGGTGTTAGATAAATGTAATGCTGGAATGTCTACAGCTACTGTTGGCCATGGGTTTGGTGTTAACAGATGAATGATACGTTACCCAGTCCAATGCCTTCACACCACCATCTGACACAGAAGAATGTAAGATTCAGGTTAAAAAATGTTTTAGTTTTAAGAACTGCATTTGCTGTACAGTATTTATGGTACAGTATTTTATGGATTATTTCATGGTTACTGTTAGGAAAAGTGCATATTATCAGAATTGATGTTATGAAGAGTTGTATGTGGAAAAAGTGTACTTTCATCAATCTCTAGTGAAATAGTTTTTGGAGGTTGCAGGATCCTAATCTCTATTTCCCATAGGTTCAATGTATCAACTTTCCCACTTTGAGTTGTTTTCTAGGAACATTGCTCCTGAAAAAAGTTGAAGATTGACTGTATATTGTTTTCTTTCTTTGTGAAAATAAAATTAAACCATTGACCCTAGCACCCAGCTTATCCACTTAGTTCTAAAAGGCAGCACTGATGATGTAGTTTCTTGTTAAAGCTAATGAACACCTGAGGCATTATGGATCCCTCTCTAACTAAATTTTGGAATCATAGGCACCTAGAACCAAAAGGTACTTTAGAGTTATATCAAGAAATTCTTTAATCTGAGGTTGAAACAGCTGGGTAGGTTGGGTTGAAAGGGAGGGATGGTTGTGGCATTGGTGCAATGGTTTATGAGTTTGGCTGAGAGGTTGAAAATGGTGGCTTAGAAAACAGTCTGGCTCAAGTACACAGGGAAAAAAGATGGCTTATCCCATAGAAGTCACAGCCCTCATCCCTATGAGATGATTTGTCCTTAGTTGTGAAAGACCCTGACATCAATCAGGAAGACAATGCCATGACTTGATATTGAATTAGATTTAAGTGAGGGAGGGCTGTGGAAGGCAGGTCCTGGAAGAGAGGTGCCACAGTGCTGGGACACTGAGTAAGACTTAGCCCTGGGGCAGTTGTACCTTACTACAGTAGTATGGGCTAACAGAAGAGGTGAGGTGAGGCAACAATGGTCACTATGGAAAGAACGTTCCCCCCCCCCAAAAAAATTTGCTGCTTGAGGCAAGGCCCCATTTGTCCTGCGTGAAGTTTGTTAGCTTTGCTTTTTAAAATTAAAAAAATTTAATTTTTTCAAATTTTAAACTTAAGTTCAGAATGAGAAAAGAAAAAAATTGCCATGTACATAGCAGACCAATAAGAGAGGATTTAATATAAAACAATAAATTTCCATTTCAAGAAAACCTATATAATAAATACTACACATTGTTTTCAAAGCTGCACAGCTTTTCTTCTTTGTTAGTTTTCTTTTGTCCTCTGCTGGGTACTTTTTATTTCCGCCCCCCCCCCATTGTCCCCTATCACCCTAAAGAAGATATATGTACATATACATAGGTATATATAAACATACACATATATACATTCAAATACATATATGTAAGACGATATTATTGCTTGTTTCCTTCTGTTTCTCTGAAGGTGGACTGCATCATCCTTCCTAAGTCCAAATCTTTCTAAATCAACCAGCTTGTCATTTCCTGTACCAGAGCAATATTCCGACTCAATCACATCCTATCTAAGAGATTGTCTATGACAATTTTTTTCTTCAGTTTTCTCCCTTCCTTCTATTCTTCACTACATAGGTTTTATTTATGCAAGAAACTTTTAATTTAAAATAATTGAAATTGACTTTTTTATACTTCAACAATGCTCTTAAATGTAGTTTAAGGTCTGATACTGCTAAATCTACTTCCTTTACATCTTTTTCCCATGGTTTCTTTGAAGTTCCTGACCTTGTTTTCTTCCAAATGAACTTTGATATTATTTTTTTCTAACTCAGTAAAAAAAATTTTTGGTAATTTAATTGGGATGACATTAAATAGATTAGTTAAATAAAATTATCATTTAAAAATTATATTGGCTTTACTTATCTATGCACAATAAATATTACTTTAATTATTTAGATCTGGGTGTATTTGTTTAAAAAGTATTTTATGTTTATGTTCATATAGTTCCTGTGTCTGTTTTGGCATGTATACTCTTAGGTATTTTATGCTGTCTAGGTATTTTAAATGGTCTAAAACAATATTGAATAATATTGCTGACACATAGTATGGTTTCTCTGTTTTTCACTTTTGATTAAATCTATTTTAATTTTAACTTTATCTGAGATCATGATTACTGTCCTACAACCTTTCTTTTAGACCATTGACTTGAGTCTAAGACTCTGTAGATGGAGGTAGTGTATCTAGGAAGGAACTGAACATGTCAGAAGACCAAATTTCAAGTCCTGGCAATATGACCTTGGGTAAATCATTTAATCTCTCTGAGCCTCAGTTTCCTCCTCTATAAAACTGGGATAGTAATACCTGTCCTACCTACCTCACTCTCTAGGTTGTTTTGAGAATAAAATAAAGGAATGTGTACAAAGCATTTTGAAACTATGGATTGTTATGAGAGGAGTTGTTGAATTTGGAGAAGATTAATTTAAAAAGTTAAACTAAATGTCTTTTACTAGCAGATAGATGACAAAGCATGTAACCAAGCCTTTTATTACATTTTTATTTTATAATCATGTTTAACTCTAATTGTATGGAAATTTATCCTACAAATGGGACATTGGTTTTTCTTAAAGTTGACTGATAAGCTAGACGACATGGCATATGGTGTTAATATGAAAGTTAAAAACAGTTACAGAAACAACTTCAGTACTGAAACATTGGAAAACGCCAAGGAAGAGAGGTGAATGGCAGCAGACTTGATTACACAATGTTTAGTCATATCTGTTGTGTGAAACTGCTCTGAAATTTGAGCAGAAGGGCCTTTTCTCTGGAAGACAAAACATTAAATACTATGTCTTTATTGTTAATGTTTATTGGCACAAGTTGGAACTTTTGGCAGAACTCATTCTCTAATGATCAACCAAACTCTTGAAGTTCAATGTGTCTGGTCTAGCTCTGGTCTAGCTCTGGTCTAGCTGATAGGCAAAGTGATCACTAACCCTGACCATGTTCCCAGGGCAATACTTACGTCAGGGCAAATAGCAGGAGAACAACACTGCCAATGTAGCAGGCACAAAGAGGCTTTTATTCCTCACTGAACATGCATGTCTTCTGGTCCTGGCATTTTCTTCCTTCAGATAATAGAAGGAATATCTCCCCTCCATTCAGGCTGGAATTCCCTTCTGACCCTTTCTTGGTGTCCCAGGGCAGGGGTACAGGCTAGACTTATGTTTTGGAGTCATCTCTCTTTTTCTCCTCCCCTCTTTTTACCCTTACCAAGACCCCACAGTTTCAGAGCAAAAGGCAGTGATTATTAACTGTGTATGTACTTTATTTTGTCTTACAGGAATTCCCAATAAGCAGCTGAGAACAGAAACTGTCACTTTGTCCCATAGGGTCATTGAGATGTTAAACTCAAGAAAATGAAGCAGGCATAGGGCAGCAATTCTTAACTGTTTTTGTATTATGTCCTCCTTTGACAGCCTGGTGAAGCCTATGGAGCCCTTCCCAGAATAATGTTTTTAAATACACAAAATAAAATACATCATAGGGTTATACAGGAAACCAATTATATTGAAATAAAGATTTTTTTTTCCTATTCAAGTTCATGGACAATTCTTAAGTCTATCTACGAATCTCAGGTTAAGAATATTTGTCTTCACTGTCCTGGTTAGTGAAATGAGCCCAGTAATATCTTAAATTCTTCTGTAGCCCCTGCTAAAGTGAGAGTCTAGCTCAGGTCAGTCCCCTGTTAGTTCATGTTTGATATGGGAATGAAATGAGGCACTCATGTCATTCAACATTTAACAAAATGAAGTATACTTAGCCATAACATAAAAAGGATATTCACTATAGATACTGCCCAAATTATTTTACGTGTGTGTAGTAGGGGAGATATGGTAACTTGTGTGCAGTCTTAGGAAATCTGCCAAGTCTGAAGGGTCCCTACTCCATGTGGGTAGGCCTTTTCAGGTGACTTGGAATCCACCTGTCTACTAGGAAGCTGTGCCAAAGGAGATCCAACTTGAGTTTTGGCCTCCTTGGTCAATCAAGTCCCAGGGGTAATTTTTTTCTGGGAAAAACTAGCCCAATACATGTTGTGGTCAGAGGGGAGAAAGCTGGTAGATGCTAGTCCTATACTAGAAGGTCCCCTCTATGCAGGACTGTAGCATCAAAAGGTAATTGATAAATAATTTTGGAGAGAGCCAGTGGGGTGAGACCTTCAGATAAATCTGGTTGGTTCACACTGGTAAAACTTTTGACAAATTCAAGATATTAAATGGAGTATTAACGGTATGACAACATAACATAAGACAGCTATGTGGTGCATTGGATAGAGCTCCAGGCCTGGAATCAGGAAGACTTGAGTTCAAAGGTAACCTCAGACACACACTAGCTGTGTGACTCCAAGCAAGTCACTTAACTCTGTTTGCCTCAGTTTCCTTATCTGTAAAATGAGCTAGAGAAGAAAATGGCAAACCAGTCCAGTATCTTTGGCAAGAAAATCCCAGATGGGGTCACAAGGAGTTGGACGCAACTGAAGCAACTCAACAACATTAACAAACACAATGAAAACTTACTGGTAGGATTCATTTGAAAAGGTTGGATTTGTCAGATATCATTATAGAAGTTCTTGCTCAGGTATAGATCTGACTAGACAGCTTGTGAGGTCTCTTACGGTGATTCTGTATTGTTAACCTCTTTGGCTACTGGTTCCTTCTTGTTGTTTCGTTGTTTCAGTTCTGTCTGACTTTCCATGACCCCTTCTGGAATTTTCTTGGCAAAGATACTGGAGCGGTTTCCCATTTCCTTCTCCATCTCATTATACAGATGAGGGAACTGAGGCAAATAGGGTTAAGTGGATTGCCCAAGGTCACACAGCTAGTAAGTGTCTGAGGTCAGATTTGACCACAGGAAGGAAAGTCTTCCTCACTCCAGGCACTACATTCTATCCACTGTACCACCTAGATACTCACTGACTACTTATCTCCCCTTAATAAATCGTCCTTATTCTGTATTTCCCCTTTCCTCAGATTTGCATGTGTTCGTTATTGATCTTGCCTTTGTAAAATTACCTTGATCCTTGTTTGATGCTTCGTGTCATCTTCAGAGTTTTAATTCTGTGGTCCTGACATTACTGATCTGACCTAGAATGAACAATAGTTCTTAATCTGAGGTTTGTGAATTTTTTTTATATTTTTATTTATTTATTTTTAGATTTTGCCATTCATTTCCACAAAATTTTGAGTTCCAATTTTTCTCCCCATCTCTCCCCTCCCCATCCCATAATACTTTGCATTCTGATTATGCCTTCCCTTAGTATATCCTCCCTTTTATCACACCCCACCCTTTCCTTGTCCCCATCTTCTCTCTTTTCTTGTAGGGCAAGATAAATTTCTATACCCCATTACCTGTATTTCTTATTTCCCAGTTACATGCAATAATAATTCTGAACATTCATTTCTAATATTTTGAATTCTCCCTTGTTTCCCTCCCTCCCTACTCATCCCCACTGAGAAGGCAAGCAATTCAATAGTCTATATATGTGTCTTCTTGGAAAAGATTTCCATAATAGCCAAGTTGTGTAAGACTATATTGCCTTCCATCCTCCCTTGTCCCTCCCTTTTTTCTATTCTCTCACATGACTTTGTCCCTTCCCAAAAGTGTTTACTTCTTAGTTACTCCCTTCTCCCATTTACTCTCCCTTCTATCATCCCCCTCACCCCACTTGTCCACTTCTCCCTACTTTCCTATGGTGTAAGATAGATTTTCATACCAAATTTAGTGAACATATTATTCCCTCCGTAAGCTATATGTGAAGCAAGTAAGCTCCACTTTTCCCCTCTCACCTCCTCCCTTTTCTCCTCCAGTGAACAAGATTTTTCTTATCTCTTGTATGAGTGATAGCTTGCCCCATTCCATTTCTTCCTTTTTCCTCTCAATATTTTCCTTTCTCACCCCTTAATTTTATTTTATTTTTTATGGATATCATCTCTTCTCATTCATCTCAACCTGTACCATGTGTGTGTGCGTGTATCAATCCCTCCACCTACCCAAATACTGAGAAAAGTCTCAAGAGTTACAAATATTATCTTTCCATGTAGGAATGTAAACAGTTCAGCTTTAGAAAGTCCTTTATGATTCTTTTTCCTTTTTACCTTTTCATGCTTCTCTTCATTCTTGTGTTTGAAAGTCAAATTTTCAATTCAGTTCTGGTCTTTTCATCAAGAATGCTTGAAAGTCCTCTATATCATTGAATGACCATTTATTCCCTTGTAGTATTATACTCAGTTTTGCTGGGTAGATGATTCTTGGTTTTAATCCCAGTTCCTTTGACTTCTGCAATAGCCTATTCCAAGTCCTTCAGTCCCTTAATGTAGAAGCTGACAGATCCAGTGTTATCCTGATTGTATTTCCACAATATTCAAATTGTTTCTTTCTAGCTGCTTGCAATATTTTCTCCTTGACCTGGGAATTCTGAAATTTGGCCACAATACTCCTAGGAGTTTCTCTGTTTAGGTCTCTTTCAGGAAGTGATTGGTGGATTCTTTCAATATTTATTTTGCCCTCTGGTTCTAGAATATTAGGGCAGTTTTCCTTGATAATTTCATGAAAGATAATGCCTAGGCACTTTTTTTGATCATGGCTTTCATTCAGGTAGTTCTATAATTTTAAAATTGTCTCTCCTGGATCTGTTTCCCAGGTCAGTTGTTTTTCCAATGAGATGTTTCACATTATCTTCTATTTTTTTCAGTCTTTTGGTTTTGTTTTTCAGCTTCTTGGTTTATCTCATAGTCATTAGTTTCCCTGAACTCCAATCTCTCTTTTAAAGACCTATTTTATTCAGTGAGCTTTTGAACTTTTTTTTCCATTTGGCTAATTCTTCTTTTTAAAGCCTCCTTCTTCTCATTGGCTTTTTGGATCTCTTTTTCCAATTGAGTTAGCTTCTTTTTAAAGGTGTTATTTTCCTCAGCATTTTTTTGTTCTCCTTTAGCAAGCTGCTGACTCACTTTTCAAGCTCTTCCACAGCTTGAACCCAATTCATATTCATTTTGGAGGTACTGTAGCTTCCTCTGACAATATGCCTTGTTCTTCCTCATCTGAAAGGATGGAAGAAGATACCTATTCACCAAGAAAGTAACCTTCTATGGTCTTATTTTTTTTCTCTTTTTTGGGTATTTTCCCAGTCAGTTACTTGACTTCTGAATCCTTTGTCAAGAGGAGCATCCTAGTGCTCCTCCTCCTCCCTGCAGTACCATGCTCAAGGCTGAGATTCAGATCAGCTGCTCAATTCCCCTCAGGCTTTAAGCTAACCTGTCTGGACCATGGACCCAGGCTGCTGCCACTGCCTCTGATGCAGCCTCTGCCACTGCCTGGGGCCAGTGCTAGGGAGACCCCACTCCCCTCTCTCCCAGCTGGAAAAGTCCTCCCACACTGACCTTTGGAGTTTTCTTTGTCACTTGTGGGTGGAGGGATCTGGGACCCTCCCTGATGGTAATTGTGCCCCGGAGGTCTGTTCAGGTCCTGTTCCTCCCAGTGCCACATGACCACAGCTGTGCTCCACTCTGCTCAGCATCCCATGAGATAGACCTTTCCTGTCGGCCTTCCAGGTTACCTTTGGCTGGAAACTTCTTTCTCTCTATTGTTCTGTGGCTTCTGTTGCTCTAGAATTTGTTGAGAGTCACTTTTTACAGTTATTTTGTGGGCTGTGGGGGAAGCACTAGAATATATGTGTCTTTCTACTCCACCATCTTGGCTCTGCTAGTTTGTGAATTTTTTAAAAATTTTGATAACTGTATTATACTTTTGTAATTTCATATATTTTATTCATTTAAAAATATTGCTCTGATAAGGGATCCGTAGGCTTCACCAGACTGCCTGTCCACCTGTGGCCATGACAAAAGAAAGATTAAGAACCCCTGAACTAGACAAAGCAAACTGAAAGCCAAGTCTTCCTTATACAGATCTAAATACCTCGACTCTAGATAACCCTTTTGTTCCTTCCTAGAACCTGTTACCTAACTCTTAGAGATACATGAAGGACATTACATTACATTTAAGGGTTCCCTGGTCCCTTAAGAGGAGTTGGAGGGTGTCTATTCTCTCTGCCTTGGCTCAAACTCCTACCTTTTACTTTAGGGATCCCCTGTACCCCAGTTCCACTTAACCACTTAACATTCAGATTAGCTTTTACAAAGAAACATTTAATTCAAAGGTATCACAAGAAAAAAATAAATACCACCCACCCTCCAGTGGGATGGGGAAAATAATCCCCTTTCTTGTACCATCTTAGTCTCAGGAGAGGAGAGGGGAATTAGGTTCACAGCTTAGCTCAGTTCCTATAAAGATCATGGACCCAACTAAATTCCAAGTCCAAAGCCTGGATTCTCAGAGGGCTGGCAGTAACATCCAGCCCAGAATCTTCCCTCCAAGGTCACCATATAACTCTAATCAAGGTCTAGGGATTCTTCCCAGAACAAAGCCCCAAGAATATTCCTTGGAGCCATGGAAGCTAAAAGAGGGGAGGGAAAGGTAGTTTTCCTCTCTCTCCCACTTAGTTCATAGAACTTGGGCTGTGGATAAACAGGACCATCACCCACTCTGGATCCTGTTGGAAATTGAGTGAGATCATCACATCCTGGTAATTTTTAAAATGTAGCCTATCCTTGCACATAGCCAATTGGAAAAGATTGTTCCCATTCTCATGGTAGGGAAACACAGACTGTCTTCTGAAAGAGTAGATCCCTGGCATCTCTCATGTAGGTACCTCCATGTTAGGTCATTTGACTATGCTCCAAAACCCGATTGCATGCATTAATAGAATTAATGAATTATAGTAAAAGTAACAGTGATATTAATAGCAATAAAAAAAGAGGTAGACAAAATTTATTATATAGATTTTGTTCATTTTTATTGGGGAGCTAGAAATCTGTTTTAATTGGCTCAGTAGTAATGAACAAACTTGGAGAGAAATGGCTAGTATTGTAGGCAGTGGTTTTCTTCTCTAGAAAAATGACTAGTATCCCCAAAGAGGACAGACAGAATTCGTGTCCTAAAACATCTGGTGAGTAGATTAGCAGCAATACAAGACAAAGACTTCTGAAACCTGACATTCCCATAGGATTTACCTTTCCACTGGCTCTTCAGGCCCCAAAGAGTGACCTAGCTGAAGCCACTGGGACTTTGCGTCATTGTCTCCTTGGCTAGGGTTGGTGTTCTCGCTTATGTTTCTAAGGGCAGCCAGTTTTCTTTTTATCGGAAGATAGAGCAGTCACATGGGAAGTGCCCCACAATCAGACAGGATAAGTTGGATGAAAATACCTTGTTATATTATGAAAGGAAGATGCATAATCATTTGGCAAATTTAGTATGAGCACTTTACCTAGAGACCGGAGTTTAGCTCTTTTTGGATCAACAGTCCTGCTATGTTAGCTGATCTTTACCCCTGAAACAAATATGTTTATTATCATTCTTTGTAGCTTATGATGTGAACATCTAAGAGAATCATGCAAATTAATTCTTGCTCTCCATTTATTTGCATCTTTGAAACAGTTTTCATCATTCTACTTAATTTATATGAACCACCAATTGTATATCTAGAAATTCCAAAATGAGTTAGTGAGAGGGAATATATATAGCGAATGAGAAATCCAATAAGCTATTATTATTAATAACAATAACAATGGAAGGGGATAAGAGGGAAAGAAAACAAATGTTTTTCAATTGAAAAAATACTAATAAATAATTATACAATTTATTTTCACATATGTCCTTTAAGTGTTTCCCTCACAACAGCCCTGAAAATGTGGTGGTGTAAGTATCATTATTCCCATTTTACAGATAAAGAAACTGAGGCCTAAAGAGGTTAAGTCACTTGGCCATTTTCATATGGCAAGGAAAGTTTCTAACTCCATTGTTAGCATTATTATACTTGCTGTTCTAGGCAATATGCACACGGTGAACAAAATGTACATTTTGGGGGGCATGTTATCGTCCTTTCCTGGTTTTTTGTTTCATTTTATTCCCCATATCTTTAAGGAAAACAACCTTAATTTGATTATAGTTTGGCATAGTGGGCACATTGCTTATTTATATTCAAGAAAAAACTGGGCTAAAAAAGAAGAGTAATAGATAGATGAGATCATGTAATCATACGACCAATTCCAAAATAAATTTCCTTCAAACTTCTTTGAGGACCGGTTTATTTCTGCCTCTTCTCTCCTGGTACAGGATTAGCTCTCTTGTCCAGGCTATTTAACATAATTAGTAGCTGTGATTCATAAACATTGGGATTCTTTCCATAAAACATCTTATTTAGGGGGAAGAGAGGAAAGAATCTTAGAGATCCAGTGCCATCTCTGGTTCCTTTTTGCCCCTGTTCCTGCATCTTGGGGGGATGTTACTTCCCCTTAATCTGCCTCTTTGGATTTATAATAAGTCCCCATTGTTCCAGGTGCCCTGAGGGGGAGGCACAGGATAATTAATCTAATGTTATGAACTTTGCAGAAAGGGTAAGAATTAATGAGATAGCAATGGTGTTGAGTGCTGTAGGTGCAATTTGTCAGCAACTTGTCTGCTAAATATTGCATTGAGCCTTGTGTGGTTTAAGCTTTATACTTCACTATTAACTGCCTTTTTGCTGGCTCGAGTATCTTCTAAGTATTTTTGCTGTTCCGTTATTATGAACTCCATAGACTGCTAGGTGAAAATTCTGAGATACAGGGATGTGGAGCAGTGATTAAGAAGCCATCAGACATTCTGGTCATGACTGGATTTCAGTTTTTAGCATGTGAAGTTTAAAATTGCTTCTTTCATTGCTCCACCTTGTAAAACGAATGATAGTTGAATATACCCAAAGGTTGTATTTACACTACAGTTAGAATCAGATTTTCTTCCATTTTCAATATTACTTGCAACATTTCAGTTATGGAAGTTAAGCAAAGAAGCTGCTTGACTCGTGTAACTAATTGTCATCTCAGGAGCCATACTTCGAGTTGTATGTACGTAGAGCTGCTTATATTGCTTGTGAGAGAGTTCACAGTATTGTTCAAATTATATCTCTAATGCCAAAAATACTTCCTCATAGGAAGCCTGAAATCACCTGGGGGTTACGCTATCTCTGGAAGGTAGAAGACAAAAATAATGACCTTTATATTTGGTTACTGGGGTACATTGGCAAGGGAAAATCTTCATCTTTCTCAAGGGAGGTTAAGAAGCAAAAGATTAAAGAAGAAAGAATTGCCTGATGATTTTTTGAGGCAAAAGAGAAATGAAACATTCTGTTATTTCTTCCCTTTATCTGGATGGGGGTGGGTCCTACTTCATCTTTGTTTCTGTTTCTTCATTTTCTAAGATTTCCCTTTTTTTCTCAGGATTGGGCTTTGCATGTAGTTGAATGAATATGAGGCGTAATGTGTTTAAGAAAATACCCTGTAGATCTTAGAGGAGGTCAAGTCAGATGACATTAAAGGGTGGGGAACCTATGGCCTTGAGGCCATATATGGCCTTCTAGGTCCTTGAGTGTGGCCTTTTGACAGAGTCCAAGTTTTATAGAACAAGTCCTTTTATTAAGGGGATTTGTTCTGTGAAGTTTGGATTCCAAGGGACACACTTGAGGATGTAGAGGGCCTCATGTGGCCTTGAGGTTGCAGGTTCCCTTCTCCCAGTTAGACAATTATAGAAATTTAATCGGTCCTTAGTCAGTATTTCCTAGTATTTTCCCACATACCTGTTACCTTGCCTAGACCTGTAATACATTGGGAGTGTGGTGGTGGACATGTTTGTGTCCCTTTGGCTTCCATGCAGAAGTTCTTCAGCATAAGTAGTTGTTGATAATGGCATTATTTCCATCCTATGAATTGTTATATTTAGGTGTATAATCACTATGCATTTGTTATTCTCTCTATTGTTACTCTATTTATAGCACTTATTTGCTATAAATAGAAAGGCTTGTTTTTAAAAAACTGAATGATTTTTTTTAAATATAATTTTCTTTTTCACATAATTTGGAAATTCATGTTAAATGTCATGTTAAAATGAAGTAGCTGCATTTTCCTTCCTAATTTTAATGGCCCAATTATATGGAATGTATGATCTTCAAATGGGATTTATGAGCTTTAGATGGAGACTAGAAAGCAAATTCAAAGCCTGTCAGAAGCCAAAAATGGGGCACATAGGCAGCCCTGGGGAAATCTGTGATTTACTGACATACCCAGAGTGTCTTCATTAGGCATCAAAGTGTTACAACACACCAGTGTATTAGTAGTTGGGAATCCCTGACTTTTCATAGTAGGTCACAAGCTGAAGCATTTGGCAAGTTGCCATTGCCACCTTTTAGGTGGCATGGGTGCTACCCTCTCTGTTCCTTTTCCTGCCCACAGCCTCCTTAAATAGTGAATGTTCCTTTTTCTCCTGTGAAGATTCTAGTGACTGTCAGGCAGGTGAGTAGGCATGGGAGTTTGTGAACTTTCTAGCAAATGCGTATCTTTCTTGGGACGTTTGAATCTAATAGCAGAAGTCAAATCCTAATGTCTGTTGATGTGTACTAGCTATACTGAATTTTTCTTGCATCTCCAAATTTTTTGTCCTATAATTTTAAAAAGGTGACATTTTACATAATATACATGGAGTTCAAAAGCAGTTCTGCATCTCCTATCTCAGTAAGGGTCACTGAATTTTCTCTGGTTACTGGTGTAGTGAACAGGGGGAAAATTATCAGGATACTCCTGATTAATGGATTTTTCCTCTTCCCCCAGGTTAGGTGATGAAATCACAGTAAATAAGAAAGCTGGTTAGAAAGTCAGCGAGATGTTATGGGGGTTTTTTCCCCACTAATTAGTATTTTTCCCCAATTACATGTAAATATAGTTTTCAACATTGACTTTTGTAAGATTTCAAGTTTCAAACTTTTTCCTCTTTCTTCCCTTACTCTTTCTCCAACACAACAAGCAATTCAATATAGGCTATACATGTAAAATCATATTAAACATATTTCCACATTAGTCATGTTGTGAAAGGAGAACCAGATCAAAAGGGAAAAACCATGAGAAAGAAAAAAGGGAGAGAGAAAATAGTATGCTTCGATCTTCATTCAGTCTCCATAGTTCTTTCTCTTGATGTGGATAACACTTTCCATCTTGAGTTGTTTGGAATTGTCTTAGATCATTGTATTGCTGAGAAGAGCTAAGTCTGTCAAAATTGGTCATGGCACAATGTTGCTGTTACTCTGTAAAATGTTCTGGTTCTGCTCACTTCACTTTGCATCAGTTCATGTAAGTCTTTTCAGGTTTTTTCTGAAATCAGCCTGCTCATTTTCTTATAGCACAATAGTGTTCCATTACATTCATATACCACAACTTGTTCAGTCATTCCCCAACTGATGGGCATCCCTTCAATTTCTAGTTCTTGGCCACCACAAAAAAAGAGCTGCTATAAACATTTTTGTACATGTGGGTCCTTTTCCCTTTTTATGATCTCTTTGGGGTGTAGACCTAGTAGTGGCATTGCTAAGTTAAAGGGTATGCATAGCTTTATAGCCCTTTGGGCATAGTTTCACATTGCTCTCCAGAATGGTTAGATGAATTCACAACTCCATCAACAATGCATTGTTGTTCCAGTTGTTCCAATGCAAATGTTTCCATTTTCCTACATCTTCCCCAACATTTTCCTTTGTTTTGTTCATGTTAGGCAATCTGATAGGTATGAGGTGGTACCTCAGAGTTGTTTTAATTTGCATTCCTCTAATCAATAATGATTTAGAGCATTTTTTCAAATGACTATAAATAGCTTTAATTTCTTCAAGATGTTATGGTCTTAAAGTGCAAAGATGTGTCTAAACCTCTTTGTAAGGTGTGAAGAAGTTCTCCAATTAAAATGGATGTAATAAAAAGAAACTAGCTATTGTCTGGTATAGGGAATTGAGACATTCTATAAGGAGTTAGTTGAGGCAGGAGGTAGCTCTAGAAGTGTCACCTCTGGCATCAGAGAAGAAAGCCAGCAATGGGAGAATGATGACAGAGGACACTTTCCTTTTGGAGAAAGGAGGGGGGGTTTCTTCTCCCCTCTCCCCCATCAGCATAGCCACTAATTAGGAGTTATAGTCCCTAGCAGGGAGCTGGGAATTGAGGCAGGTGAGGAATATGAGGTCTTTGATCAAAAAGAGAGCCTGCTTTGCCTATCAGGAGTTGAGCTGCATAAAGATACAGGACCAAGGGAGCCTAGAAGAATGAGACAGCTAGCAGATACACTATTCCGAGGAGACTAGAATGTGAATGAAGAGAAAGGATATCAGGGCCTCACAGTCAGAAGTATGAATTTCTTTGATCACATGTATCCTCTGTAAGTACAGACCATGTGTGAGTTCATTTTTCTCTTTGATGCCATGTAGTACTGGGAGAATGTGCCTCACATTTGAGGGAGGGGAAGGGACTTCTTACAATGTCATCTCAGCAAATGCTTTTGCTTTCAGCTAATCATGTCTGCTTATTGATTATTAAAGGTTAAGCACTAATGGGAGTTTATGAGATATCAGTTCAGAAATACACATACCTCCATGGAATGCCATAGAGTAGTTGGCTTCTGCTCCTTCCCCTCCAAGACCCAACTTAAGAGTATGATTTGGAGGAGACAGCCTCAGAGGCAGTACGTTACATGTGTAATGTAAAGAATTTATTTTTATTTTTATTTTTTTAATTTATTTTATTTTTTTTTAATGTTTTACAATCATTTCCTTAAAGTTAAGATTATATCCCCCCCACCCTTCCCCCAATACCCCCCTCCCTCCCCATGACAGCATACAATTCCGTTTAGGTTCTACATATACTCTTCTATTGAGCACATTTTCACTATATTCATGCTACGTAGTCGAACTAAAATAAATGGAAGAAATCATATAACAAATCAACACATAATACACTGAAACCCACCCACACACAAACATGATCTGCTGCATTCTGCAAATGACTTCCACATTTTTTTCTCTGAGTGTGGAAGGCATTTTGCCTTAGAAGACCGACATTAGGATTTTTTTTTTCTCAGTAAGTTCTTGTGTTATTGCAAAGTTCCAAGTCTACCAGAAAAAACTCTTGCACACTGTGGTCGTTGCTGTGCACAAAGTTCTCCTCCTTTCGCTCAGCATCAGATCATATAAGTCCTTCCAGGCCTCCCTGAAGTCTTCTTGTTCATCATTTCTTATGGCACAATAGTACTCCATTACATTCATATACCATAATTTATTCAGCCATTCCCCAATTGATGGGCATCCCCTTGACTTCCAGTTTTTGGCTACCACAAAGAGTGCTGCTATAAATATTTTTGTACACGTGGGACCCTTTCCCGTTTTTATAATCTCTTGGGGATACAGTCCTAGTAGCGATATTTCTGGGTCAAAGGGTATGCACATTTTTGTAGCCCTTTGGGCATAGTTCCAAACCATTCTCCAGAAGGGTTGGATGATCTCACAGCTCCACCAACAATGAATTAGTGTTCCAACTCTCCCACATCCTCTCCAGCATTTATCATTTTCTTGTTCTGTCATGTTTGCCAATCTTACAGGTGTGATGTGGTACCTCAGAGTTGTTTTGATTTGCATCTCTCTAATCAATAGTGATTTAGAGCACTTTTTCATATGATTATAGATATCTTTGATTTCTTCCCCTGAAAATTGCTTGTTCATATCCTTTGACCATTTATCAATTGGGGAATGACTTGGATGGTTATATATTTGAGTCAGTTCTCTATATATTCTAGAAATGAGGCCTTTATCCCCGAGCTTAACTGTAAAAATTTTTTCCCAGTTTACTACATCCCTCCGAATTTTGGTTGCATTGGGTTTGGTTGTGCAAAAACTTTTCAGTTTAAAGTAATCAAAATTATCCATCTTGCATTTCATAATGCTTTCTATCGTTTCTTTAGAAAAAAATTCTTCCCCTCTCCCTAAATCTGATAAATACACTATACCTTGCTTCTCCAGTTTATTCATGGTATCAATCTTTATACCTAAATCATGTACCCATTTGGACTTTATTCTTGTGTACGGTGTCAGGCATGGGTCTATGCCTAATTTCTGCCACACAGTTAACCAGTTTTCCCAGCAATTTTTGTCGAACAATGAGTTTTTATCCCAGAAGCTGGGATCTTTGGGTTTATCAAACAGGAGGTTGCTATATTCCTTGCCTACTGTGTCTTGAGAGCCAAGCCTATTCCATTTGTCTACCCCTCTGTTTCTTAGCCAATACCAAGTGGTTTTGATAATTGCTGCTTTATAATACAATTTGAGGTCTGGTAGCGCTAGGCCACCTTCCCAAGCATTTCTTTTCATTAGTTGCTTTGATATTCTGGACCTTTTGTTTTTCCAAATGAATTTTGATATTATTTTATCCAGCTCTAGAAAATAATTATCTAATAGTTTAATTGGTATGGCACTAAATAAGTAGATTAATTTAGGTAGAATTGTCATTTTTATTATATTAGCTCGGCCTACCCATGCACAACTGATGTTTTTCCACTTACTTAAATCTGACTTTATTTGTGCAAAAAGTGTCTTGTAATTGTGTTCATATAATCCCTGGGTTTGTTTTGGCAGGTAAACTCCTAAGTATTTTATAGTGTCTACTCTAGCTTTAAATGGGATTTCTCTTTCTATCTCTTGCTGTTGGACTTTGTTGCTAATATATAGGAATGCAGAAGATTTGTGTGGGTTTATTTTGTAACCTGCAACTTTGCCAAAGTTGTTTATTATTTCAAGTAGTTTTTTACTTGAATCTCTGGGATTCTCTAAATATATCATCATATCATCTGCAAATGTAAAGAATTTTTAAAAATCAAATTTTTTCACAAATAGTTTATCAGACTCATACCAGAATAAAACAAAAGAACAAAACTATTAAAGTACTTGCTGCATGGTAGATAGCCCTCTTCATTTTAAAGAGGCTAAGTTGTAGAGAAGTTAAAGAATATATAACTAGTAAGTGGATTATTGAATTGCTGGTATATTGATTGCTGTCTTCAAATTCATTTAAATTCATTAAGTATATGTCAAGTGCCTACTTTGTGCAAGACACTGCACTAGAATAAGATCATAAAGATAGAAAGAAACAATCCCTGCCATCGTATTTGCCCCAGTAGAATATAACATTTAAACAAATAAATGAAAGGAATATAAGAATTTTGAAAGGCAAAAATGCTTGTTACAGGGCTTCTTTTTTCTTTCTTTTTCATTGGGGTGTGGGGAGGTAGAAGAGAGAAATTTTTTTTTTGTTGATTGAAAAAGGATGTAATTTTAAAAAAACAAAATACAGCCACAGGGATTTCTTATTTTAAGAAAAAGTTCAAATTTTGCTGTAATGTAATTAATCTGATAATAACAGATTTGGTGGATATTATACAAAGTTTAATGTCATAAAATTTTAGGGCCTGGAACCTTCTTAGTACTGCCTTTGATATAATCTGAAGTAAGGAGGATTAATTTTTAAAAACCAATCAAATAAACCCAGTCTAGCTTCCCTTTCAGTAGGGTAAGGAGTGATAACAGTCAGGCCATTTTGGGTACCTTTTTATCAGTGACTTGCCCGAAGGCATGTTTATCATATCTGCAAATGAAACAAAATTTGGAGAAATCGTAATATATTGAATATTAAAATTGAGATATAAAAATATCTTAACAGGCTGGAATGAATATCCCAAATCTAATTTAAAAAATAATAGGGTCAAATATAAGACCTGCTTATTGGGTTCAGAAATGCAACTACAAAGGGGTAGTGGTGCAGAATGAGACTCGTCTGTCCAGACACCAGGACCACCACAGCTGCAGGGTGTGAGCAGATACTGTTTCTTCAGCAGTTGCCTGACTATTGCCAGATACTGTTTCTTCAACAATTGTCTGCCAGATACTGTTTCTTCAACAATTGTCTGACCATGGAGAGCTCTTACACTTTCTTCTCCTATTTGTTACTGATCATTCCTTCTACCTCCATGTCCCTAGCCCCTCTCCTCCCTAATGACTCCTGTTTCCTGGTGACAAGTACCAGTTTCCAATGTTGGTAATATTGGATCAGCTCCCCTATTTCCCTCGATAGAAACTCCATGACAACCACCTGGCTTTGAACTCAATCTAGCACCAGTGAAACCAGCTGTGTGCCTGCCCATTCCAGCTGTCCCACAATAACGTGTATGCTCTTAAGACAAGAAGATTTACAGCTTCACTTGCTGGACCACCCAGAATGAAGGGTTTTGTTGCCTGCCTTGAGGTATTTATGGCATGAAGTAAGCCAGCATCATGGAAGTGCTGAGTTTCAGACCTACTTGGAGAACCTCCAAAAAGAAATTGCCAACGTTTAGGACTTGATGGTTACAGAGTTTTTGTCAATAGCCAGAATACATTTTCCAATTCTCAGGTTGCTAAGTTCACTGGAGAAGGAATTTTGATCTTTGGGCCAGAACAGACTGTTCCTCAAAATCTGCCCACACTGGTCAGGGTCAGGTGTAAAAGACAGACTTATGCTTTTTTCTTTTTTCTTTTTGATTTTGGTTTATCTGGAAAGGTAGTTCTATGGACAATGGCATTTTTGATCAGAGAGAACTCTTGAATGAGAAAACTTTAGAATTCGATTCTTCAAGTCCCAGCTAAAATCATACCTTCTACAAGAAGCAAAAAGGCCTGGCTCCTATGAGGGGGTAGCTTTAGGAGTCAAAGAGAAAGTCATTTCTTTTTTGAGTTTGTCAAAAAGACAGGGGAGTCAACATGGTATAATGGAAAGTGTTCTGAATTTGGAGTCAGAAGACCTGGGTTCAAATCCTGGTTTTGCTAGTTGAGACCTGAGTTACTTCTGACATGTTTCTTAACTTCTCTAGCCTCCATTTTCTGATCTGGAAAATGTAGTCTCTTAAAGTCACTTAGAACTCTAGCTCTGAATCTGTAATCCTGTGGTCAGGATAGTCTTGTCCAGATTGGAATAAATGGGCTGAGGATGAAGTGTCCCAAGATGCCAGAGCACAATATAAGGGAAGTCCTTGCTTATAGGCCTAGACTCCAAGATCTTTTCACCCCCTAAATCTGTGATTCTGGTGGTTAATAAGGATGTCATAGGACTGATCCGACCATTTGATGGTCAATCAATTCCTAAGGAAGAAAAGATACAAGCATTTATTAAGTACCACTGTGTTCCAGGCTCTGTGCTAAGCTCTTTACAAATATTATTACAAGCTTAATTTGATCCTCAAAACAACCAAGTACTATTACTATCCCCTATTCTGCAGTTCAGGAAACTGAGGCAGGCAGAAGTGAAGTGATTTGCCCAGCACTGCACAGTCAGTAAGTGGCTGAAATCAAATTGGAACTCAAGTCTTCCTTAATCCAGGCCCAGCGCTCTATCTCTTGTATCACCTAGGTGCCCCCTAATGACTAGAACTGTCCCAAAAGTAAAATAGGTTTGAGAGGTCGTGGGTTTTCTGTCATGTAATGTCTTAAAGTCAAGGCTAGATGACTACTCATCCAATAGTGTTGCTTCAGGGATTTGTGAGTCAGGAACTGGTTGGACTAGGTGGCTTCTGGGATTCCATTTTTAAAAAAATTATTAACCTCCACAAAACCATTACTCTTCTGAACTTCCCTACATCTGTCGAGGGCACCATGTGTGATTACACACATCTGCGTCCTTGAAGCCTTCCTCTGCTCTTCCTTTTCTCTCAAACCCCCACCTCCCATTTATCCAAATAGTTGCTAGGGCTGGTTGATCTTTATCTCCACAACATCTCTCTCTCTCATCCACCCCCTTTCTCTACTCAGTCTGTTACTACCCTAAGTCATCACCTTTTACTAAAACTATTATAGTAATCTGCAGATTGATTTCTCTGCTTCTAGTCTCTGCCCTTTCCAGCCTATATTCTGCACTGCTCCTAAATTAATCTCCTTAAGGCGTAGAACTCACTATGCCTCTACCTTGCTCGAGTACTTTCAGTAACTCCCTATTGCCCCTGTGATAAAATGCACACTCCTCAGTTTGCCATTTCAGTCTCTCTGCAATCTGACTTCAGCTGACCTTTCCAGACTTTTTTTTACATTATCTCTCTTCATATTTTCTACATTACTGCCAAATTGGCTTACTAGCATTCTCCAAAGATAATATTCCATTTCCACTCTCCATGTCTTTACTTGGAGGCTGTTGTGCCTGGAAAAGTACTTCTTCCTTACCCCTGCCTCTTGGAATCCTTCATTTCTTCTCTGCTCAGCTCAGACACCATCTCTTTTGGAAAACCTGTCCTGGTGTCTCCCAGTGTGAGCGCTCTCTTCCTTCCCAAATTGCCTTGTGTTTTCTCATGTGAATAAGTGTTTTATTTCCCCTGCCCAAAAAAAAATATTAATTTCTTGAGGGCAGGAGCTGTTTCATTTTTGTGTTCTCAGTGCAAAATATATTACCTTGCAAATAATTAGTACTTTATGTTTGTTCAATTAAATGGAAATGAATTCTGTAAACTTCACTGAGACATTTGGAATGAAGAAAATTTTCCCTGCTCCTAGTGTGGAGTGTGCTGCTATGATTCGGATTTCTTTATTCTAGCTCCTTTCTTACTGCTTGTTCTGATAGTGTGAACCCATCTTGTTTGGGAGGTTTCTGACCATTACTAGCATGAACTTCTTAAAGGATGAGGAGGCATTTAAAGGAAACCTCAATGTCTGTTTATGCCCTTGGAGCTCTAGTAATGAGTATCAAAAGAATGACATGATGAAGACCAGAGCTCCAGCAGTAGAGTTTGAAATATTTCTTGTTTTTAAAATGCTTTTCCTTTTCATTTTATATATGTAAGGACATATGGGAAACTGTAAAGAAAAGAACTTATCTAAGGTTTTAGAAAGCCAGGGTGATCAGACCAAGGAAAGGGAAGGAAAGGGCAAACAACACTTGGATATATTTGGAGATGCAATAGGGAAAAGTCTTCCTTTTTCCTTTGACTTGCCCTTTTGTGATTTTCATTTTAATGGAGATGCAAATAGATTTCTCTCAGATTATATCAGAGAGGCAGTGGAGTAGAATTTGAAATCAAGGGACCTAGGCTCAAGTTTATACCTCTGCTAGTTATGTGTAACCTGAACAAGCTGTTTAACCTCTCCAGGTCTTGGTTTTCTCATTTTTGAAATGAGGGGGTTGAACTAGATGGTTTATTATGATATGAGTTTTGAATGGAAGTCAATGGAAAAACAGAATTTGCCATAAAAAGATTAGCTTTAGAAAAAACTTCAGGAACCCATCGATTTTTAAGATAAGGGTTATATACTTAAAACTAAGTAAGACAGAAGTGACCTGCCAGAGTCCTATAGCTAATAAGAATTTAAGGACAGATTTGAATTCAGACCTTTTTAACTCCAGATGCAACCCTCTACCTACTGTACCACTTAGTTTCCTGATTCAAACTTTCAGAAGAATTTGAATGTCATGCTTCCTTGTTAATTTTTATCATGAACATGGATTTTTATACCCCCAAATTGCAGAAGTAATAGTGTCAACTTTAAACTTGATTCATTAGTATCTTTTTAGACCTATCACAAAATCAGTATGAAATGTTTTATAACTGTTTGTAGTTCACCTATCATTTAAAGCCTAGTCCAATTATAATTTCTTCATGAATAGAAATCTGTCAGCCTTCTACCTCTAATCCATAATAAATTCTTTTTCCTATGACAGATTACCTTTAATAACTCTATAATAGTGGTCAAATTAAAATAGAAACTAACGCCACTAAACTGGACATAAGGATGGGGAGAGGGATACATACTGACATAGAAAACCACATATTAGCATCACTTATATTCAATTGTATTTTTATTTATTTTGTTAAATATTTCCCAATAACATTTTGATGTGGTTCCATTGGCACCAGGGCTGAGTGTTTGGTTCTTGTGCTCTGTAGAATCCTAAGTTTGAAACGACTTGAAAATGGCTCATTGTGACAATCCTTATACAAATATCTTGTGCCATTATTTACTGCACTATTTCAAGTGTTTAAACTTTTTGTGTTGTTTATCTGCTCATATCTCAGTTGTGAGGTTAGGAATCAGACCATAGGCTCACAGGTACAGAGCCAGATTTGGATGGCATCCTATCTGTAATGCAAAGCTGCTTCTGTTCTTTGTATTCTCCTCATTGCTAGTCCTGGACTATGTTTATAGTAGGTGCTATATAAATATTTGTTCAGCAAATGAATAAAATGTGTCCAAAAAAGAGAAATCCTTTCTGTAGTAAGTTTTTCATTAATAATCATTGTCCTTTTTTTAAATTGTTTACTTACACAGTACTATATTTTTACTTTATTTTGACAATTAAGGAATTGTGTCCTTTTTAGGTCCTTGGTTTATTTGAAATGAATGTGTTTACTGATAAAGTTTGAAATGATTTTTCTAAAGAGAGGATTTTTTCTATTTTCTCTTCCACTTGAACACACACGATGGTGAGTACTTCCCCCCCATGTTGTTTAGTGTTATTTTAAGAATGCCGCACCAAATGACTGCAGTCATTAAATGAGAGTCTATGTAAACTCCAGCTGTTGGGTGAAGTCTGTGCATATGGAAATATTTCCTCTTGGCCATATTTTATTTCCATGGACAGCTCTGTATTTAGACCAACTCATATTGCCCCGTGTGTGCTGGTCCCATGCTGTGGTTGAGGCACTATTTTCTCAGATTGTTTATATTTGTAGAAAAATTTTTAGAAGATTTGTAAACATAGTAAAATCTCATGAATTCAGATTAAACATAGAAGTGAAGGGAAATGATATATACTTTATAATCCCAGAAAGTATTACAGAATTATTATCAGTTGTTTTCTAGCAACAAAAATTAATACATTTAATTTTTCATTGATTTACTTTTTGAAGATTATATTCATGTTCATGTTATTTTTATCTTTATAATATTCCTATGGAATGATTAGGAGATCTATCATTATTTCTACTTGAGACATGTAAAAAGTGAGGTCTAGAAGAATAGAATAGCTTACTTCAGGTAAGTAGTCAGGTTCGTAGTTAAAAGTAGAGTCGAGGCTGTGATCCAGATATGACTTTCAGAGCTGTAATTTTTCTAGTGTGCTTCCATCATTGTACTGTAAGAGCTGAAAGCCAAAATGGAACCATCAGAAAGGATGCTGGATAGATGGGACTCGGAGGGAGTAGGGAGGGAGGAAATATAGAAATTATATTCGTGTGGGTATAAATCTCTGAGCACTATATTCTGTTCTGGATGCCAAGAAAGACACAGCAATATTAGAAAAAAGATAAGACAATAATCAAAGGAATGAAGAAGCTTCCATGTAAAGACAATCTAGTCTTCACTTGTTCACCAAATTCCTGAACACTAGATCTAGGAGACATTTCTTGAAAACTGAAGGAGGCAGAATCTTAAAGCTAGAAGGGAAGCATGGTATGATGAATAGAGAACCAGTCTCAGAGCCTGCGAGACCTGGTTCAAGTCCCTCTTCTTGCACATACAAACTCTGTGACCTGTAGGCAAGTCCCATAATTTCAGCGTATTTACTCTCAGCTGCTCTCGAAGACTGAAATTTGCAGAGAAGGTGCTGACCTTCTATTCCAAGGAAAAGAGAGATTTAGCCCATCTCATTAATCCAGTCCCCTGTTTGAAAGGTAAGGAAACTAAGACCCTCAAATTAAGTCTTATTCAAGGTCATAAAGTTAATGTCAAGGTCAAGAGTTGTAGGACAAGCAGAATGAGGTACTATTTTGTATAGTAAGGGGTAAACGTATGCAAATTACTCTATGTTGTATAGAATGAAAATACAAACAGGTTTAAGAATGTTTGAGTTGGTAATTTATTTTGAGTTTGAGTTTGTCAGTAATTTATAGTCAGTAATTTATTAAAAGGGAGATTATGTTTATGATATGTCTGACATTTTGAGGCTGAGATTTTAGAAAATAACCCCTAAACTTGTCTATAAAACTTCTTTTTGCTGCTGTTAGCAATTTGAACTCTGTTTTGTATGACAGCTCTCTCTTGTCCTTGTACTATGCTCAGAATCAAATTCATTGATTAATATTCTTATTAGGGCAGCTAGGAGGCACAGGGGATAGAGTACTGGGTCTGGAGACTGGAAGTTTGATCTTCCTGAGTTCAAATCTGGCCTCAGATATTTATTAGCTGTGTGACCTTGGGCAAATCACCTAATCCAGTTTCCTTATCTGTAAAAATGGGCTGGTGAAGGAAGTGGCATACCACTCTAGTATCTTTGGCAAAAAACCCCAAGTGGGGTCACAAAAGGTCAGACACTAGTGAAATGAATGAACAATAGAACTGTTCATGTTGCCAATGTGACTGACTGTGTTGTGGAGAAAATTTTATTTCTAGATTCCCCAAACCAAACTGATCAAAAGTCAAATTAGACATAATGTTGACACTCCCCCATTTTAACTGTCTTATATCTCATTATTTAGATTTCTTTCCCAGTGCCTTTATCTTATACTCCTGAACATTTTGCTATTTTTCTGGTTTTTTATCTCTGTGATCTGGTTTTATTGTGTTCCATTTTCATTCTCAGAGCTCTTGATTATTTAACACAAAAGGCAGGTGTTTTAGGCTCTGAAACAGTCAAGACTTTTAACATCTAAACAATTAAAAATAGTTCTAAAAAGATTCATAAGCAGTAAAAAAAAAATAGTAAAAAAAAAAAAAAAAACCAACCCCAAATTAAACAATTGAAGGACAGTGAAATAAAGTTGTGGCCAAAATCACAAAAAGAGTTTAAGTCCTCTCTGGCCAGTGGAGCATCAGACAGTTTTGATTTGACCTCTCTTGAGTCAGTTATGTTGGACAGGTTTTAAATTGACAAACCAGATCATAACTAAAATGAATCCCAATTAGACTGGATTGCTTTTTTTTCTTCTGGGTAGTGCAATCAATCAAAGGAATAGAGAGGCTTTTTAAAAAATAGTATTTTGTTTTTTTCAAATTACATGTAAAGACAAAGTTTTACATTCATTTTAAAAATTTGAGTTCCAAATTTTATCCCTCCCTCATCTTCCCCCTCCCTAACATGGTAAGCAATTTGATATGTTATATATGTGCAGCCATGTAAAACTTATTTCCATATTACTCATATTTTGAAAAAAGAAACAGACTAAAAGAAAAAAAAGCATGAAAAAAAAAGCAAAAAATAGTATACTTTGATCTACATTAAGATTTTGACCCATCTTTCTCTGGATGTGAATAGCATTTTTCCTCAGGAAACCTCCAGAGTTGTCTTGACTAGTATTACTGAGAAGAGCTAAGTCAATCATGACTGGTCATCATACTATATTGGTGTTACTATGTACTATGTTCTCCTGGTCCTGCTCACTTCACTTTGCATCAGTTCATGTAAGTCTTCCCCAGATTTTTCTGAAATCCACCTACTTGCCATTTCTTATAGCACAAAAGTTTAGAAGCTTCTTGAAAAAGCATTTTAAATTGTTCTTTGAATAAAATGAATGCAAATAGCACTATGATCATAAGGAATTACCCATGCCTGTTTACATACAAAGAGGCCAAGTAGCAGTCACTAGAAAGCTGATGTCAAGGACAGGAAGACACAGGTTGAAGTCATAGCTTTGATACATGATGGCTGTCTTACTCAGGGTAAGACAGTCAACTTCTCAGTGCTATAGGCTACTAAACCTATGCAGAGAAGGTGCAGCCTAGCATGGGGGTAGGTGGTCCATATGCAATGAAATTATAGGTCTAGCCTATACCTTTTTTGCATATATAGATTCAGAAGGAAAAATAAAACCTAATCAACTATATATATATGTGTGTGTGTGCATATATATATATATATATATAAAAACATATACAAATATAGCATGTTACATTTTAAAAATTGGTACCCATATAAATGTGAATGTGAAGAAATGAAAGCCAATGTTGGTCATTTGGAGATGTATCTATTCTTATATTTTGAATGTGGGCATGGCAAAATGGTTCATATTTTTTTAAAAAGCATTTTTCTTAAAGTTACACCAGTTCTCTGCCTTTGAATCTTCATGGATTCTTTGGTTCCCAGTTATATTGGACTATTTTATTCTGCTGGGTAGTGCAATTCAAGGAAGTATAGAGGCTTTTTAAAAGTCATGTTTTAAAAATTCTATCTTCCTTTGAATGATGGTGTGAACACTTATTAATATTTTTATATGCAGCCTGTGGGCCAAGTCCAAGAAGGGCCTGCCTTTTTGAGCCCATAGTCAGAAGGTGTTTGAAAAACTTATCTTGAATATGAATGTTCCTTTCAGATAGTACTTTTTAAGGTATTTTGCAACCCATAAAAACTGAGAAACATAAATCCTGAGAAACTTAGTTTCATAATTGCATCATACTCCTTTGGTACCATTGATGGATTCAGCAATCACTTGGGGAAACACTGACTTAATTGCCAAACTTTATCTATCCTTTCGGTACCACCTGCACCGTGCTTATCATAATGGGAATTACTCTTGTTCCAAGGAGAATCTATCCTTGTGAATTAACCAATTAGTTGGTGTTCCATATCTTATCATTCATTTCCAAACTTCTGAAATTTTCTTTCTAAGTAGTGACACTTATTTCTGAAGTTGCAAATTGAAATATGTCTATTTCATTGCTGGATATTTCTTCACTGCTAAATTTGACATTCAAATGTGGTTTTAGTCGTTGTCTGTATGTCTGGTTATGGGGAGACTGATGAACTCTAGTCTTCTCAAAAAAATCTTTTTGACAAATCTCTCATTCCCAGTGTGTTTCTTTGCATTTAAAATAAGTTATTTTTCACAGAAATAAAGGAGCATTAGACTGAGATTTGTAAGCATCTAGCTGTTGAGGAGTCAACAGATTTGGCTGTCAATTATAAATGAAATCACTAGAGACAGAACTGAGCCCCTGGAGGAGAACTGATTGTTATGTGCAAGAACCAAAGCTCAGTCTAGCTCAGTTCAATATGGGTTTGGGGGATGGGGGTGAGGGGATCTACTTCCCACTACATGAAAAATTATAGGAGTTATACAATATGGAAAGGTGGCAAAAATCTTGCTATGACCTTGGGCTAGGCACTTTATAGGTAAAACTGAGTTCAAGTAAATGTTTTCTAGGCTGCTCCTGCTCCCATGATACTATATCTGTTAGACATAACAGGCCTACAGTATTGACCCTTTCCATACAGAACTCACTAGGTCCAAAATCTAATACTTGTTTAAGGCACTGATTTGCTCTATGACCTTCGTAAAATCTTTCAATCTCTGTATTTCAATGTCTATATAAATGACAAAATGACCTGTACTTTTCTTTTCAGGCTAGCACGAAGATAAAATAGAAAGCATTTGTATACAATTTTTGCAGAAGAATGGCCATTTGGAACTACATAAAGTTCCAAGAAAAGTGGATGGAGGAAAATGATTTCAAGATAATTTATAAGCCCAGTAATTTTATTTCTGAATGTTTTCTATTTTACTTTTGCTACTTTCTGGGTTACAAAAGACCTTAGAAGATGAATATTGAAGTTTGGAGTTTACTTTTTCCCTGGTAAGTTCTCTGAGGCTGTCCCTTTGCTCCTGATGGACCAGAATATGGTTATCTTGATTCATTAATGTTCACTGCCATCATGACTGATTAGTAATTAGCACATATCCAAACTGATTATATAAAAATCCATACCAGTTGTGGAAATAGTCTAAAATAAATTAAGTATTTTTTAATACATATAGACATAGCTTAAATATGAAATGGGAGTTTTCCAAAGGGCATTCTGTAGGCATGTGGCATAATGAGCTGACCTCAGGGTTAGGAGATACTAGCTATGTGACCTTGAACAAGTTACTTATCTCAGTACCTCAGCTGGCTCTCTGAGACCATAAATTGCAGAGTTGTTAACTGTTCTTTATTGGTAGAAGAGACGTCTTCGCTAGGTGTTGCCTATGCCACAGGAATAACAGATCTGGGCCTCTCAAAAAAATCAACTTAGAAGAACTATGAATTGTCAGTTCTTAGTGTATAGATTACATTTTGACAGGAATCTTTTCTAATGAGAAGATAGGAAGGTATTGTGAACTATACCAATGGAAGGGAGTACACGCATAACAAGATAATAGATCGTCCAAAGTACCAGGTGACTCAAAAGTCTTAGTACAGTTTTAAACTTTAATAGCTGTGATAGTTTTGTGGACTGGAAGATGAACACATAATTCCTTCTAGCAAAGACAATGAAATCCACAAAGTATGCAACAGGCAAATTTAGAGAATATTATGAATAACTTTTATTAAGGATTCTTTTAATGTTCATTGAAACATAGTATTGGGGTTGTTATTGGATCACAATTTGTGACTTTTTTGTTTTCTGGAAGAGAAACTGATCTTGATGACATCTCCTAAGAATCACTGATGCTTTTTTTTGGGGGGGGTGAGTAGCAGCTATGATGACTTATAGACTTCCAACATATACTATAGTGAGGATTGTATTAGCTCCTTGTTCATTTTTTCAAAAGGATTGTTTGGGTATTTTTAAGCTGTATGTAAAGGAGAAAATTTTAAAGGAGTTAAAATCTAGAACAAGCTGTTCAAAACTAATCAGTAGGAAAATTATGGAAACTTAATTAACTAGGTCACCAAGGGAAGGGCCATGGAGTATAATGAAATATTTTAGAAATGAGACAAAGAAGCCAAATTAAAACGGGGTTAGTTGCAATGCTTCCAAAAGACAGTGAGGGAATATCCTTATCCCAAAGCTCTGCACAGGGAATACTCATTGACCTTGTGCCACATTTTCAGCCTGTGTAACTGTAATAAAATCCCTCGGAGTGGCAGATGAGAATCTACATCTGAATCAACTAAAAACTGATATGGAATTAGATAGCTTCTGTTTTCATTTTGGCTTGATTGGTTTCAGGCAATAATATGTAAATTGAGAGGATTGTTATGGGTAAGACGTACATAATTTGGTTTTTTTATGCACAAATGGACCAAAACCTTTAGCCTTGATTTGTAGAAAATCTATCGGATGCCAGAAGAAACAATAAAAGTGAAGAATTTAGACAAACAAGAAAGATGTACATGAACTGATAAAAAGTGAATTAAGAACAATGCTCCCTTAGTACAGTGCCTGGCACGTGGTAGATGCTTAATAAATATTTATTGAATCAAATTCTGAACAAGGAAATCCATACATCCACAGTGACTACAGTAACGTAAGTGGAAAGAGCAGAAAACAAAACAGAATGCCATTAATTTATAATGATCCAACTTCCCTCTAGGGACTGAGAAAATGTACTGCTCTTCTTTCTTACCTAAAATGAGGGACTATGGAATATCACATGTACTCTGAGGCATGTTTGGCTCATTGGCTGCTTTTGCTTAACTACTTTACATCTCCCTTTTTTTTATTCTTTGTCACAAACACTGTGTTGATAAGGGAGAGATGCATTCAAAAACAAAGGTCATATAAAAGCCAAAGATATCAGTAAAGGAAAACATACGTCTGGCAGAAAGTCTAGGCTTAGGTATCCCAGTTGAAGGACAGTTACGGATCCTCTGGCTAGATCTATAATGTCAGAAGCTCTCACATTTATTTAGTGTTCTGTTGTTTTTGTCCTTTTTCATTCATTTTCAGTTCTGTCTGACTCTTCATGACACCATTTGGGATTTTTCTTGGCAAAGACACTGTACTGGTTTGTCATTTCCTTCTCTAGCCCATGTTACAGATGAGGAAACTCAGGCAAGCAGGGTTAAGCGACTGGCTTGGGTTTACACAGTGAGTCTGAAGCCAGATTTGAACTCAGAAAGATGATTCTTCCTAACTTGAAGCCCAGGACTTTATCTACTGTGCCGTCTTCCTCACCCCATGTACCCTATACCTTTCCTTGAATATTTTCTTGGGCTCCAGGACTATAGAGTTATTGAGTACTTTTAATGATAATAGCAGCCATAATTTATATAGCTCTTTAAAGTTTACAACACACTTTACATGTTTCTCATTATTTATCCCCATTTTACAGTTCAGGAAACTGAGGCTGAGAATGTTTAAAAGACACAGTATCAGAGGCTGTATTCAGACTCAGGTCTTCCTGACCCCCAAGTCCAATAATTTACACCACCTAACAGACTAATAATACATAGAGATGATAAGGCAAAAGCTGTTCTCTAGGTGAGGAGCGCAGTATTCACTACTGCTACTGCTTTTTGTCTGAATCTGTGAGTTCATAGGTGTAAGACTCTCCTGAATAAACTCTATTAATTCAGAATGGCAACTTTTCTGCAGCTTATTGCGTTAAAGAGTTTCTTAAGAGGCACTAAGAAGCTAAGTGACTTGCCCAGGGTCACTTAGCTAGTATATTTCAGGGATAGAACTTGAACCAAGTTTAGGTTGTCTTAACTTTGAGACTAGCTCTCTGTCTACCACAGCAAGAGTGCCTCTCATTCAGTTCATACATATAGTTTTAAAAAAAAAGGATTTACATTCCATTTTTCTGTGCAGTTTAGTGATCATCTTTGCAGTTTAAAGTTTTGTTGTTTTTTTTTTTTGGCTGCAATCCTATGTATCCTTTTTATTTAGAAAAGATTTTTATATGAAAAGTTAACTTTTTTTAAAAAATCATCATGAATTCCACAATGAACAAACATAAACATTTCAGTATATGAAGAATAAAAAACGAATGTATTGAAAAAGAGCATCTAACGTCCCTTTAGTTCTTATCTTTGAGGAACTTGGAGGAGCTGACACATTATTGTTAGCACAACAGTATTGATAATACACTTGACTCTGTGTTGCTCTGTACTATAATTAATACAGTTTTTTTTGAAAGAAATATTTAAATTTGAATGAATTGTTAGCAAAGATCAAGAGGTTCCCACTCTGCTGTTACAGGGTAACTCCAAAAGAGGTGGAGCCCTCAGATTAATTGGGAAAACAGCATTTTCTCCCAAAACTACATTTTCTCCAAGTAGAAAGTACTACTTTAAAATATCAAAATCAAGTTTCAGAAGTTCCTGAAAAATTATAATTGTTTCAGAGATAAAAGTTTGAACAGAAATCCATGATAAAAGCAACTCCATTTTTCAAGGAGTGCATAAAGAATAATAGGATTGTCCACCAGTAGAATGAAGATCATTCCAAGTAACCAGGCTGTCAACATCCCAGAGAATACTGACATCTTTCTAAAGGGTTTGACAGTTGTTGTGAAGGAATCCTGCAAAGGGATTTCAGGCATATCAGTGTTGAACTCATTCTCCTTAGAAAGAAGTGGGGGGAAAACAAGTCCAGATCAATAAATGTTGGAGAAATTGAAAAGGACTACCTGTGATAATGTGTGAAATGTGATCAAAAGCATTATTCCGCATTTTTTGCACAAGATGAGGTCTACAGATAACTCATTTCGTCATCAACATTGCTATCCAAGAGAATGCCTCACTTGCTGAAATGGAATACAGTGAGACTGGGTATTATTGTGCCTTTCGTCAAGCACAAAAAGATGAATGATTTTTTTCAAGGAAATAATATCGAATATCTGTCAAACTCAGCTGCCCTGATCTAACAGTCTACAACAGTAAAAACAGGGATATCAGAAAAATTTTGGAAGGCATCTATATTTTGGAGAAAGGCATGGGCTGAGAATAAGTTAGAAATTTGCACCAATGTCAAAGAAAATGCCCTGAGAAATCAACACTTATTCAAATGTTACAATAAATATTTTTGGCACAAAAAAATGGAATTTTAGGAAAAAATTTTTTTAGAGCCATTAAATTTTGAATACATAATGATAGACACTTAAAACTGCTTCTGATGACTTAAGAGGTAGAGTTTTATGCCTATACATATAGAATAAAAATTTCTCCAAAATTTCTGAAATTTTTTTGTTTCATGTATGGCTTTTTTTAAACTAACACAGTAATTTGCTGATATTTACCACACTGATATAGAACTTTCCCATGTAACAAAGAAGAATAATTAAACTGATGAATACAGCATGTGTGATATTTTGCATCCACAGTTCCACACCTCTCAACTTCAAAGCTGTAATTGTGTAGCACCTTCAAAAGTAAACACTAAAAAGTTTCAGTAGTACATGGGAAATGACAAACATTTAACATTTCTTGTAGGAAAAAAAGGCTGTAAAGGGTCAACTGCAAGAAATACAGTGAAGGTAAACATGGCAAAGATTTGGCAATTGATTGGATGTAATGAGGGAAAGTGAAAAGTACAAGATAATGCCAAGATCATGAACCTCAGGCACTGGAAGGATGGTGGTACCTTCAGCAGAAATGGGAAAATTTAGAAGAGGAGGTCAAAGGGAAAGATAATGACTTCAGTTTTAGTTATGTTTTAAGATATCTTCAAGATATTGAGTTTGAAATGTCTAATGCATAGTTGTCCAGGACTGGGGGGAAAGCCTGGAACTGAATATATAGACCTGGGAGTCATTTGCATAGAGATGATAGTAAAACCCATGAGAGCTGATAAGGTTACCAGGAGGGAGAAGAGAAAGACTGCTTAGGGAAGAACCTTGGGAAACAGCCACAGTGAGAGGACATAGTGTTGATAAGCCAGCATAGGAGCTTCAGGAGGGATCTGTCACGTAGGAGATGAACCAGGTGAGAGTAATGTCATTAACACCAGAGAATTATCTGAAAGCAGAGAGTAGTCAGCTGTCTGTCAAATGCAACAGATCAAAGTAGATCAAAAAGGACCTGGATTGAGAAAAGATCATTAGATTTTGCAACTAAAAGATCATTGGTGCCTTTGGAGGGGAATGTTATAATTATGTGATGAGGTCAGAAGTTAGATTGCAAAGTGTTGAAGAGTAAGAGAAGGGGAGGTGATGAATAAAGGCAGTGTTTTTCAAGGAAAAGGGAGGAGAGATAGAAGATGATGTAAGGAAGTTTTTGCTTGTGTTTTTGAAGGATAGGAAAGATGCGAGCATGTTTGAAGGTCAGGAAAGAAGGAACCAGATTACAGGGATAAAGTGAGGATTTGAGAGGCAAGGGGAATGTCAGTGGAGGCAGTTTTTTGGAGAAGATGGGAAGGGGTGGCATCAAGTGCACATGTAAAGGGGTTGGCTTTGACAAAGGGAAGTGTCACCTCTTTGATGAAAGGAGAAAGGAGGAATGAGGAGATGATGTTAAGGGATTTTGAGATAAAGAGAAAAAAAAGAGGGAGCTTCTGTTGAATGGTCTAAATGTTATCAGTACAGGAAGAGGCAAGGTCTTTAAGAGGATTTGTGAAAAATACTTCATTTCTATAGAAAAGAGATAAATATAGTTAAAACATTGAAAGCAGGATTTGTTTTTACTCTGTAAGAGTACTAGTGGAAAATACTCAGGTTATTTACCATTTATCCTCATTTCAATTTTCTATATATCCTGGTTGATCACCTTGTTTTACTGGCAAATAAATGGGTCAGGTTAGATTTTACAGGTTTTAAAATCTAGGACGTTAATATGTGTAAGAAAATAACCCAGACCTTAATATTTCACTCTGTGGGTTGCCATTCTTTGGTATTTAAGACTCCTAAAGCATGATGATTTTTGGTCTTTCCTCCAGTCAGTATCTAGTACAACGTGTATTTGTTCGTCCTTTGTTGCCAAAGAAGACCATGCCATCAGAGAAATGGTGACATGACTTGTACTTGACTTTGTTTTGAGTGAGGGAGGGCTGTGCAGGTCACCAGCCTTACTTCTCCTCCAGAGCCATCTGAATCCAGTGACCAGATATTCATCAGGATGACTGGAGATGACCCAGGATGAGGCAGCTGGGGTTAAGTGACTTGCCCAAGGTCACACAGCTAGTGAGTGTCAAGTGTCTGAGGTGATATTTGAACTCAGGTCCTCCTGACTCCTGCACTGGTGCTGTATCCACTGTACCACCTTGCTGCCCTGCCTAATACAATATGGGGCTTTTCAGAGGTCCAATCATGTCACTCCCTGCTCAGAAAACTTCAAATAGCACTGTATTGCCTCTAGAATAAATTAACCCCTCAGTCTTCCATTTAAACCCATCCACAATCTGGTCACTACTGGTCCAGCCATATTTCACATTATGCCTTATTTTTAAAACATTCCTGCCAAACTGACCTGCTGGCTTTTCCCCAGATTCAGCTTTCCCTTTCCTATCTCCATGTATCTCCATGCCTGGAATACATTTTCTTCACCTATATATCACATGTCCATTCTAGGGATCTTAGAATTCCTAGATTCCTTCTAGACTCAACTTAGAATCTCTTTCTTTACTGAAGTCTTTCCTGATCCTTTCCAGGTGTGACTGTTCTCTCCTTCTTCAAAATAAACTGTTTGGCTACGTGTATCCCACAGTTGAATCTGACTTCCTTGAGGTCCTTTAGCTTTATGTCCTCAGTGCCTTGCACTTTACCACTTTAATAAATATTTATTGAATTGTATTATATGTGTTCCCTTTAATTACTTGGGGGAAAAAAGCCATTGTCAAAAAATAACAACGAACGACTGACCCAATCAAAGACTAATTTGCTTTTTGTTTGTGGGGTTTATGTTTTTTACAGAGACTGTTTGAATATTAGTTATTCACATATAAGGCTATACTAGGACGTATACAAGTAAAATCATGGTCAGAGCCATCTGAGTGTTTATTACATTTTATATACCTAATATTTACTGACGTCCTCTTCTACGTTCTGACCATGCTGTGCAGATAATCCTGTCTGTGACAGGAGAATGTGAACTCTATTATGGCATTCCAAATTGGGAAAGCTTTAAGAATGATCCCAGAAGTAGACTGTTGGGGCTGTTTTTATTTACAAGGGAAACCAATGCTACTGAAATATAGTTATCAAAATATATTTGATATTACAGATATTATAGATTTTTCATGTTACAGATCCCAGGTTAAGAACCTCTGTTCTAATCTCTGTGACTGTGTCACTGGATCTACCAGGGACAGAAATAAGAAATGGCATGGCATTGGGGGAGAGGAAGGTGTCTGGATAATACGCTAATAATTGCTGCTTTTCATGAATTGAACTTCCCATCCATCTCCCCACCCAACTAGCAGCTTCTTTGCCTGAGGTTCCACCCCTGGGACTGACCTTTGCCATCAGGCTGCCTTCCCATGGAATGAAGAGGAACCCATGTAAAAGCTACATCTACTACTAAGGACATGTAAAATTTGGAGCATATAGATTCAAATGGGAGGATTAATAAAGCAAATAATTAAGGAAGTGAATAATAATTAATTGATGAAGTGAATAATAATTAGTGAAGGCCATGCCTGCCAGCTACCACTACTCCTTTCCAATACTGTACGCAGTTCTAGGTGTCTCACGTCCCTTAACCTTCGCTGCCCTCCATTACATTACAGCCTCTGCAACTTCCTTTTGTTGTGATGAATTGGAAAGTTGGCTACATTAATATTTAGAATTCCAGCCTTGCCCTGCGACTTGCTAGTTAGATGAACTTAAGTAAGTCACTTCACTTTTCTGGACTTCAATTTCCTCACCTGCCAAGTAAACTCACTTTTCATCTCTAAAGCTATGATTCTAGATTTCTTGCTGTCTCGTTCCTTCCATCTTGTTGTACTCACTGAAACCTAGCTTGCTCTTGAAGATACCATATCTTTTGGAACCCTGTCCAAGGCTACCTGCTCCTTCCCTTACACACCATGACACATATAATTAGAGGGAGGAGTTAACATATTTCATGTCCTCTATTGCCACTTTCAGACTTTTCTATACCACTTTGACTTAGCTACCATTTTTCCTCCTATGAAATTCACTGCATCCTTTCTAGCTTGTCATTGCTGTCATCTATGGACCTCCTGGTCACTCTCTGTCCTCCTCAATAAATTAATTACTGTTTTCTTTTTCATCCCAACTTCTGGCTTCCTAGTCCTTCAACTACTCTGTTTCTATGAATCTAACGCCAACCCACTTCAGTCATACTCAGATGGAATTACATTTTGGGACCCTCAATGTTATTTTGTGCATTTAAAAACATTATTCCAGGAAGGGTCCATAGATTTCACTAGACTGCCAAAGAGGTTGTTCCCATATATTAGAGGAAGGTTTGGCTACAGTGGTTCTATTAATTGTTTGGTTTTTTTTTCTTTTGGATTGGACCTTCCATTTCAGTGTTGCAGGAAATTCCCTTTACAAATCAATGCATATTGGTACCTGCTCAGCAAATTATCATCACATAAAGTTTCTTGGCATGGGGCGGGGGCGTGGGGGTTGTGGTGGTTACTGAGAGGTTAAGTCACTTGTTCAGGATGACTCAGGTAGGACTTGAATCCAGGTTCTCTTAACTCTCTGGAAGGCTCACTAGCCATTAAACCACACTGCTTGTTTCTTATATCCAGGGTGAGTAAAAGGTTCATTTCATCATTCTTTAAAGATGTAACCTGAGAAAGTGAGGGTGTGTGTGTGTGTGTGTGTGTATGTGTGTGCATGCCTTGTCTTACAATTTTTTAAATTATATTTTCTTATACTGCATTCATGGATAGATCAATATGTAGAAAGAATCCTTAAAGACTTAAAAGACTGGTTTTTTTAAAAAAAAAAGTCAATGCCTAAAATATCTGGGAAATGTTTAAGAATGGCTTACTCATGTGAACACATGCCCTTTGCCAGGGTCTGAATGTCCTTCAGACCTAGAAGGCCCTGCTGAGTACGTGCTGGCTTGGCTGTCACTGCTTGAGATGATTTGGTCATATTCCCTGAATAATATGAACTTTCCCTTCCTTTTTCCTCTCTTCTCTCTGTTTCTTTCTTCCTTTCCTTTCCCTTTTGTTTTTCCTTTTCCTTTTGTTTCTTTCTCCTTCCTCTCCCCTTTCTCTCTCTCATTCTTTATGCATATGGGTTGTTTGTGGCATTTGACCTTTGGCTAAAGTTTGTTTTTTCATAGTAATATAAATTTAGAACTGGAAGGGGTTTAGTATCATCAAATTATCCCCTTCCTTAGTTTTCAAATGAGGAAGTGAGACCAGAAAGAAGTGACTTCCTGATAGATACTATTTAAACATCAAATTTAATGTGGCCCTTCTAGATGATCTATTAAGAGAATGAGGTAGTCCCTTGCTCCCTTAGGAAGTCACACCCTTGTCTTTGTTACACCCTTGGGATGGATTTTTAAAAATAAATTATTTATTTTTAGTTTACAACACTCACTTCCATAAGTTTTAAATTTTCTCCACCCCTCTCCCCAAGACAGTGTGCAATCCAATATAGGCTCTACACATACATTCTTACTAAGCATATTTTCACATTAGTCATGTTGTATAGAAGAGTTAGAACAAATGGAAGGAACCATGAGAAAGAAAAGCAAAACAAAAAAAAAAGAGTCAATAGTCTGCTTTGCTCTGCATTCAGACTTCATAGTTCTTTCTCTGATGTGGATGGTGTTTTCCATAATGAGTCTTTTGGGATTGTTTTAGGTCCTTGCATTGCTGAGAAGAGTTAAGTCTATCAAAGTCAGTCGTCCTATACTGTGGTTATTACTGTGTATAATGTTCTTCTGGCTCTGCTCACTCCACTCAGCACCAGTTCATATAAGTCTATCCAGGTTTTTCTGAAGTCCACCTGCTAATCATTTCTTATGACATAATACCATTACATTCATATACCACAACTTGTTCAGCTATTCCCCAGTTAATGTGCATCCCCTCGATTTCCAGTTCTTGGCCACCACAAAAAGTATTTTTGTACATGTGGATCCTTTTCCCATTTTTCTGCTTTCTTTGGAATATAGCCTTAAAAGAGATATTGCTGGGTCAAAGGACATGCCCATTTTTATAGCCTTTTGGGCATTTGGTATGACTCTTTTGAGAAGTTCACAAAATTCCAGTGTTACCTGTGGCTGGGGGTTGGGGTGGGGGCGGGGCAGCAAACAAGATCCTGTGGGCTCACATGGACTGAGGTTTGTCCTAAGGAACTGACCTCAAAGTCAGGTTCTTTCTCTAACTCTGGCCCTCCTGCAGATTAACTCTAGTGAAATTTTTAAAACAAACCTTAGGTATGTCTCATCCATAGGGATTCCCCCAAAAAGTAAATAACAGGATAACATCCCAGAAAGGTGCTCACCATTCAATATGGCTGTTAGGTATAGGACAGCTATTTATTTCACCCTACATAAAATGCACTAACAACTTCAGGAAGCAAAATACTCAAGTAAACATTACATTCAATTATGTTTCCTCTTTTTTCTCCCCCTTCTCCTGGAGAACCATGGAACTCTTGTGGGACAGCTGGACAGATATTTTTCATAGCCCTCAGACATGTGCTTTCTGGGCAAATGCCATGACCAATAAGAGCATGTCTTTCCTTAGTCTTTCTGGTACAGGAAGATCCTGGCAGTATGCTTAGAAGGAAATGTCCTATTGAGCACACTTTACCTGTTTTAGGAACTCAGAAACTCAGTATTGCAATAAGGAGTAACTGCCAAGGCCAAAAATACCCATATCTGTGAACTGCTAGTCAGAAAAGGAAATAAAAGATAGAATAAGGCAGCCAGGGATTCAAGGTCCAGACTTAGGCATTCCTAGAAACGCTCATCTCTCCTACTGTCATATACAGTTGTAATTGCCCCTTGAGGAGAAAAAATGGGGAGGTGAGGGGAGAAATATTACTTTGTTGGAAGTCTGAGAGAGGAGAGAGCTCTGGAAAAGAGGTTCAAGGAAAAATGGTCCAGAAGACATTTGACTCTCTCCCTTACAGACTCTAAAGAGAGAAGATTCCTTCAACTAAAGATTGTTCTGCCGATCAGAAGACATAGCTTCAGTGACTAGGGATCAGTCGGGAGTCTTGTGTCATCTAAATAAGATGCTAAGGTGCATGACTAGATCTCTGAGAGAGATCTCATTTTGGCACAGGTCAATTGCCTGTAATCTCATCCATTTGATTGGGGGACCCCTCAAATTAACCAGGAGTTCATTTGATCTCAGCCTCACTAGAAGGGCAAATGCCAGTTTTGTAATGATCAAATGAGATAACATATGTAAAGTACTTGACAAGCCTTCAAGTACTACATAAATGTCAGCTATTATGTTATGGAAATGTCAGTCTCTCAAAATTCAATCTATATGTAGAGATAGAAAGATGATCTGGTCTCTGAATTCAGAATATCACCAGTTTATTATCACTTTTTTTCTGTCTCAGTAACTGAAGTTTCTATTTAGTGTTTGACAGTTCTCTCTGGGAATTTCAGTTTTAATCATTTTATATATATATATATATATATGTGTGTGTGTGTGTGTGTATGTGTGTGTATGTATGTATACATATATACGTGTGTGTATATGTGTGTATATATACATATATATATACACATATTTGAAGTGATTTTTTAAAAGAATGGACGACCCCCTTGGCGTTAGGCCATCCTAAGATCACCTTGCAGTTTTTACTGATTAAAGTGATGAATTATTGTTGCTCTTTGAAATGGAGGTAATGTGTTTTTTTGGTTATTCCCGCATGTTAGGTCTTGATAAGTTAATACCAGTTTCCTTCTGAAGCATATTCAGGTTCACCACTCATATGGATGATGCCATTGCTGTCATCCTTGACTTATTGTTCTCCTCAGGGAGGCTGTTCCAGTACAATGAACAGAGGAGATATTTTAAGGGAGGGATGAATTGAGGCAAGAGTAACTATGATTTTAGATGACCTTCGGTTTCCCAGTAGCAGTGTACATCCTAGAGCAAATCTATGGTAGCCAAATAGATGAATGACAAATGACATTTCTGAGAGCAGATGTGACGAACAGAATTGAGTTTCCTAGGGAGAACTGTAGTCCATTGTCAAAAATCACGTCTCTCAAAATCTCAAGCTTGTGAGACAGAGAGAAAGCTGTAAAAGTTTGGAATCATTCTGAGTTCAGAGATGAGAAAATCTTTATAACTCTACTTATCTATTTATTTTTCCTCTGAGTTCTTTGTGCATGTCAGAATGTGTGTTTCTACAAGCCCGGTGTTCTCACACTCCCAGGAAGTGAATAATTGGATTTAAATCTTGGACCTCCATTTCCTTCTGCTTCATCAGTCTTTATCTGCATGTGGAAATCCTTTCATACAGGGAATCTGTCAGATAGAAAACATAAAGGAGAGCATGGCTGTGCTTACGTAGTTTTATTCTTAGCTTCAATTGTCAAGAAAGATGTATTAAGCACCTACTATATGTAAGGCATTGTGTCATACTTTGGAGAGAGAAAAAAAATGAAATGACCCCTGGCCTCATGGAGGTTACATTCTACTGAGGGGGGGGGCGGAGATATAAAATGTACACAGATTAAGAAAATGCGAAGTAATTTGATGCTTCCTTTAGGAGGTAACAATTGGCCTGAAATCTGAATGAAGATAAAGATTCTGAGAGGATGGAATGAGGAGGGAGTATATTCAGGGCATGGAAGATATACCCTGAAGACACAAAATTAGGATACCAGATATTAAATTTAGTGAATAACTAGCATAGTTATCCTTTCCACATCAAAGGGGTTTGGGGTGTGGTGGTCCCGTGATCTGGAAAATCCACATAAAATTGTTTGCCCTCCCTTTGTATCAAAGAAAAAAGACTGATTTTTTTTCTTTTTCTTTTATGTGGTGTTTACCTTATTGTAAAATTTGAGTTATGTATTTGGTCATAATCTTTGTGTCATCTGCTGGACTTCACCAGCAGTGATGGGGAAAGTTGCAATGTAGAAGGAAGAACTGTACTTCAGTTTGACTGGAACATAGAACATGGGAAAATGTGTGCAAATATTGTGACCAGGAATAAATTTTGGCAATTTAACAAGGTTTAAAGCTCGTCCTTTTCTTTGGACCTTAATGAGTACAAATATTACCACTGATTGAGTTGAGTCAAGATTTTTGTAGTTCTCAGCTGCAACCTGGGCCAAGAAAAGGTGGGCAGACAGATTGGTCACAGCTCCAGAGAAAGCAGAGAATTCTTAAACCCAGAGATAGGAGCTGGGAAGGGTCTAAGAGTTACCAGCCATCAGGATACATAAGAACTAGAGTGAGCCCAAGAACTTTTGCCAGTTGATCCCTGCCCACACTGACACTATCTCCTGTGCCAAAAGAATTGGGCCAAAATATTGGAAACTAAGGGGGTATACTCCTTTTGAGAAAAGGCTAAAGAAATTGTGGTATTGAAAGGTAATAGAATATTATTGTGGCATAAGAAATGATGAACTGAAGAATTTCAGAGAAAACTGGGAAGATTTTTATGAACTGACAGAGAGTGAAATGAACAGAACCAGAGCAACGATTTATTTAATGAGAACATAAAAAAAGACAAACTTTTTAAAACTCTAGAATTACGATCAACATAAGTTATGAGCCATGAATTCACAAGAATGATGATGAAATACTGTGCTCACCTTCTAACAGAGAGTTGATAAACTTAAAATGAAAAAAGAAACATACTTTTTAGAACATGGCTGTCATGGTGTTTTGCTAGCCTATATGGATATGTATAGAGTGATTTGTTGTTTTTTTTTTAATTTGCTAAATAAGGGAGGGAAATAATGAAAATGATAAGAGTAATAGAAATATACTTGGTACTTGAAAAAAGAAAAGAAAAAGGTGTCTAATTCTTCAGCATTGCAACATCTGAGATGGAGGGTAATAGGAGGGTTGAGAATTTGATCCGTTGAGGGATCATGTGCCAATGTATAGGCTTCACTAACCAGGGACCAGTCTCTTGTCTCAGCTATCTCCGGATCTCTCCTTCAAACCTGTTTTCTCCCATTCATGGACCCAGATTGTCATTCGGTTCTTTAATAACCTGATTTAGCCAAGCTCTCTCAGGAATTTGAGAACTCAGACAATGGAGACCTATCAGGGAGATATATAATCAAAGTCCTGAGCAGTCATTCACCTTTTATCTTTCTTCAGTTGCCCAGGCTTGCCCCTGGACATCCATTTTGGAGACAGATTAATAAGCTAAAGAGTTGGTATTTTATCTTAGAGGTAACAGGGAGCCAGTTTTTTTCAATAGGGTGATTTGATCAGACCTATGCCTTAGGAAGAGTATTTTTGGCATCCAGCATGAGAGAAATACACTTCACAAAACATTATCTTTAACAGACAGATTTGAAGGGAACTGCTTTATGTTATTTCTTTAATGACTCCCAATACACCAAATCCCCAGATGTTTTCTTAAGCCTTTATTCTCCTTGACCTCCATGATGCATCTGGTACTATTGACTAGGCCATCCTTCTTGAAATTACTTCCTTGACTTCTGTGACTCCAATCTGCTAGGATTGAGTGCTAGGTCAAACGTGAGGTTACCTATGTAGTATGGATTTGTTTGGGAAAGTTTTATCCCTTGTAAAATCTCCTTCCTCCAGTCACAGGTATATGAAGTTGTTGTAGATCTGTCATTTCAGTTGTGTCCAACTCTTCATGACCCCATTTGGGGTTTTCTTGGCAAAGGCACTGGCCTTCTCCAACTTATTTCTCAGAGAAAGAAATGGAGGTAAACAGAGTTAAGGGACTTGCCCAGGGTCCCACAGCTAGTACGTGTCTGAGGCCAGATATGAACTCAGGTCTTCCTGACTACCTGGTCTGGCGCTCAATCCATGGTATCACCTAGCTGCCTTATGTAATACATGAGGTAGATAATATCTTTTATGTCTTCCTTACTCCCTTTTACTCTCTACCAACTCCAGAATCCTCTCATCCCTCCATATTATTCTATCTCCTGGACCTGTAAAGAACTTACATTCACCTCATTCACCTTAGGCTTGCTAGCATGGAATGAATTATTGTCTGTGTTGTCTGTATATTCATTATGTTGAATGTCTTAGATCATGGGCCCTAAAGAAGATAACAGACAGTGTCTGTTTAAGGGGAGAATACTAATGAGTCTCTAATGATGATGAAATGTTCTGTCTCCTTAGTAGTAGATGGAGATTCAGGCAGTATAGACCCTGAAATGTTTGATGAATTGGTAATTGAGATTCTGCTAGGTTCTAGGTAAAGGAGATTGCTTTCAATTTTCTGAAATCTTTACTGTTGTACCAAACTATGTCCCAGGAACATCTCAAACCAATCAGAACTCTCATAAAGGTTAGAGAACCTCCCTTCTCCCTCTGGAGTCATTGACACTTGAGTCTGGTCTGGATTTCAAGAGGTGCCTCTGGTAATTCCACCTCAATTTCACTCAAAACTTAACATGATCTTGACTATGACCTGCCTTTATAGGAATAATGATCCTACGTTCTTCAAAGTTGCACTTGGAACTTAGAGCATTGCCTGTAGATACCTAAAGACCATGTGTTGGGAATACTTGATACTGTGGTGGCATATCGTGTGTGGTGTGGTAGAAAGACTACTGGTTTTAGCATCATGTCCTGACTCTAGAACTTACCAACATGTGACATTGGACAAGGTACTTTTCTGGATTTCATCATCTGTAAAGATCTGTAAAATCTAATCTCAGCTCCTTATTTTAAAGGCTTTTTCCAATTCTAATGATTTTATGACTATATGTTAGGCTGATGTTGTAGTTTAAAAATGTCGGAGGCAAGTATCCCCTGAGGATAAATCATGTGTATGTGTATGTATATATACATGTATATATTTTTCTCACCAGTGATCTGGAAAATTTGGGAAAATTAAGGGAAAATTTGAGAAACTTCCTATAGTGTAAAGGAGTCTCTGTATTTGGTCCTTTAACAACACCTTTACTATGGGTATGTCTAACTGGCCTGTCATCTTCAGGGATGTAGAATTTTGTCAAGATGAAGTCAATAACTATGTATTAAATGCCTGGTATGTTGAAGGTCAAAGGTGAGGAAGGCCTTTGTTGTTGCAAGGTCTAAGGTTCCTAGCTCCAAATCCTAAAAATAAAAACTATTTGGATTGTGTTACTCAAGTGACTAGGCATATGAAGATAAGAAATCCCATTTAACAAATAATGTAGTGTCTGATTATGTACAGTAGGATTGTTCCATGTCCCCAATTGCAGTCTATGCTAATTCTTGATGGCCGTGGACATGACAAATCCCGTTAGATGAAAAATAATATATGACAGAGATAGTTACAAATTCTTGGCCTTTTAGCAGTTTACTTAAGGAAGGTATTGTCTTTTTAGTACAATATTTGGATAGAGTGATTATATTTATTATCTATAGAAGGTGGATATAAATAAACTGTCATGTGTTTGCATGTATGCCCAAAGGAGCAGAGATTGTGTCTCAAAACGGGGCAGTGCCAGGATAAGGGCAAAAACTGGAAAATAGTGTGTGTTAGAAGGTTAGAGGAGAATCTGAGATTTAACGGGTTTTATGACTAAGTGGTATCTTAATGGAATGTCAGACCCTGGAGAGCAGTTATCATGTAATTTTATATAGCAATATAACTTTTCTGCCTCAACAAGCTTCTTAAAACCTTTAGCCAAGGGAAGTGGAGAATTCAATTATTTGGATAATATGGTCAAAAACTATTGTCTGAGATGGTCAATATTTAGTAATTCATTCAACAAGCATGTATTTGTTCACGGTACTTTGAAGAGGCAAGAAAATCAGTCTCAGTCAAAATGTGAACTCCTAGTTCCCAGTTTAAGAACAGTATCTTAACATCTAAGCTGGAAGCCATTTTGATAATTAGCTAAATAATGTGAAGTCATGCAACTATTATTATTTAACTGGTTTCAGTCCATATTACTTTCATTGGAATGAAGATAACTTATTTTGTAAAATGGTATGGTCTGGTCTAGTTTGTGCAGATGCCCTTTCTTTTCCTTAGGAATCTTGTATTTTTTTATATCTATGTGCTAGTCGTCCTTTTTGTTCCATGGCTGATCAGTGTTATAATAAACGGTGTTTGAGCAATGGAAAGACTTCTGCATCTGGAGTCAGAGGATTTGTTTCCTATTCCATTATTTACTATGTATGTGACCTTGGGCAAGTAGCTTAGTCTCACATGGACTCATGTAAAATGAGGAATTTGGACAAGGTTCCTTTCTGCTCTAAAACCTACGATCCCATCTATTATTGGCCTCAGGTTTAAGGACAAATAGTCACTTTCAGGTCCTTCCGCTTTCACTTGAAAAGGTTATTATTATATATTCAAGGTAGGAGTTTGTGAGTCAATTCCCAAACTATGCTCAGAATCCAAATGGAGATACTGTGAGTTAAGAAAAGGTTAAATCTGAAATATAAATATGGAATATGAAAATCGGGGAGGTGAAGAGAATGAAGAAACAGGTTACCCTGAGGCTATTTTTGTTTGAGGATGCAACTCAGTGAGGCAGAGGATAGAATCACAAAGTAGGCATGTGTATGTGAGTGTGAGTTCATGCATGCGCACCATGGTGCACCTGAGGCCACTTTGGGTTTGTGAGGCCAACTGGCAACTGCTTAGTTGATTTCAGGAACATTCCATCCTGTCCCTCCCCCTTCCAATTCTTCTCTCTCCTCTCCTCTCTCCAGCTCTGTCTCTCTTGTCCTTTGCATTTTTTTCCCTCTCTCATTCCTCTCCTTCCTCCCAATCTGGGGACACCCTTGCTCACTCTTCTTGCTTTGGTTGCAGAAATTCACAAGTAGGGAGAGAATAATCGAAAGGGATTGAGTTAGCCAAGAAAAAAAAAAGAGAACCAAGAGTAGGCTGCAAACTAGCCAATGAGATCACGTGTAAGGGAATTGCCAACCCCCAGCCTCTTGGACGGCATTCACTAGTCACGACTCAGGTAAACTGAGGGAAGACTGGCAAGGCATGAACAAGATGGCGCTGGGAGGAAGGGTTCCGCCCCTGTTTTGCTCAAGCCTATTTTCCCGGGCTTTTCTGAGAACAAAGAAGCCCCAAAATGTTTTTCTTTCTAGGGGCTACATGTCCACCCTGGGCAGTCCTGGCCTAAGGTAAATTACTTCCATATAAGGGCAAACTACTAGCTGATAGGTTCACTTAGGGCACTGGTGTCAGAAAAGAGATAAAAGCACCTCTCACTGCTTGAATAAATGGAGTTCTCACTATCTTGTCTTCCGCCCCAGTCATTGCTTACAGCTAAACTCCACCAGGGCCTACAGGCCTCTGCTGGTCAGATAAGCCTGTGGGCCCAAGAGATCGGGCTCAGACTGCCGGGTTCCTTAACAATCACGCAAATGAGATTGTGATCATTTTCATCATTTGTAAATTATTCTATGCAAAAACACCTGGGAAGTGTTTAAAGAAAGAATGCCTGCTAGTTGAACAAAAAAGTGCTTTCCACTAATGTTAATAAAGAGGAAAAGCATGTATAAGCTAAAAATGGCCCATAGACATCTGAAAAAGACTGTACCTCTGCAAATATCTGTGTTATGGCCTCAGTTGGGGTTTGAGTATGCACGTTGGTTCATCCACTTGGCACCTCACACTTCCCAGGTGTCTATACTAGCAGGAAGAAGATAGTAAGTTTCTTCTTCTTTCTTTTGTTTTCTTACCCTGAGTGGAGATGGAGAAAGTTTTTTATTTCTTGCCAAGTGGAGTAAAGTTGGGTTTGTTGATAAAAAATAAATTGAGATCTAAATTCATGTGTCCTTATAGCATGCAAAGGTTTTTTTTTTGACTATTTCAGACTGAGACACACTCACCACCTCGCAATCTCTGAGGATGAAAAATCTTCTAGAAAATAATGGAGCAGAAGGGATCAAGGACACATACAGAGATATTAGTGTTATCAAAAAAGAACCATTTCCTTTTCAAAGATGGGAGAAACAGTGGAGAATGATGTCAAGGAGATGTTTGAAATGAAGATAGTTAAGGAAGAGAAAGGTTTTTTGCAGTGGGAATTCTCCCTGCAGCACTAACCATTCCCCATTCCCTCCCACCTCCCTTTTTAAGTACACCAGCTAGAATACATGATTAACAAGTTGGACCCAGGGTAGCAGAGGGAGGACAGAACCCAGCCGCAGCACCCTGCCATGCACAGCCACTCTAGGGATGCAGCCAGGAGTATCTACAGCCCTACATCCCTAGCGTTTGACCAGCAATAATACTTCATGGAGACTTACTGTTATCATTCACCTGCACTCATTTACTACTCCCACAGCTAACAGTCTTCCATCAAGCTGTTTCTCTCCCTATCCCTTTAGTACTCAATCCTCAGTCGCTTAGGAGCAATACATCTAAAAACCTCAGCTAAATACCAAAACAGAAAATTTCAGAATGAAAGAAGAGATAAAATGGAAAGCAAAAAGAGAGTTGTTCAATAAAAAAATGGAGCTTTTTTTAAAAAAATGAATGATAATTAAATTTTTAAAAGAGGAAAATTAAATCTCTACTATGAAAAACAGAAAAAAAGGAGACTAAACAACAGGTGAAGGTAAAAGAAAGGAAATTATCAGAAATTGTTTTGCCCAGTTCTTTCACAACAAAAATGGATAAATTGGATTAATTAGATGAATATTTAAATATAAAGCATTCAGGTTAACAGAGCAAGAAATAGAGAATTTAAATAACCCAATTTCGGGGCAAGGTGGGGGAAATGTTGAAAAACTGTCAATCATCTCTCAAAGGATAAAGCCCCAAGGCTAGATGACTTTACAACTGAATTCTATCAAATATTCAAAAAGCAACTAATTCCAATATTATGTAAACTGTTTGTAAAAATAGAAAAAGAAGGGATTCTATGAAATTCTTTTTATGATATGAATATAATCTTGAAACCTAAACCAGAGAGAGATGAAGTTAAGAAAAGTTTGTCATTATCACTAATGAATATTAATAAAAAATATTAAATAAAATATTAATAAGAAGCTACAGCCACATATTTAGAAGATTATAACTGAGTAAGATTTATACCAGGAATGCAGGGACCGTACTAATGACAGTAACAATAGAAGCCACATAATTACATCAATAGATTTTCAGAAAGTTTTCTACATAATATAACACCAATTTTTATTAAAAACACTAAAAGCATAGGACTAAGTGGGCCCTTTCTTAGTATGATAAATAATACCTACCCAAAGAGACCTCTAAAAAAGGCCTTTCCATTTAAAACAAGGGTGAAGAAAAATTTCCATTATTACTGCTATTTCATTTAGAAATGCTAGCTATAGACAAAATAAGAAAAGGAGAAACAGAAACAAAGAGAAAATAAACTCTTGCTTTTTGTAGATGGTATGGTGTTTAGAGAGCTCTAAAGATTCCATTAAAAATTAATCAGAACAATGAATGACTTCATCAAAGTTGTAGGCTATAAAATAAACACACTTAATCATTGGCTCTTCTGTATACTATCAACAAAACCCAACAGGAAGAAATAAAGAATTTCCATTCAAAATAACTAGAAGCTATATAATATGTTTGAGAATCTACCCACTGAAACACACATGGGAACTGTTACTCTAAGTACGAAATATCTCTAAGGGAAAAGGCAGACCCAAATAATTGAGGAAATATTAATTGTTTATGATTAGGCCAATCTAATACAATAAAAGTAATAATACATAAGTTAATTTACTCAATTCAGTGTCATACCAAAAGACCATTTGATTGACTTAAGAAAAATAATAACAAGATTGATCTGGAGGAACAAAACATCAAGGATTTCAAGAAAAATAATGAAAAACGTGGTAAGGAAGGGAGCACAAAGCAAATATTCATCCAAACTCTATGGAATTATTAAAAAATGGAAAAGCTGATCAGTAGAAGAGATGAAGTATACAAATGTAAAATCAAATCTCCCAATTGTACTCAAAGGCACCATCATTCTTCTAGTCTTCCAGGTTCATAATATTGGGGTTATGCTTGACTCCTCTTTATTCCTTACCCCCTTATGTCCAGTCAGTTGCCACATCTTCCAGTTTCTGCCTCTGTAATATCTCTCATATCTAACCCTTTCTCTGTATGCCTGAAGCTGCCATCCTAGTTCAGGTCTTCATCATCCCTTTCTTAGATTATTATGATATCCTCCTAATTGTTTCGTTTGCCTCAAGCCTCCCCCTACTCCATATTGCTGCCAAAACAATTTTCCTTAAGTAAAAATCTGACCACGTCACTCTCCTATTCAGTTGATTCCCTATTAGGAAAGGCAATGCTTTCCTTGCCTCTTGTATAAAATATAAACTCTTCTGTCATTTAAATTGCCCACAAACTATTTTTCCAGCCTCTTTGTACATCACTACACCTCTTGTACTCTGAAATCCAGACAAAATAGTGTTTTCTCTTTTCCTGACACTAATGCTCTATCTCTCATCTCTGGTTCATCATGTTCAGAACGTATTCCTTCCTTACCTATACCTCAGAAGTATCTTTCTTCCTTTCAGATGCTGCTCAAACAACACTTTCTACATGAAGTCTTTCCTAATTTCTATCTTTAAATTCCCTCTATTCCAAACTACCTTGTATTATATTAATTCAGTATATGCATGTATGTACTTCTTGTCTCCTCCATTAAGCTCTTTAAATTTCTTTTCATTAATTATTTCTTTGTATCTGGAGTCCCAGCTGTTAGCATAGTACTTGACACAGTAAGTATTTATTAAACACCTACTACATTTTAGGTATTATGTTAGAGACTTTCCAATTTTTTGTTTCAATTTACTTAGAATTTTAGAAGAAAATATCACCATTAAATCAACTTGGAATTTGGGTTTTAACCAGGGTCTAAAATAGACTTTTAATGAACCATAATATAATAATGTGGTGTAGTAGAAAGGACATTGGAAGCCACAGCTCATTCTCTTCCAGCACTGATTATGCTCTTTCCCTGTTGGAACACAGATCCTTGAACACGCATTGGTGTGACATAGAAGAATGTGACGTGCTAGTCTGTGATGTCCTACAAGGCTAAAAATACTCAGAGCTGTCCACTAGAATATTTGTATAATGGTCATAAGCAGACTCTGACTTCAGAGCTTTCTGAATGTGACTAAATTAGTCTTGGCAGCAAATTTCCATATTGTCTTGTGAAGTTAATATGCTCATTGTTCCCACCCCAGGAGAGCTAGGTAGGCTCCATAAGCTTCAAAGTCCCCAATTTGAGAATAGTTAACAGGAAAAAGCAGTCTCTCAAATACCATTATGATGGGGTGTAGAGAAAGTGCACAACATTTGCAAGGTTGTATAGGACAGGTTCCTCTCTTTGTAGGCTATAATACCTCTCTGAGAATTATAATGTATGCTTTGTTCTGGCTGTTCTGTGTCACATTTTAAGTTGTTAGGTTTTAAAAGACATTGAAAGTATTTTTTCCTCTCTATGAAAGCTTAGTCTTATTTTAGGATTGCTTTTTAATAAATACTTCAGCTCTAAAATTTAACACAGGTTGTTAGGATGCAAACAAGAAATTATGTGTATGTATGCATGTGTCCATGTGATAGATTGTTGAAGAAATATAATTTTAAGATTTCATGATTGTTCAACAAAGCAGTGTATTTTAGGTAATGTAACTCAACAAACTCTTAGGCTCAATAATGAAATAAAATTACATGATGAAATGAAATAGGAATAAATGTATAATTAAGGCTTTTTAAAGTTCATTGCATAAATATAGCATAGGGGAGTTCTGACTTGAAAATAGTTCATGTGAAAAAAGTACCTAAGAGTAGATTATAAACTCATTATGAGCCAAAAGTACTGCAATTTCCAAAAAAGTTAATGTATACTTATAGGTATGATGATGTCTTGAGCAAATTATGTAATCCATTTCTGCTTTTCACTAGTACAAAGGTATCTGGAATATTGTGGTCGTTTCTGGGTACCATCTTTTAAGGACATTGACAAAGTGATTTGTAGTCATTGGAAGTCAAATAGGATGATAAAGAGTCTCAGAATCATATAATATGAGAAATGGTAGAAGTAATGAGGAATTGTTGGAGTTCCCTTCAGCTTTTCTGAAGTTTGGATCTGCCGTTAAGTACCAAATCAGCACACAGTGTTGGCACTATTTATCTGACTGCTTATTCTTGAAAGGCAAGGGGTAAATCAAGTGGAATAGCATTGCTGCAAAAATAACCGCAAGGTCACTTTTTCTGACAGAATGTATTATCTATTCTAAATAAAGGTTCTGAACCCATGATCTCACAGTCTCCTCCCTATTATAGAGGGTTGAAGAGGCAGGATGTAAGGACATTTTATTTCATGGTATATAAATTGATCTCATAAGGTTAAAAGGGTCTCCCCCCTCAAAAATATTGGGTCAATTCATATGTTAAATATAGTGACATCTGGACAGCAGGGTTTTCTCTCAGCTTGTTGCTGGAACAGCTGTTAATGGCTTAATGGGATTGGGGTGACCTCCATTCATTAGCAGCTTAAACATAAAAGCAACATCAAGACTATTTTGTAAAACTAAATTTGTGTTTTGAAAAATATAAATCAATTTATATTTTTGGCTTTATTTATACCCACAATGTACGAAATCTGCTCTACAATATTTTTATATGTGTGCTAGTGGGACTGATAATATTGTTTACTAAGTTGGATAATGGTGGCTAAGAAATAAAGGTTCTCTGTCAACCCCCAACTTCTATAAAGGAAAAACTGTTTAGGAGAGAGATTGAATTTTGTGGATGTTCCTCTTTGGGGATATCTGTTGTGATCTATAGGTTTGTAAGGTCCTTCCAGCTAGGTGGCACAGTGGATAGTAGGCCAGGTCTAGAGTCAGGAAGACTGATCTTCCTGGATTCAGATTTGGCCTTAAACACTTTACTAGCTGTGTGAATCACTTAACTTTGCTTGCCTCAGTTGTAAAATGAGCTAGAGAAGAAAATGGTAAACAACTTCATTATTTTTGCCAAGAGAACACCAAATGGGGTCATGAGGGGTTGGACCCAGCTGAACAGCAACAAAGCTTTATACCTTTTGGTATCCCAAATATTTAGCATACTGCCTGTACTATACTGTAAGTGCTGAGTAAATTTTGGTAATATGATAGATACATACACACACATACATACATACATAGATACATGGATACATAGATAGATACATTGGTAGATACATAGACAGAAACATAGATACACAGATAGATACATAGATATAGTGAATGTATTTCTGAGAGCAATCTTTATCCTTTCTTAGTGGACTTTTTTGCCTTTCTACTTCTTTCCATACAAATGTAAATGTTTTTATCTTTGAACACAGGAATTATGTCTATATTTTGTACTAAGTAATCTGAAACTCACTTTGCTAAGCTAGTAACCAGTGTTTATTAATGATATGAATTCAGGCATATGAATTCAGAAATAACCTAAGGAATCCCCTTATTTTTAGTTGTGCTGTTATCAAATGATCTTTAAGCATCTTGGCTTCAAAGGAATTTACTATTTGAATATTTAAATTGGCTTTTCCTTTTCTGGAAATATGGAAAAATAATTTTTGACATTTAAGTTAAGTTGAAGAATTTTTCCTCATTAAGCAAGAATTTTCATCAATCCACTCTATAAGCATATAACTGACTCCTTTTTCACATGTTAACATTAGAGTTGTGGGTGGCAGAGAGGCTATCTGGAGTAGTTTTTTCCCCCAACCCCGGCACTGAAACAATGGAAAACTGAAAAACTGACTTTGAATACCCTATCACAGTCCCAAGTATTGTGAGAACTGATGTCCATAGACATCCCTTCTGTGTAATCTCCCCAGTCAAAAAATATTACATTTCCTTTGAATCATACCAGGTAGACAAGTACTTCTATAAGCATACATCATAAATATTATCTGCTGGATAGCACAGTCATAAGTAATTAACCTAAATATGTGGTACATATGCAAGTGCATAACTTCTACTCTAGACTTTCATGCACTAGACTAGATATATAAATCATATTTGGTAACTTAACACTTATTGCAAGTAGCAATGTTATATATGTTAGACCAAATGCTTAGGACATGCATAATATATAGCACAGATAGTAATATAAAATATTATACTTTGAGGTTGATTACTAATTTAAACATGCAACTAAATGATGCGCAATAAAGAAAAGCAAGTCATGTGTTGTATGTAATGCATATGCATGACATGCACTCCATGAATGGGCATTGGCTGCCATGAGTTAGAATGAGCCACGTTCTTCTCTTGCCGTCATTCAACAAGTATTGATTAAATGCTTATTATGTGCCAAATCCTGTACTAGATGCTGAGGATACAAGTTAAAAAAAGATTTAAAAAAAAGAAAAAAATCCCTATGTTTGGGATACAGCGAAATAAAAAACAAGTTGAGTAATTCTAACAGAGATGCTATATACATTATGCAAGTATACATTGTGGCTGAGTCATGGACATGCAAGTCATGTCCAACTCTTCAGGATCTTGGGGATTTGTCTATAGGATTTTCTTTCTGGAGAGTTTTGCCATTTCTTTCTCCACTGTGTTCCCATTTTACAGATGAGGAACTGGGGCAGATAGGGGTTGAACAACTTGCCCAGGGTCACACAACTAGCAAGGCAGCTGACTGCATGGCAAGGGGGATAGAGTACCAGATGTGAAGTCAGAAAGACTCATGTTCATGGGTTAAAATCTGACCTCAGACACTTACTAACTGTGTGACCCTGGGCAAGTCACTTAACCCTGTTTGCCTTGGTTTCCCCATCTATAAAATGGAGAAAGAAATAGCAAAGCACTCCAGTAACTTTGCCAAGAAAACTCTAAATCAGGTCATGAAGAATTGGACATGACTAAAAAAACAAAAAACTGAACACACAGCTAGTGTCTGAAGTCTATTGGAACTCAAATCTTCCTGACTCCACACCCAGTTCTCTGTCTACTGTTGCCCATGATTCAGTTGGAATTAGAGAATGGGGAACTAAGATACCCTCTTGTCTTTGGGTCAGGGAGAATAAAAGATTAAGAAACAGTACTTTTTCCAATAGTACTAGTCAACCTCAAGCAGCAGCAATGTAAAAGCCTATGAGAAGCTTTGATTGACAGTCAGTAGGAAGAAAGTACAATAGAAGCTAAAGGATGCTTGGAAGTTAAATGATGGAATATTGTGGCCAGCTACTGCAGTCAGATACATGTCATGAGCTTTAGGAGAAACCATACTTTAATTTTTTTTTCTTGGTTTATGACTGGGTCACCAGTAGCCCTTGATATGTTACAGAATTACTCTTCTGTACTTTTCCAGACAGCATCTGTACTATCCACATCTCTAATGTTAATGCATTAAAAGGGAGTCTCTTAAATAACATACTTATAAAATGGGTTGATGAAAATTATTGCTTAATGAAGGAAAAAGAGAAATAAAAAGGGCTGATTTGAGGTACAAAGTTAATCAATTAATGTTTGTTGATCTCTTGCTGCTTATATCTTTGTACTTCATGGTTTTCTGAGGCCCCATAACCCCTAGAAAAGGTCTGTACTCCGGTCCAGTTAGAGTTCTTGAAGTAAGGTTCGAGAGCTCTCTAAAGTGGATTCTCCTAGAGATTCATACATTATTAGTATTATTATTTTACACTGTCGTTTAACTTCTTGGGTAAATATGTTTTGTTTCCTTAGCTAGATGATAGACTTTGTAAGGAGAGGGAATTAACCTTATCTGCATTTCCAGGATGTGTTGAATTAGCACGACACAGACAGTGGTTTCCCTGTATCTTCACCAACATCCCTTTTGTTTCTTTGGGTCTTGAAGTAGCTTACACACGTTTTTGTTAACTGTAGGCTCTTCAAGTGCTGGAAATGACATCAGCAATCACCTAATGCAACCTTTTCATTTCACAGATGAGGAAACAGGTCCAGAAAGTTTGTGACTTGTTGCTGGCCACACAGAAGGTCTTAGCTCCTTTTCCAGGTACAATACAAGCGCTTGTCCTAGTAGTTCCAGTCCTGGTAAACTACATGTTCACTTATTCAGGCTGTTACTAACTTTACAGATTTTAATAATGTTCCCTTTCTGTTTTCCCGTTTCCTGACTGAATTGCCCTGTTTTTTCAGTCTGTTCTCATACAGCAAGACTACATCCCTTCTATCATTTTTAGTTCTTATTTGGAGACTCTATGGCTTCATTATCTAATAAAACTTTTATCTGGGACTTTCCAGAAATAAGAGATTCTGGATAAGATTCATTTGGGAATAGTTGAAGTTTAACGCTTTATATTCCAACCTTTCATTTGAACATTTTTTTAAAAACAATGGAAATATTTCTAAAATTTATACCTTACCTTCCTTGAAGAGTACATGGAACCTAATTTAATCTTTACTTGATGCTTTCAGGTCATTTTTAATTTTTTTTTTGCTTTTTAGTAGCCCTTTTACTTCCTAACACTCATCCATATTATCCTCCCTTTTAACAAAGAAAAACAATTAAGCAAAAACAAAAAACAAAACGAGATCTATTCAACTACAATGTCTGACAGTATATTACATGTCCATAATATATTGTCCCTCTCTTGACAAGAAGCAAATTGTTTCATTGTTAGCCCAATGGACTCAAGGATTTATTATTAATCTTAATTCTTGGGTCTCCAAACATTAAATATAGTCTTTGCATATTTCAGGGTAGGATTCTTCTCCAGCCCCAGTCAATCAGTCAGGTCAATGGGCTATACGTATACTGTTGTCTTCTGCTTTCCCTATTCCCTGTCAGTTCATTCAAGTATTCCCAAGTTGTTTTTTTAATTCCTCCTATTTATCATTTATGAAGGTGCAACAATATTTTATTACCTTCATAGACAGCAGTTTCTTCCACTATTCTCAAATCAAACAGGCATTCACTGTTTCCAGTTTTTTTTACTTTTACACAAAAAGTGCTGCTGTGAATATTATACTATATTTGGAATGTTTTCTTCTGTCTTTGACCTCCTTAGATTATACTTCCCAAAGTGGTAACAGCAAGTCAAAGGGGAAAGCTAATTTAATCACTTGTCTCAATGCTTTCAGTGTTTCCAGAAAGACTGGGCCAATTCCTAGATCCATCAGTGGTGTAATAGTGTCCTTCCGGTAACCTCTCAACACTGACCATTTCTGTCTTCTATCAGGGTTGCCAGTTTGATGAGTATGAGGTGAAACCTCATGAGTCTTTTTATAAAAATTGCATTTCTCTTATTAGTTATTTGGAGCTTTTCTTTATATAGCTATTGAAGGTTTGAGGGTTTTTTGAAAGTTGTTTCTATCTGTGTTGAGAGGACCATGTTGTGAGAGCATCCTCTCACATGTAGTATGGAAGTTTCATTGTGTGGCTTGAAGAGAGGCAAAATAGGTATCTCTAACCTCTTTTCTCCCTGTGCTGCCCCCTGCCCTGCTACTTCTCTGAGGGAGGCTTTAATTCCTTTCAGGAAAGGAAACAGAAAGTTGAGTACAGAGACTACTCTGCTATCCACAGATGCAGGGGACACCAGGCTAAAATTAGATCCCTCTGCTCTCCTAAATATTGCTAGAGAATGAGGATTTCAGGTTCTAGCTAACTTGTGGTTGCTGTTCCATTATTGGGGAAGGGGGAAAGCAGGACTCCCAGCTTTATATCCTAGGCTTGCCCCTTTCCCTTCAAATACCAGTTCCACAGTGAATCCACATAGCATTGAGCTAGTAAATGCAGTTCTCCGAATTGTAACAAAATAAAAGTCAGAAAAAGTATATATAGGAGAATATATATACCAGATGGTGCTGAATGAAGGAGCTCTTCCATTGGAAATTAAGTAACTCAGCTCAAACAGAAAGGAGTACTTGATCTCACCCAAGGTGAAGTTGTCTAAAGTCTGTAATGTAGCATGGTGGGGACTGGGTCATGATGGAGACTGTCATCTCCTCTCATGTCTTCCCAGAGTCTTTTCCTACAGGAAAGTGAAGTGAGATTGGTTTCCTCTATCTTTCTTCTCAAAGCTCAGAAGTGCCCTAAGTCCAGGGTAACTCAGAGATTGGAAGAGAAACCAAAGAAGACTCAACGAAAACTCAGGGAAGTTCTTCCTCTCTTCTACCCTCTCCAGCTCTGCCTGCTCATGGCACAGTTCTAGAAGATTTCTCTCCACCAGTAAGGAGAGAGTCCAGTACCAATGGGCTTTGAGACTGTGGTTACATATCCTTTCACAGCTAACCTACTGAATACTGGTTCTGGTCTTAAATGTTTGTCATTTCACTCACAGTAGTGATTATAGACATTAGTTGTACTTTGTTGTATATGTTATTATGATAGATGTAGATACTGTAAGATGCTGGACTAAATGGTTTAGATCAATTCTATAATATACATCTCCAGCTTTCTGGACTGGTTGGCATACCTTCAGAGTGGTACTCAGACCCTTCAGAGCTGCTGAAGTAGGAGTGCCAGTTAACCTTGATTTCTCCTTTTGCACACCAACACTTCTCCTACAGCAAGACGGAAAAGCAAAAATATCCAAACATGGTTGAAATACTTCATGTGCATTCAAAGGCTTTTGAGATATAGGTTTTCTAGAATGTTAAGAGTTCCAAAGAGAATTTCTAAAAGATGTCCTCCAACTACCTTCATTTTATAGGTGAGCAATCATGAACAGAAAGATGATGACTTGTCAAAGATTGACTGGCGCTGGGGAGGAACCCTGCCCTGACATATACAATGACTACATTTAGTCATTTCACATTAAAATGCATCCAAATTAAGATGAATGTGATAACCAATTCTTGATTCTCAAGGGTTGACAGTAAAACATATTTATCTCCTGTCAGTAGAGACAGAATAGAATATGGGTATAGAATACCCTAACAGACATGATAGATGAATAGGGTTGTTGTTTTTTCTTAACATACCTTATTATTGGTAGGCTCAGACCTCTGACCCAGCGATTTTGCTTCCTCTTTCAGGGAAGTACTTGTATCATGAAGTGTGGCTATTAGGGTTTGTTCAAGCACTCCTGTTTGCCTCATCATCCTTCTGTGACTTGCTGGATTTCCTGGTATAACTTTTCCTTCTCCATTCTAGGACATAGTATCAAAAGATCTGTAATCTTTTTTCTGTTTTCATTAGTTCCAAGGCCCAGCAAGAAATAGGCTTCTGTCAAAAAAAACTCCTCTGTGAAAGCTATTTCTGTCTTTTCTCCAGGAAGTTTTCTCCATCAGTTGCCTCCTCCCAACTGTATTTCCAATAAATTCACCTCATTAGCAAATGTCCAGTAGTTTACATTATTTATAAAAGCAAATATTTAAAAAAAAGTAAACTGACTTTCTCTTCTTCTAGGAGAAAAGGCTTCAGGTTCTCACAAAGGAGCTCAAGGAGAAAAAGGTGATGAGTTACTGTCATCTCGTCTTGTAGTCCAGATAGGTTTCTGTGACTCAGTTTCTGTCCAGGCAAACTTCCTCTTCCCAAGTGTTCCAAGCAACCTTGTTCCCAGAGTCCTGGTCCCTTTCTCTGTGTTAGATGCTTCTTCCTATTTCTGCTCTTCCAGCTCCATATGGCTCCTCAGAACTGGCTTTTTGAGTACAGAAAAGGTAGTCCAGAAGGAAGCACAGAGAAAAAAGACAGTTTAAAAAGTGAAGTTTGCATTTATTATGTCCTTTAGAAAAAGAAAAAGCAAGTCATCTGGAATTGTGAACCACATTTTCATATACAATCTTCTTGCTGTGTTCTACTTTTTATATGAAAATGCATATGTGGAGTTTTTTGTTTTGTTTTTGATATTTGGTAAGTTAAGAATTTCTTTAAAAATTAAAGAAAAAAAGAGCTTCCCTTTCTCCAACCCTTTGAAACTTTTATTGTCCTGTCAGGAACTGAATTCCTTTTTGAGTCTGTGTTCTTGATTTACTGAACTCATTTTTAAAGGGTACCTCAAGACAGAGCCTATCCTTCTTTAAAATATAGTGTTGGGACTTTTGGGAGCCAAGATGGCAGGGTAAGCAGTAAATCACCATAACATTTCCATATTTACCTAAAAGCAACCATAAAATAGTGCCCCCAAACAAATCCTGGAACAGCAGAATTTGCAAAAACATGGGGTGAAACAGACTTTTGGCCCAAGAATTGGAAGATTGGCAGGAAAGTTATGTCTCACTTCAGTAAAAGGGGAATGTAGTCCAGGAGAGGAAGCATCCCAGCAAGCTAGCAGCAAGCCCCACCTTGGCAAACCAGTGGGAGATTCTGAGCCCCAGTACAGTGGAACAGGCAAACACCAGCACAAATACCTCAAATGTGCCTCAGTATAGCCAGGCAGACTCCAGTTCCAAGAACTGCCATGTGCTTCAGTGTAGCCCCAAGGAAATGCAGAAACATCCCATTGGCCTCAGCTCCCTCTAGTATCCAGCACTAGATCCCCTGACTCAGTACCAGATAAGCTGCTAGAGCCCTCCAGCCTCCAGCATTACCAGCCACTTCTCTACCCCCACCAATGCCCTCCGTGCAGCACCAGACATGAGGGTTCCCTGTGGGCCTCAGGGTAACATCAGTGCAACACCATGTAAACAGCCAGGTCCTGCAGCCCCTGGCACAAGAAACCTGAGACAACGCCCTTTCCACCCCAGGAGCAGAGCTCAAATTAAAAGAAAAGAAGAAGAGCAAAAAAGATGAGCAAAAAAAAAATAATAACAATAAAAAGAATATGACCATAAGAGAACAACAAGGCAAAAGACCTATGGTCAAAACCTCAAAGAAAACTGAAGCTTAAAAATCATATGAGAGAAGTAGAAGAAAAGCTGGGGAAAGTAATGAGAGTGAGGCAAGAGAATTAGAAAAAAACAAATGAACAGCATGGAAAAAAAGAAAACAGCTGCTTAAAAAGTAGAATTGACCAAATGGAAAAGGAGATACAAAAACACACAGAAGAAAACAACTCCTTAAAAAATACAATTGGCCAGATGGAAACAGAAGTACAAGAGCTGAGGAAAACAACTCCTTAAAAGTTTGAATTGGATAAATGGCTAATGACTCTGTGAGACATCAGGAATTAAGCAAACAAGTTCAAAAGAATGAAAAAAATAGAAGAAAAGTAAAATTCCTCACTGGAAAAACAACTATTGGAAAATAGATCCAGGAGAGACAGTGTAAGAAACATTGGACTACCTGAAGTCAGTAATCAAAAGGAGAACTTGGACAGCATCTTTCAAGAAATTATCAAGGAAAACTACCCTGATGTCCTGAAACCAGAAGGCAAAATAGGCCTTGAAAGAATCCATCAATCTCCTCAGGAAAGAGATACCAAAGTAAAGACTCCAGGGAATGTTATAGACAAATTACAGAACTGTAAAGTCAAGAGAATATTGCAAGTGGCCAGAAAGAAACAGTTCAAATATCTGGAAGCCACAATCAGACCTTAGCAGCTGCAATGTTAAAGGATCAGGGGTCATGGAACATGATATTCCAGAAGGCAAAAGAGCTAGGACTACAACCAAGCATCCCCTATCCAGTGAAATTAAGCATAATACTTCAAGGGAAAAATAGTCATTTAATGAAATAGAAGGATTTTAAGCTTTTCTGAGAAGAGCAGAATTGAACAAAAAAAAATTGATCTCCAATATCAAGACCTAAGAGACGCCTAAAAAGATGAAAAAGGGAAAAGAAAACATAAGGGATTCAATGGAGCCAAACTGTTTACATCTCTATATGGGCAAATGATATTTCTAATTCTTAATATTACCGTTAGAAGGAATATACATAGACAGAGGGTACAGGTATCAGGTAAATTTGAGGGAATGACATAAAAAATAAGGGATGAAAAAGAAAAGTACAGTGGGTGTAAATGGAAGGGAGAGGTAGAATGGGGTAAATTATTTCCCATGAAAAGGCATGGAAAAATCTATTACAGTGGAGGGAAAGGTAGGAGGGTGGGAGACGGGCATCACTTGAACCTTACTCTCATCAGTATTGGTTCAAAGAAGGAATAATATATGTAGTCAGTTGAATATAGAGAAATCTATCTTACCTGACAGGTAAGTAGAAGAGGAAGAGATTAAGTAAAGGAAGTGGGGGAGAACTGACAGAAGAAAGGGCAGACCAGGGGAATCAGTATTCAGAAGCAAAACACTGTCAAGGAGAGAAAGTATGAAAGAAGAGAGAGGGCAAACAGGAGGAAAAATAGTATGGAGGGAAATACACAGTTAATAATCATAACTGTGAATGTGGATGGAATGAACTCTCCCATCAAATGGAAGCAGATAGAAGAGTGCATCAAAAAATAGAATCCTCCAATATGTTATTTATAAGAAACACACTTGAAGAAGAGAGACCACACACAGAGTAAAGGTAAGGGATTGGAGTAGAATCTTTTAAACATCAACTGAAGTAAAAAAAAAAAAAGCAGGGGTACCAATCCTGATATCAGACAAAGCAAAAGCAAAAATAGACTTAGTTAAAAGAGATAAGGAAGGAAACTGTGTCATGCTAAAGACAATGGAGTAATATGAATACTAAACATATAGGCACCATATGGTATAGCATCCAAATTCTTAAAGAAATTAAGTGAGTTACAGGATTATGACCAAACAAGAGATAGAGAACATTACAAAATGTAATTGATTATATTAAAAAGCTTTTGCATAATGCAACCATGATTCGAAAGAAAGCAGAAAGTTGGGAAACAATCTTTATGGCAAGTGTAAAGACCTCATTTCTCAAATACATAGAGAAGTGAGTCAAATTTATAAGAATACAAGCTATTCCCCAGATAATTTATCCCCAGATAAATGGTCAAAGGATATGCATAGGGATAAGAAGTCCTCTAAATCACTTTTGCTTGGAGAAATGCAAATTTAAACAACTTTGAGGAACCACCTCATACCTATCAGGTTGGCTAATGTGACAAAAAGGAAAAATGATAATTGTTGGAAAGGATGTGGGAAAATTAGAACACTAATGCACTGTTAGTGGAGTTGTGAACTGACCCTTCCATTCTGGAGAGCATTTTGGAACTATGCCCAAAAGGCAACTAAACTATGCATATACTTTCAAGTCATGGCATCACCCTCCTGATAGCATGGTCCTCTTTGAGAACAAAGGACAAACAGCAACAACCCTTTGATCCAGCGATGGTACTACTAGATCTCAAAGAGATCGTTAAAAAGGGGGAAAAGATCTACATGTGCAAATATATTTTATAGCAGCCCTTTTTGTGATAACAAAGTATTGGAAATTGAGGGGATGCCCATCAGTTGAGAAATGACCGAACAAACTGGTATATAAATATAGTGGAATACTATTGTGAAATAAGAAATGATAAGCAGGTAGATTTCAGAAAACCTTGCAAAGACTTGTACTAACTGATGCAAAGTGAAATGAGCAGAACCAGGAAAACATTGTACACAGTATCAGCAATATTGTGTGATCATCTGTGAGTGACTTAGCTCTTCTCAGTAATACCCAGTAAGTACGAAGGACTCTCAAAGGAAAATGCTATCCACATCCAGGTAAAGATTGATAGACTCTGAATGCAGATCAAAGCATGCTTTTTTCACTTTATACTTTTTCATGGTTTTTCTTTTGATCTGTATTTCTTTCACAGCTGGGACTGCTATGGAAATATGTTTTACATGATAGCCCATGTATAACCTATATCAAATTGCCTACCATTTTAGGAAGAGGGGAGGGAGGGTAAAAAATTTGGAACTCAAAATCTTATAAAAATGAATGCTAAAAATTATCTTGACATGTAATTGGGAAAAATACTATTTTTAAAAAATGTGTAGCAGTTGCTTTCTTTCTGATTCTCTCAAAGGATCCATTTAGACCTTTATAAAAGGATTTCAAGGTAAAGCCAGATTTTTAGAGTTAGTTCAACAATTTGTTATCTGGCCTCTTTTTCTGTCATTAGAATTGTAAAATACTAAAGCTAATTATAGTTGAGATTTTGAGGAAACTGAGACTGAGAGAAATTAAATGATTTAAGTAAGGTTAAGCTCTTAGTAAGTGCCCGAGTTGGGTCTCAAGTTCAGGGCTTTTGACTCCACGGCCATCGCTTTGCTCACTAAACCACATTACTATGTGTTCTTCCAGAGTACAGGGCTGATAAAACTCTTGTCTTTTCTTTACAAACTGTCCATTTCTCCTTTCTCAGGATCTTTTCTTCTTGTTGCTCCTGTATATATTTCTAATCACCATCCCCATTTCTCATCTCTTATTGCCACAGCTGGTACCACCACCCCTGCCACTAATCTCTACAATTCTCTTCCCACCTTCTGCTTTGCTTTTTTTGTCTCTCCTGTCATTCCTCCTGTCAGAGAGTACAAAATGTGTAGCTTTTTATAGATATTGCCAACTAGGATACTACTTTCCTTCTGATCTGAAAAACCAATCATAGCACATTGTGTGTGGTTTTGGGGTTTTCTTAGTTGCCTTCATTACTCCTGGGTGCTCAGAGGCTTTTGCTGTGCTACTAAAAATCTTATTTTCCTTTTCCTGCTTCCAAGTTTGGAAGTGCCAGAAGGCTTAGATAACCTAAATCTTGTTGCATTGTTAAGGTGTGGCATTCTGAGCTTTGCTCTGTGTGCCGGGTATAAAAGGTCCATAGTTTTAAATAACCTAGATTGTGGTTAACATATTGTTAAACATCTTGGATGTAGCAGTGTGCTCAAAAAATAATTCAGTTCAACAGTAAGTGTTTATCAAACTTCCCCCCTGTGTAAGGCCCTGTATTAAGTGCTAGAGGAATGATGACAAATAGGACACACACCTTGCTCTAGAGGGGGAGAGGTGACGTGCACAAATAATGATGATATAAGAAAGGAAGTTGTATGAAAAAGAGGGATTTAAGCAAAGAAATACCAGAAATTTGAAGAGAGGTCATTTTTTTCTTAAGGGAATGGGGAGGGTCAATGGGAGTTTCATGAAGGAGGTGGCCCTTGTTTGGGGCCTTAAAAGTAGATGTAGATTGTTGGGGAAAGAGTGCATTCTGGCCATGGGGGAATAATGAGAGCAAAGGTGCCCAGATAGAAAAGTGCAAAAAGGGAATTGGGAATTGACAATAGGATGTTTTGGCTGGAATATAAATATTTGAAGGGATATATGTAGGTTGTTAATGGAAAAGCAGTTTAGAGACAAATTACAGAGGACTTTGAATGCCATGGTCTGGCATTTATACTTTATTAAGTTGTCCTAATTCTAGACCTGTTGAAAGTCTGTTTACCTTTATTTGAGTAGAAACATGACATGATCATAGTGGTGCCTTAAAAAGATTATTCGGGCAGTAGCATGAAAGATGGGTGCAAGAGATATCATGGAATTCGAAATGACAGAATGTTGGCAGCTGATTGGATGTGAAGCTGGAAGGAAAGAGAAGGCAGGCTCCAAGGTGACTGCAAGGTTATGTGAAGATGGTAGTGCCATTAACAAGTAGAAAAATTAGGAGACTTGGGGTTTGGGGAGGAGTTCCGTTTCGGACATGTTGATCTATCTTTGTGTACTAGTGAAACTATTCAGCAGACATTTGAAATATGACCCTGAAACCTTGGGAAAGATTGAGATTAGAAAGAGAGAGTTTGGTGAGTTACCTCCATAGCAGTCATAACTGAAGTCAGGGGAGTGGATGAGCTCACCAAAGAAGAGACTATAGGAAGAAGAAAATCAAATATGGAGTTTTAGGAGACATCCATGTTTCAGGGGTGGAAAAGTTTGAAGAACCTTGCAAAAGATGGGTCAGAAAGGTAGACAGAGACCCATGAGAGTAGAATATCAATAGAATCCAAGAAAAAAGGGGCATCAGGGGGTGCTCCACAGTGTCAAATATCATAGAGATGATGGAGGAGAGAGATGGGTTGGGAATGAGACAGGTGGAGCCATTGTATTTGTGGGTCTCTCTTGGAGAAACCTGTTTCAGAGAAGTGGTGGGAAGAGAAGCCAGATTACATGGGTTGAAGAGGTTAATGAGTGATAAGGAAGTGGTATCAATAACTAAGCAGAAGCAGAAATACTACTCTCTAGAAATTTGGCAGTCAAGAGGAGACGGAGAGAATAGTAGCTTGGGTAGCTAACAGAATCAAGGGAATACTTTTTAAGATTTTGAAGGCCTGATGTTATGTGTATACTGAAGAGAAGGAGACGGTTAAGCAAAGATTTGAGGGTGAATGAGAAAGAAGGAGGAGATGATCGATGAGGCAAGATATCAGAGGTGGTTAGAGAATTAAGCCTGAGGTCAGGAAGGCTGAATTCAAATCCAACCTCAGACACATACTAGCTGGGGAACCTTGGGCAAGTCACTTAATCAGCTCTGTCTGCTGCAATTTCCTTAACTATAACATGGGAATAACAGTAACATCTACCTCCCAGAGTTGTTTTGAGGATCAAATGGGACAGTATTTGTAAAATATTTAGCACAGTGCATGACTCGTTGTAGGTGCTTAATAAATGTTTACTTCTGTTCTGTCCCTTACTGAAGGAGAAACAAGCAAATACAGTTGGAGAGAGGTGGTCTTTATCCAGAAAGAGTATGCCATCTTTCACATAAATGGCAGGGAAGGAAAGAATGAGTGAAAACATCAAAAAGTATAGCAGAATATCCCGGTATCTAAAATGACTCCTAGATTTTTTTCTCAGTATTTGACCCAGCGACCCCACAGCCTTCAATTTATATCTCTTGTTGGAATTTTGTGTTCCCTAAATTCCTTACCTGGTACTTGGTTATGTTGAAACTCTTCTGCAGCTTTTCTTTCATTTGTACTAATTCCTAAGATCTCTCTATAGTATGTTCCTTCGTCATTGTTCTTTGCTGACCCCTAGAGATTTGGTTAGCTCCAAATTTAGGGATTTTGTTGTATCTTCCTTCTTGCAGATCATTGATAAACATATATATAAACTTTATCCTCTCACTAATCCCCAAGTGACACCATTCTTTATTCTTTTCCATCTAGAGAAGTAGTCATTTATCCCGATCTTTTGTTTCCTATCTCTAATCCAGTTTGATAACTGTGACAAAATAGACCCTCCCCTCAATCCTACAGCAATTAAAAAAAACAAAACCATGTAGACTCTTGCCAGACATCTAAAAAAAGTATAATTAGATTACATGCCTGAGGTTCCTTTTTTCTACATGCCTGTTTACACCCCCAAAGAATTCCAATAAATTGGCCTTGCATAATTTACCCCTTGCAGAAATCATGTTGCCTTTCTCCTGACAGGTTATTTCTGTGTAAGTGTTCTGAACTTATCCTTAATTATAGATTCCACCAGCTTGCCTGGTGGTTTATTATTAAGACTAATAAAGACTCTGTAATTCTTTGAGATCCCCTCTGGAATCCTGCTTTTGGATAAAGGTCACCATTTGTGATGTGCTAGCCCTCTTGTCCAGTGACGATAATAGCTAGTATCTTTTGATCAGCGGTTACTCAGTTTCATTTTGGGGTCCTTCAGAACCCTTAAGGGGATACCATATAATCTCTGAGATTCATCTGTGTTCCTAATGTCTGTACTCCAAATATTAACCTAACCTTTCTAATATGTTCATTTCAGGGGATATTTTGGATGTCAAATATCCCTAATATCCCTTTTTGGTTAAAAACTGATGCATATGTGTGTATAAAAATGTACACACACACGTGTGTGTGTATATATATGTATATATATGTATGTGATTCAACCTGTTAACCCTTTATTTTTCCTCCCAGAATCCACAGTCTTCATGAAAGGAATTGTTGCTTCACACCTTCATGAAATCTTTTAATTCTTTTTTATTTATAATTTCACCGCTGATGCAATAAAGAACAAATGTGAACTGGTAACTCATAAACACTTCTGTTGTCTAGTTCAGTTGGGTTTGCGATGTTTAGAAAAGCTGCAAAATAAACCCTCACACTTTGTATAACTTTAGCTGTATTCAGTAATGAAAATGTTCTTTGTCTCAGAGCAAAGAAAATTTCACTCAGAACGTTATTGTAATCAGCCCAATGGAAGCATCTAAACTGAGGGGTTGCTGCGATCTGACCCACTGACACTGAATGATCTCGGGCTCAATGACCCTCACCCTGAGTCTTCCTGTTATGAATTGTAGTTTAGCTTTTTCTCTTTCTGACTTTAGTTCATTGTTGTATAGGCAAAATAGCTTGGTATAATAGTACCGGACTTGAAGTCAATGAAACCTGAGATCAAACTGTGTGACATGGACAAGTCACTTAAACTCTCTCTAAGCCTTAGTTTTACTATTAGTAAAAAAGAAATTAAAAACTACCTCATAGATTTGTTATAAAGCTCAAGTAAGATATGTACATAAGTACTTTGCAAAACTTTAGAGTACTATATAAAATCTTTTCTCAGTCCTCAGCAACCTTTGACACTGTTGAACACCCTCTTCTCCTTGATATTGCCTTCCCTCTGGGTTTAAGGGACAGTACTCGGGGATACGAAAACATTGGGACACTAACTCACTGTTGGTGGAACTTTAAACTGATCCAACCATTTTGGAGAACAATCTGGAATCATGTCTAAAAAGTTATAAAACTGTATACCCTTTGACCCCTCAAAGGTCAAAGGTCTGTTTCCCAAGGTGATTAGGGAAAAGGAAAACAATTCATATGTTCTACAATAGTTCTAACAGCTCTATTTGTGCTGTTCCTTGAATGAGACACTATCTCCTAATTCAGGAATTTTTGCTCATTGTCCCTTATGCACAGAAGTCTTTCCCCCCATCTCTGCCTCCTGGTTTTTCTGACTTCCTTCAAGTCCCAGCTAAAATCCCACCCTCTGTAAGAAGGCTTTCCCATTCCTGCTAATTCTAGTGCCTTCTCTTAGTTCTTTCCTATTTAGATAGTTTGTTTGCATGTTGTCTCCCCCATTAGATTGTGGTCTTCTTGAGGACAGGAACTGCCATTATACCTTTATTTGTATTATCACTTACAGTACCTGAAGCATAGTAGACACTCAATACATACTTATTGAAGCATGAATACATGAAACTTATTATTGATGTATTTCCCTGTATCAGGTCTCTAAGATGGCTATTTGTGAATAAAAGATAGCTGAGGAGTCTACAGCAAGTATTTTAGCTGAGAGAGTCTAGAGTTTTTTTTACTTAAATCAACAGTTACATCTTTCTTTTCTTTTTATTTTCATTAAGATCTGAAAAGTAATGGTAGCATATTAGGTAAGGTGTTTGAAAGATAACTTAGTAGTGAAGTGCCTGATTTAAACAAAGGACCTTGGGACTGGGGGAAAATATCACTGGATTAATAAGATTCCAGGGTGAACTGCACAGAATTTGAAAGCTCTGTACAAATCCTTCAAGATAGTTTTACTTCTTGTCAATGCATGTTTCTTCTTTTAGGCCCTGGGTTGTTACAGTTCTTACCTTTTGTCATTCAAGTATGCCATATATTGGACAATTATGTTAACAGCAGTAAGTTGTACTTTTGCATCAAACCGAAGATTTATGAATACATTGTAGGGACTCCCTGACATGATGTCTTGATTGGTAGCAATGACAGATCAGATCAGCAAAAACTTCAGCTTCAGTTTCCAAGAAAATACCTTTTTCAAACTGACAAAAAGTAAGGGTGAAATCTCCCGATCTGTGGGAAATTTCCAAGGAACATTCAAAGATCAAACAGAGAGAGGAATGCAAGCTCTCTGATTAGAGGAATGGAAGCTCTCTGATTAGAGGCTGAGAGTGTATTTTTCTCTGGCGATCTGGCCAGCGTTTGTGTTATTAGTGTTTGGGGACAAGTCTTTCTGGTTACTAAGGACTGTCTGTTCTTCATTGTGAGGATGACAGTTTGGGACAGTTAGGACTGGAAATGACATTCTAGAAAGAGAAATCAATCAGAATCTCCCTTGACAACTTTGTTGCATGACCATACCTGTAATTTGCAGGTAGGAAGATTAAGGCCTTTATATAACCTTTCCCTTGAGGATGTTTTTTTAATTATGTAAGTTTTCTTGATGGCTCTTAATTTCATATCACAATCATTACTGAATATAGCTTCTTCCCCACCACCACCTTTGTTTTAACCTTCCCTTCTCGCAAAGGAAAACAGGTAAACAAGGCCACCACTTCACTGACCACATCTGCTAGCATACGCAACATTCTACATCTGCAATATCCTATCTCTGCTGAAGGGAGTGAGCTCTGCTTCATTTTCTGTTTCTCCACCGCAGTTAACTTGGAATTCAGCTTTCTTTGAATGTTTAGTGTTATTTTCTTTTATTATATCATAGACATCATATGTCTATGTGTGTGGTGTGTATAATTCTCCTGGTTCTACATACTTCCGTTTGCATCCTGCTTGGGATCTTGATAACCAATGTTAAGCATGTTCGTGACTTCAGTTGTATAAACTGAGTAATGTGCTATTTCCATTCAGGGCTTACCGTCTAATAAGGTCAAATTGACCCTGCTGAATTGGGATGATAGGAACTACAAGAACTTGGGTTTGGATAGTCTGTGATTATTTTCTATATCATATTATTTATAATATCATCTTAAATATTGAGAAAATGATGCTTTTTTTCTATATGTTGAAGATAGTAACTGGAGTAATATGATACGTATGAAAATAGCTGGTATTCTAAATGTGAGGAAATAAAATTTCATAATAAATATTTCCATGTCTTTTTTATCAAAGGTACACAGATATGCTAAATTGACTTTTCTGAAATTCACACCATACTACATAGGAAAAGTCTTCTGTCTTCTTTTGTGCTGCTTAAAGTATATGTAAAGCAAGTTTTTACTTTCCATTTGTAGATTTTTCCAAATGAGGTGAATTGGGTCATTTCTGTCTATTCTTTCTCACTTAGTGAGCCATGCAGCTCACTTGAATTTAATTATCAACTTTCATGTCTATATATCCCACTTAAGTTGCTGTCCTGAGTTTCATAACCACATCATCAGCTAACTAAGGAACATTTCCAACTGGATTTCCCATAGGCATTGCAAACTCAACATTTCAAAGTAGCCCTCGTTATCTTTTTCTCAAAACATACCCCTCTTTCAAAATTCCATATATCTGTCTAAGTCACCCTAGTCACCTAAGTTTTCAGCCTTGAACTTATCCTCCACCTCTTCCTCTCTCTCACCCATATTTTAGTTAGTTTCTGACCCCTGTTATCCACAGGGTCACAACATCTTTTTCATATGTCTCTTTCTCTCTGCTTTCACAACCACCAGCGTAGTTCAGGTCATCACCTCTCACTTGAACTTTTGAAATCCTTCCTAACTGGTGTCTGCCTCAAGTCTGTGACTACTTCAGTTCATCTTCTCCACATCTGCTAAGGTCAATTTCCTGAACTGCATGTTGGATCTGCTCAAGAAACTCTATTTGCTCTCTTTACCATCAAGTAAAAACTTCTGGTTTTGGCATTTAAAGCCCCTTAAAACCAGGTCCCAATCCACTTTCAAGTCTTATTATATAGTACTCACCACCTTCATATATGGGATGGTCCAGCCAACTATGTTTCTTACTGTTCTCCCATACGCTTCATTCCATCTCATATCTCCCGACTTTAATCCCTTAAAGATGTCTTTGGTTACTTTTGCCTTTTAGAATCAACTTTCCTTTGAGAGTCAGCTCATGTGCCACCTTCTAAATTAAGCCCTCAGTGATTCGCCTCAGTACCTTTACGTGTTAGTGCCTTTCCCTTCAGTTCCCTTGTTTCTATTTTATTTCGATAGGTTGTGTATACCTGTATATAGAAGTTTCTCTCCAATAAAATGGAAGGTACTTGAAGGCTAGGACTGATTTACTTTTATCCTTATGCCCTCAGTGCCTACCACAGTGTCCAGCACATAGTAAGCATATAAGAAATTCTTGTTACTGATACTGCCATCTTCTATTTCTAGTTCAGCAATTATTAAATATATATTTATTTTGTTGTTTTTATTAAATATTGTTAAATGTATAGCAGCTCTTCAAAAAGAAAATAGTTTTTAAATAGCACATATATAGTACCTGGAGAATACCTCCCCAACTTGCAGAATGGGACCCCCAGAGAATACTACCCCAGGTTCAAGATACTCTTTAGATCTATAAATGCATAGCTCATGAGCCCCCACCAATAGGATTTAATAGTTCAGCAATTATTAAATATATATTAGTTCAAAACAAAGATTTAATAAAATAACATAGTAAGAAAAGTAGTAATAAAATATTTTCCTCTAAACATGGGGCACACTCTTGGGTATAGGCATTATCAGTAGAAAGAGTGACTATTCATAGGCAACATATATGAAAAGGTACCACATAGGGAATACATGTTATACAGGTAGATGGATACAGGTAAAGAACACATGATCAGGATAATTACTTAAAGTAGAACACATGGGCCAATGTGCATACATATAGGGGCAACTCCTGTCTCTGCCACCTGACCACAGTAGGGCCACTGATGTTTTGGGTGATGTTATCACATTACTCCCACCAGACTTATTGTCTGTTCTCAGTTGAGTTTGTAGTCTCTGCCTGATGTTGCTGCTCTGGAAACATAATCTCTGCTGGACATGTAGTTTTCTGCCAAATTCTCTCAGGCACAGTCCCATTGGGCAAATAGCTACAAAGCTTCCCTCTGCCCCCCAATCCCTGACTTCACCTTCCTGAATTCATTGACTATAGTGTTACCTCTTCCTCGTGAGAAGTGTGCTCTTTCAGCTCAAAGACCTGAGGTTTTTTTAACCATGCTTTCAGAAAAGTAATAGCTTTTCCTTGCCTCAGCCATAGTACCAACAAAAATCTGGTTGTTAGGAGTTGGAAAAACCTTTTTTATTTGAAGAATGGAATACTGCTTCCTTTCTAGAATCTTGGTTAAAAGATTTTCCATCTTTAATAGGAGATTCTTTGCTCAATGTTGCAGAACATGGTCCTCCCAACTGCTTAGTAATCTCGACTTATTTTTTCCTTTGGACTATCTTTCCTGGTCCAGGCCTCTCTTCTCTCTTATAGTGAGCATTCCTTATGTCTTGATTATCATTAAAGAATAGCATACACATAACTAAGGGGCAGCTAAGTGGTGCAGTGGATAGAGCACCAGTGCAGGTGACAGGAGGACCTGAGTTCAAATCTCACCTCAGACACTTGACACTCACTAGCTGTGTGACCTTGGGCAAGTCACTTAACCCCAATTGCTTCATCCTGGGTCATGTCCAGTCATCCTGATGAATATCTGGTCACTGGATTCAGATGACTCTGGAGGAGAAGTGAGGCTGGTGACCTGCACAGCCCTCCCTCCCTCAAAACAAAGTCAAGTGCAAATCATGTCATTATTTCTCTAATGGCATGGTCTTCTTTGGCAACGAAGGATGAACACACACATACCTAACTATAATCCATATAGGAGCTGCTCACACAGCAAGTATTAAAAAATGACAGGGTTTGGAATCTCCAAGTTACTCAGCTCCAAAACCCTTTCCACTGTCTCATGTAGATGAATAGGCAGATGAAAGATAAGCACAGGGTCTCTCCCACTCACCAAACCATATTCCTAGGTGTTAATCCCAAAGAGACTTTCAACTTATTCATAGCCATAGTATGGTAAAGTGTGAACGGATCTAACCTGTAAGTAGATTTGGATGCTCCATTAATTAGGAGTCTGTTTTTCAGTTTGTGAATTATCCAGACTGAGTTTCTTTTTTTTCTTTAGCTATTCTCAGTCAATTACACTGCTTGTGAAGACTGCCACCAGAGGGTGATGGAAGTACAGAAAGAAGAGGTAGAATTTCAGTCATTCAGATGTGTATCACTTGTAAACAGATCTCATAAAGGGTTTGCTGAGGGGGAGAAAAGTTAAATCTAATGGTTAAGATAAGATTTGAGTATTATGAATTTCAGTTATCCATTAAAGCACCCCTTTCTGTGCATAATTAAAAATTTATTATATAGGATGGAACTCTGGAAGGGATTAAGGGGAGGGATAGTTTAGAAAATTAAGCTATGTAAAAACAAAATCAATAATTTTTTTTGAATATTTGACCAATAGTAGAATCCCAGATAATTTTTCAGTGGGCTTTTTTCCCTCTCAGTTGTACTTGAAATCCTATCAAAGGTGGCATCGTATTCATATTCTGTAGGCAGCAACAATAATGCCTTTAACTTTTGTTCTAAGGTCTACAACATACTTTGACAGGTGGACTTTTAGAGTAATAATTAGGTTTAAAACTGCCAACTTGAGATGACATTTCTCCAGGGACTGAAAAATGATCTGTTATAATCTATAGAAAGATATCTCGTCAAATACCTAACATAAGAATAGGGACCCTCTTTTTGTCTTCTCAGTGGCTACTAACCAATAGTGAGAGGAAAAAGAAATGTCAGTTAAGAGTTATATACAAGTAAAGGGTAATCTAACTAGTTTGGGGTTTGTTTTTTATCAATAGAAAAAGAAATCAAAAGTTTTGCTTGACTTCTAAAACAGAAACGCTGTGAAATAGTACACAGAGTTGGTAAAGGCAGGAAGACCTAAATTCAAGTTTACCTTGATTATGTGATATGAAGCAAGTCACTTATCCTTACCTCAGTTCACACCACACTAGCCAGTGGTGTCAAATTCAAATAGAAATGGGTCGTTACAGGAGCATATTAACTTAGAAAAACTCAAATGAGCATTATCTATGTTGTATTGTATTTTTTAATTTTGTTAAACATTTCCCAATTATATTTTCATCTGGATTTAGCCTCTCACTTGGGTTTGAATTTTGCAGGCTTCAAGTTTGATACCTCTGGTCTCAGACAACTCTCTAAGAATTTAAGTTGTAGAGAAGATGCTAATTGACCTACATTGGTAAAAGAGAATTTCTTATCTGCGTGTGCCAGCAAAATCACAGGTCTAGTCTCTATCCCGAAAAATTAGAATAACATTATGTACATGTGTGTATATATGTGTGTGTGTCTTTTAATGTTTTCATTCCATTTCTAGTGCCCTTATTCAAATGAAATACATCCAATTATAATTTTCTCATAACTAGCATCTGCTTTATAACTTTGACCTCCCATCTCTCTTATTCTGGATAGCTGCCAATACTATAATCAAATCTTCTCTCTTCCATAGCTGGCCAGAATTCTCAACCCAACAACAGGCTTTTTGCCAAGTATGTTTTGGACCCAGCTTTTCATCTACACTATTCTTGAGGCCTTGCTATCTTGTGGCAACTCCCACAGGTTCCTTTTTTCTCTCCGTTCCACTGCCAAAGCCATCTCCAGGGAGAAGACTTCCTGCAGTTTGTCTAATGTATGTTTGTGTATGCCTCTCAAAGGATGTCATCCAAAGGAATCACTAAGACAGTGATAACAGCTAATGTTTGCTTTTGTTATTGAGTTGTGCCTGACTCCCTGACCTCTTTTGGGGTTTTCTTGGCAAAGATCCTAGAGTGGTTTGCCATTTCCTTCTCTAGCTCATTTTATAGAAGAGGAAACTGAGGCAAAAAGGATTAAATGACTTGCCCAGGGTCACACAGCTAGTCAGGGTCTGAGACCATATTTGAACTCAGGAAGATGAGTCTTCTTGACTCCAGGTCCAGCACTTTATCTACTGTATCACCGAGGTGTGCCCTATGCTAATATTTATATGCTTTCTTAAATTTTGCAAAGTGTTTTTCTTGTAATATCTCTGTCAGAAAGCTGGTACAAGTATCATTATCTTCATTTTACAGTTTAGAGAACTGATGCTCAGAGGAGTTTAAGTAATTCGCCTGTGGTCACATGGCTGGCAAGTAGGGATAGTGGGGCTGTAACTCAGGCTAATTGAGACCAATGCCATTTCTAAGAAACCATGGTACTTTCCCTCAGTGATGCCTCTGTAAGGGTCTTAGGTCATAAGTCATAAAATTTAAAACTAAAAAGAGGTTCATTTGAGATTCCTCTATTCCAGTCCCTTCATTGAGTATTTGGAGACCTAAACAGATTTCATGACTTGCTCAATCCTTCAGCAAGTAGTGGACTCAGCATTGGAACGTGGGTGTCTTGACTCTAGTACCTTGTCTACCATTGCAGCATGCTACCATGTTGCAAAAATATCATTCGTGATAAGTAAATACTATCGTATTGTTCAGCTAATTTATAATGGTGTTTTTGTGGACCCAGTTTGGGATATTAGGAATATCAGGATAGCTGGTTATAAGTCTTGGTCCAGTTGACTTCTAAATCCTCAGGTATACACACAGTTGAACTTGTAGGCATTCACAGTAGAGAAGGAACCCCCAAAACATTTCACTTTACCAAACTTGCCACAGCCCAGGTGAAAGTCGATTAAACTCTCTATTCCTGCCGTTCCAAGTAGGTAGATGGTTTTACCATTATTGCTTGTGTAATGCCTCTAGGAACTGTCATTGAATTGGTTTCTAGAAGTCAGGTACCCGGATGACAATGAGTAAACTCATCCCCCAAAGCATGTAGGGCACCTCTACAACATACAGCATCATCATCATCCTTATTATTGCTATCATTAAGATTCCTTCTTGCATTTCTTTTTTGAAATAATACTTTATTTTTCCCCAGTTGTATATAAAAATAATTTTTAACATTCTTTTTTTTTTTAAATTTTGAGTTCCAAATTCTCTTCCCTCTTCCCTGAGATGGTAAACAATTTGACATAGATTTTACATGTGCAATCATGAAAGCATATTTCCATATTAGTCTTGTTCTATATACATTCTTAATGGTGTGGGGGGTTGAAAGGGAACAGACTGACAGCTTCAGTGATGTGCCCAGGATGCACACTCAATGATGTGTAATAGGCTTCAATACAGATATTGACTGTATGACCAGCTGTCTGTCCATTATGCTATGCTGTCTCTTCTGCTATTCTCAAGGAAATAATTATACAAGCCATATATTTTTTTTCTAGTACACATGTCACAGTAAGCTAGCAAACATCAGAAGCATTGTTAAGAGAGAAAGATTAAAAGAAGTGTTACCTTCTCAGACTAACGTTGGCCTGTGGTTCAGTGTAATTTTTTTTGGTTATCAGATTATGCATAAATGTTTTAAATATACATGGGCCATGGGAAATGTTTTTTGTTCTAGAAAATCTAAATATATTTTCTGTCCTTTGTCTCTAATTGCTTCCACTGATTTTTTCTCTCCCTCTCCTTTCTTAAAACAGTGGCTGAACATCATATTACAAAATGTCTTTTGCTCTTAACAGTAATTCTTGTCTTTTCCCCTGTCCAGTAATTTTACTTTTTACATTTCATAGGTTTATGGAATTAGAATTGGAAGGGACCTTAAAGTACAGCTCTTCATTTTACAGATGAGTAAACTGAATACAAGAAAGGTTTAGGGACTTGCCCAAAGTCATGTAGATAATATGTGTCAGAGGCGAGATTAAACCCTCTGATTTTAGATCTAGTCCTCTGCTTTATTTTCTTTATGTAGCAGATACACATTCAGCAGATACACATAAATACATATTATACATAAAGACAAAAACAAAATATTTTCTGTCCTCAATTGAACATAAAGACATCATTTGTTGTTGTTCAATGGCTCTCTTTGTGACCCTATGGAGTCCATGGGGTTTTCTTGGCAAAGATACTGGAGTGACTTGCCATTTCCTTCTTGAGGGTGTCTTCATTTTACAGATGAGGAACTGAGGCAAATAGGAGTTACATGACCTGCCCAGGTTTACAATAAGAATCTGATGCTGGAATTTGAACTCAGATCTTTCTGACTCCAGGCTCTATTCACTGCACCACCCAGCTGCCTCTTAAAGTCTTTTCTAATTATTGAGCAATTGGAGGGGGCAAGGAGAGGAAATGTGGGAAGAAAGGACAGTGAAATGAAGGATTGGCAGGGGATAAAATGCTGCAGAACTAAGCTCTGAAGTAGAGTTTAAGGCAACATGACAAGTTGGGAGATGAGAGCAACAAAAGACAGTCCCTGGTTCTGGAGGCACATGAGAGTGGACCAAATTCTTGGACTGTCTGAAACCAACTAAGAATGTAGGAAGAATTACACTTCTCATAACTGATCATCAGTTAAAGTAAAGAATAGTTTGAATATTAGTACACTGATGTGATGCTAAAGCTAGCTTCCCTCATGCACAGGAAGCAAAATTTATTAGACTAGATACACAGCTCTATATAGATTTATGGAATATGATTATCAAGTTTTTCCTTTCTTTTTTCATTCTGATCTCTTATTACCATTACTTAAACATCATTAATATTACTTTTGCTAAATAAGGATAAAAGGTTTTCCTCTCAATATTATTTGTTATAGAAATATACCCCATTTAGAATGTTATTGATTTTTCCTAATATAGCCTTTGACCTGCTGTGTGGAATTTATGAGGACATATACAAGTACCCTGAGGTAATATTTATTCTGCCTTTGTCTCCCATTTTCCTATTTTCTCATTGCTGTATTTAACTGAGCTAACTATGGTTGATATGAGTTGAGTGGCCTTTTAGAATAAGTCATTTGAAGTGTAGCCAAGAATACAAGCTGCACTAGAGGGAAAAATGGCCTTGTCATCGATTATTAGCCATTTCTCTTAAACTAGAGAAGACAGGAAAATGGGTCTTTGACATAAAATTCATACCCAGAGTCCTAAGGTCAAATTGGAAAGGGTCTAAGGAAAAGGACAAAATGTAGTGTGCTCAAATTGTGTCAACTTTGGTCATCAGGGAGTAGAACAGATGTTCCCCTGGTGACATCTGTCTACCACCTGAACATCTGAAATCATCAGCTCCCCCCCACATGTGCACAAACCATGCTAATTGCCACCTTTGTGGGTTTTTGCTCATGCTATTGCCCAGTCTGGATTATTTCCCCATCCAACACTGCACCATCCCCCAGCTCAAAACTATTCACACTGAACTTAGAAGCCTTGGAAATAACTAATTTAAATGCCAGTAGTAATCTATGAAGTATACTTGGTTGTTCTGATATTCAAGATTACGATTTTAATAACGTTTAATTTTTTAAAAATATTCTTTCTTCTTAAAGGCCCAGCCCTGGAAGTCTTTCTCAGATTTTCCATTGCCATGTCTGTCCCCGTCCCCTTTCCCCCTCCCCCTTCCGGTGATCACTTCTTCTTGCTATACTGTTATATTCTGTACCATTCAACTTAGCCTGACTCCTGTGCCTTTGCCCCATGCCTTGAATTATATTTCCTCGTCATCTCTACTTCTTAGAATCCTGGCTTCTTACAAAGTGCAGTTCAAATGTCACCTCCTACTTGAGGACTTTTCAATTCCCCCAGGAGCTATTGCCTCTCCCCCCAATTACCTTGTGTTTACTTTGTATATGTCTTGTAGATTTTTATATGTAAATATGGTTTTCCCCCAATGGAATGTAAGTGTTTTGAGGGCAGAGACAGTTTCATTTATGGCGCCTACTACAATGCCTGACACCTAGTAACAATAATGCTTATCGCCTGACTGATTATGTAATTGTTGTGGCTCTCCTTAATTGCTAATTGTTTGGGGTGTGTTAGCCTTAGCACCCCCACTCCATGTAATTCCTTGTAAGTGGTGTGGTTTTTGGGAAGATGGAATCTTTCTCAGCTAGAAGGAGGGATTCGTGGAAGATTATGAGAAGCAGAAGTCTTGGGGGACAGTTTTGAGCCCCACAGAAAGAAGGGTATTGCTGCTCAAATCTGAAGATGATAATGAGACAGTTGAAGCCTTGTATTTCTCACTTACTGTCCTGCTTAAGTAGTAATCTACTCAGGCAGAGTTTGGAGTTCCCTCACTATTCGTTATTGCCACTGTGACTTGGTGAAGTTTCTCCCTTCGCTGCTTCCATCCCTTTTCTTGCCTTCTGGCTGTCTGTTAGACCAGCAGTCTCTGTTCTCATTAAGATTTGTTTATTTGCTGTATATGCTTTTGAAATGAATTTTGTCTCTAGATAAAGATAATTTGTTTTTTATTGCATTCTCAGTGTTTTGTGTAAACGAAGTGGACCACACAGTTGAGAAGAGATCCTATGGACTTATACCCCTACCAGGGGTGGGGAACCTCTGGCCTTAAGACCACATGTGGCCCTCTAGGCCCTCAAGCACATCATTTTGACTGAATCCAAACTTCACAGAACAAATTCCCTTGATAAAAGGATTTGTTCTGTAAAACTTGGACTCAGTCAAAAGACCATACCATATGTGACCTAGCAGTCACAAGTTCCTGACTCCTGCTGCCTAGACTTAATTGTCAGACTGTATTGAAGCTTACTCTCTTTCTTACATTTCTCCTGTAGACCCTACAATTTTTAGCATATTGTCGGACTCAAAAAATAATTTTTAAAATCCATGAATGAACACACTTGGTTGGTCCCTTTTTCTAAAATAGTTAGATCAGAGGGACTCAAGTATCAGTAAGAAATTGAACATATGAGGATCCATTCTCAGCCTCCCTCATCTGGTTTACAAATACTACCAAATAAAGCCTAGGTATCACTCTGTGAAATGGGTAGCAACAGGGTGGTGTTCCTTAATCAGGACTCTAGTACCTTGGGAAGACTGGCTCCAGGTCCAGAAGGTCAAATTGAAAAAGGTATGAGTTCAGGATTTTGCTTTTTGTAGAGGCCAGGATTGAACCGTTGGTCTGGAAGCCAATAGGCAAAGGTATACCTGAGGGAGTCCATGGTTGGGGCATAATGAAGAATCTAAGAGGTCATCAGATCATAAAACCAGAGACTGAGAGCTGGAGGAGATCCTAGAAATAAGCCAGCACAGGTCCTTGATTTTACAGATGAGGAACTGAAATGACATGACTTCCATACAGGAGAGATGCTAAAGAATCATTTGTCAGGCCTCATTATCTTACTGGCCCAAGAATAAGCTCTGTGTTCTTCCTTAAAGAATCTTGGATATTCTGTTCTATACCTGTCTTTTGTCTGTCTCACCTATCCTAGGAGATCCTGATTTTTACCCTTGTTCTTAAACAGTGCTATCTGTTCTCATGTCATGGTGGGCAGAGTGCCAAGCCCGGACTCAGGAAGACCTGAACTCAAACTTGATGTCAGACAGTGACTATCTGTATGATCCTGTACATGTCACTTAACTGCAGTTTGCCTCAATTTCTTCATCTGTGAAATGGCAGTGATAATAGCACCTACCTCCTAGGGTTGTTATGAGGACCGAATGAGATAATTGTAAAGTGCTTAGCACAGTGTCTGGCAACTGCTATATGAATATTACCTGTTATTATTTTTATCCCTTGTATAGGGCATCTGCCCTAGCTTTTATCCTACGTAGCGTAGTAGGAAAATTAGCATTTTAAACTTTAAAAAGTAATGACATCACTGGCTTATTATTCAAGGGTCTTAAGAACCTTTAACTGTCGTGGGTTGGGGGGTAGTTTTTATTGTTGTTTTTAAAAAATATATTTTTCTTTCCCTTGAAGTACTTGGGAATTGGATCCCATAAACTCCCAACAGGAACATACAGAGAACGAGTTTTTGTTCCTAGCCATTTAAAGCCAGAGGCATAGGGAGGGAAATGTCATTTGGTTTACTAAGTTACACTAGACTCAGAGCTAGACGAACTGCAGGATAAGTTGAGCAGGTTCTTCAGAGATAATAAGCAGTGGTTATTTGGAGGAAGTGATTTACTAGGTAAGTAGCTGGCCAAATAAGTCATTCAGTTTAGAAGACTTGAAAAACAAATTGTCTTACGGAAAAGCATGACTGAGCAGCCAGTCCTTCTTGTGTGATCTGTGACCTTTAAAGATCTTATTATGGTAAATTATATCACTCAGTTTTCTAGGTCAACCAGATTCGATTAGTCACTTGCCTGAAGAGCATATTCTTCACTGACCTTTGATAAATAAGACTGGATCTTTTTGAATCCCACGTCATTGCTAAGGAAACAAGAATAACTATTTCAGCTGTGCATTCTGTCAAGGTTCTGGAGTTTAGCATCTTAAAGTCTTCGTGACCAAACTACTTAAAGAAAGGTCCCGCCATTTTGTTTTCTTTTTCTGTTCAATATTTCACAAGGAAATGCATTTGATTAAAAAAAGAGTATAGATTTCTTCTTCAAGCATTAAAATTAACACAGGAATAAACTAATTTGTGTGCGTTTAGATTCAAGCACATTCTGAGGCAAAAAAAAATTAAATAGGAAAGAATGAAGTAAATGTAATCTTAAATGGAACATAAATGTCATTTCGACCATTCTTAAAAGATCAATCATAGATTACTTGGGGCAAAATATGAAAATAGGCATAGTAAAGAAAGAACCAGGGTTGACTGGTGGTACATGCCTATAATCCCTGCTGCTGGCTCAAACTGGTGGACCACAGGAATTGAGGAATTCTGAACAGAAAAAGCCATCAGGTGTTCACACTAAGTCTTACACCAATATTAGCTAGCCCTTGAGAGTAGGAGGAACCACCAGGCTGCCTGTGGTAAGATAGAAAACATCAAAACTTCCACGCTAATTAGTAGATAGGTTTGGCCTGTGAAATAGCCCTTCCTCTTCCAATTAGGGATGAGAGGGACACCTACTCTAGAAAAGAAGGGAAGAAGGAAGGTTAGATTACCATTTTTCACTTTTATTATATTTAATCAGTTATCAATCATTTATTAAGCACTTATTTGTCAGGCCATGTACCAGGGATATAAGTACAAAGAGTGAAAAAATGAAGTGAAATGAAAAATGAACAAAAAAATCCCTGCTAACAAGAAGTTTACATTCTAATGGAGGGGGACAGGAGAAGTGGGAACAGGAAGTATAGGTATAAGTATATGCAGCATAAAATGAAAGTGAATAAATACAAAGTAGTTACATTTAAAGTAGTTTGGAAAGGAAGTTACTAGCTATTATAGGGAGAGGGGTGATCAGAAGAGGTTTCACGTAGAACATAATGCTTGAGTTATCTTAAGGGATACAGAGACACTTTGTGAGGCAGAGCTATATTGTTTAATAGGGTATCTTGTCCTACATGAAAATTTCCTCTTTAGAACTAGTTTGATTGCTGGCTATTTTGGGGAGGGATGTGGGGAAAGAGAGAGAGAGAAGAAAAATTTGAAACTCAGAATTCTATAAAAAAAGAATGTAAAAAAAGAATGTTAAAAATTATCCACATGTTATTGGGAAAAAATGAAATATTATTCAAATGGGAAAACAAAACAAAAGAACACATTTGGGCAAATTTTAGAAATGCGTTTGTTGTCCCATTAAGACATTGGAAAAAAAAATGGTAGGAAAGGCTTCCTGATTTGAATTAGATATTTTGCTTCTGGATACACAACTTGCTGATTTAGGACAGGAAGGATTATTTTGGCAAAACAAAGTATCGGGATTTTTTTCCATGTGACAAAATTCTCCAGCATATCTTCTTTCCTAGGGGTTTTAGTGGACTCTAAGAAAGCCAGTTTTATTGAAATACACTTACAAAAATATTTTTTAAAAAGTTTGCATGCCCTTTTGACCCCATGATATCACTTCTGGGGCTCTATCCCAAAGAGATAATAAAAATGAGAAAAGAACCCATATGTACAAAAATATTTATACAAATATATTTTTGTGGCATCCAATAACTTGAAATCGAGGAAATGCCCATGAATTGGGGAATGGCTGAACAAGTTGTGGTATATGAATGTAATGGAATACTATTGTGCTATAAGAAATGATGAACAGGAGGACTTCAGAAAAACCTGGAAAGACTTAATATGAACTAATGCTGAGTGAAATGAACAGAACCAGGAGAACTTTATACACAGTAACAGCCACAGTGTGTGAGAACTGTTCGTGATAGACAGCCCTTTATAGCAAAATGCAAGGACCTAAAACGTTTCCAAGGGACGCTTCATGCAAAATGCCATCCACATCCAGAGAAAGAACTATAGAATCAGAACACAGAATGAAGCAGCTATTTTCTCTTTTGTTATGTTTTATTTTATTTTTTTCTCATAGTTTCTCCCATTCGTTTTAGTTCTTTTATACAACATAACTAATGTGAAAATGTGTTTAATGAAAATGTGTGTGTAGAACCCATATATGATTGCATGCTATCTTGGGAAAGGAAGGGGAGAAAATTTAAACATATGGAAGTGATTGTGAAAACTGAAAATAAATAAATTAATAAAAAAATTTTAAAAAGTTTGCATGCCCTCTAGGTTATGAACCCTTACTTATAAGTGTCTCACCCGGAATCTTGGGCACCATATTTTAGGAAGGATGTTTATAAAGTATACTGTGTCCTAAGGAGAGGGTACAAGGATGGTAAAGGGATTCAAAACTGCTATATGAGAATAAATTGAAGGAACTGAATAATGTTTAGTGTGGAGAAAAGACTGAGTTGGGGACAAGACAGCTGTCTTCAAATATTTGAAGAGCTGTTGTGTGGAATAGGAATTAGGTGCTTTTCTTGACCTCAGAGGGCAGAGCAAGAACTAGAGACTGAAGGAACAGACGGTTAGGTTCCAGCTTAATATAAAGATCAGTTTCCTAACAATTAGAATTGTTTTAAAAGTGGAAGGGGCTGAATTTTTATAAAAATGTAGAGCTAGGTGGGTCTGTAAGCAGATGGGGGGGGACCACTTGTGAAAGGTGTTATGAGCTAGGAAGGGAAGGGATGGCAGTTGCTGCTCAGGGGTGAGTCAGACCAAATAACTTTCAAGAACCCTTCTCAGATTCTCTAAGTCTGTGATACTTTCTTCAGAGCATCTTGGTAATTAACAGAATTATAGAAAAATGAGGAAAAGGTCATTGGTAGTCTTCAGATCTCAGAATCTGGGAAATGGTATAAATGGAGCTTCACCATTTCCTTCACTTGACATAGGAATAACGTACTTCAACTGTCCACCACTTAAGAGGGCAGAAGATGCTTCCCTGAGAACAATATATCCACAGGTTCTTGAGAATAACTTTATACTCTTGATCTTTTCAAGGAACTCAAAGTCAAACATCCAGTTCCATTGTTTTAATGGATTTTTTTTGTTTCTGTCTGCACAGGCAGGTAGCTGACTTGTTGCAACCATTTTCCCAGGAAGGAAAAAGTCTGGAGCATTCTAACTACAGTTGTGGAGAACGTGAGTGTCTGGTCACTCTGCTAGGTTTCTGGTTAGAAGACTCAGTCAAAGTAACAACGTGGCCTCATTGCCTCTGAGCTGATTCCTCTTTCACTTCTTATTGAGGTCTCTTTTGGAAAACCTGCAGTCAAATTGCTCTAGTGACCTCTAACAATTTTAACTGTGAGAATAGATTTCTTTCTCCCTTTCTAGTTGTAGGCTATTTTCTCTCTTAGCTAAGATTCAGACTCTTTGTTCAATAACCCTCAGTTAGTATATCTCTCTACCTCCTCTATGTGTGTGTGTGTGTATATATATATATATATAAAACCTCTAGTCTATCTCTATGTGAAGGAGATCCTGCTTTGTTCTCCCTTTAACTCTGTGGATTTCAAAACAGTGTCTTAGATCTTCCTTATCTTCTCTTTCTCCTTCTACTCTTTTTTTTTACTTCCTGATATTCTCAGGTATCTTTCTAACACCTCTTCTTTTCTGATGGGTAGGGCTGCCAGACCTTTCCCCAAATATGGAACAATTCAGAGCACTTAAGAAATACTTAAAAAGTGAAACACTTGATTCTTCCCAATATATTGTATTGTGCTGGAGAAGTTCAAAAATGTTGCTTACAGAGCATCTCTGTCTTATTCATTCCAGGATCATCAGTATACATGCTAAACATTAAAGCTCATAAGGGAGCAATGATTTGATCATGAATTAGTTCTATAGCATAAAGTATTGGAAGACCTCTATTTACAATGATTTCCCCCTAAGCAGTAAATAGTAAATGAATAGAGGAATCAAGTATTGGAAATAGGAAGTGATCATTTGCCAAGCAATCTCTGCTTCTTTCCATGAAGCCGTATTTCTCCATTTGGTTTTATTAATTCATTTCACAGAATAACCAAAACTTGAACAAAAATTTCTAAACAAGATTAATTTTACTTATAAAATTGTCCCACTTTAAATTATTCTCTGAAATAGCAGTGCGCCTGTTATGCAAGGGTAATAAATAAAGAGGAATAAATTTACCAAACCATGAAAAAGTGGGGAAAAAAGGAAGTGAGTCCAAGAGAGACTGTGATTTCTTTCAGGTCTATATAGATTGTAGGCAGCAGAGCAAACATTCAAACCAAGAATCCTCAGACTTCCAGTTTTTTTCCAGTATACCACTCATTCTTCTCTTGGATTGGTTGGGCATAAATGGGCATAAACTGCTAGCAGCTGCCATACTTTTTTCTCTTCTATCCCTAAATGAAATGAAACATTAGAGAGTATTAACTTCAGTGTACTTTTGAAGTCATCAACATGGATACTAGCTCCAAGAGGTACATGTTGGGATTCATCCATACCTCGCCAACCTGTATAACTCTTATTCCTTCTCTTCTATAACTCATTCAAAAAAGATCTATCTAACATACTATGCAGGCTTTGCTCCGTGTCTTTTAAAATTACATGGCTACCAGTGTAGCTTATGGTCTGTGTCCATCTTGGTGATAGCAAGATGTTTGCATCTGCACTCTTTGTAGAGTTTTGTAGAGCTCCCAGGAACTGTTACGGTGTATATTATGGACTTACTCCCATCCCACTAAATAACTGAAGGTCTGTGAATGTGGAAGGTAATATAATACTCATAAATCAACAAGAATTTATGAATCACTTGTTGACTGGTCCTAGTTCTGCTCTAAACCATGAAGAATAGTCCTTACCAACCTCAGTGCTCTTTGAACTTTGTGCTTGTCTTTGACATAGCCAAGATGGATAGCTGATGAGGTACACTGATAACCATGCAATCTTAAAAGTAATAAAGTAAGGCATCCATAGCATTTGTGCTAAGTGCTGGGATTACAAAGAAAGACAAAAATAACCCATCCCCTCAAGAAGCTCATAGTCTAATGGGGAATATAGCTGGCAAACAGTAATGTAAACATAATATATAGTTTATAATAATTAATTTTGCCTATGTAAAATATATAGCATAAATTAGAAGTAATCTCAGAGGGAAGGCATTTAAGTGAAATTGGAAAGGCTTCTTGCAGACAGTGGGATTTTAGCAGAGACTTGAAGGAAATCAGAGATGGAAATAATGAGGGAGACCATTCCAGACATGACAGACAGCTATTAAAAATGCCTGCAATGAATATGTAGGAGGGAGTAGAATGCAAGAAGACTGGAAAAGTAAGAAAGAAGCAAGACCCAAGGATGAAAGTTTCATCTCAATGATAAAAAAGAATTTCCTAATAATGAGATAGAGGTAGGAACTGCATCAGTGATTTTATTGGCACAGGGAATTCCCAGAAGAGAAAATTCCTTGTACTTATGCAGATTAGTACCTTTTCAGGTATGACTTGAACCCAGAACTTCCTGGCTCCAAGGCCAGCTTGCTATCCATTATAGAACTTCTGTTGTTTAGTTGCTTCAGTTGTGTTTGACTCTCTGTAATCCCCATTTGGGTTTGTGGTTTTATTTTGTTTTTGCTAAAGATACTGGAGCGGTTTGCCATTTCCTTCTCCAGCTCATTTTACAGATGAGGAAACTAAGGTAAACAGGGTTATGTAACTTGCCCAGGATCACACAGTTAGTAAGTGTCTGAGACTGTGTTTGAACTCAAGTCTTCCTGACTCCAGGCCCATGCCTGTACCACCTAGCTCCATTATGAAATACTTCTTCTCAATTAAAACTTTCTGAAAATAGATAGTGACTTCCTTGGCACTGAGGTGATCATGGTGAGGCTGCGTAATCACTTGTTTAGGATTTTACAGAAAGAATATATGTTTGGAGTAAGTTGGACTATATGGTCTCTGATCTTTCTTTCACATCTGAAAGTCTACAGTTTATTTTTTCTCTTAAGAAAAACACAGAGGGGAGGAGCCAAGATGGCGGAGTAGAAAGACTCACATATGCTAGCTCCGAATCCACAGCCCATAAATTTCCTGTAAAAAGAACTCCCCACAAATTCTGGAGCAGTGGAAGCCATGCAGCAATGCAGTGGAGGAGATTTCCATTCCAGAGAGCCCTGAAAAACCGACCCCAAAGGTCCGTTGAGCACTGGACAACAGAGCCCAGCCCTGGCCACGCGGCCCCAGAGGAGCAGATCCGAGCAGGCTTCAGGGACAGAATCTCCAGCAGCCTCAAAAGTCCCTCCACCCACAGGTGCTACAGGTCAGTGAGAGAGACTTCTGGGCTGGCCGAGAGGGGAGCGGGGTGTCTACACAACTCAGGGCCCCTTGGGAGGCAGCAGCAGAGGCAGCAGCAGAGGCAGTGGCGGCCAGGGGCTCCCAGAGCAGGCAGGACCTCAGATCCATTACTGAAGGTCTCTGCATAAACCCCCTGAGGGAACTGAGCCTGGGAGGCGGCCCTGCCCCCACCCGAGCCCCAGAACTTAAGCTCACATTGAATAGCAGCCATTCCCCCCCTCACCCGCTGAAAGCCCTGAGGCTGGGGAGCAGCATTTGAATCTCAGACCCCAAGCACTAGCTGGGCAGATCTAGGCAAGGGTGGAGAGGAATCTCAGAAGTCAAGTAACTGGCTGGGAAAATGCCCAGAAAAGGAAAAAAAAATAAAACCATAGAAGGTTACTTTCTTGGTGAACAGATGTTCCCTCCTTTCCTTTCTGATGAGGAAAAACAATGCTTACCATCAGGGAAAGACATAGAAGTCAAAGCCTCTGTGTCCCAAACATCCAAAATAGATATCCAATGGGCTTAGGCCATGGAAGAGCTCAAAAAGGATTTTGAAAATCAAGTTAGACAGGTGGAGGAAAAACTGGGAAGAGAAATGAGAGAGAGGCAAGAAAAGCATGAAAAATGGGTCAATACCTTCCTAAAGGAGACCCCAAAAAAATGATGAAGAAAATAATACCTTGAAAAATAGGCTCACTCAATTGGTAAAAGAGGTTCAAAAAGCCAATGAGGAGAAGAATGCTTTCAAAAGCAGAATTAGTCAAATGGAAAAAGAGGTTCAAAAGCTCACTAATGAAAATAGTTCTCTCAAGATTAGAATGGAACAGATGGAGGCTAATGACTTGCTGAGAAACCAAGAAATCATAAAACAAAACCAAAAGAATGAAAAAATGGAAGAGAATGTGAAATATCTCATTGGAAAAACAACTGACCTGGAAAATAGATCCAGGAGAGACAATTTAAAAATTATGGGTCTAAAAAGTCCCTCTGCCCACAGAAGCTAAAGGTCAGTTAAAAAGAAGCCTGCGCTAGGGGAGGGGAGCGGGCCCCCTCGGGAGGAAGCGGTGGCGGCAGAGACGGGGCAGGAAGCGGCGGAGGCAGAGGCGTGGGCGGGTGGCTGAGGCGGCAACGGCCCGGGACTCAGGAATCCCCCAGCAGCAGGTAGGATCTTCAATACTGAAGGTCTTTCAAACCTGAGGGAGCCGAGCAGGGGAGACGGCCCTGCCCCCACCCTGCTCTACTGCTGAACGCCTCTGAATAAAACCCCCAAGGGAGCTGAGCACAGCAGGCGGGGCCCCCCACCCCGCCCCCACCCGCTCAGTTCCTGAAAGTTGCTTCAGAAAGCCCCTGAGGGCCCAAGCTAGGAAGCGGCCCTGCCCCCACCCTGCGCCAGAACTAAAGCTTGCCGCGGGAAAGCGCATTTGAATCTCAGAGGCCAAGTACTAGCTGGGCGGATCCAGGCGGAGGTGGAAAGGAATCTCAGAAGTCAAGTAACTGGCTGGGAAAATGCCTAGAAAGGGAAAGAAAAATAAGACTTTAGAGAGTTTTTTCCAACAAATGCAAATGATCCCGACCTTCGGATCTGATGGGGAGGACGAGGACGTATTTTTCCCATCAGGAAAAGATGTGGAGGGTGGGGCCTCAGTACCCCAGACACCCCAGGGGGGTGTTGGGTGGGCTCAGGCCTTGGAAGAGCTTAAAAAGGATTTTGAAAAGCAAGTTAGACAGGTGGAGGAAAGACTGGGAAGAGAAATGACAAAGATGCAAGAAGAGTATGAAAAAAAGGTCAATATCTTGCTAAAGGAGTCCCAAAAAAATGCTGAGGAAATTAACACCTTGAAAAATAGGCTCACTCAATTGGCAAAAGAGGTTCAAAAAGCCAATGAGGAGAAGAATGCATTCAAAAGCAGAATGAGCCAAATGGAAAAAGAGGCTCAAAAGCTCACTGAATTTAATAGTTCTCTCAAAATTAGAATGGAACAGATGGAGTCTAATGACTTTATGAGAAACCAAGAAATCACCAAACAAAACCAAAAGAACGATAAAATGGAAGAGAATGTGAAATATCTCATGGGAAAAACAACTGACCTGGAAAATAGATCAAGGAGAGACAACTTAAAAATTATGGGACTACCTGAAAGCCATGATCAAAAAAAGAGCCTAGACATCGTCTTGCATGAAATTATCAAGGAAAACTGCCCTGACATTCTAGGACCAGAGGGCAAAATAAGTATTGAAAGAATCCATCGATCACCACCTGAAAGAGATCCAAAAAGAGAAACTCCTAGGAACATTGTGGCCAAATTCCAGAACTCCCAGCTCAAGGAAAAAATCTTGCAAGCAGCCAGAAACAAACAATTCCAGTACTGTGGAAATACAATCAGGATAACCCAAGATCTAGCAGCTTCTACATTAAGGGATCGAAGGGCGTGGAATAGGATATTCCAGAAGGCAAAGGAACTAGGACTCAAACCAAGAATCACCTACCCAGCTAAACTGAGTATAATACTTCAAGGGAAAATATGGTCTTTCAATGAAACAGAGGACTTTCAATCATTCTTGATGAAAAGACCAGAGCTGAAAAGAAAATTTGACTTTCAAACACAAGAATGAGAGGAAGCATGCAAAAGTAAACAGCAAGGAGAAGTATTAAGGGACTTACCAGAAATGAACTGTTTGCATTCATACAGGGAAGGACAATATTTCTAACTCTTAAAACTTTTCAGTATCTGGGTGGTTGGTGGGATCACACATACACATGTACACGCATGCACACACATACACACATGCATTCACATGCAGAGACAGAGAGCACAGATTGAACTGAATAGGATGGGACCATACCTTAAAAGAAATTAAGGTAAATGGTGAGAGAGAAATGTAGTGAGAGGAAAGAGGGGGAAATGGAAGGGGGTAACTATATGTCATTTAAGAGGCAAGTAGGAGATGTTTTTAGTGGAGGGAAAAAGAGGAGAGCTGAGGGGAAAAAAAACAAACAAACAAACAAACAAACAAAAGTTTACCCTCATCACATTTGACTAAACGAAGGAGTGAAATGCACACTCATTTTGGTATGAAAACCTATCTTACAGTATAAGAAAGCGGGGGAGAAGGAGATATTGGGGGGGGGATGATGGAAGGGAGGGCAAAGGGAGGAGGGAGTAATTGAAAGTCAACACTTGGGGAGGGACAGGATCAAAGAGAAACAATGAGGGGCAGGTTAGGAGGGATGGCAATTCAGTTAGTCTTACACAACACGACTATCAGGAAGGTCATTTGCAAAGCTACACAGATATGGCCTATAAAGAATTGCCTGCCGTACCAAAGGGAATGGATGGGGAGGGAGGGATGGGGAGAATTTGGAACTCAAAGTTTCAGGAACAATTGTTTAGTATTGTTGTTGCAACTAGGAAAGAAGACATACAGTTAATGAGGAATAGAAAGTCATCTGGCCCTACAGGAGAAAAGAGAAGATAGAGACAAGGGAAGGGAGGGATGACAGAAGAGAGGACAGATTGAAGATAGGGAAAATTAGATTGCTTGGGGTATTGGGGTGGGGGGAGGGGAGAAAAGGGGAGAAAATTTGGAACCCAAAAATTTGTGAAAATGAATGTAAAAAGCTAAATTAATAAATAAATAAATAAATTAAAAAAAAAAAAATTATGGGTCTACCTGAAAGCCATGATCAAAAAAAAAGAGCCTAGACATCATCTTTCATGAAATTATCAAGGAAAACTGCCCTGATATTCTAGAACCAGAGGGCAAAATAAGTATTGAAGGAATCCATCGATCACCACCTGAAAGAGATCCGAAAAGAGAAACTCCTAGGAACATTGTGGACAAATTCCAGAGTTCCCAGGTCAAGGAGAAAATATTGCAAGCAGCTAGAAAGAAACAATTCCAGTATTGTGAAAATACAATCAGAATAACACAAGATCTAGCAGCTTCTACATTAAGGGATCGAAGGGTATGGAATAGGATATTCCAGAAGTCAAAGGAACTAGGACTCAAACCAAGAATCACCTACCCAGCAAAAATATAATACTTCAGGGGAAAATATGGTCTTTCAATGAAATAGAGTACTTTCAAGCATTCTTGATGAAAAGGCCAGAGCTGAAAAGAAAATCTGACTTTCAAACACAAGAATGAGAAGAAGCATGAAAAAGTAAACAGCAAAGAGAAGTCATAAGGGACTTATCAAAGGTGAACTGTTTACATTCCTACATGGAAAGACAATATTTGTAACTCTTAAAACTTTTCAGTATCTGGGTAGTTGGTGGAACTACACACACACACACACAAGTACATACGTGCACACACACACATACACACATGCACGCACACACAGAGACAGAGAGCACAGAGTGAATTGAATAGGATGGGACTATATCTTAAAAGAAATTAAGGTAAATGGTGAGAGAGAAATGTAGTGGGAGGAGAGAGGGTGAAATGGAATGGGGTAAATTATCTCTCATTGAAGAGGCAAGCAGGAGACTTTTTAGTGGAGGGAAAAAGAGGAGAGCTGAGAAGAAAAAACATGAAGTTTACTCTCATCACATTCGACTAAAGGAAGGAATAAAATGCACACTCATTTTGGTATGAAAACCTATCTTACAATACAGGAAAGTGGGGGAGAAGGAGATAAGCAGGGTGGGGGGGATGATGGAAGGGAGGGCAATGGGAGGAGGGAACAATTTGAAGTCAACACTTGGGGAGGGACAGGATCAAAAGACAGAATAGAAACAATGGGGGAGGAGGAGCCAAGATGGTGCAGCCCATAAATTTCCTGTAAAAAGAAACAATGGGGAGCAGGACAGGATGGAGGGAAACACAGTTAGTCTTACACAACATGACTATTATCGAAGTCATTTGCAAAACTACACAGATATGGCCTATATTGAATTGCCTGTCTTCCCAAAGGGAATGGGTGGGGAGGGAGGGATGGGGAGAATTTGGAACTCAAAGTTTTAGGAACAACTGTTTAGTATTGTTCTTGCTACTAGGAAATAAGAAATACAGTTAATGGGGAATAGAAAGTCATCTGGCCCTACAGGACAAAAGAGAAGATGGGGACAAGAGAAGGGAGGGATGATGGAAGAGAGGGCAGACTGGTGATAGGGGAAATTAGAATGCTCGGTGTCTTGGGCTGGGGGGAGGGGATAAATGGGGAGAAAATTTGGAACCCAAAATTTTGTGAAAATGGGTGTAAAAAGTTAAATAAATAAATTTATATTTAAAAATAAATGAATGAATTAAAAGAAAAAAGAAAAACACATAAGGATTTACCAAAGATCAAATTGAGAGAGAAAATGATGTTTGAATTAAAGTAAAAAACAAATTATTAATAGTTTATAATTGCCTTCTATTGCTTTTTGAGTATGAATAATGAAACGTTTTGATTTATGTTATAATTCTATTGCCAAGTATTTCCATAGTTACAATGCTCTGTACAAGGACCCCCAAGTTGATTGTCTTAAATTCTTAAACTGTATCTAATACTCCTTCCCTGGAGAAGGAAATGGCAAACCACTCCAGAATCTTTACCAAGAAAACCCCAATGATGTATTGGCATGCTGTGGGTCCATGAGGTCACAAAGGTCTGGACATGACTGAACAACACCCCACATTGAGATTCTGTGATGACTAATGACATTTATTGTCTTTCTGAGAGTAAGAATGAAACCCACCGAAGCTACAAGCTAGGAAAATAGTTGAAGCTATTGTGGTGTTAGCATGCCTACTTTCAATATTGAGGTTATTATGATAGTAGCTAAACTTGAATTGCAACTGGAACAGTTATAGTCATTGAAATAGTTTGTTCTAGTTTCCCTTCCCCCTTTATGTACCCCTTCCTTGTTTCCTTAGACACTTTCCTATTGTAATATCTAATGTGAGGGTGAATTCATGTGTCCTTAAGTACAGTTTCCAGTTGCCTTCTAGAAGAAGCTAGCATTTATAAAAGAGTCCAGAGCAAATGAACGTTAAGCTTGGAGATTGGAGGTACAACTTTGGGGTTAGAGTTTCTTCAGCAGGCTAGGGGAAGTAAAAATGGTTGGCTCCACTTAGTGCTCAAAAGGAAAAAAAGCTTGCCTTCTCAATCCAATTTTCTGGTTTGATCTTAAGTCTCATTTCCTTGAGGCTTATGACTGTTTCCCACCCACCCCCATTAGGATGTTCCTTAACTTAGCACTCCCAAATTAGCCACAGATGCTCTTATGTTCATATAGTGTCTTCCAAAGTCAAATTTTGCATCTGACATTAAAGATTCATCGTTTTGATTCATAAATGGTATTTATTGCCCCATCCACCCATTTTTAGGTAGCTCAGTAGCACTGGGCTTGGAAATAGGAAGACTCATTTTCAGGAGTTCAAATCTGGCCTCAGACACTTATTAGCAGGGTGATCCTGAGCAAGTCACTTAAACTTGTTTGTTTAATTTCTTCATCTGTAAAATGAGCTGGAGAAGGAAATGGAAAGCCACTCCAGTATCTTTGCCAAGAAAACTCTAACTGGGGTCACGAAGAGTCTGGCACAACAACAACCACCAGGACCCATTTGTAATGCTTCTTTTACAAGGTATCACATAGGGTATTTTTCCACTCTGCAAAAGTAGTTAGTAGGCAAAACTTCATCACACCTTTCTTTCATCAGACCGTAGACCAATTCTAGAGGCACAGTGACCCATCCCTTCCTAGCTTTGCATCACTTGCGCTTAGCATCTCCATGGTTTCAGTTGAATCTTATTCAGACTTGGGTCTGTCAAGATTTACCAAAAAGAAAATTGTCTGTGAGGTGAATTTGGGCCAAAGGTGATGGCAGTGGCCATCCGTGTGTGTGCAGACAAGGGGAGAGATGTGAAACAGCTCCCTAGGGTGAGACTTCCAGTTTTGGAAACATGTGGTGCATGCCTCAGATGACCATATTTCTTTATTAGCCAGTGCAGAGATGATGAAGGAGGGGTGTTACCAAGACTAGAGCTGAGATTGGCAACAAATATAAAGGGGGAGAGGTAGATAGGTTGCAGGCTAGAGATGATAAAGGAAGCCATGAAAGAGGGAGAAGAAGAAAGGGCGAGTGAACCTCTGCTTTGCTAGGTTAATTTTTTGTGACAACTGTATAACTTGCCCAGGGCTAGAATTGATTGGCAGGTATGGCTGGATCCCCCAAGGGGCGGTCTCTTGGGAGTGGCTAGTGTTGCAGAGCTGTTTCTTCTGAGTAGCCCAGTAAGAGTTGCCTTAAGGCAGCTCACAATAACTGTCTCCCTGAGCTATCTCAGAGCTAAGAGCTAGGAACCCAGACTGCCTGTCATGGAAGAAAGAGATAGAAAGCTATTATTGGCTATTATAAACCTAAATTTTCCCCAAATAAAAATAAAAATAAGTTAATCCAGTAGCACAAGGTTAATTCTGGGATCCAAAGTCCCCAAGAAAATTTTTCAGAAAGGCCCTTTTTATATCTATTGTTCATTTTTCGTTTCCCAGTCCATTCTAGTGCTGGTGCTGTTTGATCAACATTTAACTGAAGTGTGCTTTTGCAGGCAACAGCAATATATATATATATATATATATATATATAAACTTGAAGGTCTAGAATGAATTTCTGGAAAGATCAGGTAGTAATCTGGCAACTATTTAATCCAAATATATTTAGTCTTCAGTGAATTTCCATCAGATCATAGATCTGGAGCTGAAAGGGACTGCAGAGTCTATTGAATCTGATCTGATTTCACAGATGAGGAAACTGAAGTAGAGAGAAGTTAAATGATTTGCTGGGAGTCACTCAGCTAATGTCTGAGATAGGACTTGAACCCAGGTGTTTCTGATAGCTTCTTAAATGTTCTATTGTACTGTGGAAATGAATATGGGATTTTAAAAGCTATGCCAGTCCATCACAAGCTCGGGCAGGTCTTGCCAAATGAAAAAAAGGCTCAATACGTTTTTTGTCTAGGACCCAACCAGCCTAAGTTAGAAAAATTTCGTCATGAAATTTGGCCACTGGTATATTAATTTTATCAGCTTTAGGAAGACTTTCTCCTAAAGGGTGAAATAATTAGAATCTGTACTAGTGAAGGGAATATTTAGGAGGGTGAAATAATGAATTTTTACAGTAGTGATGTAAATAGTCCTAACAGTCAAGTGGATTATTAGATTTTTTCTTAATTTCTATAAACAAGAGAAAAAAGTAGTGATATGAAGTATTTTTTCATGTAGCTATTAATAATTTGGATTTCTTCCTTAGAAAACTTTGTGATCATTTCTTATGGCCATTTAAGAAATGAGGAATGATTTTTACTCATTTGAATCAGTTCCTTATATACCTTGCAAATAAGACCTTTTATTGCAGAAACTTGCTGCAAAATTTTTTTTCTGTCTCCTTCTTCCCTTCTAATTGTAGCTTATATGGGTTTTGTTTGTGCAAAAACTTTTTTAATTTTCTGTGTATGATCAAAATTTCTCATTTTAGATAACTTTTGTGATTCTCTATCCTTTGATTATGAATTGTTTCCATCTCCATATATCTGAAAGATAATTTACTTGTTCCTCTAATCTGTTTATGATGTTACCTATTATTTCTAAATCATTTGTCTATTTGGAGCTTATCTTGGTATGATCATATAAAACAGTTCCAATTCATTAATAATTGGAGAAATGGAAATGAAAACAACTCTGAGGTTCTATCTTTCATCCATCAGATTGACAGATCTGGCAAATAGGGAAAATGATAAATGTTGGAGGGGCTGTGGGAAAAAACAAGTTCGTTGATGCATTGTTGGTAGAGCTGTGAATTGAGGCAGCAATTCTAGAAAGTAATTTGTAAGTTTGACCATAAAGTTCGTAAACTGTGCATATACTTTGACCCAGCAATACTACTGCTTGACCCATATCCCAAAGAGATCAAAGTAAAGAGAAAAGGACCCATACATTCAAAAATATTTTCAGCAGCTCTTTTTGTGATATCAAAGAACTGGAAACTAAGGTAGCTCCCATTAACAGGTGAAGGGATGAATAAGATGTGGAATATGAATGTAATAGATCCTATTGTGCATGGAATACGATGGAGATGATCTGATTGAAACCTGGGGAGATTTTTATGAACTAATACAGAGGGAAAAAGGCAAGACCAGGAGAATTATACAACTAAAACAACATTGTAAAGAAAAACAATCCTTAAAAAAAACCAACTTAACTCTAATCAGCACAGTGGCCACTAGAATTCTGATAGATGGCTGATAAAGCCTGCTACTCCCCTCCTAACAGACAGGTGGCAGAATCCCAGTAGAGGATAAGAAATAATTTTTTGGATGTGGCCAATGCTGCAACTTGTTTGCTTGATTATGCACATTCATTACATGAGTTTTGATTTCCTCTTTTTATGCCATTGGGGTAGGGGTGGTGGGAAGGAGAGAAAATAGATTTTTGTTAACTAGAAAAAAACATCATAAAAATAGAAAAGGGAAAAGTCAGACTTCAGAATTTCAGCAAGCCAACATATCTTACCCCGTGTACACCTTTAGCTCTGTTCTAATTTGGCAAGCAGAAAATAGAGACAAAAATATTTAAATTTTGTGATGGTGCCATGAATTTAAACTGTACCAGAGAAACTAGAGAATATTGCTCCTCTAATTACTGAGTACTGCAAAAGCAAATCGCGTTTGCAAAAATCCTCTCAATTGCTGGCATTTATGTAGAAAATTAAGTTTTGCTAAGCTTTACACGTTATTTCTGACCCTTGTAACAACCCTATTATACCCCCATTTTATGAATGAGGCAACTGAGGCTGAGTGGAGTTAAATAACTTGCAAACCATCACACAACTACTAGGTTTCCACAGCAGAATTTGAGCCAAGTTTTCCTAACTTGAAGCCTGTGAATCAGACATCTAACATTTTCCCCAATATGGCTTGACTTATAAATAATGCAGATGAATCAATATTGCCACAATTTGCTCTATGAAGTGTTCAAAATCTTAACTTGAGTCTACGATTATGATTTAGTGAAGTTTTTAAAAAAAGAAATTGTTATGTGCCTATTTCTCTGACTTTTTCCTTTCCTCTCTAAAGATGCCACTGCTCTTGGTTGAAATTCTGAAAGCCTGCCACCTACTGTTAGAAGGAAAACTCCAGGATTCCCCCAGCCGTTCTGGTTTGTCCAGAACACAGGCTCAAATTCTGAGTTCTGAAAATTATTCACACTAAACTCACAAGCCCCTTGGGAGGAGGTGGCAGCTTTGTTTCCTCTTCCTAGTCCACAGTGCAAACTGAGTACAAATAGTAAAGCCCACTTACTTTTTGGCCAGCTTGGCCCCCCAGATTCCAGATTGCTGCCTGGAGGAATTATATTCTCTACCGTCCCTTCCTCTGTCTGTCTGTCTCTCTCTCTCTTTTTCATTTCTTCCAGTCCCAAGCTCCTCCTTTTTAATTCAGTTGCAAGTGGAGAAATGACCACTGAGGAAGTAAGCCCATCTCTTGAAGAAACCCATGATACTTAGAGAATCTGGTACATTATTTACTCTTTGTCCCTGAGGCAGACATGTAGACTTAAAAGAGCATAGCTTTGGTATTGAAAGTTTCTTTAAAGTTCATCCTTCTCACAGATAAACTCAAGCCTAGGAAGTTTAAATGGCAAAGCTCTGAGTAGCAGTCGGGATCCAATGCCAGATCTTTTCCAAATCTAGTACACATGTTATTTTACCAAATTGTCTCTACTTTCTACAGGATGTCCCAAAAATTTTAGCATGGTTTCAAGCTACATAGCTTAAGTTTTTATTGTTGTATTTTAGCTCAGTTTTTAATCTGCAGCTATTCTATTCAATTGTCTAAGAACTTGGGAAGACTTCTTAGTATAGTAAAGTGGACAGGTTTGGGAGTAGGCTCAAATCCCAATTCTGCCACTTACCTTGAATGACTTCAGGAAGTCATTTTACCTCTGTATGCCTCAGTTCTTTTATCTGTATAATGGGGGACAGTATTGGACTAGACTTCTAAAGTCCTTTATAGTTCTAAATCTGTAATCCTATTAACTTTTTTGGGAGGTGTGGAGGATAGAGATAGGAACTGAAAAATAATTCCTTGGTGGAGCATTTTAGGTGATAAATGCACCTGCTATTTGTTTTATTTCATGCCAGAGGCTCATTTAAGGACATATAAGTAGCATCAAAAGTGCTATTGGTCACTGAATGATCATTTCAGCTATGGCTACATAAACATACCATGTGGCAATTGGCACCAGTAGAATAATATTTGAAAAGAAAGGACAACAGCATAGTACGTTTATAAGTTCTCTTCACTTCTCTCTTAGAAATGTTTTCCATTTTTCCTGGTTTATCAAATTGGTCTTTTCCTGCTGATGTGGCTCATTTGGGGGCTTTGCATGCAGAGCTATCTTCCATATTACTGTTTGAGGAAGAGCCTTTCACCACACTAGAGCCTGAAATTAGCTCAGAGGAAAAGGAGCAGTTTAAATTTCAACAGTCTGAATACCTCCTACCATGCCAGATGTGTGCAGATAAGCAGCAGTATCTTGTAACTGATTTATAGGTCAGATCTATCATGAGTCAGTGAGATTTTAGAATGTTAAGCTTTTAAGAAAAGCACAATAATGCAAGACTGAGGCATTTATTTAAGTCACTGTGATATTAAAGTGATAAGTGATCCCATCTAAGCCATGTGATATTAAACTCAAAAGGGGGAGAGGGAGTAGGATATCCAGACAGGACATGAGAAATGTAGGGAATAAAAATATGGTATATCTTGATACAATCAAATGCTGTTTTTAATTATGGAGCAGTTACAAGGATGGACAATAAGTAGAGCACATTTTCTTCATGATAAAACATACCTAATGAAACTTATTTCATACAATTTGTTTTTTTAAAGCCCAAGGCTATGAATGCTGTCTGGTCCTTTAAGGAATCAGGCACATTTATCTGGGAGAAACTGTGTACCTTCTGCCTTTCTCTGAGACAGGCAGATAAGGAGCCTGTCTAGGGATCTAAATCATGCTTGCCCACCTAAAGAAAATAACTGGTGAGCATCCACCTAGGCTGGCTCACCATGGTGACAGTTCATTGCCATTTCATCCCATGATGCATAGCTCCTTACTTTATTTTCTCTAGCTATGTGTCTTTTTTTCTTTAATCATATGTCACACTTCCTGGACGTTCTTCTTCCATTCATTAATTATACTCTGTTTCCTAGTTGGGCATTTAATGTTACCCTCCGGACCATGTAGTGTGGAGGGTATTTTGATGTTGTGAAAAAGTTAGTGCCTTTTCTTAAATACCTAACATATTATTTGGTACTAACTTGGGCCAGGGAGAATGTGACTTAGGATTATTATTTATACTCACCAGTCACCCTGAACACTAGGTACTACCCAGAGTAAATCGAAGGCAATGTTCCTACTTAGGTTGCCCCACTCTTTCATATTATCCTTTAATATCATCCTTTAATCTTTAATTTTCACATAGACCATTTTGGTTTTTGTTCAGTTGTGTCTGACTCTTCATGACCCTACGGACCATAGCACAACAGGACCTTCTATCCTCCACTGCTCTATCCACTGTACCACCTAGATGCCCATAGACCATTTTAGCACTATACAGGTAAAAGTTATATTCAGTTCTTTTGAGCAATTGCATTTATTCCTTTTTAGATTCACCATAACTAGAACTCATTTCCCTAACATATGTACACAAGAATATATTCACACAGCAATGCACTAAAGGGTACCCTAGTATACTATGAGCCTTAACCCTCCTTCCTAATTATCTAAGAGTGAAGGGCTGAAGTGTCTTGGGAGAGCACATCAAATTTAATAATTTAGCAATAAGTGGAGTCCAAATCTATTTCAAATACTAGATTCTTAAAATTTTTCACACTTAATATTATTCATGTAATACCTAATTGCCAGAGATCAATAATGCCATGTTGGAAATTTGTATGAGATATGAGTAGTTTTTCTAAAAGACATTTAAAATGAACTGTACTCTTCTTAAAAGTTAAAATTGTTGAGGTAAGGATTTATTCCAAGCAAAGGAACAAATGGTAATACTTTGAATTAAAAAACAGTATCTTTCTAGTAAGAAGCTTAATTGCCTCTCATAAAATATAGTCTCCTAATCACTTGTTTCAAGGCTCTATACCCATTGTTTCCCTGTTAGATTGCTGCTCTCAGTTACTATTTCACCTTAGCTAAAACCCTTCTGGTCGAACAAAACTGCTTATGCTCTGACTGGCTTGGTTTTAGTCAAGATTATACATATGCCACTCTTCTCATATAAAATGCTTTCCCAGGATCAAATCTTGGCTACAGTTCTGAGTCCTGGATGGATTCTGGTACAGCCAAATGCTGTTTTTAATTGTGGAGTGGCTACAAGAATGGATAATGCATTGAGTATATTTTATTGAAGATAAAAACTACCTAATGAAACCTATTTTATATCAATTTTTTGTGGTTTTGGGATAGGTTCTGGGTGCCCTTATATGGTAACTCTCCTCACCCTTTCTCTATGCAATAGAGATGGTTCAGGCATTGAGGGTCTTTGGGGTATTTCTGCCAAACTCAGACACTTTTTAGAGGTAACCACTTGGACATGGGAACAATAATTGGGAGGTTAACAGAATATTCAGTTTTTTCCATTTATATCATTATAATCATTTTGTATGTTGCTGTCCTGGTTCTGCTTAATTCGCACCGCATAAATTCCTATGCCTTTCCATGCTTCTCTGTATTCTTCATGTTTGTTGTTTCTTATGGTGCTGTAATGATACATTATATTTCTGTACCACAATTTATTTAGATTTTTCTGTAATAATAGACATTTACTTTGTTTCCAGTTCTTTGCTACCATAGAAAATATTGCAATAAATATTTTGGTAAATATTAGACCTTTGGTCTCCTTGGGATATGTGCATAGTAGAGGTATTTCTTTGTCAAACGATATGGACCTTTAAGTCACATTTTTAGTATAACTCCAAATTGCTTTCCATAATAATTAGACTAAGTCATAGTTCTATCAATAGTGTATTAGTGTGTCCATTTTTCTTTAATGTGGTTTTTCAAATCTCAGCTGAAATCTTAACTTCTTCAAGAAGTCTCCCTTGATCATGCCAATGCCTTCCTTGAGATTACTTTCAGTTTATCATGTGTGTGTGTGTGTATATGTATGTATGTATGTATGTATCCTGTCTGTATATAGTTGCTCATATGTTTTCCCCATTAGATTTTGGGAGCAGGGACTCTTTTTGCCTTTGTTTATATCCCCAGCACTTAGCATATAATTAGGTGTTTAATAAGTAAATGTTGACTTTATTTAATTTGATTCATTATACATAAAGTCAGGGTTTCAGTCTTTCTTTCCTCATTTCATTTTTACATGATGAAGGAAAGAAGGGGGATGAAATTGTTGAGGATATATTGCCCAGTCTCTGTAATGTGTAATTTTTTCCTGAAGTTTTTTAAAATAAAATACATTCTCATTAGGGTTTGAGCATGATCCTACATGATAACAGATGTTAGAAGTAAATCATTTATTGGATCGCTAATGTAGCAGCAGTACACATAGTTGCTTACTCAAGGCACCCCCCAAAACTGTGGCACTTAAGTTTACTGTCTTTAGTGCAATCATACAATAGCATAACAATGCAATTACAATATCAATAGCCAGGCTGCTCTCTTAACCCTGGGAAGTTTTGCTTTGTTGTCATACCACCAGTAGCTAAGTCATGTTGGTCCCTTGACTCAGATTTTTAGTGTAATTCCTGCTTACCTCTTTACAGCATCCAAAAATTACAGGCTGAAATATGTTTATGACAATTTTCTCTGCTACTTTGATGTTCCATATCACCCATATACATATCTCCAGGGTGCCTCCTCAAGAAGGACATTTGTTGACACCATTACACCTCCCCAAACTATATTTCCAAGGTATTCTCACCAACTCTGGGCTTTTGGATGGCAACCATCTTATTCCCATGGTCAGAGCAAATTTGTCATACTGACCCTTCTGAGATTCACCGATTTAGATTAGACATGACCTTTCCCCCACAAGTGCATAAAACCTAATAAGAAGATGGTGTGGACAGACACAAATATATTACGAATCACACACATCCATTAGAAGTGTCTTTCCTGTTTTATGGGTTTGTCATAGTCTGCAAAGAAAACTGATACCAGGTTTGATAACCTGAATAATTTTACCCAGTGTAAACTCAGCGTTGGTCAGGATACCAACCAAATGTGAATTTAGGAAATAGGGGATAAGAGATTTCATTGTGCTCTTTAAGGAGAGCAAAGGGAAAGGAAGGAAATGATCATGGAAAAAAAGTGAAGGTGGAGTCAGGGTGAAGTCAAAGCCCTTTTTTTTTTAAAGAAATAAAATCCTCCTGAGCCTCCTACCTCAGTCCTTTGGGGGAAGAGATTCCAGTTCTAAAGATTCCAGTTACTCACCCAGCCCATGGGCTTTATTGAAAAGCAATGAGAAGTTTGAGGAAAAAAAGGAAATGAAAATGAAATGTTTTTATACTAAATGATTCTTTATCCCAGAAGTAGGCTATTTTATCTTAAAATGTTATGTGCAAGAATCCTTACCAAGCTTCTGTGAATAGAATTAATTACTTGACCAACACTAATCACATTAATCCTCATTTTCTGCAGATTATCATTAGGAGAAGCTCTATATTTTACTGTTGTTGTTTTTTAATGCCCAAATCCCAGTGTGAAATGGATCAAGTTTGTATTTACTGCTTCTGAACCAAATGTAGGATTTCATATTTACATATTCAGTTTATGTTGCCTTTAGACAAATGTTCCTTTTGGAATTTCTTTCCATCAAACAGTCAAGTCCAATGTTGCCATATTCTCTGTTCCAGACAATAGTCAAGATTTGGATGTCAATCTGACCTTTGAACAGATGTTTCAAGGACATAGACATAACTCCCAAAATGATTAATGGCCTATATTAGATCAGGCCATCATATATATTGTGTCATAGGATTAAGAGCTGAACGTAGACAACCATCATATGTTTGATGGTATATTAATCAAGATAGTCAGATTATGGTCTGTGGTGAGTAAAGTAAGTAAAAAGAGTACAGCTAGAGTATGTGTTGGGCAGGACACAGTGAATAAATATATACTTCAAATTCCATGAGAAACATGCTGTTTAGAATACAGAAACTCTGTACTTGCTCTGTAAAGACTTCCATGTTCTGTTAGCTGAATACCTAGATGATAAAACCAAATTCCATCTCCATTCATTGGTCTAAATATTTGGAGTAGTTTTCATGAATTATTGGGTTTTTTCCTCCGTCATTAAGTTCAACATCTCTGGTTCTGTAGCTATTGCCATTTTGTTGGATCATTGGAGAATGAGAGAACAGTTTGAACTCAGTATAAACTGAGAAATTGCTTGAATTTGAAACAGGAGGTCAGTGCTCCTTTGTGTCCAAGGCATGAGTGAAAAAAATACTGATCTTTTCTATTACACACCAGTTCTAGACCTGGTAAAGCCTTGAAACTGGCATTTCCTAACACCTGGACATTTTTTTCTATACCATTTTATTATATTCTAACTTGGTAGCAGTGATGCTATGTATTTTAATAATTTTCATTATTGACTTAATACCTCATTCAATTTTGCATATGAAGAAATGATAGGTCTATTAATTTTTTTATATTGGGCAGAACTAGACCATTTCTAATTTCATTCTCTGTCTCTCATCATGGTACATGCCTATTCTACCCTTTTTAATTTCTTCCTAATAATTATTTACTTAGGCAAAACATGTAAAGAAGCATGCAGATTTGGCGGCACAGCTCTGAAGTTGGTGTCAGAAGAATTTTTGCAACTTATGCATCAAAATTCCAAATGCCAACTTTGTCATTTGTCTGTGCAAAAGCTTTTCTGTAATTTAAAAGAACAACCTTATTTTTATTTAGTGAAATGAGATATGTTTTTAACTGAGTCCAACTTTTAAAGTTTTTTTTTCTCTCAAGGCATCACTGTTGAACTGTCAAGAATGAAGGTGCATTTTGCATTTTTCATTGTAATTAAGAAGACATGTATTCCCAGAATAGAGTCACACTGACCATACCCCACTGGCTTTGGTTGAAAACCAATAGTTCGCCCTTCATCAAGTGCTACCTACTAGCCTTATGACAGTGGGCAAATCATGAGCCTCTCCATGGAGAGCTCTCATGAGGAGAAATGCATGACATCTCAGGGTCTTCCATTACACTTGTAGATGGTTCTAATTGTTGGGAAATTTTTCCTAACTTCAAGCCTAAATTGTCTTTTTTTGCAACTTCTATCCATTATCCTTGTTCTTCCTTCTGGAGCCAAACTAAGCAAATGTAATTCTTTTCAAATACTTAAAAACAATTATCATTCTCTCTCTTCCCACCTCCCATCTCTCCCTTGCCCAGTACTCTCATCTCTATAAGCTAAACATTACCAGTATCTTTTTGTTTATTATTTTATTTATTTTCAGTGTTCTACAGTCACTACCATATAACTTAGATTTTTTTTTCCCTCTATAATTTTCTTTCTCTGTTTTGGCTCTTCCTGGTTTAGGCATCAAAATCATATTTGTATCATAAAAAGAATTTGGGAGGACTCCTTCCCCAATTTTCCCAAATAGTCTATATAGTATTGGAATTAACTGTTCTTTAAATGTTTGATAGAATTCACTTGTAAATCCATCCAGCCTGGGAGATTTTTTCTTAGGAAATTCATTGATGGCTTGTTCAATTTCTTTTTCTGAGATGGGGTTATTCATGTATTCAACTTCCTCTTCTGTTAATCTGGGCAGTTTATGTTTTTAAAATAATCATCCATTTCATTTAGATTGTCGAATTTATAGGCATAAAGTTGGGCAAAGTAATTTCTAATATTGTTTTAATTCTTTCCTCATTGGAGGTGAGTTCACTCTTTTCATTTTTGATATTGATAATTTGGCTTTCTTCTTTCTTTTTTAATCAAATTGACCAAAAGTTTATCAATTTTGTTGGTTTTTTCATAAAACCAACTCTTGGTTTTATTTATTAGTTCAATAGTTTTCTTCTTTTCAATTTTATTAATCTCTCCTTTAGTTTTCAATATTTTTAATTTGGTATTTACTTGGGGATTTTCAATTTGTTCTTTTTCTAGCTTTTTCAGCTGCATGCCCAATTCATCGATCTCTTCTTTCTCTATTTTATTCATGTGGGCAATTCAAAGATATAAAGCTTCTCTCTTTTGATTAGATCTATTTCTGCTTTTGCTTTATCGGAGATTAGGATTGCTACCCCTGCTTTTCTTACATCAACTGAAGCACAATATATTCTGCTCCAATCTTTTGCCTTTACCCTATGTGTATCCCCCCATTTCAAATGTGTTTCTTGTAAACAGCATATTGTTGGATTATGGCTTTTAATCCATTCTACTGTCCATCTCTATTTTATGGGAGAGTTCATCCCATTTACATTCACAGTTATGATTACTATCTGTGTCTTTCCCGCCATCCTCTTTCCCACCGTTTGGCTTTTAGTTCTCCCTTCTCTCTTCCCCTCCACAATACAGTTTTAATTTTTGACCACCACCTCCTGCAGTCTTTCCTTACTTCTTTCAGCCCCTTCCCTTTTATTCCCTTTTACCCTTACTACTTCTTCCCTCCCTTTTAGCCTCCCTTCCCCTCCTACTACATATAGAGATAGTTAGATTTATGTACTTAATTAAACTTGTTATTCCCTCCTCTCAAACAGTGCTCATCTCCCTCCCCTCTTTCCCTCTACGGCAATACTTCTTCCTGTGATATAATTTACCATTTTCTGCTTCCTCCTTTTCACATCTCCTATTACAATCCTTTTCACATCCTTAAATCATGTTTTCATCATCACATCATGTACTTTATACTTACTCCCTCTACATATATCCCTTTTATATTTCATAATAGGTATACAATTCTCAAGATTAACAAGTATCATCTTCCCTTATAGGGAGGTAAACAATTTGCCCAAATTGAGTAACAAGTTTTTCTTTTTTCCTGTTTACCTTTTTATGCCTCTCTTGAGACCTGTGTTTGGAGATCAAATTTTCTATTGAGTTCTGGCCTTTTTATTAGGAAGGTCTGGAAATCCTTTATTTCATTGAATGTCCTTATTTCATTGAATGTCCATCTCCTTGCCTGAAATGTTATGCTGAACTTTGCTGGGTAATTGATCCTTGGTTGTAGTCTCAGCTCTTTTGCCTTATGGAATATCATATTCCAGTTACTTTGATCTTTTAATGTAGAAACTGCAAGGTCCTGTGTGATCCTGACTATAGCTCCTCGATATTTGAATGGTTTCTTTCTGGCTCCCTGTAGTATTTCCTCCTTCACTTGATAGTTCTGGAATTTGACAACAACATTTCTTGGTGTTTTTAGCTTGGGATCCCTTTCAGGAGGTAAATGGTGGATTCTTTCAATGATGATTTTGCCCTCTGGATCTAGCACATCTGGGCAGTTTTCCTTGATGATTCCTTGGAAGATATTGTCCAGGCTCTTTTTTTACCAGTATTCTGGTAGGCCAATAATTCTTAAATTTTCTCTCCTGGATTTATTTCCCAGATCAATTGTTTTTCCAATTAGATATTTTACATTTTCTTCTATGTTTTCATTCTTTAGATTTTTGTTTGACTGGTTCTTGATGTCTCATAGAGTCATTAGCTTCTACTTGCCCAATTCTCATTTTTATCAAATTGTTTTCTGCAGTTAACTTCTGTATCTCCTTTTCCATCTGTCCAATTATTCCTTTTAAGGAATTATTTTCTTCACTTAGTTTTTGTACTTCCTTTTCCATTTGTTCAATTTTCCTTTTTAAAGAGATGTTCTCCCCAGTGAATTCTTTTTTCATACTTTTAAAATCATTGACCAGTTTTTCTTCTGTTTCCTTCTTCAGCTTTTCCAAGAGTGCTCTTTGTACATGTGAGCAGTTCATAGTCCCTTCTGAAGTTTCAGATGGGAGTACAGTCTCAAGACTGACCTCTTTGGTATTCGTGTTTTGATCCGTGTCCCCATAGAAAGATTCTATGGTCTTTTCCTTCCTGCTTTGCTTCTTACTCATGATGATGATGCTTTGTGTATTGTAGCCTCTGATTCTTTCAGCTAGAAGCTAAAGAACCTGGAGCTGAGCTGGCTGGTGTGAGAAAACAGAGAACAGGTGGATTCTTTCTTTTTGTGTTTCCCTGGATTAACCCTAGAGCTATCTTTTTAAGTGTGAGGGAGGGGTGGTCTGGTCATGGGAGATCTCCTCAGCTGAGCTAGAGCCAAGCAAGCTCAACGTTTGGTGATCCTGGCTGCCCTAGTGTCTTCTCGTTTCTCCTGGAGTGCTAAGGCACGCCTGGGGCCCTGGTGTTGGTGGTTGCAAGGCTTCACCCCCCATGGAGCTCCAGATCTCCTGTTTCACTGAGGTAGGGCTGTCTGGAACAGCTCTGGTCCTCTGCCACAGCAAGAGGAATACTCCTTAGCGATTTTCCTAACCTCATGTGCTACGAGACTGTTTGCCCCTTCTGCTGACTCCACTGATCCAGGATTTTTCTGGGGAAATATTTTATGGTTTTTTTCAAGGTCAACAAGGGGAGGGGGAGAGAGAGCATTTACTGGTCACTCTGACATTTTGGCTCCCAGAAGTTCCAGTAAGTGACTTACAAACATTTAATCTATGGGCTGATAGTCTAAGGAACAGCTGCTGCTGATACCTGGGGCACCGCAGCTCTCACTCACTCGGCTCTGCTGGACTCCTGCCCTGGGCTGCTATTCCACCATGCTGCCACTTTCTCAGACTGCCCTGGGGCTTTTCTGCTTGGCCCTGCAGTGGGGACCCACTGGGCTGTGTTGTGTGTGCTTCCTCCACCCCTGCAGGGAAGATCCTTCCTGTCAACCTTCCAGTCTGTCCTGGTCTGTGAATATGCCATAGTCTGTCTCCTATTGGATTCTGCAGCTCCAGAATTTGACCAGATTCTCTTTTTCGAGGTATCTGAAGGAGTTTGTCTAAGAGCTTAGGTGAGTAGTTGTTCTTACTCTACCATCTTGGCTCTGCCTCCATCACCAGTTTCTTCAACCATTGTTCAGAGGACCCAGACTCAAGGTCCTTCATCATCCTGATTGCCCTCCTCTGAATACTCTTCAATTTATCTATGTTCTTGCTGAACTATGGTTCTCAGAACTTGAACACAGGACTTGAACACATAGTCCAACTAAGATAGAGTACAGCAGAACTAGCATCTCCTTTGATGTATTCAAAAAGCAGAATGAATCTTAAATTGTTTTTACCTGATCGGTTTGGAAATTTGCTTTCTTTGCCTATACCTATTTGTTGCAAGAGTTTTCTTTTTCTTTCTTTTTGTCCATTGGAGGAGGGAGAAAAAAGTCACTGATCATTTGGGCACTTGTAGAAGGCTTTTATGAGAGTCAGTTTTGTCATAATCAGTATTTGTTAAGCACTTGAAATTCTGGGAATTCAGAGACCTCTGTGACTTCACAGACTTTCTGTGAATACACAGAAAAATGAAAGGTAGAGACCAGAGAAAGGACAAGAAAAACAATCAAGGAAGAAGTGAGTGTTTGCAAAGATGAATTAAACAGCTCATTGACTCTTCTCTTCTTGGTGCTATTCTTCTATGGTGTATGTGTGTGGAGAGTATATAGAGGACTCCACAGTGCAGGATGTGTGGCTTGCTCTCCTGCCCTTAACTGATACCATTCGTGTTCATTCAAGTATGCATTATTCTTCTGGCTACATTAAGGGAGTAAGGCTGACATATCTTTGGTAGCTCTTGAAATTATGACTCCTATGATCATAGGTGAGACTGACCTGCTTTGTATCTGTATTGTGGTCTGGAAAATAAAAAGAAACTGATTCCTGCCCTACCTGAAATTTGGGTAGTTCTGAAGGGGTACATACAGCTAAGGTACCTCTCAGAAAGCTCCCTCGTTGTAGAGACAGTACAGAAGACTTGGATTCTGTTCTTGGTTCCAACATGACCTTGGTAAAACTTTGATCTTTTGGTCTATTGAAGGGGAATGCCTCAAATTTTAGGTTTGGAAAGGAGTCTCAGAGACTACAGTCATCGATGTAGACCTGAGGGTTTAGTGGTCACATCCTTTAACCTATGCCTGAGTAAGAATCACCTCTCAACTTGCCTAAAAAGTAGATATTCAGTCTCAACTTGTAGATCTCCGGTCATGAGAAATGAATTACCTGTGAAGGCAGGCCATTATTCTTTTGGACAGCTTTGATTCATAAGAAGTTCTGTATGGAGTTGCATGCTGACTCTTCTTCATATTTGTCTGCTCCTAATTCTATCCTCTGGGTTAAATTGTAATGTTTAATCCCACTTCCCCATGACACTCTTCATATACTTGAAGATATCATAGCCTTCAAATCTTTTCTTCTCCATGCTAAATATCTCAAATTCCTTCAGTTATTCATTCACTGAAAACAGTTCCCATATGGCATTCCCATATGAGAAGTGGGCACATTCTAGTTTGTCAGTTTCATTCCTAGGACATAATGGCCAGAAATGAACACAACTCTCAGGGTCTAACTGTAGCATAATATAATAGTACTGTCATCTTCTGACCAAGCATGGTTTGGAGATTTGTTAGAAAATATTATAAACCCCTCTGATTCCTACATAGTGTCTGCTTCACAGAGAATAATTGTGCTAGTCAAATATAAAGTATGTTTTATTTAGCCTCTACCTTCAACTAAACAGATTGCTGAACTATGGTTGCTGTAGTAATTCTATTTAGGCATCTTGAGGGCAGAAACTCAAGTTTCAAAATGGCCTCTCTGAAATAATGAGGCCTGCTAATATACTGAATGTTTGTGTAATAACCACTTTTGGGTGTCCACCAACTCGTAATATTGGGTCCCCTGAAGTGTAACTAACCTCAAGTTCAAGGTACCTTGAGGGGTGCATCATTTCCTATTCTTAAAACTATGTCCAATGAGATAACACTGGTATGTTTACCTTTAAACAGCCAGTTGAGACAGTTCAAAGAAAAGGAATTTATTATAATGGTATAATATGTCCAGTGGCTTCAAAACAACCTTCCCATAAACCTGGAATGAATTCTTCTGTAGCACCCATAGGAAGTATGGACATATACATAAAGTACGAGGAATGAATGAATGAATGAATGAATGAATAAAAAAGTATTAAGTAACTACTGCGTTCCAAGAATTGTGCTAAGTGGTAGGTATATAAATGGAAAGAGCAAGATATGTAGGGAATACATGTATCCAAAGTAAACTCACACTCCTAATGCTGCAGTGTCCCACTTTTCCTTCTCATGGTGTTCTCATGATGTTCCCCTGAGTACAGTGTCTCTGCTGGGCTCCCTAGTACTGTTTCTCTCTGAAGTTTAGCTCCTAGTGCCCAGGGTTTACTGTCTTTCAACCCCAAATTCTTCCAGTCTTGTGCCTTTACTGACTATTCTGTTTTATGCTGTATTTTTCCTTGCTGAATGCACTGTTTCCTTTCAGGCACGTAACTAGACTGCAAGATATGCAAGAAGTCATGACTGATGGGAGGAGGGAGAAGCAGGGAGAAATTCTCTTCCTCAAGAGGTGAAGAACAGCTCCCTCTTTAAAAGATGAGTTCTTACATAGCTGGCTCTTTTCTTTGCTGCCAGAAGCCATAATCGTCAGAGCTCTCTCTCACCACAACTACCTCTTTACAGTTTTTAAAGGACTATCAGGATGTTGGTTAATCAATTTACAAGAGACAATTATTGTCTCTTTTATCTACCCCTTATTTTCCATGATTTCATCAGCTGTGAATTGCGGGCTTCAATCTACAGAATGATGCCCAAAGTTCTGCATTACAAAACCAATCAGTCCAAACAATAAGACTTTATTTGAAATTTTTACAGAGCAATCATTCAGCGCATATTTGCCCACTGCTTTTGGTCACTTATTTCTAACCACACAGAAGCTACATTGTTCTCACTTCTCAGTTTTCTAACTTGTGTAATGGGAAATTGTTCTTAGGTCACAATATGTTGTGTGTACGTGTGTATGTATGTGTCTAGGGGAGAGATGATATTGGTATAAAAAAATAAGGCAAACTATACGATTCTTGAAATTAGGGATGATATCTGTGTGCGCAACATGGTAACAGTTTCATTTTATTTTTCTCATTGCTGTTTATAGTGCAGTGTTTTGCATATGGTACTCATTTTATATTTGCAGATTTTTATATTCTCTGTCCATCACCTAGCACATTTTGGGTGCTTAGTTAAAAGCAAATTAATAATGATGAGACCCATCAATGTAATAACAGCCAAGGAATGAAATTACCTTGTGTTTTGTTTTCTGTACCTTGTCATCTTGTGCTTTTGAGAATTTTTCAAGCTATCTTCTGCCAAAAGTTTTGATGCCCAGTTCTCAGTATGTTATCCACAAAAAGTGATCATATGCTGGGCTCTTGTCTGTGTTATGGGAGATGAAGCAATCTTGGATGGCAAGTAAGCAGCTGAACAGAGATGGGGCTGTCTGCCACATAGTAGCAGAAAGCCTTGGGATCCAAATATTCTTTCAGTAAAATCACAGCCAAACGTAATAATGCTGAAATACAACCCCCATTTAGCAAGCTCAATTCATCAATTTAGGGTCTGTCACCAGAAATAGAAAACTCTCATTGCAAAGTAGCCTAGTCATTGTTAGATGGGAAGAAACTCTCACTCTTCCTCTGGTGTATACCTAGATGTTGGACAACATGAGTGGTGAGTGGCCCTGGAGTTTGGTGGTTTGTAGTTTACACGAGTGAGCCAAACAACCTGTCAGTCACAATTCCCCATGGTAAAATATTATGCCCCATAACCGTGTGTCTGACTGTTATTTAAAAGATGTGAAAGATTATATATAAAATTGGCCTTAATCTTGAGGAAAGGAATTGAATTGAAGCCCTAGTCAGCAGCTGGCTGATACATTGTATTAGAATGCTGACCCAGGAGTTAGGAAGACCTGAGTTCAAATTTGGCCTCAGACATTTCCTAGCTGTGGGGCCCTGGGCAAGTCATTTAGTTTGTAGCACCTCCCTTGCAGGGTTGTTGTGTGGAGCAAAAAAGATAATAATTATAAAGATAATAAAAAAGATAATAAATTATAATAATTATAATTATAAAATACTTAGCACAGTATCTGGCACATGGTAAGTGCTGTATAAATATTTCCTACAACTTTTATTTTTATTATTTCTGTGGAATGCATAGTGTGCCCTTTAATCCCTTCAGTGTCTCCTTCAATGATCCCTTCACTCCTCCACCAACAGAAATCACTTATTTGTGTTAGTTAATAAATGATGAGCCAGTGAGGACAGAACGTGAATCTTTCCACGAGACTAGTTGAGTTGCATGAATTGTACAGTCCAACAAAATCCCTCTGTTGTGTTGCACAGAATGTTTCAAATAAAGGAAACTGCAGCAAATAGAATGTAGCATTCAGAGGGAAAAAATAGTACGTATATTCTGGAGGAGTACATGACTCAGATCTCCTGGGTTTTGAGGAACTTATCTTTTTGGTTTGTTACTTGAAAGCAATAGAAATTGTATGAGAAGACACAGTATCCTTCCTGTACTGTGTGTGGATGTTCTGCCTTTACGTGTTATGAGTAGAATGAGTGGTGAGTTGATTCTACCATGGCAAGCATGGATTAGCCTTCACATTGGTAGAAAGATCTAACATAAAGTATTGGGTCTTAAAGGGGTGTAAGGGGAGTCATTAATTTTTGCAGTAGGACTGTGTTAAATAAACTCAGGAGACAGACAATTTGTAGCAGACACATAGATTGTTTCTTATGTGGAGTGAGTGATACCCAGTCAATAATGGTATCATCCTAGGTTGTCCCCAGCGGCGTCCTGGAGGGGATGTGAAAAACTACAGGAGAACTTTTTTGGGAGGAATATTTGCTTCATGACTGCACTGCAGAATGGGAAATTTCAACTGCTTTTAAGTTTTGGCAAGGTCTGGTCTCTCACTTCCCCAGACTAGGAGATTCCCTCCTGAGTGGAAACAAAAAGGCAAAGATGAAGGCTTGGTTTGATGGTCTGGAGCAAAGAAATTATAGAGGCATGTACAGTAAAAATTGGGTGGGATATCTATCATTGTGCAGGAAGCTAGGTGGCTTAGTAGATAGAATGCCTCAGTGGATAGAAAGTTGAACCTGGAGTCAGGAAGACCTGAGTTCAAATCCACCTTCAAACATTTACTAGCTATGTGACCCTGGGCAAGTCACCCTGTTTGCTTTAATCTACTGGAGAAGGAAATGACAAAACCAAAATCCCATGGCCAGTGTGGTCCTTGTGTTCCCAAACAAGCAAACGTGACTGAACAACAAAAATCCATCGCTGAAGTTAGGATGAAGTAAATCTATCCTCAACATTCGTCTTTGTTCCTTCCTCTCTGCTGGGTTCCACTTTCCTACTATCAATAAGAGCATTATAGATTATTTTAAGAGATCTTGAAGTCTAACCCCCTAATTTACAAACAAGAAAAGAGACACAGAAAGTCATCATGACCTGCCCTAGTTAGCAGTGGAGCCAGCACTGAAATCCAGGTCTTCTAAGCTCACGATTCCAGGCTATGTCCACTGGACTGCCTTTTGTGAACTCAGTTACCCATACCCCCCCAAAGGGAAAGGTCCTTTCTACCCAGTTTTTGGGGGTAGGTTAGCTCTTCTGCCTAAATGACCTTCAATCCCCTGAGGAAAAGATAGTGTCTATCCTCCTCTCTAGCAGAATACTAAAGGATGCATCTGTCCATAAAAGGGAAAAGGTATTCATCTTATTCTTGTCACTTAGACTTTCTCCTCCCTGAAAAAGATTAGAATTTCCAAAGGGTGTGATAATTGTATAAATCATTGCTTTATTCTTAAACAGATGCACCTTCTAGTGTTCTAGAATAATCTTCAATGGTCTGGAGTTTGTGGAAGAAGGATTATGCAGGACAGGGATTCCTAGCCTTTTTTGAACATGGATTGTTTGGCATTTTGTTATTTTCTTTAAAAATGCCTTTCCTCCTAAAGCGTTGTGTGGTTTGTAATCATTCTTTGATTTAGAATGACCTTAAGTTGATTTTTTGAGAGTCACACAACATCCCACAAGATAATTAGATGTGTAAAAATGTTGCAGAATCAAAATAGGGAATCCTGCTGGAGGGCCAGTTACCAAGGTCAAAACTCCAAGTCATTTTGAAAGAAAATTTCAGAGCTAACCTCCAAAGATGTCCCCTAGCACTAAGCCTAAAAAAATCATTTTAATTTAATCATAGAAGTTGAAGCAGCATGGTCAAGTGGAAAGAACCCTGGATTTAGAATGAGAACTGGCTTCTTGTCCCAGCTTTGCCATTTATTATCTGCATGGCCTTGGGCAAATAACTAACCTCTCTGAGCTTCAATTTCCTCTACAAAATGGGTGGATTAGACTTGGGTGACCTAAGAGGTCCATTCCACATCTACATCTGTGGTCCTGTTATCTTACTTTCATTATCCTTTTTCCAAAGCCCAATCTAAAAACTTAACAATATCTGCTTTGTTCCCACTAATGAACTAGGTATTATTAGAAAATTAAAACAAAAACAACTGGAAAATACAGTTGCCCTTTAGAGTCTGGTAGTCTAGCAAGGAACATCTGTGTTTATCATCTCAGATTATATGAGATGTTTATATATAATTGGGTTTTGTTGTCACTGATTGTTTCCCAGGAACCCTAACAATTGGAGGTTTTGTGCCAGTCCAAGAAATTGTATGCAGACGCTAGAGTTTTAATTATCCTGCTTGATCTCTGTTGTTATATTGGATGGAGGTAATCTTAAGCAGAGACAAACTGAGAATTAAGGGAAACAGAAAATTATAGAATGAGTAGTCTGTCAGGATTCAGGTTAGAAATTGATGGTGTTCCCTGCTGTATAGACCAGACCAGCTGATTTTCTTTAGGAAAGGGATTAAAGACTTTTTGAAACTGAATTTGTCAGGTTTTAGCAAAGAAGTTGTTTTCATTAAGCTGAACTTTAAAAAAAAATCTGGATTTGTACTTATAGTAAACTCTTAGTTTGCGGAGAATGTTTGCGTGATTAATCTATCTAGCTTAACTGTTCTTAATGAATATATTTCTCTTAGGTGCGTATTTCTTGCCCATGGAATGACCCTAGTTTGAATGCACAGGATACAACTATAGAGATCCTTTTCCAGCCACTGGAGTTCTCATTTGTATGGATGTGGTGATGCCGTAGAAGCAACTTACATCACAACCACTGCGGTCCCCATCACAGAGCAGAGCTTGCTGAAATCAGGATTATTTTTTTTTCTGCAGCTTTGCTTTCCCATCAGAGTTCTACTCCATAATCTAATCCTTTTTAACTAGAAACAATCTAGGGCAAAGGGAGCTGATGTACTTATCAAAAAGCAATTTAAAGACAGTGCTTAGGAGTAACTGGCAACTTATGGAGAGATATAGTCATATCATTGTAACGTTATAGCATTCTGTCCTAGAAGAGACCTTGAAAGGTCACCTTCTCTCTCCTTTCCCAGCTTGTGTTCAATGCTTAAACCATTTTATACAGCTGAAACTTAGTTCATTTTTTAAGGCTTCCAAGGAAGAAGCTTCCACAATCTCTCTCCATAACCCATAACCCAGTCCAACATTTAAGGAAATTAAGGAAATTCTTATTCTTGAAAAGGACCTAGTTTTCCTGCACATAAGTTCATTTTTATTTGTCCAGTGTTTAGTGAAGACTTTAAACAGCTGATTTCTTTCAGGGGTTACTCCCTTGTGCAAAAGTCCTTGAAGATAAACCATTACCAACTTGTTCTCAACTTTATCTTCTCTAAATGAAATAACTCAGTTCCTTTAACCTTCTCCATAGACCTAATTATCCAACACTCTAGTCATCTCTATCTCATCTTCAATTTGAAGGGGTTGGAATAAATGCTCTCTCTAAGGCACTTTCCATCTCTAAAGTTTTAGGATTCCGTGAAAGACCAAAGCTTTGCCTTATTCCTCTTCAATTCTCAATATCCATTTTTAAAAGTCCAAAACTGTACACCATGCGCTGATAAAATCTGCCTAGTGCTGAGTAGAATGGAAGAGTTTTCTCCTGGTTCCTAAATACTTCATTCTTATCTTCCCCCCCCCTACCCCCCCACCATTTCTGGTTCCTCCTTTTAAAAAAAAAAATAAGATGCCAAATTGCCAATGAATCTTTAGCTAGTTATCCACCATGGCACATATCTTTTTCTGACATACTTATATAGTCTTTCAGTTTTGCTTTTCTGCAGTTTAAAAAAATTCTCTAGACAAACAATCTTGCATTCATCTTTATTAAACTTTATTTTGTTTATTTCTAACCTTCCTAGATTTCAGAAACATTGTAAATTCTGATCTTGACTTCTAATGTGTTGACCATTCACTTCCCCTAAATTGGCATCAGACTTAATAATCAAACTCTCTAATCCATTCATTAATAAAAATATGCACTGTTGTATGAGTAAGAAAACTTTTTTAAAAAATTAGCATCCAGCACATTGACACAGATTCAAATTTTCAGTCAAGAGGTTTTTAATAATTGCTTACCATGTACCAAGTGTTACATTAAGCTCTGGGAATGCAGAGACAAAAATGAAATAGTCCCTGCCTTCGACAGGCTTATATTTTAATATGGAAACAATCTATACATATATAAATATCCAAAATGAATACCAGGTGGTTTGGGAGAGTAAATATACAGAACAGCTGAAAAGTGGATTTTAACTGATTCTTCAAGGAAACCAGGAATTCAAAGAGCAGTGTGAGTAGGGACAAAGAAAGAAAAGAGAGATGGATTGTCATGGATGTGGAACAAGGAGGAGGTCTATATGGCTGCAGCATAGAATCAGTCTCAAGGAATACTGTAAAAAAAGATGGAAAAGGGAAGGAGCCAAGTTAAATGTTAGAGAGGTGTGATAATTACTTACCTAGTACAACCTTAAAAACAGTTGTTAACTCACCTGATTATTTTGTAGACTATGCCTTGCTTCTCCAATATGGACTCATAAGGATATAGAGTCGGAAGGAACCTTAAAGATCATCCCATACAATTTCCTTGTTTTACAAATAAAGAAAATAAAGCCTAAAGAGGTTGAGTACCCAGAGTTCCATTAGGTAGCCTAGCTCATTCTCAATGCAACGGGAATTTCTTTTTCTTTTTCTTACCCTAAGTCACATACGACTGAAAGTTATTGACAAACTCCCTTCCTAGTCTATCCGTGTAGGTAATTTTTCTTATTCTCTTTTCAGAATGTAAGCATATCTGTAGAGTAACCTATTGAAATGAAATATCCAAATTGCAATTCTCTGTAATGATTGCATATGGATTAACAAATGGTTATGCTGGGGATTTTTGAAGAGCTCTGGGCCTGAAGGCCATTTCAGGAGCCTCAGTTCATTCCTTAACCCAGGTTTCTGCTTCAGTGCTCACCATCTGCCTGTTCAGAGTTTGCCCACCGGTGCCCAACTTGCTGTCACATCTGTGTGCTTAGATGTCTGTCTGGCTTGCACATGTGCTGCTTCTAACTGGAGGCTGTTCGCATGACTCCCATACTGCCTGCTCAGAGATGAAAGGGAAGGGAAAATGCACTGTTTCTTGCAGCCTTTTCTCTTACTGGGAAATATGTTTATAGTTAAACAAAGCAGGAGTGACATTCTGGGCCCTGGTGTACTGGCCAAGGAAATTTGGTCTGTTTGAAATTTTGAAAAATGCATTAGAAAGAGAAATACTGTATCTATTTGCCTTTGATATCTTTTAGAAGCTCATGAAAAATGAGTGGGGAAATGTGAAAGGTTTTTGATGTTTACAGGAAAAACTGTGTGTGCATTTAAAACACAAAATACCCAAACCAGAATTTTAGTTTTATCTTCCTCAGCTCACCTGTCAAAAGCAGTAAATATGTGAAATGCTAATGTCTTCTTCTTAGAGGGGGAGGAACTTTAAGTAAGGGTGATGTGAGTTTGAAGAGGGTTGCGATGAGAAATTTGTTCCCTCTCACCTGCCTCACCATCCCCTTCCACTCTGCTGGCTCTAGAGTATTTGAAGGAGGGACTTTGGGATGGGAATGTAGAGCTTCTCTAAAGCTAGGGAAAAACCAGTGAGAAGGTCAATTCCTGAAAGGGAAGCCGATGAGAGAATGTGACGTGCCTAGCATTTTTGATCACTGATTACTCTTACTAACTTTGTATACATTTAAATCTGTCTTGCACAGAGTTTGTTAAGTTGGTTAAGAAAAACTTTTTGTTGCGCTAGAAGATGTCTTATGACTTCAGGATGATTTGTACCTAGTAGTCCATACGATAGATAATATAATAGGGACTCTGATAGAAGTCGTAGCTCTTACTGAAGTCTTTGAAGCAGGTGATTATTGTCCTGAGATGTTCATTTCCCCTAGCTCAGTCTGTCCTCCCCTTCTGAAATGTGTTCCTGCCTCTTGGCATTCCTGGTTTCCTTTAAGAATCAGCTCAAAATCTACTTTGTACTTGAAGCCTTTTCTGGTTACTTCATGCTGGTATATTCATTCCCCCCAAATACCTTGCATTCATTTTGTGTGTGTGTTGTGTGGAGAGGGGGGTAGGGAGAAAGGGAAAAAGGCAGAGAGAGAGAGAGAGAGAGAGAGAGAGAGAGAGAGAGAGAGAGAGAGAGAGAGAACAAGCACATTGAATCACTAAAAAGAAAAACCACTTGCAATTGAGAGTATAGCCAAATTCCTCTGAGACCCCATTCAAGGATACTGCTACTCTGCTAAATCCTATATTGTTATCCTCCCATCACTATTTGTGCAGCTAGGTGAAGTTGATAGTGTGCCAGGCTTGAAGTCAGGAAGACTCATCTAGTTCAAATCTAGCCTCAGACACTTACTACCTATGTGACCCTGGGCAAGTATCTTAAACCAGTTTGCCTCAGTTTCCTCATCTGTAAAATGAACTGGAAAAAGAGATAACAAACCACTCCAACCCCAAATCTGGTCACAGAGAGTAGAATATGACTGAATAATCACAGTCATTTATATTTCCATCAATTTGAAATTCTTACCCCACTAATCTAAATCAAAAAAACCACAGGAGGATTCTTCGGAAAACATTTATTTAACAAATGAGCGTTAAGTGCTGATTTTGTGGGAAACATTTGGCTACAATGCTATGAGTAGTCTAGGCTAGATCTGTAATTTCATTGACAATGGTAACCTCTGTGTGAGGGAATTCTCTCTTTCAAAGCACGTTTGCACTGCCGTTGCAACTTCACTGTCTTAGGGAACGACCTGGAGTACTAAGAGGCTAAGTGACTTACCAGAATCACACAGCTAGGATGTGTCAGAGATTTGAACCCAAATCTTCTGGGCTTTAAGACCAACTGTCTATCCATTAATATAGGTAATATAAAGATAAATAAGTTGTGATCCACACTTGTATTTAGATGGTTGAGATTTTCATAAAGTTCTTCACAGAGAAAATCAAGTCTTATTACCCTCTTTTGAATCAAAACCCTACACCTTAATAAAAGTTTCTTCTCCCTTGTCTCTCATGATAAACTTCATTCTACTACAAACAACGCTGCCCTGAGTCAACCTATTTTGGTCGAATTTAGGAATATTTAGAATTGCTAAATGTAGATGAGTATAGGCTGTAGCAGATTGCTGAGGAATTAGTCTGCAATCAGAGATGATAAGGACTAGAGCCAAGAGTTTTTAATCAGTGTACCAGGCCTCTGGCTAAAATATACAAAATCATGATGAAATTCTCAGTAGTTGTATTGAAATGTTTCAAGTAAGGCCATATTCAGGTGTAGTTTGCTAGAGGAACTAAATGGAAAGCTCTTGATTTTGATTATTTTCCAATTTACAGGTCTCAGGGTAGTGAGCAAAGAAGAAATACCTTGAGAGACTGCAGGATTTGGGAGAAAAATCTAAGGAAATGAAATTTTAAAGTGAAGGTCAATAATAAGTCAACAAAGATTTCTTAAGTACTTTGTGCCAGGAACTACACTAACTTCTGGGCATACAAAGAAAGAAAAATGCACCATCCCAGCCCTCAGGGAGCTCACCTTCTAATGGGGGAAACAGCATATAACTAATTACGTACCTACCACATATATACAGAATATATGGAAAGTAGTTTCAGAGGATAGAGTGCTACTAATTGAAAGAACAGAAAGTCACCCTACAGAAGAAGGGATCTGAACAGAGTCTTGAAGGAAACTAAGAGGGGCCTAAGGGGGGAGGTGAGGAGGAAGATCATTTCAGAGTTGGGAGACAGCCAGTACTAAGGCACAGATTTCCATTTAGATTCATAGAATTTAAATGCAGAAGTAAGTATTTAGATTTAAATTAGTATAAATATTTGAAGCATTAATCCTTATGGAAATTTCAACCCCAATAAGCTAGGAAATTTGCTTTGTGTGATTTTTGAGCTAGAATAAAACGTCCATCTTTAAAAAAGTAGTTTTATTTCTGAAGACCCAAAGTTTGTTAGAAGAACTTCTGTGTAGGGTGGCTAACATTCCACTTCTCCCCTACTGAAGTGTGAGCAATCAATCTACCAAACAGAAAGTAAGTATTGCTGGAATGCTCTCCAGGCTGTGTGCTATGGGAAAACATAGTCAGTTAGCCAAGGTCAGTTTGGCAATTGAGTCTGGAAAACCATTTCCACCCAACCTGGGAATCCTATATAGTCCCTTATAAGTATTCACTGACCATGCTAAAGTCTCTATGTAATGATTAAAGCCTCCCTTTCCCCTCCTTTTTCCAGCCTTCTCCTCCACCTAAGTCAACTCTATTTCTTTCTGACAGTAGTGTTATTATTTGGTCTCTCATCCAAGCATGATAGAAAGTGGCAACTCAAAAGAGTAACTTACTCCACAATGAATCATGGAATTTTTAGACCTAGACAAGAGCTTAGAAGTCAAGTCTAACTTCCCAGTTTTACAGATGAAGAAACTGAAACCCAAAGAGGTTAAATAACTTGCTGAGTATCCCACATGCAAGTCAGAGGGACCTTGATTTCCGATTTTCACTTCTTTCTACTATGCCAAAGTAGCTAAACAAGTGTTCCAAAGTGAGGCCACTACTCTATATCCTCTTTTATAGGCATAGATCCCCCTTAAGATAGCCTTAATATTCTCAGTGAAATAAAAGGGAAGGGGAAGATGAATGAAGCAACATGGAGAGAGAGAAGAAATTCTAGAACAGTAGCTAAGGAATAATTCACCTGTGAAATGAGGAACATGAACTAGGTGAAACCGGAAGACCTTTCTAGTACTGAAGTGAATTAAAATTCACTAATTAAAGTGAATTAAACCAATTAAAGCAGATTAAAACCCACTAGAGTTAAAGTGGTGAACATGATGTTAAGACTAGGTTTCAAAGGCAAGTGAAGTCGGAATGAGTAAAGAAGACCTGGAGAAAGAGGAAGTGGGGAATGGGGGTGATCTACTCAAGGACTTTCACATCTAACTAGAAAATCAGAGGTCATGATGACAGAAAAGAAAGATTTATTGAGGATGGAACAGGAAAAAAGGTAGGAAGTTGTAACTGAAGATTTTTGTCAGTTTCAGATCTTGGAGTTATTACAGCACTTTTAAATGATGGTAAAGTTTCTCTAATGTCAAGGTCCTAAAAGACTGCAAGATCCTAGATTTTAGATCTGGAAAGGGCTGTAGAAGACTCTCAGTCTGATCCTCTACTTTTACAATGAGGAAACTGAGGCTGAGAGAGGTTAAATGACTTGTACAGAATAACCCAACCAAGTGCCTGAGAGTGACCTCAGGTTTTCATGACACCCAAGTCCATCCCTCTCCACTTATTTCCAACGTTTGACTAGTAACTCTTTGGGCCTTGATTTTCCCAGCTGTTAATGGAATAGGAATAGAATCTGTTGGAACATCCTCAGGATAGACTGATAGGCTTAGGTGATTATGAATGTGAGTAAATGAGGGCTATAATTGTCTTCCCTGCTTTCAAAGGTTAAATTTAGACTCGAATCTTAACAAACATGCCCCCATGCCCTAGCCCTTGAGGATTACTTATTTTTCAAGTGCAAAAATCTCTATTATTGTGGCCTGAGCAGAACCTCCTACTCTTGTGTTCTGAGACTGGCACTACCAACGGGACGCCAGTCTTAAAGAGACAAATATGGTTTATACTATGCATTTTGGGGCACTTGTATTCCCAAATGCTTATCCATTTTTATGGTGAATATGGTAGCAGGAAACTCTTAAAAGAAAAGAAGGATGAATGATAAAGTGGAAAAATCAGGTAGCATAGCATACTGATGAAAGCAAGACTAATTAAAGTTGAAGGCAAGAAGGCACTTTAAAGAGTCAAATGACTTTAATTGAAGCAGAAAAGACATTAGGAGATAAAAAGGAAAATGTTAGTTTAAGGATGTAATGAGTAAGATTGCTTTATAGATATCCAGAGTTTTCCTAAATACCAATTCATTTCTAAAAAGATGAATATTTTTATTTCCCCAAGTACAGCCTCTAACATATGAGAGATTCAAAATTCATCTATTGAATTCACCAGCTTAGAACTCCTGGTAGTATAGAAGGGAAAAAGTATTATTCCAAGGTAGAATAGTCAAGGACCTCATTGTGCTTGGTCATATTTAAAATGCTGTGAGATTGCTTAAATGTTTGGTAATATAATGTTTGGTAATATAATAACCTTATTAAAAGCAGTAAGATACTCTCCATTAAAGAGTGAACAAACAGGCTGGGGTATAGGGTTCATCACTAATTAAAGGGTCACACTAATATTTCACAAGTAGCAACTAGGGACGTTCAAATTGATCATCAAGAATTCCGATCACTGGTTTTTGAACTTAGCATGCAACCAGTATACAACATCTATATCCCTAAGCCATTGAGTTCTGACATGTCTCTGATACCTTAACCTCCGTAAGGTAGCCTTCAATTGAAAAGTAACTTCCAAATATCAATGAGGGTTTCTTAAGTAGGATATGGTTCAATCACAGCTTACCCAGTAGAATATTATTCTCTACCTGATGGATGAGTTAGGAAGAATGAGTGAAAGTATTTTCATCAATACCAAAAGCAGAAGCACTGTTTTGAATTCTTAATAATAATATAAGGAAGAACTTTAAAGACTAAGGACAATTACATGACAACCAACTTTGCTAGAAGAGATTTAATGTGGCAAATAAAATACCAGCTCTGTCTGGGAGGTAGAAATTGCCCCCCATTTCTAGCTTATCTGTGCTAGATGTCTTTCTACCTCAAAGTTATAGAGTCAATAACAGGGGGTGGGGAAGAAGAGAAGAAAATTGAATTATTTAAATTTAAGGAGAAGTTTCCCTTTTCTCTACTGGCTTACCACTGATCTTGTTGACCGCAGGGACCTATTTCAGCTCCAGAGGGGAGCCATTGAATCTGTAGGAATAGAAGTGACATAATTTTGGGCAAAATCACTCTATAAGATAATGGTTGCGGGAGCTAGATAAGCATACCAAAAGATGCAGTGATAATTTTCTCTAAGTTGAAGAGTAGTGTTGTTTCTATCCTGGTAAAGGTAGGCATAGTTTTAACAAAGGAAAGTACATGCTGAAGGATTGGAGAGAAGGAGAAAGCAGATTGTGAATATAGAGGTACTATGTATTAAACAGCATAGAATAATGGAAAGTTCGTTAGATTTGGAGTTAAACACTTGAATTTGAATCCATTTTCTATCACTTGCTTCTTATATATATAACTTTGCCTTTTGAGGTCTCAATTTCTTCAGACATAAAACGAGAGGGTTAATTCACATGACTGCAAGGTTCTTTACCACTCTGAAATCCAATGATCATGTACTTCATTGGCCGTTAGGGTGGTTCTCCTTCCACAGATGCAAGACAAAACCCATCTAGACTCTAGTGTAGACTGTATTCATAAGATCATACATTTAGAATAGGAGGAGGACTGAGAAGTCTTCAAGCTGAATCTTTTCCTTTTACAACTAAGGAAATGTTTCACACAAGTAATAAATGACGGAGGTAAGGATCTGAGCCTAGCTCCTCTGACTTCTGACCTAGCGCCCCTTTTCACTTGCATCGCTCTGCCTCAAGTTGATGTGTCACTCTGGAGCCAGTATGATGATGTGAGCTTCTCTCTATCTAGATATGTTGGTACTTGAAAGAAAAGCATGCAGGCTATTTCTGTTTATATTAAAAGCCTCTCCAGCTTGGTTAGAGCTGCCACTTTATTATTATTAATAATAATAATATTATAGCATACAGTCTAATAGCATGACCTTAAAGAGTGCAGGGTCAATTCCATAACATAAGGAGATATCAAAGTAGGACTTTAGTGGAAATAATGGCACTATAATATTTGATTTTTAAAAACAAAGACTTTTTTTAAAGCAAAGAACATCTCTATAAGTTCTTTATTTTGGGGATTTGGATTTTCATGTCTTATAGGATATTGTTTTATAGAAGAATTCATCAGTACATTAAAATATTTACAGAACAACTTTTTTGGCAAGAATAAATGAGAAGTGAATTATTTAATGTCATTGAATGGTTAGGCAAGTCATATTATTAATGTAGTGAAGTTATACTGTACTGTTAGAAACAATATGATAAATAGAGAGACGAATAGGAATACTTTTGTGAACTGATCATAGAAGGAAAAGCAACAAAACAACTTAAACTAAATATTGTTAGATTATAGTGATCAAGCTTGGCTTCAAAAAAGAAATATGAGAAAACATTTTCCCACCTTCTTTTCAGAGATGGGGGATTATGGAGCATCACATATGATGTCAAGCTTTTTGATGTGAGGGTTAGTTTATTGAACCCATTTCCCTCACTTTTAAAATTCTTTGTTAAAAGAAATGGCTCTTTAATAGGAGGAAGAAAGAGATATTGAGAAATGTAGGCAAGTAGGTAATATAAAAACAAAATAGATCAATAAAATGTGTTTTTTTGAAAGGGAATTTACTGTAGGTCTTTTCCAAAAAGCAAGTTCCATTAATGTATTAAAATTAAAAATTCAACTTATATCTTTTCAGTTTTCACCTATCTTATAAATCAAGGCCTCTGATCTGCTTACCTAATACTGTAATTGCATTCACAGTGTCATGTGCTACTGCCAGCTTTTGAGATACAATAAATGTAGTCTGTGAAGGTCCTTGTTTTGTTGGAGCTTGAAGAAATCATTCTTCTTTGTACGGACACCCAACTAACATGTACATTGGAAGGGAAGGAATAGTGCTGAGAAATATTTAAAACTAAGGGTTAAAGGAGAGAGATGGATGAGTCCTTAGGTGAATTATACGCTAGGATAAGGAAAGAGAGAGAGAGAGAGAGAGAGAGAGAGAGAGAGAGAGAGAGAGAGAGAGAGGGGGGTTAGTGTGACTACACACCATGCTATATTAGTTTCCTTGCTCTGTGTGACTGACTGCTTGAGGACAGAATATGTAGTAACTATAAGATTGGGTTAGGGGTCAGACACTTAGGTTCATTTAACATCTCTTTTTTTGTTACTTATAAAATGTGCAGGATAATTTCTTCCCTCTTCTGTTTCTGAAGAAAGTTGTCAATGTAAATGGTATAAGCAAGGTAAAAGTGCTTTGAGGTCTTCGGAAGACAGGCACTATATAAATACATGTTGGTGGTGTTATTATTAGAAAGGATGTGGTCTGTATTTCAGCTCTGTTGGAATACTATACTTCCCACTCTAATCAAACTCACTGTTCATCCATGAGGAATTGAGGTGCTATACCACCTGCCAAGCTCTATTCCTTATCAATCATTATTTCCATTTTTGGTCTCTGTTGCCAGGCTATGTCCATTACTAAGAGTTCTCCCCTGCATTTCATTTATGTTCAGGTTGTTCAAAAAAAGGAAGAAAGAAAGAAAAACCTTCAGTCACTTTACTTATTATAGCTTTTGCACTATCTTTTATTTGCCTTCTAAAAGTTTTTCTTAAGAGTAACATACATTAACATTTCAGCCACTAAGAACTTAAAGAGATGGAATGTATGGTGACTAAAAGTATAACATCATGACATCTATTCTCTTCAAGATCTTTCTTTTTGATGCCCATTTTACCTGGAGTTCATTACCGTAGTCATACTGGGTCAAACTCACATGAATCTAAATGAATATTTTGTCTCTAACAGAGCTGTACCGTGGGACATTTTGTGGAAATGGCAAAGTTGTCTTCCCCGGGTTACAAAGATGCTCAGTGCCAGTTAGTCTTTCTCAATGGTCAGGAATTGAATTCAATAATGGGGGATCTGATCTGTAGCTCTCAGGCCAAATCTCCAGGTCACGTCATCCCTTCTTAGATGTTCTTCATGTCTTTGTTCTGAAAGAGCATGGAACCTGACCATGGAATATGTAAGATGGAGAAATATAAATATGCCACACATGCTTCTGATTGCCTTCTGCAGATACAGCAAGCTATTGCCATGCATAAATCAACACCAAAGGAGATGAGAAGGAAAAATCTAGACTGCCATTGCTGAATGACTATAATTTTCTGGTAGGTTTTTGCTCGATTTTTCATTCCTCAACACACTACACTGTAAATCTTCCAAAGGATAGGCTGATCAGGGTACTTTAGCACCATAAGCAGTATTGTTAGCTAAAATACCTAATTCTTCCCTAAGGATTTAGGTATAGGTGACCAGATCCCATGATGCTCATGTCTGGTACATGACTTCAATTGTCCCCTTTTAACCCCCTGTTCATTGATATATCATTTCCCCTTCTTAAGCTCCCTCTTATTCCAGTTCCTGGGGGAAGGAGACCGTGGACTCTCTCAATGTTCTTGGTAAGAAAGTTTGACTAGTACAAGGGCACATATGTCATTCACTGGTTCTCATGTCTGGTCCTCAGGACTATATCCTTAGGCTATTAGGATTTATCCATCTACTCTCTGTCATTTACATTCTGAACTCATTTCTTCTGTGACCTGACACAAATGGGATTTTATCACCTTTGTTATTGTGAATATTTATGAGAATGGTGCCAGTTTGGGAGTAAATTGTGTAAGTCCTTGGTAGCCCTATTTCATGAATGAATGAGTTAAAAATCATTTATTGAGTAAATTTGTGTCAGACACTGTGCCAAGCCCTGGCAATACAAATACAAAAAGGAAGACAATCTTTGTCCTCAAGGAATTTACAATTTAATCTGGGAAAGACAACGCATATTTGGGGACTTATAGGAAATCAGGTGTATTTTGGTCTAGTAAGTAATAGGGAGGTGGTAAGTGAAGTTATGGGACAATTAATTGACATGCTCTTTCCAGGAATGATAATGTTGATTGATTTTTGTTTCCAGAGCAAGGAGGGGGAAGGGGAGATCGATACAGCATCATGACAGGAAGACAGCCTGAGTCAGTAAGTTAACAGGCACTTACTGAGTGTTTAGTATATGCTAGGCAGGATTGTGAAGAACAGGACATGACTGAAATGACTGAACAGTAAAGTATGCTAGATAGACACTATGCTAGGTGCTGGGCATGTAAGAAAGGTAAAAATAGCCCCTACTCTCAAGGAGCTCATTTTCTAATGGAGTGCATCATAGTGGGTCTGTGGGCACCTAGAAACATAGGACATGTCCACATGCAGCTGAGGAGTCAGATTGTTCAAGTATCTAATGTCAAGGGTATCTGTTGAAAATAGAATCAGTTATGGGCAAATGCCATACATAATTCCACTTTAGATATATTGTCTGTCAATGTAGCAACCATTTGTAACTCTTGACTAACCTTTTCTACTTAGCCTTGAGCCTGGAGGCAAGAAAAGTTTTTTTAAAGAAATAACTAATCCCTTTTGGAAACTTTTCTAGAATTTTCCAATAAACCTCTATATCTTACATAGACAGCACAAGAAATCACCTAATTAAACTATATACATTTATTGACTACAATACGCTCTTCAGGATGCAGAGAGCAAATTTGGGCATGGGATCAAATATTTTCCTGTAAGCAGTATATCATTTTATATATGGTTATGTAGCTCTATCCTGCAATCTACCCTTATTCAAAACCATTGTCACAAGGGAATTATTCAGAATTGCTACATACTTCCCACCTTTCAAGGGATTGTTAGTGTTCCAGAATTTAACACAGCTCTTTATATAGCAATGACTGTCACATCCCCAATCTTGCTACCAGTAGTGAAGACTGATGAATTCTCTTGTCCAGTTCTTCTCCAAGATACACCACTACCAAAGCTTACTTCATATAACCTCTGCTCAGTATTGTGCAGTCACCACCCCTTCACATGAAAGTATAGCATGGTCTCAATGTGCCTGACTACACAAACTCCTGATGCCAAAATCTCAATCTTTGCCTGCCTCTTCAGGGGATTGTTCTTTGGAAAAGAGATTCTGACAAGGTAGTCTGAAATGCACAGAACAAAAAATGGGAGAGCAGAAGTGCCCACTCTATGTAAGGATAAGACATGTTATGTGCTTTATAAAAATATACTACATTTTTATGGTAATTTGAGGGTAATCATTTGGTGTCAAATCATTTTGAAGTGATGTTGCCAGGCCTCCTGGGCTACCTTAACTCTGAAGACTACCTATACATCACACTTTGGTTGCCATTCATGGGGGTTAACTGGAAAAATAGTGAAAACTAAGCAGGCATACAGCTTCTGTTTAGATCCTCCATCTTTTCAATCCTTTGTATAAATGCTGCTCCAAGGACTACTTCCAGTGCATGTATATCCACCAAAAAAAAGTGTTTTTAGATTTAGAGAACCATTATCAATGCCTTCCTCAAGACCTAGAACACTTTGTCTTCTAGCCTTCAGTAGAATCTAACTCCCTTTTGTAAAAATCAAGTCAGGTGTGTCAGCTATTTAAACTATCCTGGTATATGGAACTGTAAAAAAAATATTATATATATATGTTTATGTGTGTATGCTTTTTATTTTTTGCACTTTCAAGGAAACAAATTCCAGGGTGGCACCACCCTGTGTGTATGATCTGCATAAATTTTGGATTCATCTATTAGTCCGTTTGGCCCTAAAATGAATCCCAAGAAGTTTACCTGAGGCCAATGGAAAGGGCATTTCTCCAATTTACACTGTAAACTCTAGACTTCTACCAGGTTAGTTTGTTTTTGTGGTAGACAAATTCCATCTTATAGCATAAAAATATTAAAATGTTATCAACAATAAACTGATGCAGAACATCGTGAATGAGATATGAGTTTGCTAGGGTACTGGTCATTTAAAAGGGTAATTGGGTACTCACAATGTCTAAATCTAGAACAGAAGACCATATACCATGCAGCTGCAGTTCTGATTCTCACAAGATTGTCAACTTCTCATAATTTCACTTCAGTATAAATTTAGTATAAATACCCTTACAAGAAAATTCAAAGTGATGGTTATTGGTAGTGTTTTTATACTGTTATGTCATTGAGCCCACTCCAATAAATATGGAACTTCAGCCTCTTCATTCTTAGGGACAAGAAGGGTATTCTTATCAACAAGTTGGAGAAATCTCATCTTCCTGTTTCCTAAATATATGCCCACAGGGTTCACTTCTCTTACTTATTTAAGTAGTAATTCTGTCCATTGGATGGTAATGTTGCAGGAAAGACATCTTGGGGCAATCAAAATCCACTTCCACGTAGGTAAATATTTCTTGCCAGACACATTACTCCAAGCTTAACTGTGCCTCTGACCCTTCAGCAGCCTTAGGAGAGGTGGCTGATTTCAGTTTGAAGGGCCTTGTTTTGGGACCTTCCACAAACTCAGATTCCATTCAATATGGGGATTTTTGTTGCCATCCCTATGACATTTCCCAATCACCTTCATACAATCACCTCAAAAACTAACTGTTCTTTACCGCTTTCTGTCTATGAAATAAGAATGATTTCATCCATTTTTAGCTCTCTCTCAAACAGTTAACCTTTCTCATGATCAGCATGTCTTTTTCAGAAGAAAGGAGCTTTTTTTCATTAAGCTCTACTACATATTGTTCCAGAACCTATCAAAACCTTGTCCTGTCTATTTTGCCCCTTTCTAGAAGCGCAAACCATTTTCACCGAGAGAGAAAGCCTACTAAGAGAGTTCTCTCAAGTTTTATTCCTGCTTTCTGGTGGGCTGTGTCCCTTAAGCAATAATTCTTCCTCATTCCCATACTATTTCATTTCCCTGTCTTTGTACTGTCTCCTCATACGTGGTCAAGCTTTTCCTGCAGTGCCATCTCAGGTGATTAGGTTTATGACACTTCCAAAAGGGTTGGGACTGCCCCTTGTACTCCCATAGCCCAGACAGTCGGGCTGTCTCACTTGTACTTGGTTATGACATCTCTGAACTTTTTACCTGACCCACTTTTGATTTCTTTGACAAAACCCAACCTTTCCATCATGATTTCAGTGAATCACCAGATTTCCAATAGATCCACCAATGGATCACTGTGAGTGTTATGAGTTCTACTGAATCTTGTGGTTTCAATTGCCTTATACTAAGTAATCACTTAGAGCTTTCCTAAAAATATCTATCAATACTGCCTTTTCCTAAGCCAGAGTAACCTGTCTCCCAAGCCTAGAATGCCCTCCCTCCTCATCTTTACCTCATTCAATTTTCACTCTTCCCCAAAGTACAGTTCAAACGCCACCTTTTTATACGAAGCCTTTTTTTGATTCCTCCGCATGGCAGTGCAGTTTTCTTCCTCCAAAAAAATTACATTGTGTAAAATGTTGGTATCCATGTACGTTATGTGTACATCCACATGATCTGAGTAACCCGTGTAGAGGCATGCATAAATGTCTGGGATCTTGCCTACTCTTCTCCAGAAGAAATTTTGATTCTTTCCTGGAAAAGAGTAGAATTATCCATGGAGCTAACCATATTGTTCTCTGCTGAGAGAGAGATACCATACTGGAATGACATCTTCCTGCTCCCTAATTTTTTCACTAGTCTAGAGGAGTTTTTTTTTAAGGTTCAAGGTGGATAAACCTCTGATCACTATTCCTTAGAGAGGAAAGGGTACCCCACACTTACAAATATAGGCTTAACTCCTTCCCGCCAAATGCTACTTACACAAAAGACCATTAGGGAGAGAAATTATAATCAAACCTGTTTATCTAAGCAAATAACAAACAGAAATCAGAGAAGATATGCACATTAAAATGTACTACAAAATACACACAGTAATTGAGCTCTCCTATTGGGAGAGAGATATCTCAATTCAATGAGAGACACAAAGAGAAATTTCCCCAAAGCCTTTAGGGGTGGAAGCTGGAAATCAGGAACATGTTGAGTAGCTGTGTTTCCCCTACATATCTGTCTTCCAAAGACTTTTTTTTCACTGTGTATGTGTGTGTGTGTGTGGGTGTGTGTGTGTGTCTTTCTCTGAAGAGAGTCTGGAACCCCACGTGTGTCCTCTCTCAAAGGAGGAATGGATAAAAATATTTCCCTTCTCCAAACCTCTTGTGCTAATTTCATGCCTCATGCAGGCACATGACATCTTCATCCTTCTGTCCTCCAGTGAGGAGAGTTTTGTACAAATGCTCCAGACTTGAAGCCCAAGTTACATTTGAATTTATTTTATATTTCTTTTGTGTGTCCTTATGTGTGGACATATTATCTCCCCAGTTAAATGTAAGTTCCTTGAGGACAGGGGTTGCACAGTACCTAGAAGAGTCACTTAAATGTTCATTGATTGATTAACAATGAACTCCCTTCCTCCATAACAGTAAGACACAAACCTCAAAGGTTGCCAAAGTATGGAATGCAGTTTAAGGAACAATTCATATGGATCAAGACAAGCTAATATCTCTTCCCTTTGCACATCTCTAACCCTGCCTCCATCAAAATAGGCCAGGTCACTCATGGGTTTCACTAGAAGAAAGCCACTTCTAAGAGAGATGGGAAGGGTATGCACCATTACCTCCACCAGCAGTCTTACTGTGACACTGCATGATTAACTCTTGTTACTGCTCTTGTAACAAGTCCCCCACTCACAGTACCCCTTCCAGGATAACCAAGCGAGGGATATAGTACTCCATTAGAGCTACTGTATCTGACAGCAAGGTATTTGTTATTAATTAGTCTTCCTTGGTAATAGGAGGAAGAGCTTAATCATGGGGGATCCTATGTAGGGCTGTCAGCCCCAGCATACAAGACACGTCGATCACTGCTCATATCCTTTCTTAGATGTGTTGTCTCTTGGCTCTCCAAAGCATTCCAGAACTTGCCCATGAACTACACAAAACACCTAGGGAGGCACTTATGTGTCATAGAAACTCTTGACCACCTTTTCCAGAAGCACAACAGTTAGAGTCAAAGACACCACCACCAAGGAAAACGGGAAAGGAAAATTGAGATGACCAGAAACAAGTTACTGTAACCTCCTTAGAACTTCACCTGCCTTTCAACCCTCTTTACGTTCCCATACCCTGAACTGTATTCTTGCAAAGAGCAGGATGATCAGACCAACGTACACCAGTTCTGAAAACAATGCAAAGCTGACTTAAATCTCTTCTCCTTTCCTCAACTTGGTATGCATAGAGAGCCCTTGATGCTCCTCTCCCATGGGATCCTCTTCTACCCCTTTGGTGCTAAAAGTTCAGAAGTTTGAGTGGAAATCCCAGTTTCTCTTTGCTCATTATAATTTGTCATCTATTGATTTAGAAAAGGCATTTTTTTTACTTATGTAAGTAAAATACATTATATATAACTAAATAAAATGCATTATAAATAAATATAAATGCATACATTTATTTAAAATGTATTTATATACACTATCTATCTATCTATATTATATATATATATATATACATAGCATATATCAGCTCTTTGGTTAAGTAAAATATATATATACATAGCATATATCAGCTCTTTGGTTAAGTAAAATCTAGCACTTCTATGTGCTACCATTTGCTTTAATCATGTGACTCTTAGAAGATAGGGCATGTGTTCCCCAAATCCCAAAATACTGAAACTATGCAGCAACCCTCAAAGTCTGAAGGCAATTTGAAACAAAAGTTTTGAAATTAAATTGGACACTATGAAGAACCAATGCTATACATCTCTAAAGTCCTTGAGAAATACAAAAAAGTTCTCATCGTACAAATAGGATGTGCTCTAAATGTCATTTTTAAATTGGCTATTTGAAACTTGTGAGGTACTTCCCAGATAAACTTTTATAAATACTGGTTAACCCACAACAAAAGGGCAAAAAACCCCACATATAACCAATGATGTAGCTGAAAGGCATTTGCAAAATAGAAAGAATAGCGTACAAAATAATTTAAAACAAAAAAGAAATGGTTTTTTACTTACCTTGAATGCTGATACTTGACAAAGACGTTATTAAAGAAGAATGAGGAAATGAAGACTTTACGGGAGATTTTGTAGGGAACTGTTGGGTATTTTCAATGACTTTAGAGACTTACAGCACTGGGTTTTTATTATATTGAATTTCACTTGAAAACTTATGACTTTCCTTTTCCTGGATATGTCAGAGCACCACTCTCATGTGTTTTGACCAGGATTAGTTTCTTTTTTTGGTTCATAAATTGAATAAGGAGAGGGAGAAAAAAAAAAAAAAAGAAAGAAAACCTTCAGGTCATTCTACCATTTTGCTGAAACTTCATTATGTCATACGGTCAAATTTATAGCAAGAATATACATATGGCTGTAGGTTCAGTGGTTTATCAATCTACTGGTCATTGGAAAAAAAAAACATTTATACTTACCAGTCTGTTTGTTCACCATATAAATCTGAACCTTTAAAATCCTTTCAAAGTTTCCATTTTTTATACTGTTTGGCCTCCTTCCTCATTCTTTGCATAGAACTTCATTTATTTTGCTCTCATCATATTCTTTTCTGCATCATAAGTTAAGTGTTTGTGTAGGTATCATAGCCCTCCTGATAAATTTGAAGCTCCATTAGCACAGAAATAGCATATTAATTATCTTTTCATCTTCTCAGTGCATAGCATACTGTTTTGCACATAGTGTGTGCATAAGTGATTGCTGAACCCACAAAACTAGTATTTACTGAGTGTCTATAATGTGCATACAAGGCATTTTACTAGGCATTTTAGCGGACACAAAAATGAATGAGCCACTTGTCCTCAAGTATCTTCCACTATAGTAGAATTAAAAAACAAGTTCAAAAATGACATCTTCTGCCTTGTATTACAGTTAAGTGTTACAAGAGAAGTTAAAAATATGATGAAGGTTTAGACAAGGGAGACATCACATTAGATTGAGAGCCCAGGGACAGGCTTCAGGAACAAGGTTCTGTCAATTACACCCTAAGTATACTTAAAATGTATTTTTTAAGACACTTAATTTACTAAAATGTGCTCCTGGAAATGAGCTTCAGGAACAGATTGAGCTAAATGCTGCATCCAAAGAGAGTAAGTTTCCCCAGATACCATGAATATTGAGCCAGGAAAATGGAGTAATATATAAACAAAGAGCTGATGCAGTATTCTCTGTTCATAAGCTGTGTTAGGTCTCCAAAGAATGTTGGAGTCAGAACATTTCAAAGACAAAAGAAAGGCAGCATGGCAGAACTGTCTTTCTATTAACAAGAATAAATTGTCAGTATTGTTGGCAGCAATTAGGCATTGAATTTAATAAAGCCTAGTGCTCTGAAGTGTCCTGGAGCATTTCTGGGGTTAGATATTCCAAAATGAACCTGTTCCTAATTTTACTTACTGATTTGTTTTGTAATTTTGATCTCTTTCTTTAGGGTTCTTACAATACAATGCATGCAAAAATTTAACTTTGAGAGGCAGTAGTTTTTTCCTTATTCTTTACAACCCCCTTTTGCCTTTATATTTGTGTAGAGGTAGAGGTTTTCACCATAAGTGAATTAAAATGTAAACTAGATGTAAATTCGTCCTTAATTTGACAGGATTAGAGTGCTTTGATCATTGGATAAAAACAGATGCTACTACCCTAGAAACACTTATAATTTGCTGAAAGAATAAGACACACCCCTAAGCCTATGTATAAAACCAACAGGTCAGTTTAGAGGGGATCCAGCTGCAGGTTAGTCTGTGGCTGGAGAAGTTCCAGCCAAATAACCAAGAAGTCCTTTTAGAGGGAGAGAATTTCTGTTCTTCTCCTCTCCCTTCCAAGGTGTTTATGTGATTTTGCCAAGATCCTTAAAGTCCCATTGGATGACTAAATGGGGCAATGGGTAGAACAAGGAGCCTGGAGGCAGGAAGATCTGAGTTCAAATGCGGCCTCAGACACTTACTAGCTGTATAACTCTGGGCAAATCACTTAACCATGTTTGCCTCAGTTTCCTGATCTGTAAAATGAGCTGGAATAGCAAATGGCAAACCACTCCAGTATCTTTGCCAAGAAAACCCCAAATGGGGTCACAAAGAGTCTGACATGAGTGAGTAATAACAAAATGTCCCATCAGAGGCTCTACTGCTGACCAGAATTGGTTGTAAGGTCCACTGGAACTGATAGTAAGAAGCCATTGGCACCCGCACACCACTGAGCAGCAAATTGACGTGGATGTGCCCACATAGCCGCTTTTTGGGCATTACAAAGTCTGGAGAGATTGTAGAGTAGCAAACGAGCAGCCTAGCCCAGCAGCAGCTGGCCAACAGATGGCAGCTTCCCCTTCCCTGGCACTCAAGAAAGAGGAGGAGAGTACCAGAACAGCAGGGTGGCTTACCTAGCAGAAAGAAGAAAGCTGAAGGAATAAAGTGATTATATTATAAAACAAACAAGATGGAATGTGCGGGTCCCAGAAAGAATTTACTGAAGATAGTCCAAGTTCTTGTACAAAAAAAATTGAGGAATGATTTTATTTATCTCTGTTTTACTGAGGATTTCTCTAATTATCTAGGTTAGTCCTTTCTCTCTCCTTCATTCACAACTTCACTCTTTGAAAACATTTATTGGTGTATAGGTCAAATCTCTTGGTTCATTTCCAGGGGAGAAGGATTTCTAACTTTATAATACTTTTTTAGGTTAATGAGATAATTAGGTCATATTAGGTTGATGACTAAATTACTGTTACTTGCAACCATTTATTAGCCTATGTCTTTTTTTTTTTTTTAATAGTATTCAACTAGGAAGCCCTTTCCGTGCTTCAGCTTGTCTGTGGTAGTTTTCAATGATTTCCATTATTGGTGCTGGGAAAAGTTCAACACCCACTCATAAGACTTCAGCTGCTATGGAATCCCTGGCTATTTTAAAGAATCAGAATAATTTAAGTTGCCAAGGTGTCTGGAGTATATGTAACAAGTAGAAGTGGAACCTGGAACAATCTCCTTTTCTTCTAATTCTGAATGTGTGTGAGGGAAGGTAGAGGCTTTTAAATATAGTCAGAGTTGGTTCCATCAATCTTATTTTACTTTCTATTAAAGTTTTCCATGCCATTCTAAACAGAGGCAAACCCACAATGAAAAAATTTGACTTACAGGATGTCATTGAAAACAAAATGCTTTCAGTTGTTGAATTTCAAATTCCAGGTGGAATTCTAGAAACCAATGGAATAACAAATAATGATTGATATTGTTGGCCAGGGAGAGTTCTCTTATTGCTGCTGAAAGGGGGAAAGGGCCTGTTAGGTTCAGAAATGGCCCTACTGCAGAGGAAAGAGAAAAATGAAATTCCTTAAATGAGTCATACACACCCTCATATTCAGGACACATCTATCCCCAGTGTTCTAAGGGTAACAGGAGGCTATTCATGAGCAATGATCTAAGAAAGCTGTAAGCATATGTAAACTTATATAAGCATAGTAAATGGCATACATGAAGACTCTCCTCTCAAAACTACAGGAATTAAGAAAATGCCTTTCCCACCCTGCCCCACCCCCAATTAATTTTTCATATGACCAAGCTAGAGTAAGACAGACACATCCTGAACCAGAATATGTTGGAGTTTTTTTCATATTTGCACAACTTCAGATTATATTGTTAACTGGCTTTCCCCCAAAAAAAGAAATGACCAAGGTGGTATGCAATATATAGGAAATTTTTCTGAGAAAAGGGATATTTCTAACTATGATCAGAATTAAAAGGTAATAAATATTCTACCCAATATTTCAAATAAAGTAAAGTTCTGAGGGATAGCATTTGTAAAGAACCCTAATGACTTGAATTTCTTTTAAGAGGATCAAACGTAGGTTAACATTTATCAAAGTTTGAACTCAGTACTGGACGATGTATCTGATTGATAGTCTGGAAAAAGTCTAGAGAAGAGTAGCCAATTTGGTGAAGAGGCTTGAGGCCATTCTGTATAAAGTTATTAAGCCTACGCACCTTCCCAGTGATGCTCAAACCAGATTAAAATGTAATTGGGAAACATTTGCCAAAATAAATAAAAATGCAATACATGGCCATTGTTTTTTAGCCATGTCTGATTTCTCATGACCCAGTTGAGGTTTTTCTTGGCAAAGATACTGGAGTGGTTTGCTCTTTCCTTCTCCATTTTATTTTACATCTGAGGAAACTGAGACAGGGTTAAGTGATTTGGCTAGGGTCACGCAAAGACTAGTCTAAGGCCAAATTTGGACTCAAGGTGATTCTTCAGAGCTCCAGCCCCATTGCTCTGTCCACTGCACCATTTAGCTGCCACATGTAGATAATGTTAATTTGTGGTTCATGCAGCCTGCAGGGATCCATTGCTCTTTGAGTTTGACATCTCTGGTCTAGAGTCCAGAGAGCGGCTTGTCACAAATCACCCAACCAGTATATGTCAATGGTAGAACCAGAACTCAGGCCAGCTATATCCACCGTACCACACTGCTTCTCAATAGAAAAATAACAAGTAACATTTAGGTAGGACTTTATGATTACAAAGTACTAATCCAACATTCTAGATACTTTGTTTTATTTTATCCTTATATCAACTCTTACTTTACTTGTCCATGGTTATTTAATATTTTTTTAACAATATTTTAACAAGAGCTGGGAGCTAAGAGCTGCACCCAGGTCTCCTAACTCCAAGTTCGTTGTTCTGGCCACTATACCATCCCATTATTTAATGTTTCTTTCTCATCTCTGGAGTTAAACTTTTTCTCAGATTTTTGCTTACAGCCTAGAGAGATGATGAAGGTTCCATTTGATTTTTATATGTGTGTGTGTTTGCATTTAATACATGCTTCCAGCATCAAATAAATGGAGAGTGAAAGGGAAATTGCTTAGGACTATAATGTTAACAGAATTTTTGAGAGTCAAATCACCACCAAATGGTGGTGTTCTTTCATAGGCACACTTCTGAGTAACCTTCCTAAATACAGTAGATCGCACGGTGCCAAGAATACTCATCTAAATTGCTTAACTTGAATTATTTTTTATATTAGACAGGAAAATGTTTTCATACCCTTTTATTGCTTAGGGTTTCAAGACAGAGGGTTAGATTTCAGTGTCATTACTCATTTTAATAATAGACTTTTAGGTTAATAATGTATCTCCCATGATGTAGATTTTGATATAAGAAGGGACTCAAAAACTAAATTGTATTTGGGTTCTTCGTTATTCATTATTACCTTATCTCTTATTGGTTGTGAAATAGTCCTAAGCAGAAATAGTTGATTTCCATTATACTCCATCTATCTTTTAAAAATATCCTCTTTCTAAGAGAGTTTAGTCAGTGCAAATGTAAATATCTTGCTTCTTATTGTAATTAAAAGAAAATGGGTCCTAAAGTAAATATCTTTAAGTCATAATTTATACCTGGCATCCATCTAACAAGCAAGGACAGTCAGTAGAAATCTCATAAATGCTGGGAATCTCAGCCCAGATAATAATGTTATCAATAAGGTCATTTATAAAGGACAGTCAGGCTATATCTTTGTGTACATGTTTTGTATTCATATCACATTACTTTAATTTCTTCACTGGCTTTCAACTGGGTTGTTTGGAAACTGCACGAGATTATTTCTGAATTTTAAAGTCAAACAACTTTTTAAAACCCTAAAATACTTCATTTCCAAACCTAAAAAGCACCTTATTTAGTCCATTATGAATATTTGAGTAGTGTTAAATTTATCATCCTGGCAGTACTCACATTGTACTTGTCATTAATTGTGACTCATCAAAGAATGTTTTGATGTTGCAACCTGGTTAACAGATGGCTGTGCAAGAGAAATCAAGGGACGACGGTAAAATAGGAGGCCCAAGGAGAGAGACTTCTTATGCAATCAGATGCTAGAGTTTATCTGAATGTGTAAGAAATACATTGGTCTCTGGTGGAGATTGGAGAGTTGTTTATAGATAGGGAACTTCTTCGTTATTCAACCTTGTGCAGAGAATTGATAGACAGGTGACAGTTTTGCTGCTATTCCCAATCTTAGCCAGAGGGACACAAATGGCATACCCAGAAGCACAAAATGAAATACTAGAATGTTTGTTTCTATGGCATCTGTCACCGTGGTAACTGCAGACACAGAGATCATCACACAGAGGAAGAATGGGAACCTGAACAATACTAGTAATGATAAGCATTCATTGACTATACAGTAGAAAGCATAGAAACAACACAACCATTTCAGGCAGCATTCACATTTGAGACAATAGATGACCATGCAAAACTCCTACTTTACATAGAAATATTGCTGGGTTTCTTTTACTTTTTTTCAGAGGAGACATAAGGTTTTCTACCTTTATTTTAAAGTAAAAAAAAATTATGATTATTTAATTTTTTCCATATTTCATCCATGTGTTAGATGATATTGATATAAGATCTCCAGGAAGAAATGAATTGAAGAGACAGGATTGGGATAGGATATTGATAGAAAGGCAAGAGGAGAACCAGAAGAGGATGGTTTTCCACAAGTCTCGTGGAAAGTGCACTAGACAGGGAGTAGTGACCTGGTTTCTAATCTCAGCTTTGTTACTACCTCTGTGACATTGAGGGGCAGCTAGGGGGCACCATGGATAGAGTGCCAGGCCTGGAGTCAGGAGGACCTGAGTTCAAATTTGCCTTCAGACACGTACTAATGGTATGACCCTGGGCAAGTCACTTAACCATGTTTGCCTCAGTCCTTCCTCTCTAAAACAAAGTGGAGAAGGAAATGGCAAACCACTCCAATATCTTTGAAAACCCCAAATGGGGTCATGGAGAGTTGAACATGACTGAGAACAACTCAGCAGCAAATGGGACATTGAACAAGTCACAGATGATTGTATAAAAGTGAAAACAAACAAATAAAAAACAAGTCACTTCCCTCTAGGCCTTTAGAAAACTTTCGTTGCCAAGAGATTTTTCTTTACATCAAGCCAAATTCCTACCTTTCTATATTAATAGAGAATTCATGTCGACAAATACTCTCTATAATCTTAATTCATTGTTCCTAATTCTATCCTCTGGGGTCATACGCCCTTTTTCCCATGCATAAAGATCCATCACCCACTTAGTGGGGATCCCACTAAGAGAATATATTTATGAACTCAGGTAGATCAGCTTCATATCCTAGGGGAGCCTAAGCCCTAAAGTAAAGAGGTCAGATTTTTCTGACACTCAATGGCTTGTTTCACCTTCACTTTAGAGTAGAAATCTGGGAAGAAATCTCTACAACCAAATTTAGGAATAATTTTATGTCTAGGGTATCCCCAAAAGGGATCAACAGTATTATTTCCTATAAAGATACTTAATGTGCAAAATAGGAAAGATATAGGACAGCTACTTATTTCTTCTACCATAGATAAATATTTAAAACACAAAAAACTTATGAGTAGGTATTGTTACATACCTAAAATATAAAAGAATAATGCAGAACTGCTATTATGCTCTTGTGAGGAATCAGTACTTAAAAAATGAAATGCTATGTGGGACTGCTGAACAGGCATTTATCACTTCTGCCTTCAGTCTGCACTGTTTGAGCAAGTTGTTCTAGGTCCATATCTTTTGACAAAGAAAGGCATAGCTTGAGCTTCCTGAGATCTTCCATCTGTATTGTCCTTCTCTTCCAAAGCAATCTTTGCAGAGATCATCTTCTACTGAACAGTCACCCATCTAGATCTGGGCACTCAGGACCTCTTGAATTCATTAGATTGCCACTAAGGGTAGAAACAGCCATCTCAGGATAACTTTTTGGTCACCTGCATTCAGAGAAAGAGACACAAGACAGGTTGCATCTGCCTTGAGATCAGTCTGAGCATATACTCTCACTGTAATATCTAAGCAGCTGCCATAGCAACAGGATTGGATGGAGGAGAGAAAGATCTCCTCCCCAACTTGTTGGACATCTGAGGGAAAGCTCAAAGAGTTTGTCACTCTCAACAGACAGGAAGAAAGAGAGGTGAGTGTGGCATCATATCTCTAAAGTGTGTGCATGGATCCTCCTGGCTCACTCAGTCAGTCAGCACTTACATTATAGAAAGCATTTACATGTGTCAAGGGCTGTGCTAAGTGCCCTAGATACAGTGAAAAAAGTGAACTGTCCTTGACTTCAAGAATCTTCCATTTCAATGGGGGAGACATTTACATATATAAGTATGTACATAAATATACAACACAAATACAACATAACTTTACAATGAATGCAAGGTGGTCTGGGGAGGGAATTCTCTTATAGCTAGGGTGGATCCAAAAAGATTTTATGTAGGAAGTTACACTTTGAGTTGAGTCTTGAAGGAAACCAGAGAATTCCAAGAGGAAGCAGCTAGAGAAAATATCTCCTCATGGCATGGGAGACAGCTAGTGCAAAGGTACAAATATGAGAGATAGAGACAACGAGTAGACCAGTATGTCTGGATCACATGTTTGAAAACCATCATTTTGCCTTATATCTTCCTTTTTCTAGGCTAAATATCTCCAGGTTTTTCAACTGATTTGTACATATCTAAACATTTTGGCTGTGAAACAGAGAGAATGAATATTGTATGGTATTTGAAGCAAACATTCAAATCGATAATTGACAAATTGGAAAAATTAGAATCCATCACACAGAATAAGGTTTAATAGGGATACATGTAGGTAAAGGATGCTTAAGGGAGAAAAATTAGCCGTATAGACAAAAGATGGGCAAGAACAGGGTGGGCAAGAGCAAGAGGAGAAAAAAACAACAGTTTTACAAGGAACTACAGCCTGAATTAATAAGCAATAAAATTCTCTTGTTTTGTAGGCAAATAGGAGGATATGTTAACAAGAGATAAGGAGAGCTAAACTCTAATGCTTTTACCATTTGTCGCCGAAGTATGATTTCCAGTTTGGAGCCTTATGCTCAAAATCAATAGGGAAAGAAACTGAATTTGGATTCATTGGAGAAAATAAACTGCTAAATAAGTGCAAAGCAGGACCTTTTGATAAAAAGTTCAGAGATTGGGATGATTTAATGCCTCCATCTGACAGGCTGGCAACTGATTTCAAGTATACAAAGGAAACATACCAGTACAGAACAGACAATGAGCTCTCTGTAGTTCTTTGTCATCTGCGTGGAGGATAGAACAGGGAGATAATAGGCCTACAGCAGGATAAATATTTGTTATAAAAAAGGGAAAAAAATTCTAACAGGATTTTAGATAAAGTTCAGACTATTACACTGGGCACAGGAATCCACAGTCCTTTGGTTCCTCTGGATAATAAAAACAACCAGTGTTATAGACCAATAATTCCTGACTTTTTAGTTGGAGAAACATACACCAGGTGCTGCATAGCATATATTCTTATTTGACATCGATCTTAGGAACAAGGAGAAGGCATTTGAACAAAATTAATTTCTGAGATCCCTTTCCTTTTGATTGTATGAGAATGCCACAGAGGGACTGCATGGAGGAAAATGAACAGGGCCCCCTGATCAGCTGAAACACACCTCTTCGATTCCTTTCAACTCTGAAATGAAATAATTCTGGTTCTACTTGTAACAAATCTAAGAAATAAAATGCATTTTCCTCATTTCAACTGTTTCTGAAGTGAAGGCATAAGACTTAATGTTGAGACCGAAAATAGTTTATCTTGCATTCTGAGTGTTTTAATTGTTTTAAAGACATTTCCCTGCAAAATGTTGATAATAAAAGAATTAAATGCAAAGCAAAATTTTCAACTTCTCAGATGATCTTGGTTGGATGACAGGTTATTTAGTACCCACAAATACATGAAAGTACTTTAGAAAAAACTTGTCTCAAGATTAACGTTTTAAAAATAGAAACTTTAATTCCAAGATTAAAGACTTGTGATTTCCTTGACATTTGAAGTAATTTCCCACAAGTAGTTTCTTCTATAAAGGCTTATACATTTTGGTGGGAGGGTAAGGAGAGAGTAAATTCCTCCATGCCCTGTGATTATTGCATCTATTCAAATTTGTTAAAAACCCACAGGATTAGAAGAAATCAGGAATGAAAATGGGCATGTATGATGGAATCATACTTACAGTATTAGTTGAAATTGAAGGAGCAGGGTGATGGTTATCCCTTTTTTGTCCTTTATTCTGCTGACTGAGGACTACAACTGCCTGTCTTTATAAACTGCGCTTGTTTGTATTATAATATGTTAAGCTAACATGTCAGCCATCTAACATGCTATGGGAAACTGCTAACCTATTAGTTGGAACTCCCAGATGGGACTGACATCATGACATCATACCTGGAGCCAGAAAGAATTTGACCTCAGGGCAAGCCTGGTATAGCTTAGACTCGGACTCTAAGAGGGTTTTCTGTTGGCATTGTATCTATCTTATATGTACATAGTTATCTGCATGTTACCTCCCCCATTAGTATATGTGTTCTTAATGGCAAGGATCATGTTCTTGCCTTTCTTTGTATCTCCAGCACTTACCACAGTGCCTGTCATATTGTTCAGTCTTTTTTCAGTTGTGCCCAAGCCTTCGTGACCCGATTTGGGTGATTTTTGGGCAAAGATACTGGAGTACTTTGCTGTTTCCTTCTCCAGTTCATTTTACAAATGAGAAAACTAGGTTGAACAGGGTTGAAGTGACTTGCCCAGAGCTGAACACCTACTAAGTATCTGAGACTGGATTTGAACTCAGGAAAATGAGTCTTCCTGCCCTCAGATCCGGTTCTCTATCTGCTGTTCCACGTAGCTGCCCCACCAGGGATATAGTAAGTATTTATTGATAGACTGACTTTAGACTTGACCCAAGGGAAAAGTCTGAAATGACCCCTAACTAGGTCAGAGACCAGAGCAAATAACCAAAGGTCTAAAAGGAGATGGAAAAAAAGAGACAGATATAAAGAGGGGGGAACCATTTCATGTAAGATTGACATAAACTTTTAGTGGATCCAGTCAACATTGGCAGTTATTTTGGAGGAAGAAAACTGACATTAAATTGCATGAGTAAGATTTCAAACAAACAAACCCAACTCTGACAAGGAAGTATCTCCCGGTAACCAAGAAAGGAGGACCCTGTGTGTCAGTTTGATGACTTCTTCCATCTGAGGGGTTGATTCTCTCCTTTACTTACCTATTTCAGCATCCCATAAGCACCACCAAATTCTCTCCTTCAGATTGTGGCTTCCCTTTTTCCAAATTTACTCTTCCTATCGTCTCTGGGGTCTTTTAATCCCCCTGGGCAAATTTAGTCAATTATTGCTTTATCTGTCCATCTCATTTCCAAGTCTGACTCCATATCTAGAATGCCCTTCCCACTGCAATTTTGAAAACACTCACACTTTCCCATGATTCAAATAGCTCTTCAGAGTCTATTTTCCATAGAAAATCTCCTCTGAATAATTTCAAGTGACTCTCACTCACATATAACTCCCACAGCTCCCTTTTCATTCACCACCACCTCCCAAATGTACTAACTTAATTTAACCTAATAATAGATCACTAATTTATATTTAATAGGAATGTTTAGAATATTGGGATTTTTTTGGTTAGAAGGGTCTATACAGAGATTATCTAATCCAACCTGCCACTCACCAAGGAATCAGCGTTGTAGTTTCCCGGACACAGAGTCTTCTAAACTCTGGTTATTACTAATAATAGCAGCTTGACTTTTGTGCTTTACCAAGTTTTCTCCACTATTCTTTAATTTGCTCTGTGTAACACCCCTAGGGAGTAGCTACTACACTTATTACTATTATTGCATTTTTAAAATGAGAAAACTAAAACTCAGGCTAAATCTGAGGTCACACTTATCTAAGGTCACATATTTGCAGTTCAAACCCAAGTCTTCTGGCTCTAAATAAAATACTTTTTTGAGAACACCAAAGCTACTTAAATACCGCTAATGAAGGTATTGCCAGGACAACAATAATTTATTTAATTTGTATCTTTATTAGATGAGAGGTAGCAAGCAATACTAAGAGTAGCTCTAGAACCAGACTTGGAGTTAAGAAGATTCGTGTTAAAGTTATACATCTGACACAAATTTGCAGTGTGATTCTGTGCAAAATCCTTAACTTCTTAGGGCCTAAGGAAACTTTCTCTGTTTTTAAGGTAAAGAGAAGTTGCTAAACGTTTTGTTATTCAGTTGTTTCAGTTTGCAACCCCATTTGGAATTTTCTTGGCAGAGATACTGGAGTGGTTTTACCCTATCTTTCCTCAGCTCATTTTATAGATGAGGAAACTGAGACAAACAGGGTTAAGTGACTTGCCTAGGGTTACACAGCCAGTAAGTGTCTGAGGCCAGATTTAAAGTCAGGAATAGGAGTCTTCCTAACTCCAGGTCCAGCACTCTATACACTATGGCACCACTCTATGCACAATATGTATAAATATACAAATTCATGGAGAAGCAATCTTGATCTAGGTTGAAATGCTGCCTTGGTTACATACTAGTTATATGTCTTTGGGCAAGTCATTTTACCTCTTAATGTCCTAACAAACCATCTGAGACTTAAGTTGAGCACATGCCTTGGTGGAGGGAGTTTCCTCACTGGAAGGCATCTAGTACCAATGAAATCAAAAGTCTAGTTCCTATCTCCATCCCTATATACAAATTCTTTTGTCTTTGTTGTCAGTTTGGGATGATTTGTAGAAGTTTTAAGCTATAAACTCCAAAAAGATGCGAAGTATCCATTTAACTTACGTTGTATGTTATCTAATGCTTCACTGTAGATATGTACTTGTGTTTTCAGTGATGTTTGACTCTCAATATACATAGCTGCTTTTCCCTGCTGTGGTTCCACATTCTTTATCCCCTTTGACTCAGCCTGAACATGTCTTATAAGGAAGAAAATGAAGGAAAGTCATCAAGTCCAACAGCCCATTTTTGAGGTGTAAGTCAGTAGTGGCACAGTGGATAGAGTGCCAGACTTCTCTTCCCAAGTTCAAATCTGGCCTCGGACATTTAATAACTCTGTGACACTGGACAAGTCATTTACTCTATTTGCCTCAGTTTTATCCTCTGTAAAATGACCTGGAGAAGGAAATGACAAACCACTCCAGTATCTTTGCCAAGAAAACTCCAAGTAGGGTCACAGAGAGTCTGACACGATTGAGTATAACTGAGCAGCAAACAAATAGACACTCACTGGATCAATAGCAGTGCCACAGCGCAGTGATAAAGTAGGCCATTCTGTTCTTGATTTCAGACTTGGAATGAACCTGTCCCCAGGTTAAAGATCCAGATGAAAACATTTCTTCGAAGAACAATGCCCAGTGTTATAGTCCATGCAAAAGGCATTGAGAATTATCTTTTCCACTAGCTCTTACAGTAAAGTGATGGTTTGAGAATAAAAGAGGCATGATATAGGCTTAGGTTGCACTGCCCTTTTCCTAATGATATTTAATTGAAGCTGGGCAATGGCAGGCTTATCTAAATAGGTTCCACCCCCTTCCCAGTTTTATCATCCTGTGTCACTCACCTATGCCAAATTTCTTTCATTACTATAACTTCACACTCAAGTAAATATTTCAGATCAAATCACTTAGCAGCCAAGAACCACTTTATATAATGAGCGCTGGGCTGGAAATCAAGAATTTGGGTATGAAGTTGGGCTCAGTTTCTAGATGACAAATATAAAACATTTTGCCAATCTTAAAGCAATTAATGAATAAATTCTAGCTCTCATCAGCATCATTATTGCACCTGGCAGCTAGTTAGCACAATGAATAAAGTGCCAGACTTGAAGATAGGAAGGCCTGAGTTCAAATCCAGTCTCAGACATTTGTTAGCTGTGTCCTTGGACAAATCACTTAATCTCTACGTCATCTCATCTGTAAAATGGGGCTAATGCACCTACCTCCCAGGGTTGTTGTTAGGATCAAATGAGATAGTAATTGTAAAGTGCTTAGCACAGTGCTCGGCATATAATAGGCTCTACATAAATGTTGATGTAGTAGATAGAAGGCCCAGCCTGAAGGCAGGAAGACTCATCTTTCTGTGTTCAAATCTGGTCTCAGATCCTGTTTGCCTCAGTTTTCTCATCTTTAAAATGAGCAGGAGAAGGAAATGTCAAACTAGTGTAGTATCTCTCCAAAGAAAACTGCAAATGGGGTCACAAAGAGTCAAACATGGCTGAATAATAACCAAAACAAATATAAATGCCAATAATAAGAAGTTATTCTTACTAATGACTTGTGTGACCTTAAACAAGTCATTTAGCCTCCCTGTGCCTTGTACTTGCGAAATAAAGACCATAATACATGTCTTACCTATCTTGTAAGGTTGTTTTAGCAACAAAATGAAATAATAGGTATGAAAACACTTTGAAAAAAGAGGTTATAAATGCTATACAAGTATAAGGTGCTATCTTAATCTCATTATTATTTTAAATTATTATTTTTAATAGATAAGTGGACACTACTGAGAGTTAATAAATGAAAACTACTTTCTAGAAACTTCAAAGCTGGCTGCTGACATAAGAAATGTGAAAGATTGTGACATCTGGTGTGCATTTTTGAGGGGCTATGAAGGAAATATAAAGGGGGCATGTATGAGCCAAGAGGAAGGGAGGGAACTTCCATTCAAGAAAAGGAAGTAAAGAATAGTTAAGAAGAGATCTGCACAATTCTATGGTAACTGAGGAATACAAGCCTAAAATTTTTCATCCCGCTGTTCCCATCTCTACCACTGCTTTCCAGCTGGATGTTTGGCCATAACCCTCCCCTTTGCTTTTATTTCCTCATTTGGAAGATGGAAATGACACTGTTGTACCTTCTAAGTATCAGATAAAAATAGTTCTGCTTCCCCAAATTAATGAAGGTAAGGCCCTCTCCTGAAAGATGGGTATGCTCAAGAGGCTGAGCTCAGCAAAGTAGCCAAAGAGTTCTTTACCCAAGCTTAGCAGAGACTTTGGAGTTGTACTTGTCTGAGAGGCTCCTGTTTGGCTTCCTATCAGATATATAAGGACACCTCTGGTGCTATATCAAGATTAAATTATTTCATGTTTTACATGATTTTATATGTGTGATGGATGTCATATCTCTTGCCTTCTCAGTGAGTGGGGTGGGGGTAGAGGAAAAAGAGAGAATTTGGAACAGAATATAAAAATTCTTTTTTAATTTTTAAGATCAAATTATTTCTTTAGACCTGTAATGGGACTCCTTTAGCATTGGTCATAATTTTAGAATGTTGAATATAGTCATTTGGCTTCTTCTCCCTGGGATCAGGTCCGAGCTTTCTCTTTATAATGCGAAGGAGAATTCTGAATTAAGCTCTTGGAACTCCAAGAGAGGTCTCCATGTGACTTTTTTCATGTAATATTTTATTTTTCCCCAATTGCGTGTTAAAATAATTTTTAAACTTTTTTTCAAGTTTTAAGTCCTAAATTCTATCCCTCCTTCCCTCCCTCCCCCAGTAAACAATTCCATGTTGTTTATACATGTGCAATCATGTAAAACATTTACATATTTGTCATTTTGTAATATGAAGTTTTCATATCCAGACCGTGGAAGTCTTCCCACCCATGAGGGTTAAAATTCTCAGCTTCCTGGATAAAGACACTTCCCCAAATCAGTTAGGTTTTCAGGGGGTTGTTTGTTTTTTCCAGCGTGAGTTTCTTCAGTCTGCTTTCTTCCAGTCTAAAACTTTGTCCCATGTTAAGAGAACTGTTCCCTGCCTCTACTCCCACCAGTCTCCCTTCCACTTTGGCCCCAGGGATGGAGTCTTGTCTAATGGTGGCAGCTAATCTCATTTCTTATGCAAATTCACACACCATTATGGTCTAGCAGTGACAACTCCTCTTTGGTCATCGTTTTTACAGTGATTATAGCCCCAAGAACTAGATGTTTTCCCCTCTCTCCCTCCACTACCATCCTTTATTGTGACCATAACTAAGTGAAGGTACAGACTGACATTTTGTGTGAGGTTTCAGGAGAGGGAGGACCTGTGATCCGGAACAGGGTCTGTACTGCTGGTGTCTGAACGACTCAGACATTTCATTCATTCTGAGGACAACTCCAATTCTAGAGCCTGCCAAATGCAGCAGGACTGGTCTGCTGAGCTGTTATTAGTTTGCAGTACACTGATAAGATTTCATTCCCTCATTGCCTTAGCTGGCAGAGTTAGAGTAATTCCATAAGTTCTGCTGTGACACTAGGTGGAATCTCATTAAAAACTGTATAAAGAACAATTGACTTGAGGTGGAGAATATTCGTTTTATTCCAGTTGGCTATAATCCATATAATAGGACATTATCTTGAGTTTAGGCTTGCTCCAACTCCCAGTTAGAACATTTGGGGGAAATATATTTGCTCTAGCTTTTGCTTTAGTCATGGCTTAAGTCTAGCTTGCTAAGGGTCAATGTAGTATAGCTACAAAGTCTTTCTGCCTGCCTCCAAATTTGCTGTCTGTTGGATAGATCGTAACTTGGTTCTTACTCCTCCTGGGAGAGCTTCTCATCCAACTTTGGTACAACTTCTTATGGTATTTTGATGACTTGTCAGCTTTTTAATAAGCACAGACATGGGCTTGGAGAAAGTCTCCAAATACAGGGATGGGAAACCTGTAGTGTCGAGGCCACATGTGGCCCTCTAGGTCCTCAAGTGTGGCCCTTTAACTTAATCCAAACTTCACAGAACAAATCCCCTTAATAAAAGGATTTGTTCTGCAAAACTTGGACTCAGTCAAAAGACCACGCCCACGGATCTAGAAAGTCATGTGTGACTCTACCCCTGGTATAAAAAAATATTAATAGCTTGCTACTTTAAAGTTTTACAAAGTATTTCTAGTATGAAAGGCAATCGATCATGACCCTAGCTAGTCCCCTACCTACTCCTGGTTTAGGAGGACAAGACCAGATCTGGATGTTTGATCTCATAACTTCATCAGAATTCAATTCAGTTTTGGTGCATAAGGCACTGTCCTAGACATTAGGGACATAAATATAGATATTCTATAGATCTTTTTCCAAAGATCTTACCATTTATTGGGGGGAAATTTACACACACAAATAATATAAGGGAGAATGAGGAGGAAAGAAGAGATCCTGGCAAAGTGTTATGAGAAATGTGAGAAGAAAGAAATTGCTTTTACCTGTGGGAGAATCAGGAAAGATTTCGTGGAGGAATTAGAATCTTTGTGCTGTTCCCTTCTTGGACCCAGGAATGACAGTAACCAGGCCCCTTCACTGGAGCAGGGATATTTTCCCATTACTTTCACTTCAGCTGTAAAATTGCCATATTAGATGCCAGTCACTATGGCAACACAAAGGGTAGTCCCTTCTAAACCCATGTAAAAGCCCAAGATCTGAAAGCGCTAGGATATAGCATTTATCCTAAAGATTCCTATCAGTGAAGCAACTTTTCCTAGTGGTGGGGGATTACATTTAGTTCTGAGAGATCCGATATTCAACTTTGAGGCAGAACACATCACTGCATTCTTACATGGACTCTGTGTCCAGTTCTCCAGCAACATAAGAACCTAACCATGGATGGGTGTCATGAAACACCCCAGGAAAAGACATTTGCTACATAAATTCCCACCTGACTGTCCTCTCAGAGGTTATTTTCTTCAGCACTATGGAGGAGCATAGGAGAAAATCTCAGACCAGGTCAGCTGAACCTACTGCAGGTTTCTCCAAGCCTTAGCTGCCATCTACTTCCTTACTCTAAATAAAGCACACACCAAACCTTTATAACGATTGAACTGGCCTAACCATCATTGAAGATACTGCTGAACTTAAATGCCTGCTAGAACTGGGAAGAGACCCTGATGTCCATCTGCAATGCACAACTTCGTCTGGACTCCTCTGACCCCGAGCTCATCTCTCCCATTTAGCTCTGGCACACAACTCCAGCTGCATTCTTGTTCCTAACACATGATGAGTAGTATGTAAAAAGCTCCATAGCTGTGACCTTAGCTTAGGTCATGACCAATTGCCTTTAATGCTAGAAATACTTTGTAAACTTTTAAAGTGCTAGTGAAATGCAAGCTATTAATATATTTTTATATCTTTGAATATATAATTTCATTAGTATGTGTCCTTTGATCGTTCTAGGTCCCAACACTTCTATTACATTCATCCTAAGTTTTTGTCTAAATCCTTCATAGGGAAACCAGTGCTGGAAACTTTCCTCTTATTCTTTTACTGGTACCTTACTCCCTTGCTCAAAAACCCTCGATGACATCCTATTGCATGTAGGATAAAATACAAATTCCTCAGGTGGGCTTTTTAAAGCCTTACATCATATGACTGCAATCTGTCTTCTCTTCATATTCTACACTGCTCTCTTTAATACATTCTACATTCCAGCTGGAATGTAGCCAAGTTATTGCCAGGACTCAGTATTCTATCAGCCAGCCCTGTGCTATCATATAAACCATTCCAAGGCCTTGAAGGCACTCTTTCTCAACTGTGCCTTTGAAAATCTTTATCATCCTCCAAGGTTCAGCTCAAGTGCCACCTCTCCTGAAATTATCTTCTTTCACATCCTGTGAAATTATTCGAGTTCCCTCTCTTTGTATATATTTATCAGTGTATGTGTTGTACTCTACCAGGAAAATGCAGTTCCTTAAGGGGAGAAACTACTTTGTTTGGACTCCTAGCATTGGTGCCTAGCATACTGGACTGTTTAATAAATTGTTGGAATTGAACTGAAGCTTGGAGATACCAGTGCCCTTTTCACATTTTATTTTTTAACAATATTTTATTTTTCCCCAATTATATTTAAAGACAATTTTTAACATTCACTTTTTAAAAAAATGATTCCCAAATTTTCTTCCTTCTTCCCTAAGAGAGCAAGCAATTTGTTGTAAGTTATATATGTACAATTATGTAAAACATATTTCTGTATTAGTGATGTTGTAAAAGAAGAAGTAGATCAAGGGGGAAAAAGTGAACAATGATATGCTTCAATTTGCATTTAGACTTCATCAGTTCTTTCTTGGAGGTGGGATAGCATTTTTCATCATGTGTCCTTTGAAATTGTCTTGGACTATTGTATTGCTGACAATAGCTAAGTCATTCATAGTTGATTATAGTACAATATTGGTGTTATTGTGTACACTGTTCCACTTGCTCATTTCACTTTGCATCTGTTCATGTAAGTCTTTCCAGGTTTTTCTGAAATCAGCCTACTCATCATTTCTTATGGCACCATAGTATTCTGTTACTCTCATATACCATAACTTGTTTAGCCACTCCCAATGTGCTCTTTAGGGTGCTTGTCTGTTACTATATATTCTTATTACATGACTGATCTATCTTTTTGTGATAGATTAAGAACAAAGAGAGAAATTTCAGAGTTCTTGAACATGGAAGTAGAACACACAGACAGTGGCCGGATCAAAGTCCTGTGTGTAACTGACATGGAGTGGAGGAACTGAGTAACTGAGGAACTAGGAAGTGAAGTGTTTGAGGGAGTATCTCAGCTGTGCATTATCATTCATGGTTTCTTCATCCTCTTAGAGTACCAAATCCCAAGCTGAGTTCCCTTTAGTGACACATCCTATCAAATGAGGATGCTTAGGATCCACCTGCCATTATGAAATTTTAGGAAAAGTTGAGATTGAGAAGGAAAGGTGATGTTTCCTTTATGTGTTTTTTCCATTATGATGTTGCCTTGTATTGACAAATATATTTGTGTGGTGAAGGGGGTAGAACTGGTTCTGTGGTTGTAGGGGAGTTCCAGTGTGGAAACTCCTTCCACAATGCAGCAGCTCATCTTTAATTTAAAATCTGAGATTATTTCTTCGGATATGGAAAAGTTAAGTGGTCACACAGTTTGTATGTTCTAGGAGCAGATCTTGAAACCAAGGTTTTCCTGCTGCCTATCTACCTACACCGTACTGCTTCTCATGATGTCCCAGCAGATGCCTCTCCCAGTAAAACATACCAGATAACAATACCATTTATTAGGTGTTTTAGGCATTAGTGAAAGTAGACAGATTCACCCTCAAGGTTAAGATACCAGTGTTAATTGCTACTCCTCCCAGGTCTCTATTTATGATGATATTTTGTCATTTCAGTTGTCTCTGACTCCTCATTACATCGTTTCGGGTTTTCTTGGCAAAAGTACTAGAATGATTTGCTCTTTCCTTCCTCAGCTCATTTTACAAATGAGAAAACTGAGGCAAACAGGATGAAATGACTTGCCCACAGCTACTAAGTATCTGAGGCTGGATTTGAACTCGGGTCCTCTCTGCCACTCTGATACCTAACTGCCATCATCACTGGGAGATTTTATATACATATAAGTTATATATTACATTATATATTGCATATTGTACATATGTATTAATGTTGACAAACTCACATTTAATATTATATTTGTACTATTATGAATTACAATTTTATCAATTTCAGTAACTTTTGCTAATTATCCCCTTCATATATTAATTTCTATGTATTATACTTGAAAATAATGAATTTGATTTGAACTCAGAAAGATGAGGCTTCCTGACTCCAACCCCGGCACTCTAGCCACTACACCAGCTAGCTGCCCCTCCGTATATGAGTCAGATATTTTATGGATTAACTAGCTTTCCCAACAAGAAAAGAATCTAGTCTACCTTTCCTCTGGGGAGAATGGGAACAGATGTAGAACTCTCATTAAATGTATATACGTGTTTCCCACTCACATTTGCCTCTCCCTTCTCTGACCTTTCTGTCCCATAGAATTATAGCCAGTACTAAAGGTATTCTGTTGAAAGACCTAGCTAGACTTCCCTTCACATCCCATAATGCCAGGCACGCATTATAATCAGTGCAACTGAAGGACTGCTGGAATCCATATTCATTACCACCAGCGTGACTGGTACTAACTCCCAGCTCTTCTGACAGTCCTGTGTTCTTTCTACCACAGAGGCCATTTCTTTGAGCTTTCAAGTAACTTTGAGTGGGTTTTTTGTTTTTGTTGTTTTAAAAAAAAATCAGCAGAGATCCCAGCAGTGTACTTATTCTACAAACGTGTACGCAGCAGGGTATTAGAAATCATTTCTCCCTGAAATAGATGCCATGTACCCAGAGTCTTTCCCTGCACCCAACCTGGCCCAATTTCAGATTTCTAATGCATAGTTAATGTGTATTTAAATGGCCAGTGCCTATTCTAAGTGCTTCCCCCTTGGAAAACTGGTAAAGAGACAAATCAGACTTACTAACACAGGACCTAGTTAGGCTCAGATTAATTCCAGATGTGTAACTTTTTAAACAAGAATCTCCTGGCTCATGAAAATTAGACTGCTAATAGGTTGCTTTGAGTCCACTTATGTTGACTGGTCAACTTTGTAGAGAGGAATGGATCTATCATAAATATAGGAATTGTCTTCGCAGTCATTCTAGGGACACACATTTACCACCAAGGGAAGCAAGGTAGCCTAGTATATAGAGCACTGGTCCTGTAATCACAAAGACCTGAGTTCATATCTGGCCTCAGACACTTACTAGCTATGTCACCCTGGGCAAATCACTTAATCCTGTTTGCCTCAGTTTCCTCATCTGTAAAATAAACTGTTGAAGGAAATGGCAAACCATTGCAGTATCTTTGCCAAGAAAATTCCAAATGGGATCACAAAAAGTTGCACACAACTGAAACAACTGAACAATAGTGAAGTATGTACACTCACCCACATTCTTCATTCTTAACTTGTTACAGCAGCTAGGTGGCACGGTGGATAGAACACTGGACCTAGCTAGAATTGGAAAGACTCGTCTTCCTGACTTCAAATCTGACCTCAGAAACTTGCTAGCTGTGTGACCCTGAGTAAGTCATTTAACCCTACTTGCCTCAGTTTCTTCATCTGTAAAATGAGCCTGGAGAAGGAAATGGGAAACCATTCCAATGACTTTGCCCACAAAAAATCTCACATAGGATCATAAAGAGTCAGACGCAATTGAAACATAGCATATGTGCACAATATGTATTTATTTGTATATTTTAGAGATAGAGACCAGACCTGTAATTTCATTGGTATGGAAAACCCTTAGATAAGGAAACTTGATCAAATTCAGCCTTTATCTACAACTTATAGTCTTAGCTGACTAGACTGGAGCATTAGTTGGTTAAATGACTTGCCCAGGGTGATAGCCAGCATGTACCAGAGGATTTGAACGCAGATCTTCCTGACTTTGGGGGCAGCCTTCTAACAATTATGGCACAATTTAAAAAAAAAAAAATTATACCGGCTTTATGGAAACTGCTTTAAAAGTTGTCCTAGTAATTGTTTCGTGCTTCAACTACCAAATTCCTGAAATGCCCCCCAAGCAGAATTTGACACTTGAAATTTTTAAGGCAATGAGGTGAATATGCCAAAATCAAAACAAATGTTTTAAAAGATTTGTTGCATGACTTATTTCTAACTTAATGTTAAAGAACTTATCTGAGGAATTCAAGAATCACTTAGCTTGTGTGTGTGTGTGTGTGTGTGGTTCTTTTTTAAAAGTCAAAGCTTAGTAAGGAGCAAAAGTGTAATGTACATGCAAGAGCATGTGCAACCTGGGATGAGCCCACCATGTAGTAACTGCTTCCTTCAGCCTAGACAGGCATCAGAATACCTACATTTTCATATAATAATAATAGCTCCAAACTTTGCAAAATTCTTTATGTTCATCGTCTCATTTGAGCCTTACAACATCCCTGTGAGATACATGCTATTATTTCTGTTTTACAGATGAGAAAACCGAGGCTGACAGGCGTGAAGTAGCTTGTCCAAATTCACATAGCTAAGAAGTGTCTGAAGCAGGATCAGACCCAGGTCTTCCTGAGGACTCTAACGCCATCGCTCTTTTCATTACTTAACCTAGCTTTTAACTGTAGTGAGTCTTTAAGGACAGCTGGGTGGCACAGATGGAAGACACATCTTCCTGAATTCGAATGTGGCTTCAGACACTTACTCACTGTGTGACTCTAGGCAAGTCACTTCACCCTGTTTGCCGCAGTTTCCTTATCTGTCAAATGAGCAGGAGAAGGAAATAGCAAACCACTCCAGTATCTTTGTCAAGAAAACCCCAAGTGGGGTCACAGAGTCAGACACAACTGAACAAAAGTTCTCCTAAAAATAAAGTTGCAGGGAAAAAGGTTTTCTTTAGATTTCTTCAGTCTAAATTTAAAAATTGTTTAAGAGATTTAAAGTCAGGAAACCTTATTTCTTTTCAAGGAATAGACAGGCAGAGGAACGGAAAAAGAGGTTTCATAGCATAACCCACTATTTTAACTTTCTCACATTGTTAAATGAAACTGTCTTCACGGCTTCTCAAATACTGCTGCAGTAAATAAAGCAGTCAGTCAACTGGCATTTATTAAGCGCCTACTATGTGCCAGGCACTGTTCTAAGTGCTGGGGATACAAAGAAAAAAAAGACAGAAAATAAACAGTTTTTACTGTCAAGTTGCTCAGAGTCTGATGTGGGAGACTATATGAAAACAACTGCATACAGACACTTTACGGACCAGGAAAATTGGGAATAATCCAAATTGGGAAAATTGGGAAAAATTAAAGAGGGCTAGGAAAGGTTCTTTTAAAAAGTAGCACTTTAACTGAGACTTGAAGGCACCCTGAGAAGCTAGGAGGCAGAAATGAGAGGAGAGAACCAGAAATCCGATCAACAGCTTTTCACTGGAACTTCAAGATTCATCTGGGGAAAGGCAAATAAACAGAAGTTTTAAAATGTGTATCATTTCAGGTTTAAAAAATGCATTGTATATATTCAAAAATTTGTTTCAAAAATGAAATATACTAATTTTGAAAAATACGTAAGATTAAGACTGTAGAGATACTTTTTTCTATTAACAAATCTATTGGGAGCTAAACAATACAGGAAGTTAGCCATGTTGTTTGTTTTTTAAAAGAAGTTGCATAAATCATTCAAATCAGACCTTTCTGCAGCTGCAGGACAAAAATAATCCAGTACATTATTGCCTCTCTTTTCTGGCCATTTTTAAATATGGATGATCCGAGGGAAAGTTAGGAAAGTTCAGCTTCTGCCCCGGAGCCCTCTATTTTTTTCCCGTTCAATGGAATGATCCCACCCCAGCTTACGGCCTTTACCCTCACCCTCTCCATCCTTCTCAGCGGAAAGTTCAATAGCCAGTCATTTCTTGTTTAACTGACTGCGTCTACTTTGGCTGAATCCCATCCATACTAAGGTATTCTCCCAAGCAGGATTTAGAGTTTGGGGCTTTTGTGGTAGTAGTTATTGACGTATTTATATTTTAAACTTTTTAATCCAGTTATGGAATGAAAGGTTTCACCCTTCCCCATGCAACTTCTAAAACCATAATCTCCCCCTAGTTATTTTAGGGTAGAGAAAGCCCTAGGAATCACTTAAGACCTTCTTAACTGAGTGAAGGTTGGTTTGATTTAGTCTTTTTAAAAGTGTATGGGAGAGGCAGTAGGTGGCACAGTGGATAGAGAAGTAACCCTGGACTTAGGAGGATCTGAGTTCAGATTCAGCCTCAGTGACTCACTAACTTTGTGACCTTGGGTAAGTCACTTAACCCCACTTGTCTCAAAAAAAAAAAAGAAAAGAAAAAATATATGGGGAGGAGAGCAGGCATCCTGTTTGCTGGGGAGGCTAGGTAAAGCGGCAGTCCAACATCCTTTTGACTCTAGCATCCTCAAGACAGGGGTGGGGAACCTGCAACCTTAAGACCACATGTGGCCCTCTAGTCCTCAGGTGTGGCCCTTTGACTAAATCCAAACTTCTGCCTTAATAAAAAGATTTGTTCTGTAAGACTTGGACTCAGTCAAAAGGCTACACTCGAGGACCTAAAAGGACCCATGTGTCCTCGAGGCCACAGGTTCTCACCCTTTGTCTAGCACCAAGGACCCACCCCTCCTCTAGCACAGATCTACTTGTCAACGAATCCAGGGCCTCTCATGCATCTGCACAACCTTCTTTGCTGGAGCTCCAGTTGTCTCCCTTTCCCATATATTCACCTTCTCCTCCCTCAAGAATCCCTGATATATATTTTCTATTTTGAATCACAATTGATATTATTTTGTTAGAATCTTTTTCTTTTTACCAAGTTTGACATCTTGGAATATACCTTTTTTGCTCTTTTAGTATTTTTTCCTCTGGTCATGAAGCTTCTGACCAGTTTGTCAGCCTCCTCTTTATTAATAGAATTATTAGAGCTTATCAAGTAATTTTTATTTTTATTTAAAAAAAATAAAACTGAGACTTCCTGGCTATTATTATATCTACTCTGCCAAGAGCTGGCTCTGAGATTTGTGTTTCTGCCGGTTCTTGGAGTCCATACATGGTTTTTGTAAAATAAAGAAGTAGATGGGTAGATAAACAAGTAGATAAAAAGTCGGAGACAAAAATCCTTAGTGACGATCGCTAATCCCTACAAAGATGAGATAAATGAAACTCCTTTGGGAAACTGGCAATCAATCAAAAAATATTTAGTAAGTGCCTGATATGTGCCAGACACTGTAAGCATTAAGTATGCAAAAAGAGGCAAAAGACTCTCAGTTTAATGAGGGAGACAAGCAAATATGTACAGAGAAGCTATATTTATGATAAATAGAAAACAAGTAAGAGAGGGAAGGCACTAGAATGAAGTGGGTCTGGAGAAGGCTACCTGTAGAAGATAGAATTTTAGTTGTGATTGAAAGAAAGTCAGTAGACAAGAGATGAGGAGGTAGAGCTTTCTAGCCATCGGGGACAGCCAGAAAAATTCCTGGAGCCGAGAAATGAAATGTCTTATTTGTGGAACAGTGAGGAGGCCAACGTCACTGAATCATGGATAAACAGATTGAAAAAGTAGAGGAGGGCTAGTTCATGAAGGACTTTGAATGGCAAGCAGGATTTCATATTTGATCGTAGAGGCGATAGGGAGCCACTGGAATTTACTGAGTGGGGAAGGGGGCGGGGATCAAATCTCTTTCAGAAGATCCATTTCATGGTGAAGTGGAGGATAGCCTAGATTGGAAGACGGAGAAGAGTGGAGATGAAGATGGCAGAAGGAAGCCTTACTTCTGTAGGACTCAGAAGCTTTGTGGAATGCTCAACTATTTGGTGCCATCATCTGTTACCTTGGTGTCCTATATCGTGTGTAGCCAAGGCTTGAGTTTGGTTTCCGAACTTAGGGTCATAGGTATAGTGCTGGAAGGATCCATCCCCTTCATCGTGCAGATCTAATCTTTTTGGCACATGAGGAAATTCAGGCCCAGAGAAGTTAAATGACTTCCTCAAAGTCACACTTGGAATTTAAGCATCAGGTGTGGGATTTAAACCCAGATTTTGACTTCAGAAACATTGGTATGACACATTGTATAAGAAGGAAGACTAGAGATGGTTCATCACCGTCACTAAATAAAACTAAAAACTGGAGTGCTTAAAACACCAACTAATCCCAGAATGGATAGTATCTGAGAAAGAAAGGGAAGAAGGCAAAAGAAGAGAACTGAAGAAGGATGAGAAAACTGGAGAGGTAGAAATAGTGAATCAAAATGGTGACCAAAAGAAGGGAAATGAGGTCAAAGGAAGAAAATTAAGTCAAATGAAAGTCTCTCATTTTTATGCTTAGAAAACTTTATCTGTCAGGTAACTTTCAACAGCTCCTCCTCATCTATGATGTGTCACCCTTGAATCTTTCATCTGAAAATTCTTGGAGAAAGAATGTTATTCCCCTCACAACTAAGTGGAAATCCATTTTCCACTCAATCACAACTGAAAACACCCAGTTTAATATTTCTGAGCTGTTTGCTTCAGGGAGGTTTCAACTTCACACAATATTATGACTTTTGTTCTCTCTCATCTCAACCATTTATTGAACTGAGTAAGTGCAGGAAATGTGGCCATTTCTGGGTCTGGATTTAGGAGAAACAATAATTTTGGAAGATTCAAAGGAGAGTTGCAAAGGTGGTTTTAAAAGCTAGAAAACAGTGAGAGAAATAAAAATTAAATTAATTAAAAATAAATTAGAAAAAAATATAAAGAAATTGCAGTTTGTTCAACCTGGAAAAGTAAAAGCAGGAAAGACATTCTTTAAAATAACATTTATCTTAGAGATATTATCAGTCACATGTTTATGGAACACCTACGGTGAGCTCCACCTGATGGTAGGTGCTATAAGGAACACAAAATAATATACTACTGGCTTTTCCTTCAGGAAACTTATAACCTCACTGGGGAGAGAAAACATCTACTTGGAACAGCTAATGATATAAGACAGTATATAATTTGGTGCCAGATATAGGCAATTAAGTGCTAAGGGAATTAGGAGAAGGAAAAGATCAGTGTGGCTTGGCATGGTTAGGAAAGGGCTCATAAAGAAAATAAAGCTTGTGTTAGGGCATAAGGGATAGGGAAATCAAAAGAGTTGTGAAGTTGTAGACTTCAAATTCTGGAAATTAAAAATTAACTGTACATTGTTTTGCATATATATGGCATATTATTAGGTAAACATGAAACAAAAGCCCATCTTCTTAATACCAATAAAGAGTTAAATGTCGTGAAACTGTCATCTCTGAAGAAATGGACTGCCTAACGTGAAATGGAGAAGCATAAGGTATAGAGGGTGAACCCTCTGTGGTAAATTTATGGGCAGATGTAGACAAGACGCACAGGCATGGACAGACTGTGAGCTGCATTACTGGGAGTTTTTGTTGCTGTCTGACTTCATGACCAAAATTGGGATTTTCTTGGCAAAGACGTTGATATAGTCTACGATTTCCTTCTCCAGCCCATTTTACAGATGAGGAAACTGAGGCAAACAGAATTAAGTGACTTGTCCAGGGTCACACGGCTGGTGTCTGAAGCCAGATATGAACTCAGGTCCTCCTGATTGCAGGTCTCACACTCTATACTCTGCCACCTAGCTGCCCTCATCCCTGGGAGGTATAGCCATGTTGATAAATTCACATTTAAGCATTATATTCATACCATTATGAATTACAATTTGATCAATTTATGTAATTTTTGCTTATGACCCCATTTATGTACTTGTAAATAATGAAACTTTATTTTAAAATACTTTATAACCTAGAATTTTCATTAAGTTAAACTAGGGTTTTCCTTTCCTATTATTCCAAATTATCAAGGTCTTACTGAATTTTTGAGACGGGGAGGTTATAGAGTATTCAAGCATAATCTGGTCATTGAGTCCTAGGACTTAGAGGTGAAAGGGACAGAGCAGTCATTAATTCAAGCCCTCATTTTACAGAGAAGGGAACTTGGGAGGGGAGAGAGCCGGTGACTTGACTTGTTTGTGAGATACTCGCGTCATGAATGTGAATCACAAACATGAATTCACAGATACATGACTCCAAATCCAGTGATTTTTCCATTGTGCCACAAGATGTTTATAGACTGTCAAAATTAAAATTCATTTTGGGCTGCCAGACCCTATCATATCTGAAAAGCAGATTTAAAAAAAAAAACTATTATGTGAATGACTATGGATTTTGAAGAGACTTCACTTTTGAGAGCAACTCTTCAGCCAAAGTACTAAGATCCTTGAAGACATTAATTCAGAGCATAAAATTCTACTTTTACCTTCAAAAATCCTCTAATATAGATTTCAATTAATCAGTTTAAAACCCTGAACTAAAGTCAGGAGGGTCAGTCCATACCACCTCTTTCCCATAACACTGGTTTTTAACTACATCCTTATGATATATATATATATATATATATATATATATATATATACGTACACACACACACACACATATATATATTTATGAATATATGACATTTCTGGGTTTCAAATTAAAGTTTGAAATGAAAACATTCTACAAAGGCAGCCAGGTAGGACAAAGAGTAAAAACTGAACCTAGAGCCAGTAAGACCCGAGTTCATATCCTACCTTAAGCAGCTGTATGACCCTGGGCAATCGATTCCTTGACTTCTGTCTGCCTCAGTTTTCTCATCTATAAAATGAGGATAATAGTAGCACCTACCTCCTAGGGTTGTTGTGGGAATAAAAGGAGATAATCTTCATAAAGTGCTATGCAAAGCTCTGTAAGTTGGGTTTTTTTATTAAATGTCAATTCTTTTCACATGGGGAGAAAATAAACACCAATATTTAATTTAATAAATTTCTAAGTATTAGAGGAGGAAATAGTATTTTTATTAACCTTGTTAATGTATTGAATCCAAAAGTTATCTCATTTCTGATACTTGAACATTAGGGCTGCCACCACGCTGGGCTGCTGTCCTATTTTGGGATACCCAAATCCAGCAGGAAGTCTTTTTCTTTCCCCCTAATCCCCAAATTGAAGAAATCAGAGCAAACACAAAGCAGCATTCGTTAGCCGCCATCTTCTTAATCAGCTTTTCTCTTCCTGGATCCACTTCACTTCAGGCTTCAAATCCCTATTTTCATTTGTCAGCACCTGTGCCCCTGAGGTTTTTAGTTTCTAGCCTAGGACTTCATAATCTTCAGCAATATTGTTTAAGTTCCTTCTGGCAGTATTATTTCTCCTCACATGAGTCACTCAAAGTGATTCATCAGGTTTGACGAGTCTCAATTGTCAAACACAGGTTTGACACAGCAGCACAAACTCAAACCTAATACATTCTTTATAGATCACAATCTCTCATGGCTCTCCTTCCCCCCCCACCCTCTCAGCTGAGAGCCTTGCCTCATATTTTACAGAAAAAAAAATTGAGGCAATTTACTGTGAACTCCCTCTTCTTTCCTCTTCCCTATGTCTTGTTGGTCGTATTGTCTTTTGCCTTCTGTCTCCTCCATCTCTATCTCACATGATGTGGTGGTCTGCTCCTCAGCAAGGCTGATCCCTCTACTTGCATAAGCAATCCCATCCCATCCTATCCCATTTCCTCCAACAGTTATCCTCATTCTCTCATTGATTTTCAATCTCTTTTTGTCTACTGATTTCTCCCCTATCGCCTACAAATATGCCCATTTCTCCTCCAATCCTAAAAAAAAAAAAAATATCTTCACTGGACCCTTTCATTCCTGCCCTCTTCTACCCTCTAAGGCTAAACTCCTTGGAAAGGCCATCTACAATAGGTGCCTCTACTTTTTCTCCTCTCATTCTCTCTAGCTTCTGACCTCTTCATTCCATCAAAACTGTTCCCTCCAGGTTAACCAATAATCTCTTAGTAGTCACATCCAGTGGCCTTTTCTCAGTCCTCATTCTCTTTGGTCTCTCTGCAGTCCTTGACACTTCTCCTTGATTCTTCTGTATAGGTTTCAGGACACCAGTCTTCCCTAGTTGCCCTCTTCCTATCTGACCATTCCTTCTCTGTTTCTTGTTCATCCTTATCCAGATCATCTCTTTTAGCCATTAGTGTCCTACAGGGCTCTGTTCTTCTCCCTCTTCTCTCCTCTTTGTATACTACTTCACTTGGTGTTCTCATCAGCTCCCATGGATTTATTTACCATCTTTATGCTGATGATTCTCAAATCTATATATCCTGTCTTAACCTCTCCACTGATCTCCAAACTCCATCTGCCTTTCAGACATCTAGAACTAGATGTCCAAGAGATATCTTAAACCGAACGTGTCAAACCTCCCCACGTGCTTTCCCTATTACTGAAGAGGGTTCCCTCATCCTCCCAATCCTTCAGGCTTGCAACCTAGGAGTTCATTCTGAACTGCTCTTATCCCCTGTCTTATCCCCTTACCCCCAAGGCCTGTCAACTTCACCTTTGCAACATTTCTTGAAAATGTCTCATTTTCTCCACTGATACTGCCACCGCTCTGGGGCCTGGGCATGACCACCTCATGCTTGGACTATTTCAATAGCCTACTAGTGGGATCTGCCTGCATTGTCTCCCCCCACTCCAATCCATCCACCATTCAGCCATCAGAGTGAATTTCCTGAAGCACACATCTGACACTCCTTCACTCAGTAAATTCTAGTGGCTCCCTGTCACTTCCAGTGACAACAAAATGCTGTGTTTTACATTCAAAATCCTTCATAACCTAGCCCTCTCCTACATTTCTTGTCTTCCTACATCTTACTCCCCCACCATATACTTTTCAGTCCACCAACACTGGTCTCCTTGATGTTCCATGAACAAAACGAGCCATTTCTTGACTCCAGGCGTTTTCTCTGTCCCCCATGCCCGGAATGCTCTTCCTCTTCCACTCTGGCTACTGACCTCCCTGGCTTCCTTTAAGTCTCGGCAAAAATCCCATCTTCTACAGGAAGCCTTCCCAGTCCCTCTTCATTCTAGCATCTTCCCTCTATTAATTATTTCCTATTTATCCTGTATATAACTTGTTTGTACAAATTTGCTTGCTATCTCCCTCAGTAAATTGAGGGCACAGACTGTCTTTTGCTTCATTTTGTATCACTAGTACTTAGTGTCATACAAGGCATATAGTAGGTGCTTAATAAATGCTGACTGATTGACTCAGTTTCCCCCTTTTCTTTTATACTTGTTAGAGAAGAGATTCTCTCTCCTGCATACAATCCTAACACTGTCTTCTATGTGACATTTATTATTATTATTTAACTTACTATATTTTTCCTCTTGATAAATGTTTAAGTTAAAGCTACTTTGCTGTACACATGTCCCAGAAAGGAAGCTGACTTCTCTATTGGTAATATCTGATTGATAAATAACTGTCATGGTAGCTTTCAGCAGGAAGTCATCAACCATCATTATTCTTCTTTTGTTTTGACCTTTACTGGATGCTTTCACTTTTGATGCTACCAATGACTCCATATAAAAATTCCTGAGGGTCCAAGAAGCTATTTCCTCCTAAGAGGGTCAAGCACCTTCCTTTTATTTTATCTATTAACTCCAAGCATTCAACCATTCTTTTTCCCTTTCTTCTCCATGGCACTTTCTTCAACCCTTTAACTTTATGACACAAGTCAAGATTTCCATCACCTTTTTTAGATCCTTGTTTTCCTTTATGTTTCTTCCATTCTTTCACTGAGTATTTGCATCAAGCTCAAGAACATTTCAGTCTCCTAGAAGAGATCCATTATCACTACCTATCCACATAGGAAAAACCAAGTGGATGATAATGTTATTTAATGCTGTTCACCTGTATGGACAGATCAAAGAGCTGATTCAGACCCCACAGATAAAGCAGGTAAAGTAGGTCCACAATTGAATAGGGGGGACAAAGTGGGCTACATTTCAATAGCATTTGGGAAGTGTTTAAGTGATTCCAAGCTTCTCTTTGAAACAAAAGTTCATCTTTAACACCAGTATTATTGCAGTGATGCTATAATGGCCACAAACTCCACAGACTCCAAAGAATTTAAATTGTGAGTCACCCAAAGGGTAAGAAAAGTATGATTGATGTAATTCTGCTACAACATATTATCAAAGGAAAACTTTTTTACTAGAAGTTCCCTAAAATATATCAGAGATTTACAATAGGACAAGGAATGGCTTGGTCTTGTAAAAAAAAAAAATACCTAGAGGGTAATTCCCAGCTATTGGATGGACCCCCATAAAAGCATTTATGGGAAGATCATAGGAACATAGATTTATAACTGAGCAAGAGTGTTCCAGTATAAGAAGGCTTGGATTATTGAGAGATTACCATATTGATGAGATTATAGATCCATAGAAATATATCTAAGAAAGGGAAAACCAAACTACTAGCATTTTTATGACTTCCACAAAGAAGAAAACTTATAATTTATGCATTACTGGCTGAAACACAAACATAGCATATATCCTACATATTTCTCCTGTTTTCCATTCTTGCAGGAAAGTAGAGCTATCCTACAGATAACACACATTTAATATTTTCTTCAGTATAAAAGTTATCGATAGAAATAGTTAAATATCCTGTACAGAAACAAGTAGCTACTAAAATAAATCCAGATACTTGACTAAAAAAACATAAGTAGCATCTGAAATAACATTTTAAAATGTACTGTGGTTTTGTACTACAACACTTTGACTTGGCTTTAAAAGAGTTTACAAGTGTCTGTTTATGTAAAAATGATTTCAGTTTTTTTGGCAAATGCTCAATCCACACACTTACGTTTGGGGAAGAAGAGCTCATCTAGAAAACATGGTTTTTCTAGAACAAAATTTGCAGCAATTTGCTCTAAAAACAGATCAATACAATGACTGATTTTGTAAGAAATTTTAATTATTTTCTTAATTAAAAGTGTGGTGTTCAGAGTACTGGGAGAATTAATGACTCATTCATGAGAATCACAGAGACATTATCCAATTGAAAACTAGTTCCTTTAACCTGTAATTTTCCCTGGACAAGCAGGTAGCTTTTGATCATTGGTACAAAAGGAGAGCTGTGAGCAATCAAAATGGTAGATAGTAATGAAAAAATTATGTGTGGTTTCAGAATGTATATTTGTACTTTGACAGGTATATCAGACATTTCCAAATTTAGCTTCAGACCAAATTCCAAAACCACACAGCAAAGATATTCCTTAGGAGGATCTAGGAGGTATCCATTTTTCCTATCCTAACCCTACTAAAATTCTCTGTGTTGCCCATTTCATCTTGCAACTCGAAAACTTTTCTCTCAAACTTATCCATAGCACCAGTCTCAGCTAACTTATCTTTGTTGAAACTGAGGTTCTTAACCATTTTTTGTGTTCTAGCCTCTATTGGCAGTCTGGTGATACTTATAGACTGCTTATGAAAATAATGTTTCTAAATGCATAAAATAAACTACGTTGAATTTTAAAGGAAGCCAATTGTACTGACATACATATGTATGTATGTATATGTATGTGGCTAGATAGATATTTTCCCAGATTCCAAGTTAAGAACCCCTGATTTAGACCTACCCTGGAGCAAGGATCATAGATTTAAAACTGGAAATGACTTCAAAGTTCTGTTCTGGTGCAGCCTTCTCATTTTATAGATGAAGAAACTGAGATCCAATGGGATTAATAGTGACTTAGTCAAAGTCAAATGGGTTAAGAAGTGTCAGCGTCAAGATTTGAACCCAGGATTCTTGACTCAAAACCCAAAACTTTTTCTACTGTCTCATGTTTTCTGTACCATTTGTGTTGCTCCTTTGCTTGACAATGCCGCCTACTTGAAAGTTAACAAATAATTAGTTCAAGTTAGCAAATAATTTGTTAGTGAATAATTCATCAAGTTAATCAATATTTCTGAAGGTCAATGGTGTCTAACTGAATTGTCTGCAATAAAGTGTCAGATACTAAATAGACGTTACCAGATAATTAAGCAGAAAGCTGCAAGCAGTGATGGTCAGACTTTAAGGTAAGTTTCACCCATGGCAGAGTTTGCCCTAACTAGAAAATTTTCATGTGTTAATTAACATATCTTCTCTATAATCTGTTACACGGGGTTAGACTGACCATAACCTAAAAAATCGTCCCTTTAGGCTAGAAAACTGTGCATACCCTTTGATCCAGCAATACCACTTCTAGGTCTGAATGCAAAAGAGATCATAAAAATTGGAAGGACCCATATGTACAAAAATATTGATAGCAGCACTTTTGTGGTGACCAAGAATTGGAAATTGAGGAGATGCCCATCCGTTGGGGAATGACTGAACAAGTTGTGTGGAATAAAGTATTATTGGTTGGGTGTTGTCCTTTGGTCTCAAAGAGTACCAAAATGACATCACTGTGATAAAGTGAAGTTTCAGTGTGTATGACTCTGGCTGACTAGACCAATAGGAGCTCGAAATGCTCTACCACAGATTGGGCACAGATCGTCCGTGTGAACATTTGGGGTGGTTACTCCAAATTTGTGCATCCTTCATTTCCTTTGTAATGGAAAATTATCATGCTATAAGAAATGATGAGCAGATGGATTTCAGAAAAACCTGGAAAAACTTACATGAACTGATGCTGAGTGAAGTGAGCAGAACCAGGAGAACGCTGTGATAGCAACATTGTGCACTGATCAACCATGACAGACTTAGCTCTTCTCAGCAATCTAAGACAATTTAAAAGTGGAAGATGCTATTCACATCCAGAGAAAGAACTATGGAGGCTGAATGGAGACTGAAGCATACTATTTTCACTTTTTTTTTTCTCTTTCCTTTCTTGTGGTTTTTCTCTTTTGTTCTGTTTCTTCTTTGGAAGCATGGCTAACATGGAAAAAATTAATTTTTTAAAATGTCCCTTTAAATATTGCATGGGGTTTCCCTCTCATCTTTAAGTTTTAAAGAGATTCAAATATTTACTGAGTGCCTACTATGTGCATTTCTACATACTATGTAAGCTACAAAAAATAGTAAGATTAGGTCACTGCCCTCACTGAACTTAAGCTTAGTAGAGATAAGACTATACCCAAATAATTATATTACAAGGCAGAAGGTGAAATTGCAGTAAATGAGTTACAACAAAGTTCTGTAGGAGCTCAAAGGAAGAAGAGATTTCCTGTTTCTAGGAGGAACCAAGGAAGGCTTCATGAAAGAGTTGCCTTTGAGGTGAACATTAAAAGATAGGGAGGAATTTTCAGGGAGAACTGAGAAGGAGTGGCATGAGAGAACCAATGAATGAAAAAGCATTTAGTAGGTACTTAATTGTGTTCAAAGTACTGGGAATACAAATAGAAAAGCAAGACAATCCAATCCCTGCTCTTAAGGACCTCAGGATATAGTGGGGGAGACAACACATAGAGGTTTCAGGTAGGTTACAGCTGCAAAGCAGATAGTAATGCCTTTCTTTTAATGTCATTTCTGTCAATCATATGTTTCCAATGTTGAATCATTTGACAATATTAAGGACTCTGGTGGCAAGAATTTGATATCTTCAAGTAGTTATTATATTCAAAGTTTCTTGGAGCAGCTGTGGCGACTGGGAAATAGATTGAAAAGGGACAATGGCAAACTATTAGCAAAAGTGACAGAAATAAAAAAACATAGGAAATGTTTGGAAAATACCAAGTAGTCTAGTTTGCCTAGAGTATAGAACGTATGAGGGGAAGTAGTGGATATAAATTTAATTCTGTGGTGTAGTAATAAAAAGTTAATGCAATCATAGATTATTACATTGATAGAAGTATAGTATCCATAATGAGGGAGGTGATGTGGTTCAGTCATTTTTCAGTCATGTGTATCTCTTCCCTGTCCTAATTGGGATTTTCTTGGCAGAGATACTGGAATAGTTTGCCATTTCCTTCTCTAGCTCCTTTTACAGATGAGGAAACTGAGGCAGAATTAAGTGACTAAGTGATTGAAGCTGGATTTGAACTTGGAACGCTATCTATAGTGCCACCTAGATGCCCCTTTAGTTCTACTGTACTTTGTCTTAGACCACATATAGAATATCATATTCATTTTGAGTGCCACATTTTAAAAAGAACATGGACAAGATGGAGCACTTTCAGAAAGAATGGCAAATGAACTCAAAAGGAACTGGTGGTGTTTAGACCTGGACAAAGGAGGCTTAGGCAGAGTGTGAATTCCATCTTGAAATATTTGGAGACTTTGCCAAATCAGACTTAAATTTTTACCCTCCAAGATAGGAACTAAGACTAATAGAAACTACAATAAAGCAAATTTTGGCTGCATGTAAGGAACAACCTCTTAACAATTAGATCTGAATGAAGGAGCTCTTCTAGGAGATGGTTACCTGTCACTGGGGATCACAAGATCTTAGATCAGGAGCAACAAAGGGACTTCAGAGGACATTTAGTGGAATTTCCTTCCTTTTACATGGTAGGAAACTAAGGCACAGTGAGATTAAGTGACTTGTCTAATGTCACAGAGGTGAGAATTTGAACTCAGGCCCTCTGTCTCCAGAGCCAGTGGAAAACCCCACTATTCAAACAGATTTTTGGAGGTATACAGAGAGCATTCCAATTGCAGGTATAAAGTGGATTACATAATTTCTTAGGTCCCTTCCATATCTAAAATTCTGAGACTGGAGAAAGAAGCAGGGATCTCTTCTCTCTCTTTTTTCTCTTTCTCTTTCTCTTTCTCTCTCTCTCCCTCTCCCCCTCTCCCCATCTATCTCTCTTTCTCTCTCTCTCACATACACACACATACACTGCCACATTAAGAAATTTGAATTTTATTCTGTGGGCAAAGCCAATAAAGGCTTTTGAACTGTCAAATAAGTAAAGTGATCAGATCTGTGTGTTAGGAAGATTAATCTGTCAATGTGTAGGGAGAGAGGAAAGGCTGAAGATGGAAACATTACTTGGGAGACACATTGAAGTAGTAAATGGAGAGGTAATATCTCAGCAAGGGCAGTGTAGATGTAGTAAGGAGATTGATGTAATACATCATAATATCATAGATTTAGAACTGAAAGGGCCCTTAGAGGCCATCTAGTCTAACCCCCTCCTTTTTTTGGAGGCATTCAGTGTTAACGTGACTTGCCCAGGATCACACAGCTAGTAAATTAAGTGTCTGCAGCTGGTTTTAAACTCAGGTCCACTTGACTCCACTGCACCACCTAGCTATCCCTAACTTCCTTTTTTTTTTCACAGATGAAGAAATTGATGCCCTGGGAAGTTAAGTGAGTGTACAAAGTCACAGAGGTAGTAAGTGACAATGCTGGTGGGGTTTGAACCAAGGTCCACTTGTTCCCAGTTCAGTGCCCTTTTAACAGAACTATGGAGACAGTTTGTTTTTAGGATACACGCACACACACAGGCAAATATGTATTTATCATTTACTAATATTATTTTAAAATAATCTAATTCCCTTCTATCAATTACTATTGTTATAGCTAGCACTTACATAGATCTTTGAGATTTGCAAAGTAATATACAAGTTTTATTTCATTTGATACTCATAACGATCTTGTGAAACAGGTGATATTATTATCCTTTTTACAGATGTGTCCCGTCCCGCGGGACTCAGTTATTCGGGGGGTCGAGGGGAACCGAGCCTGAAAGAGAAATGGGCGAGAAGAGGAGGGAGACCAAGCAGATTTGTCAAGGTCTCAGTTTATCTAGCTCAGGGTACAGCTTATATAGTAATTGAAACAGGGAAGAGGAATAGAAAGGAATGGGGAGGGTCCAGGGTGAGGGTAGTATCTAATCATGCAATCTTTGCAGTTAGGTTCTTTCCTGGAACAGAGGGGGGTGGGGGGGGGCAAGCCCTTTTGTGGTTGCAACATCCATTGACAAAGACGTCTTGTGATATTTGCTTATTGCAAAACAAGATGTTCAGGGCATGTTGACCTCAAGGGTGAGGGGCCCAGCACTAAGTGCTGGCTCCCAACACAGATGAAAACTGAGGCTGAGAACAGCTAAATGTCTTACTCCGGGTCACACAGCTAGGAAGTGTTTGAAGCCGTATTTAAAATTGGGTTTTTCCAATTCCATGTCTAGCTGCACCATGTAGACGCTTAGAGGCCAAAATTTTTACTTGTGCCATAACAAATTGAACTACGTTGAGAGGAGAATAGTCAGTCTCCACGTGGCCTTTTCAGCCTGTCAGAATTATGAAGGTCTTTACTGCCATTTGAAGTTTTCTTCTCATATAACTAAGTCACTCTCATTATCCTTGAACGGAAAATTGAGGTAAAGCACTAGACTTGCTTCAGTCACATAGAGAATCAATAGCAGAACTAGAATGTTCAACAGAGTTCTGGGTCATCTGGCTAGTTTTTAATCCCTATGAGCTGGGTTGCCTGGGGCAGAGGAGAATCAATACCATATATTTATATGAACTTCAGCCTATTATCAATAGCTCTTCTGACCTGGATACGGCACTGGAGGCTCAAAAGGGAATTGTGGGGCAGCTAGGTGGTGCAGCAGACCACCTGGAGTCAAGAAGACCTGAGTTCAAATTTTCCCTCAGATATTACTAGCTGTGTGACCCTGGGTAAGCCATTTAACCTTGTTTGCCTCAGCTTCCTCATCTGTAAAATGAGCTAGAGAAGGAAATGCAAGCCACTCCAGTATCTTTGCCAAGAAAGCCCCAAATGGGGGCTTGAAGAATCAGACACAGCTGAAAAAAGACTGAACAGCAAAAGGGAACGATAGTAAATTGGTGGCTGGCAATGACCTTTCCTAATCCTTTCTCTCCTAAAGAAGGAAACCTGGAGGCAAATTCTTACCCTGACACAGAGACTACAATCTATAGCTTCTTAGTAACCTCTGACTTCCTGAAGTCAACCCTTCCTCTTTTTTTTTGTAACTTCACAATTAAAAACATAAGTATTTACTTGAGTAACCTACGTATGACTCTTATTTTTCATGAATTAAATTACACTTGACGTCATTGGAAGGATCCTTAGAGCTCATTGAGTCCAACCTTCATCAAAGAAAGAATCTCCACAAAAGCATTTCAGACAAATGTTCATCTCGCCTGGCTTCCCAAAGCGGCCAATTCTAGTGTTCGACAGATCTAATTGTTACACAGGCTTTCTTGATGGTAAACTGGAATCTGTCACTTTCAACTCCCTCCACCTCCAACCAGAAATGACGAGGCTTCCCATAGCATTTTCCCTATCACAAAAGGTTGTTTAGGATAATTGTTTATTTCTATGTCCAGTCACACCCAAGACTTCTTGTCAAAGGACATTGTGAAGGTGAAACCAACATTGCATCATCCCTGACTCAGGGAAACAAGTGAATAGTCAGGTGGCACAGAGTACCTAGAGAACTAAAGTTAGATGTAGCTCACTCTCTGATTTAAACCCCAGTCAAGTAATAGAGAATTAAGGGAGTTCACCCATTAAACCAGCAACTTCCTCAGGCATGGAGGATGACTTTAAGTGGTGATGGAGGTAAAAAATGCCTTCCTCAGATGATCATTGGATCTGAATAAGCTGCAGAAAGGATAACAGCTGGTCAGAGGTCCCTCTGGTTCATTCTTTCTACTTAAAAGATCTGAAGCTGCATGTTTTTCTAAGGGAAACATCTCTGAGAAATTGAGAAGAGCACCTCTGAGAATAAGCTGCAAGATACTCAACTGGGGTGAGGAGCCTGCAGGGCCAAATAGACTGACTGCTGCTGAATTTGTCTACTCGAAGAGCAGCTTTTTTTTTTTTTCATGAGCTAATGACTTGCTCTCCCTTTGGCTCATTCCTAGGTAGATTGGGACAATGAGCAGAAGAAGGGAGAACAAGTTTGGTAAGTGAATTTCGAGAATATAGAATGGGTATGTGAGACACACACATATCTATCTATATGTATATGTATATGTATATACATACATACATATTCTTATTCTCTTTAGCTCCTACCTAAACAAGACCTAGACTTCATTTTTGAGAGAACTGAGGGATGGTAAAGGGTAATTTCTGTAGGTCACATAATCATCTAACTCATTAGTATGGATGTCAAAGAATACTGTGAACTCAGCAGAGTGAGAGAGAAATAGAGCAAAAATCTGATTTAAAATTCTGCTCATTTCCTTAACTATCCTCAACGCTGACTTCCCTGTGAAGTCACATTGCATCACCTTCATTTTTGAAGATAATTTAGCTCCTCTCTCTTTTGTGTTCCATCGTGTCTAACTCTTCCTGACCCCTTTGGGGTTTTCTTGACAAAGACACTGGAGTGGTTTGCCATTTCCTTCTCCAGCTGATTCTGCAAGTGAGGAAACTGAGGCAGAGTTAAATGATTTGCCCAAGGTCACACAGCAAGTAAATGTCTGAGGTCACATTTGAACTCAGGTCTTCTTAACTACAGGCCCAGCACTCTATCCATTTACCACTCAACTGCCCTCCCTCTCTTTACCTTCTTTGAAACATACATCATTTGTATTGGTGGGGTAGGTTCTGGGAACCTCCCTGAACTCCTCTTGGATGTTCCCACTTAACTTGGCCTTTCATATTCAAATCTGTTGCCATTGACCTAGCCTGGCTTTCCATAGTCTGTTACCTCTGGATTGCCCCACCTGCTTCCCACCCAAGCCCTCTATTGTCTAATAGCTCCTGATTGCCTCCAGCTGTTTCCAATCCTTGACCAGTCACCCCAGTCCCATTGAAGTCCGTCTTGGACTTTTCCTCAAGACCCTCCCTAAACCCCTCCTCCTATCACCCTAGACTACCAGACCACCCCCAGATCCTTCCTACAGTCTTTTTCTGTATTTCAGTTCCATTTCGCTTCCATGAAGGTGCTCAGATTCAGTCCAGCTCAGACTGTCTAGCTGAGATTCTATCTGGCCCATGTAACAGGCATTACTAATCCTTAGGCTCCTTAAGAGTCAACCCAGTATGGCTAATCTTCAATAAACTTTGTTTTCCTTTGGCTTTAAGAAGGCTTGTGTCGAATTCATTCGAGCAGGACCCAGCCTGTCGATATTTCGGGGTCCCCAGCACCCCGAATCTCTATTGTTTAGAAAAGATAGAGGAGGTTTAGTTTTCTGGCCCTAGGAATCTATTGGTCTAAAAGATCTAAAGATTATATCCTAAACAGTTGAGCAGAGAGGACTATGGGAATGGGAATGCTTACCTACTCTTGGAAAGGATATAAGAACTAACTGGTAATGTTTTTCTCCCACAAGAAGAATTATTAGCATTTTCTTCCCCTTGCCGTTGAATTTGAATAGACATTGTAGCTGCATACTTGTATACATGAAGCCTTTCAGTAAAATGTAAGATCTTTGAGGGTAAATACTATTGTTTTGAAGAGTCTGAGCTTTTTTTTTTAATTCTCAGTGCCTTTAACAGAGTTGGTACTTAACAGAAGTATACTTAATAAATTCATGTTGCTTGATTAATAAATGTTCTTTACATCTAATTGTTTCTGAAGTATTTGGAAGATAAGCTAATTTTTAAAAAAATAAAAGGAAAAGGGAAACACAAACTTATCAGGGTTATCACTGTTTACATTTCATAGGATATAGAAGTAGAAAAAACCTCAGAGGACATCTTACCCAATTTCTTCATTTCCAGATGAAAAAAAACTGTAGGCCAAGGAGGTTAAGTGACTTGTTCCCATTGACACACAGGTTGTTTGAGGTGGGATATGAACGGAGGTCATCTAACTCCATAATTAGAGCTCTTATTCAAGAACTTAGAATTTTTACTGGCACAACAGAGTGGCAATGAGTGACTCTAGCTTCTGATCCCCCTTTCTGTCCCTAGGGGAAAAAAAGGATGTTGTTTGAAGAGCTACTGGGCCAAATAAACAAGATCTTTCTACAAACCTCTGCCAGGAAATTTTAGAAAGAACTCTACAGATCCTCTCCCTACCCTTCTGAGACATGAAGTAGGATTAAGGAAGAATCAGAGCGCATCTAGAATAGGGTTGTCTCACTTTGGTTTTACATTTTTTTAATATTTATTCCCTGTTCAATTGAATATAATGTGCTATGAAATTACCGGGCCAATGGTGGCACTCTCTTCCCCTTTCCTCCATTTCAATACTATTGTTTCTTCTTTCAAATATGTGATTGTATTACCTCTATCCATGTGAAAAAATTCTCCTTGTTTAAATAAAATATTTTAAATAAAGCATATTTGCTTTTTCAGAAAATGAAAATCTGCTATATTAAATTTAAAATAGATATTTAATTAATTTTAGTTCTACAATTAAAGAATGAAAGATGAAATATGAAAAATACTGAAATGAAGTCATTTCCTGCCTTCCCAAGTCTGTTTTTGATTCTCTCTGAATCTATTCTCTGTTGTCATCAGGACTTCCAGGTCGTCTGCCCTTCCCTTTTCCCTTAATTAATCACCACTGCTCTGGCCTGGCTTCCCTGGCTTCCCTGACTGCCTACTCTTGCCCCCCTGTTGAGTTGCCCTGCTTTTTAAGGTCCATCTTGCTGGCCTATTTTTTAAAAAGCTTTTGGAATGAAACCAACATACCACATTCCTACATTCCTAGACTTTCTATCTATTCCAGACTACCCTCATTCTACACAATAAGATATTTGTGATTTGAACGAAACTCTCCGTACTCTTAAAGGGGATCACTGAGAAATGGTTTGGTGCTTTTTTCTTTTCTAGGTTAAGATCACTCAGAAGGTGTGACAATTTCTGAATAATTATTTTATTAATTATCGCTAGTGGATAATTAATAAAAGGGGTCACTGGTACTCTTGAATGCAAAAGACCCCTTATGGAATCCATTCAACATTTATATGCCTTTGGAAGAGTGGATATTCCTGAGGGTAGCAGTCAACTCTGATTAGTTAGCTTTTAATGAGAAGAATGAATATTATAATGAGAAGTGGTCTTATTCTAATGAGAGACTGGGGGATATGACTCTGATAGCACTCAGTCTTGGACAAAGATATTTATCCAGACTATCTCTACCTAGAGCATTCTAGACATAAGGGGGTCCATCTCTGCCCATCCCTGACTGACTAAAATAGAGTAGGCTGGATTTCACCTTAGATTAAATTCTTTGAAAGCTTCTCTAGTTGGGTGGGGTAACAATTCTCAGATTTCATCCCATCATCTGCACTGCACTTCAGAGAAGCAAGCTTTGACTTAATCTCCAAATGAGGAAGGAAAAAAATCCTAGATCTCCTCAATATTAAAAACTGGTGATTATTTAGTGATCATTTCTCTGAAAGGATATTTGAGAAGAGCAGAGGTAACAAATTTTCTCTTCTGCTAGAGGAAAGAGAAATGGGGAAGGAATATAATGGCTATCACCCAGTATCTGAAGGTCTAGGAAGGTATTGGATTTCTTCTGCCTGGCCCTAGAAGATTGAACTGGGAGCAGTCAGTACAAGTTGCAGAAAAGGCAGGTTTCATAGTCAGGAAAATATCCTTGGATGGAATGGAGTCTCTTCACAACCAGCCACTTCTCTCCCTCTCTAGCTTTATCTTATACCACTCTCCAACACTGGGGGAGCTAGTACAGTAGATAGAGTGCAGGGCCTGGAGTCAGGAAGATTGACTGAGTTCAGATCAGACCTCAGACTCTTAAAAACTGCGTGACCCTGGGCAAGTCACTTAACCCTGTTTACCTCTATTTCCTCATCTGTACAATGAGCTGGAGAAGGAAATGGCAAATCACTCCAGTATCTTTGCTCTTGAAAACCCTAAGTGGGAGTCAGACACAGCTGAAATGACTGAACAGCAAGAGATCATAATTCTTTCTCATTTGTCAGAGACCTCCTCTTGGAGGGCTTAACCCCTTCAGGTCTAGAACTTGTGCTGTTTTCCTGATAGGTGGATGCTTCACTTGGCCCACAATAGCAGGTCGGTTCCAGTCATGCTTTGCTTTACTTCCCAGATATTTTCCTGTAGCAGACATACCCTCTGCCATCCCACCCTTTTTCTCCAGTTTTGGATTTATAATCAAATCAGTACATCATCGGTGCTGAAAAAGATGAATCAATCTATTTTTCTGTGCTCCAGGAACTGTCCCAGTAACATTCCAAACCAAAACATCCCTCCATGACCTGCTTCCCTATATGTATTGTCTCCTCCCATTAGAATATAACTCCTTGAAGGTAGCAGCTGGCTTCACTTTTATATTTTTATCCCCAACACTTAGCACAGGGCTTGACACACAGTAAGTGGTTAACACATGCTTTTCTATTCAGTCATTCACAATATCAACTGACTAGACTATAATGTAAGCTCCATAATAGCAGTTTGGGGGGAGGGGTTTAAATCTAAATTTTCCCTGTATTTTCCTATAGGAAAAGCCGCTAGACTGGATCAAATATATACAAATACATACATACATACACACGCACACACATATATGTATATATGGAATTATACTGGAGAAAATACAATTGTAAAGACATTAAGAACCAATATAGAAGGTATTTAAAGAGGAAAAGATACTAAAGGTGTGAAAAATGCCTTGAACCTTCTTAATCCTCCCAAAAAGTGGCTGAGAAGACATTAATAGCTACCAGCCAATGTGCCTGCTCCCCTATCTGTACAAAAATCTTTATGCGGGTAATCTCTCCATGAACTGACGGTGTTCTCAGTGAGGGTGTTAGCATGGAACAAGCAGGCTTTCACAAGCAATATCCGACAATGGACCACATCTTTACCACCTCACAATTGACTAAGACATGTAGAGAATGTAAATTCCATTGTGCTTATTAATTATTGGTGACGGAGGGAAAAAACTCATTGGGTTCAGTAGGATAAAATGCTACTTCATGGGATCTTTTGCAACAAAATCTATCTTGTTCTTGTAATGAGGTCATTCAGGATTCCTGGACAGATGTAACAAGAGAAAGAAGCTGTGACCATAAATATCATGCAAGATATAAAACAGGAAATGTATGCATATCCAAAGTATTCACTATTGTGAAGGACATCTAATAGAGAGTCTAGGTTGAAGAGGGATTTCCAGGTGGTGAAGCCTTTAGGATGTTCTTGTTTATGGATAACATGTTCAAGCATCAAGTCATTAAGCAATGCAGAATATCCTCCAGGTTAAGATCTGTAATGACTCAAAAGAGTTTGGCCTGCCCATCCACACACGAAGGAACAGATAAAGATGTGTGTATATATGTACGTGTGTGTATTTGGGGGGGGGGGGTGTTGTTGAATCATTTCAGTTGTGTCCAAGTCTGCATGACTCCATATGGGACTTTCCTGGCAGAGATACTGAAGTGACAAGCAGGGCTAAGTGACTTGCCCAGGGTCATGTAGCTCATAAGTATCCGAGGCCAGATTCACACTCAGGAAGATGAGTCTTCCTGATTCCAGGCCCAGCTCTCTATGTGCCACCTAGCCACCCTTGTCTCTCCTTGTATGTATCCACATACATACATCTGCGTATATAAATATACAGACACGTGCATATGTGTGGAGACAGAGAAAGAGACAGAGAGAGAGAGAGAGAGAGAATCTGAAACTAACAGTATATAGATGGTCAATAAGTTGAGCCCAGAGTTGAAAAGGAGGACAGCAATTTGGATAGCTTTGGGGAAACTGAAGAGCACTTTTACTGATCATAAGCTTTCCATAATAGCAAAGATTCATCTTTTCCATATAAACATCTATCACACAAGGGGCAATGGAAAGGTGGGTGTGGATGCATCCAGGGAGGAATTCTGAAGGTCAGGAGTAAACGATGTCAGTCAGCAAGCATTAAGTATTCACTGTCTATGTTCCAGGCATTTGCTAAGCACTTCTCAGTGCTTACAAATACAAAAAAAAAAAACAGGGAAAGAAAACTTCCTCAAGAAGCTTACATTCAAATGGGAGAAGAAAACAAATGAAAGGAAGTTAAATAGTGGGTGAGGTGAAGGTCATCAAAGAATTGCATAACATTAAGCAAAGATGGGCTGGTCATGTGGCAAGATTGAAAGGTGACAGGTGGACAAGCACTTCCCTGGCGTCCTTGTCACACCAGGAAAGGAAGGAAGCCTCGTCATTGAGTGGATGCCTTTTGGCCAGCTCTCAGAAGGAACTGAATAGGATAGGCAGGAATGGATGGCTTGTAGTCTGCATCTTTGGAGGCAGCTCTTGAATGAATGAGATCCTGAATTCATCTAAGTCAAGTATTGACTATCTTAATATTTGCTGAATTGAAGTTGTTTGTTGAACTGGGTAGCAAGTGAAGTCTTGAAATGTGGCCTTTAGGAGCAAGCTGAAATGTCCAGGAAACTTAATTAAAATGTTCATAGGAAAAACACTTGCTCCATAATTCCATGGGATTTCTTGGATAACATGAAAAGATACTATTTATTTAAGAAGATGCAGAAGCTGAAAGGGAAAAGCTGAGTCAGTACCAGCTGGAGAATTAAAAACTGCTGCCTAGGAGAGAAACTTTGGAAGTTCCTGTCCAGGGTGGAGCTAAGACAAAAGAGGAAATCACTGTAACCAGGTTTTCTGTTGACAAGGTGAATGACCAGAAAGATTTTATTTTTTATATTTTTCTGGTGAATGTAGGTGTAAGTATTCTAGCCAGTCTTCTGCAGAAGAGGTACCATAGGCTCTCCAAAGTACAAAACCAAATATCATTTTATTCAGAAAGGAAATCAGTTCATTTCTAGCAATTTCTAGACTTTTCCTCTTGTCTATCTTGCTATCAAGAAAAAAATGCAACATTTTAAAAAACAGTCCTCTTTTCTCCTCTTCCCTTCTTCCTTTTCCTAGGGGCTTTCTCTCCTAAAAGGAAGATATTCTTTTTTTATCCTGTTTTTACTAATAGTACTATTATTTTCATGGTCATTCAAGGTTTTGAATATGAATCATTTAATTCTTTCTTCTTCATCCCACACAAAGATTCTTCCTTACAGTTTTCACATCTAGTCATCCCTTCTCACTTTAACTGCTGATACGCCATTTTAAGACTTCATCGCATTCCTAACAAGAACCTCTGAACTAGATTCCCTACTTACATTCTCCTTACTGTATCTTTCTATTATATCCTGCAACATTACTGCTAGATTAATCTCCCTGAAAAGCTGCTTTTATCTTGTCACTCCCTCCTTCAGAACCTTCAGTGGCTTCTTATTGCTTCCGGGATAAATGCCAGACTCTTTTTTCCTTCCATTCTAAATCTTCCACAATCTGACCCCAACCTACCTTTCCAATCTTTTTCTGGTTAAGAAAATTGGTAAAAACTTCAAAATGAAAGAGCATAGCATTCTCTGGGTTTCAAATGAGACATACAAATGAGTAAGATTTCCCCATTATAAATGTCAGTTCTATAGGAAATATCCATTAAGTTACAAGGTTTTCCTTTCCAAAAGGGATGAGGGGAGGTAGGAGAGAAAGAAAATAAATTTAGTTTCTAAAAAAAACTTAGTTTCTAAAACGGAATACCCATTTAATCATTAATCTTGAAGTAATAAGGTTAATTTTTACTTAGTTAAGCTTCCTTGACTGAAGAAAGAGAAACTTGGAGTGAATTAACTTTTAAGTTCAATTCCACTTTGGGGAGAAGGGAACCTGGGTCTGGGATTTCATCAGTATTTTGTTTCAGTCACATCCAACCCCATTTGAGTTTTTTTTGTGTGGAGGGGAGAGATACAGGAATGGTTTGCCATTTCCTCCCTCAGTTCATTTTACAGATTAGGAAACTGAGGCAAACAGGGTTAAGTGACTTGCCCAGGGTCACACAGCTAGAATGTGTGAAGGTGGATTTGAACTCAGGAAGATAAGTCTTCCTGACTCAGGCCCAGCACTCTATCCACTGTGTCCTAGATTCCCATTCATCAGTATAGGAAACTCCAAGTATGGAAACTTCACTGATATAGTAAAAAACTGATCTGCAGCTCATAGTCTTAGAGAATTTCAGGGGGCCACAAAGACAGTTGATTTGCCCAGAGTCACTCTGTTAGATATATGTCCAAAGTGGGGTTTGAACCAAGGCCCTTCTGACAGTAAAGCCAACTTTCTCTCTACCACTTCAGTTTTACCAATAGAAATCAAATCTTAAACCACGTCTAGACCTTGGAACCCCAAACTACTTTGAAAAGGAAGGCTTTATGTCTGTCTGAGCATACACCCAGAGAAAATGATTTATTCAAACTTTCATACATACATCTCACTAAGAGACTTAGTTCTAAGCCATAGGATATGATCTCTCAATCTCAGCAAGTCCATGATCAGTGTAGGGATTGGTAGCTCTCTAAGTGGCAATTGACTCAGGGTCTCTGCAGACCCCTCCAAAATACAAACTTGAATTTTTTTAAAGATTAAACATTATTCATCTACCCAGGCATGTACTCTAGTGAAAGCAACATACTTTTTTTGGTGACTCATGTAATCTCCATGACAGATTCCAGAGATAAAACCTGTCAAGTAACTTATTTTTCCAAGGAAGCAGGTCTATATGGTGTCTTTTTAATTTAAGGATGCTAGAGGATGCAGCCCACATTTTCTGCCTCTTTATTGGTTCACAAAGGAAGATTTAGGGGCACCGCATCACAAGAGGCGAACTGCTTCAATTTTGAGTCTCCTCAACTAAATCTGCAGCAACTAAACCAAAAACAGACTCTTTCTTGTTCCATATGTTTTTCAGACTCAAAACATATTCGAGCCACAACTTCTCTTCTTCACCAGCAGGTGCCATTGCTATATACAACTCGAAATTCATCATCCTTATTATCAACATACTTAACTATGTGTCAGGTACCTTACTTAGCACTGAAGATAGACACAAAGGCAAAAGCACATATCCCTGTCCCTGAGGAACTCACATTCTAATAGTGCAGACAATTTGCCAACCTCTATGTCCATATAATGGGACAGTGAATGTAGAAAGCACTCCAAACCTTAGCTACCACCTATTTCCCCGCTCTCTCTTTCTACTTTATACTAGTCCTAAATCATATTTAATGGTGATTTGGAAACAGTTGAGAGGTATTCACTGCCAGCAATCTGTTGGAGAAGACAGGAGGGGATGGCACTTGCTGCCAAAATGGGCACTTCAGTCAATCAATCAGCATTTAATGATGATTATGTTTCAGGCACTGTATTAGATGGTAGGAATGCAGAGACAAAAATGAAAAAAAATCCCTGTTCTCATGAAGCTTCCATTCTATTGCATGAGATAGCATGGCTGTTTGTAAATATATACAGAATAAATAAAATTTTAAAAATAAAAATGAAATAAATATGAAGCACTTGAGGAAGGGAAGGTATGAGCAGATGGGAAGATTAGGAAAGATTTATTGCAAAATGTGGTGTTTGACCTGAATCCAGAAAGAAATAAGGGCTTCTAGTTGGTAAAAATTGGCTGTTTATGTGGGAAAGAAAGAGGCAGATAAGGAGTGCATTTTTTAAGAAATATTGAATATGTTTTCCATGATTGGACCTGTATAACTTCTATCATGTACCATCTTGCTGCCAGGAGCGGGAAGGGAAGAGAGGTAGAGAAGGAGACAATTTGGAAATCAAAATTATTTTTTAAAAAAAATGTTAAAAATTGCTTTTACATATAATTAGAAAAATAAAATATTTTAAAGAAATATTTTATCATTTATTATTCATTATTATTTATTTCATTATTTATTATTTTAATATTTTTGGTGATAAGATAAACATAAGGTGAGTGTAGTGTGTATTCTAGGCATGTGGTCAATGTGTACCCCTCCCTTGAGACTGCAGGGATAGAAAAAAGGAGTAAAACTCAGGGAAGAAATTGGAGTAAATAAAAGGAAATGAGATATTCCAAGTATCATGTGACTGGATTGGACAGCTCCTCTTTGTAACCAAAAGGGAAAGTAAGGAAAAGCGTTTACTGGGATGAAATACAACAGGATTGTTGAATGGAGAACATAATTTATATTATAATTTTTCTCCTTTTAATTACTCCCTCAACAGAAGTGACGTCTGCTGTTCCAGCTCTATTTTGTGAGGTTCCTTGGTACTTAGGCCCCTTGGGAACTAAGCAAGTAGGTTGGAATAAGAAGACCTGAGTACAAATGCAGGTTCTACTGCTTACTACCCACCTGTGTGACTCACTCAACCTTTCAGGCACCAATAATTAGATTATGATATAGCATTTTTTTAAACTTGGTCTATTTTTTAAGGGAAAAGACAGCTTGGGGTAAATGTTTTTCTGGTAAACAAATCTTTTTGCTTGATTTTTTGTTTAGGTAGAAAGCAAGCAGAATTTCTCCCGATAAAATCATGAACCGTCAAATTCATCATCAGCTTTAAAATTGAGGGGTTGGAATAGATTAGAGGTGTCAGACTTAAGTAGAAACAGATCCCTGTGGGTTTCATGTTGAGATAGAAAGCCACATATTAACACTTTCTATGTTGTATCTTATTTTGTTAAATATTCCTCACTTAAATTTTAATCTGATTGGGGACTCTTAAAATACAAGGGCTAGCAAGTTTGTCTCCAAGGGGACTCTCTAGGTCCAAATCTATGGTATGATAAATGTTGCTTTCTTTTGACAACTAGACAGGTAGTATGAGAACTTAGGCTTTCTTTTTGCTTTTAATTTTTTTCTTTAATCTTTCAAAAGTTTCTAAACAGTGGTAGTGGTAGGTAGATGAATTGATCGTAAGATGAAGAAAAAAAGAAAGATGAAAAGAAAGGAAGGGAAGAGAATGAGAACAAGGAAGATAGGAAATTTAGATAGTCTCTTTCCACATTTTTCTTCCAAAGTTCAAAACATTCACTTATTCGACCCTTCATGATTTTATCTGGAGAAATTCAGCTTACTTTCTCCTCTAACCAAAAAACAAACAAACAGAAAAAATCCCAAGCTTATAAAGGTTTCTTTTAGCAGAAAACATTTACCCCCAACTTGGGTTTTTTTCTTTAAAAACAGATCAAGGTAAAAAAATGGTTTACAGTCATCTAATTATTGGCCACTTGAATTTTCTGTTGGTAACATGGATTTGACTCATTTATTTTTCTCCTTTTGGTCATGAGGCAGATTTAGACTTCAGATTAATCCAGAATTTTCTACCAGTTCCCCCTGAAGTTGGTCCCATCTCTTAATCTTGTAATAAGAAATACAATAGAAAGTAAACTCCTTGATGCCAAGAACAGGGATTTTTTCCCTATATCTTCAGTGCCTGACATATAGTAGGCTCCTAATAATTGTTAAGTTTTATATAACATTTTATTTTTCCCCAATTACATTTTAAAACAGTTTTAACTTTTTTTAAGTTTTGTGTTCCAAATTCTATCCTCTCTCTCCCCTCCCCACTGAGATGGTAAGCAATGTGCTATAGGTTATGTGTGTACAATCTTATAAAACATTTCCATATTAGTAGTTTAGTACTACTCAAAAAAAAGAATGAAAGAAAGTGAAAAATAGCATGCTTCCATCTGTATTCAGACTGTATCAGTTCTTTCTCTGGAGGCAGATAACATACTTCATCATCAGTCCTTTGGGACTGTTTTGGGTATTGCTGAGAGTAGCTAAGTCCTTTGCATTCTTCATCGCACAATATTGCTATCACTGTGTACAACATTCTACTGGTTCTGCTCATTTCACTTTGTATCAGTTCACATAAGTCTTTCAAGCGAATAATTCTGCTTGTCTTTTCTTATAGTACAGTAATAGTCTACCACAATCATATTCCACAGCCTGTTTAGCCATTCCCCAGTTGATGGGCATCCTCTTGATTTCTAATTTTTAGCCACCACAAAAAGAACTGCCATAAATATTTTTGTACAAATAGGTCCATTTTTGGATGTCTCAGGGATATGGACTTAGCAGCAGTATTACTGGATCAAAGGGCATAGCTCCAAATTGTTCTCCAGAATGATTGGATCAGTTCACAACTCCACCAACAATGCATTAGTGTCCCACTTCTCTCACATTCCCTCCAACATTTATCATTTTCTTTTTTTGTCATATCAGTCCATCTGATATGAGAATTGATACATCAGTTATTTGAACTTGCATTTCTCTAATCAATAGTGATTTAGAGCACTAATAAATCTTAATTGATTGATGGTGATCCAGTCTTCCAAACTTATAATGGAACACCCAAAAAAATGCATATTCCTCTAATAATATGTAAGCTCATTGAGAGACTGGAGCCCTCTCATTTTTGTCTTTGTGTTTCTAGTGGTTAGAACACATAAGTTCTGGCATATAAGTATGAATGAGCGATTGAAATCTCCCTTATGCCTTCAATACTCTTCACCTATTTGGACTAGGAAGCTAGATGTAAAGTATCTTTCCAGGATCTGGGAAGATGATAAGTTAATAGAATAGAAACAAAACTTGGAAAAAATGTAATGGACTCTATGTCTGTCTGTCTGTCAATCTATCTGTCTGACTGAGTTGACTGTAGGGTCTGTGTCCTTAGCAGCTTCTGCAGGGACTCTGCAGTAAAAAATCAATAGAAGGGAGGTGGCTGGTATCCAATACTGTCTTATAATTCTTCATTGGTTTGGGACTCTGGAGTGTGCCAAGTACACTACGGCACTGCAACCAGATAAAGGCAATATTTTAGAAACTGGCAGATAGAAGATTAGAAGAATTATTCAAGGAAAGAGCAAGTCCCCATAGACTGATGAAACTTGCTGATAGGACCTTTGTGAGGTATTTCTAGTGGGGTTTTTAATATGTTTGTTTTTAAAGAAAAGACTCTAGGTCCTATTTTAATTAGGCCAACCATGGAAATCTTTTCTAGATTCTACCTTCTCTTTCATCTAAAAATGAAGAATTTAAATATGCGATCCCATCTACTTGCTCATTAAGCCTTGGATCTTTGCAGTGGTCAAATGGGACCATCCAGCCGTGCATAGTGTTGCTAGGATCTTAAATTCAAATGGTGAAGCTCTCCCAAAACCAGGAATGAGTTTTTCTTTCCTGGGGTGACTGTTACACCATTGTTTTGCTTTCACCGAACGGCATTGCAGATTTGTTTTTCTAGGAGCCATATTGAAATCTCTCCGGTAATGGTGTAATTAAAAGACTGTAGCATAAGACCAGGCTTCGTTTCCCATTTCTTTGTCTGGCTAGTTGTGTAGTCTTAGACTCAAAGGAAGTTACTAATTCTCATACTGTGTACTGCACAGCACCATGAGGATCCAGCGAGATAATATAAATAAAACTCTTGATAATCATAGAGCATTATAAAATGTGAAGTTATTCTTATTTTCCCCACTTAACCTTGTCCCATATTTTTCTGTTTTTCTAATCACATGCAATGTGCTGTGACATACCAGATAATACCAAAGGTCAACTTTGGAATGGATTTCCAGTACTCTGGATAAATTCCCTCAAGCTGGGCTAGGACAGAGTTCCTAACTACTGTTCTTTCTCCATGCCTCTATTTCTCTCTCTCTGTGAAATGGAGAATAATTCTTATCCCTCCGCTTTTTTAAAATGTTGCAGGAAAGACTAAGAACCAATCTGAAGAGCCCTTTGATCAATGGTTAGTCTATCCATAGTCATATAACTAAGAACATTTATTCAATATATTTGCTGAACACCTGTACAGGAGGCACTTGGGGGCATACATACGTACATAAATATGATAGTCTCTGCTTACATTTTTTCTATATGACACATCATAAACAATAAATACAATAGTTAAATCACAATACAAATCAACAATACAAAAGATAGATGATTGATCAAGAGATAGAGGATATACTAAATGGGCTTATTATGTGCTAGGCACTATGCTAAGCATTGGGCATATGAAAATAAGAAAACAAGAGAGTCTCTTGCTCTTAAGAAAGCTTACATTCTTAATAGGATGGAGAACTAAAAAGTAAAGAGGGGGATCAATACCTGGGGTGGAGGGTTGGCAGGAGTCAGTGTAGAGATAGGATAGATGGATTTGAGGTCAACTGAAAAGTGAGACTAGCGAGGCTGGATCTTCTCATAATATAGAGATTCCAGTTGGAAATTCATCAGTCATTGAATTGGCCTGGGGTAGGTAGAGTCATGGTATCAGGGATGGGGTGAAGACAGGCAGCTGTTGTAGAAGTGAGCCAGAAAAGGAGAGTGAGAGCAGTTGTGGCTTAGCTTTCTCATGATACAAAGTTCCAAGCATGGACCAATCGTAACAGGAGCCTGGAGGACAGGAAGCGAGAAGGTAGATCCATTAGAGAGATAAAAAAGTGCTTTCTGGGTCCAGTTAAAGGTGGATAACATGATCAGTGGAGACCATGCAGATGATCTAATAAGCTAACAAGAAAAATATTATTAAAGTTTCTCAGTATCCCTCAAAATGCACTACATGCACATGATGGATAGCCTTTTCTCTCTTAGCAAAATTAATCCTCATTCATCTGAATTTTGGGGGAAATGGGTTATTTCATTTTGTTAGGCTGTACAGAAGTCATTTTGAGCAGTTATGATTCAACAAGGAGAGAAAAATCAGAAGTGTGCTTTTAGTTGCAGCATGAGGGATATGGATTACAGATAAGAAAAAAAGCTAACAGGGTGAGTAGTTAGACGTTGAGAATGGGTTCCTCAAGGATGTCATCGAATTTTTCTTCCCTTGAAGTCGTCTGTGCTTTTTGAGAGGATAAATGAACTGCCAAAGTCTCTATAGCCTAAAATTCTATTATTTAAGATTTAACAGTTCCAAAATGTCTGAGTTTCATTTCTCACCTCTTTTGATTATCTAGAAGTAGTTGGCTGTCCAAGTTGTGAATGATCCGCGTCCTCCTCTTCTACTGATTACCCGTAGGTCATTCCCCAGTTATTCAGCACCTCTGCCAAAAGGTGTCAAAAGGAAGGGAAAAGCAAGACTCGTTCTTAGTGGCAAAAGGACATTCTCAGGGATCTGCTGATGGGTGTTCTCACTGAGGAGCTTAAAGGGAGACTGTATCACTTTTACCCTGACCCTCAATGAAAGCTAAGGAGTCAAAGAAACAGTGGCTAGGGGTAAAAGTGGTATGGGAAATTTTTATCTCCAAAAATAATTCAGTTTGAGAAAACCACTACCAATTCAACCCAATTAGCATTGACAAAGCAGCAACAGGGCACAGGACAATCTTCTAGGCACTTGAGATACAAAGATAAGACAAAGAACAATATCTATCCTCATGGATATATATATCAATATTAAGTATATTGACATAAGAAAATGCCCTTCTAGTTATGTCTACTATGCCTGTGAGCACCATATGATTTAATAGGATTCTTCTGTTTTTTTACAGTGCAATGCCAAATGGCCAGACTCATTGTAGGATTATAGCTTTGTGTTAACAGTTTGTATCTCTCAGGGATACTAGAGGCAGTTTCTAGATTTGGCTAGGCTTTATTTAGTACCGTGTATATCCTTTTAACCAGCAATAGCACTAGTCCTAGGTCTGTACCCCAAAAAGATCAAAAAAGAGGAAATTATGTACAAAAATATTTACAGCAGCTTTTTTTTGTAGTGGCAAAACCTGGAAATTAAAGTGTGCTTATCAATTGGGAAATGGCTGAACAAATCATGGTATATGCTTGTAATAAAATACTATCGTACTATAGAAAAAGATGAAAATGACAGTTTGAAAGAAATCTGGGAAGAGTTCATGAACTGATGTAGAATGAAGTGAACTGAAGAACCAGGAGAACCATTTGTACAATAATAACAGTATTTTAAGACAACTTTGAAAGACTTAAAAATGGTGCAATGAGTCAGTACAATAATCAACCATGACTCCAGGGAACTAATGATGATTTGTGCTACCCACTTCTTAGTAAAAAGAAGATGTACTCAAGATGCAAAATGAAATATATATTTTTGGACATGTCCAATGTGGGAATTTGTCCATACTTTGAGAAAGAATTTTCTCTTTCTTTTTTTTCCCATGATGAGACATAGAAGTTAGTAGGAAGACAAAAATAAATGCGTATTAATTTAAAGATTTAACAGATTCTTCTTAGTTATTTCATGTTTGCTTATCATTATAGGAAAATTATTCTTATAATACTGTTCAAGAGAGTTCAGATAGCAGTCCTATGACAAGCTGCTATCCTGCTGTTTTATGTCTGATGATCTGTAGGCTATTGAATAGGTGTTTAAAGTAACTGCTATTTGTCATTGAATAAAAATATTAGGATGTGAGTTGCACTAGTGAAAATTTACTAAAAGCATCTCTGGCACAATTCCAATAGCAAATAAGAAAATGGGAATATGTATCTTTTCCTATTCTCACATGATTTTTATTTTTTTACTAGAAATTTTGAAAGTTTTTCATTTCATATAGCTTGGAGATTATGGGTATTTGGTCCAGTGACATCTTCTTAAAATGTTCTTCTTAAGTGTCTGACAAAATATGGCATATTTCAGGAAGATGGTTTAAGCCTCTCATGGTTTTACTTATCTTTTAAGTAGAATTTAAGTGTTACATCCAAGTACCATGTGGGCAACAGTTCTGTCTGTGATGATGTCACAGTTCCAATTCAGGCTACTGCTTGAGTTCTTAAGGGATACGTAGGTCTCTCTGTATAGCATGGGAATGTTTTGTCTGTCAGTCCATGAAAAGTAATGAACTTTTGGCCTATAACTCTAGTCATCAAGTCGTATCTTGCTAGATTTTAAGTAAATGTTGCATTTTTACAGCTCCCAGTGATATATGGTACCATTTCTACCATTTGTTTGTATAACCTGCGTTGATCACCAAGTCCAAGCTCCTTAATGTTAATCCTGTGATTTCTGGTGGCATTGACCTGAATTGCTCTCATCAACTCCTCTGTTTCCATAAACAAATTTGCAAAATATATTTGCAATCATTCATTTAATATTTCTTGGTCTACAAACTGTTGACTGATGGTGCAGAAGGAGGGCCCTTTTGTTCTTCTTTGGATCTTAGCCATGAAATAGTCTCCATCAGAGGGTAAAGCACTCTCAGTTACATTCAACAAATCAAATGGTGTGAACCTGTTATCAACTCAGTGAAATAGTGTTCGCTTTTTCCAAAGTATTTCTATAGGGTTTTTGATCTATTTCTCTTATGCTTTGAGAATATCCATTCTCTTCCTCCTTTTTGGTGATGAAGTACTAATAATGCCTGCAGCCTTAGTATGATGGACCCTGGGTTTCATTATTATCGTTCAGGTTCTTATTTTGTTTCCAGCCATTCTCAGGGCTGATCCCATTGCTGATCAGCACAGAAGCTTTGAAGTATTTTTCACTTGTGCTGGTTTTCTCTCTCCTTAGGTAGCCTGGTGGCGTCCTTCTCCTGGGAACCCACCATTTTAGTGATGGACTTAGTTCAAACATCCAGTTGACTTTAACAGTTCAGAACTCAGGAGCTCAAGTCATCCACGAGTCCCAGTTTCAGTCTCCCAGGTAGCAGAGATTTACATGCATGTGCCACAATGCTTAGCAAACTGAATTCTACTTAAAAGATAAGTAAAACCATAAGAGGCTTAAACCATCTTCCTGAAATATGCCATATTTTGTCAGCTGTTGTTTATTGTGTTGTTGGGATGGGGAATGAAACATCAGGTGTCCTAAGACGATAAACATTCAACTTGTAATGCTATCCTAAGTATTTCCTTTCTTCTGTAAATAGATGATGGACTCTTCATGTTCTCTTTATTCAGATAATTAGGATTATGTAGACCCAGAGATGCTTAGGGTACTATGTTTTGAACCACTTAAGTCATTGAATAAAGAAGGTTAGTTCTTCTGCTGTTCAGAAGATATTATATGATTATATAAAAATGTCTTCATAAATGAAAGCTAGAATGTGTAAATCTATCAGGGGAAGAATGTTCCTTCAGGTAACACTTGGTTTATACGCTAAACACCGCAAACAAGAGCAAATTGTGCTGGGTGATTGTGATGGGGTTGAAATAGCTACCATATTGATACTCCTATAGCTTTCCCCGAAGAACTGGTGGCCAGTGCCATTTGTTCAAGAGTGGCATTGAAAAAGGGAGCAGTATTAAGTTCAGAGAGTTTGGAGCACGTCTTGCTATTTGGGGAAATGCAGTGAGTTACAGGCTCACTATTGGCTTTATGTGGCCAACTGCTACTTAGAGAGTCCGGCCTCTAGCTTTTCATTCTGTTTTACCCAGGTAACAAAGCTCAATAACAGTTTTGCAATTTTCTCATACCTAGCCTCCAGATGCGTCACTTTCTTCCTGGAATTTCACTGGAGAATTTTAGAATCGTACAATCTCTTCCTGTACACTGAGAAGGGAGGCATTAGTGAATGGGGCTCATCCAATGGATATGTGGTCAAACCCTGACTTAGAACTCAAACTTTAGGGATAGCAAGCTGTCAAGAGGATCTTGCCACCCTTCCCTGTTTTAGGAAGAAGCAACCTGAAATTTTGTGGACAGAAAAATGTTGCCACTCTCTTTTGTTAACTGCCTTTCTAAGTGACCGGCTATGCATGATCTGAGAAAGCTCTGGAGCCAAGCAAGTAGGTTTTAAAACTCTTGAGTCTTGGGTTTTGACTTCCCCCTCTTACCCTCTCATCAACTGCTATCTTGATGTGCATTCTTCTGGGAAATCCAAAGAAAAATCTGAGGCTACAATTAGCTCCTGTGGCATTAACTCCAGAGAGAAGCAATTATACTTTTTTATGAGGGATAGAAGCCCTGAGCTAATTTAATGAGACATACTTTGCCAAATGCCTTTTCTCTTCATTCTAATTAATGCCAAAGCGCTAAATGGTAGATCATCTTCTAAAATAGAATTCTACTCAATTTCCCTCCCTTCTTCAGCCAGCCCTTTCCTGGGTATTAGAAGGATATCTGGGAGGAAGTGTCTTTGGTTCTAAAGAGTCAAGTAATTCTTCCTCAGAAGCTATGGGCATTTTGATTTTTAAGTTGGAAGCATACAGGCCTTTTCTGTTGAGTTAGGGAGTGGAGAAGCCTGAAAGTGTCACTACAAAACATAGACGAGGTGCATGCTCATGGTCTAAGATCCCCACTGTGTAGACTTTTTCCTTCTTTTTTTTTGGGGGGAGGCAGTCAGGGTTAAATGACTTGCCCGCAATCACAGGGCTAGTAAGTATGTAAGGCCAGATTTGAACTATGGGATCCTCTTGACTCCAGGGCCAATGCTCAATCCACTGCTCCACCTCGATGCTCCTCGTGCAGATGAACTGTCTTCCTTAGAAACAATAGCTAGAGTTCACTGTGTGTTCTGATTTGATTGTGATCATTAAATGCATTATAATAATAGTTAATGGAACTATTTTGTTCTGCTTTAGTATTTGCATTTGCACCCTGAATTTAAAAGGAACGTAAAAATATTTTTTTGAATTGAGCTGTTGTTGGATTCCTTATTCTAAGTGAAAATAAGCTACAGAAAAATCTACATGTAGTCTCAACTATTAGACTATGAGTTCCTTGAGGACAGGGACTGGTGTGTGTGAATGTGTGTGTGTGTGTGTGTGTTCTCTTTGTATCCCCATTGCTTAGCACAGTGCCTGGAACGTAGTTGGTGCTTCATAAATCCTTGTCAACTTGATTTTACCGTTATAAAAATATCTGAGATTTTCCCCAAGCTGTTTGTATCTTGTCCTCTGAGATATCTTGAGACAGTCCCTCATTGACCTCTAAAGTGTCCCTTCTAGCATGGACCTCCTCCATGTACTTTTGGTCTGGTCTTGTTACTCTTTCCATCTGCTTTTTGTTTGTTTATCATTTTTTATTTTTATTGCTGTTTCTATCTCCTCATTTAATGCATCAGGGACTATGATGTTAGGCAGAAATGAAGTGACTGCATTTTTGTTGACAGAGAAAGAGTTCATTATAAGAGTCTTTAGAGACCACTTTCTTTATTCACCTGTCTGTTGTCCCAGTTTCATTCTTAAATGCCCATAGGATAATCTGTCTTAGTAGGCATCTCTTTCATCGAGTTTTCTGTTAATTTATTTTTCCCTCCACTACTTCTCATTGTTTTATGGTGTGATGCTGTTCTTAATCTTCTACAATTCTTCATAAATGAATTTATATTCTAAATTGATGTGACCCTTGGCTGCCATATCTCCCTACTTGGCAATGAGATCAAGCATTTACTGGCTCAGGCACTTTCTAGACTCTCCTGTTCACTTCATTATGACAACTGATTGATATTGCTTTAACTTCTTTCGGGAATGTCTAGAATTGGTGTTGACATCCGTTTCTTGATCCATTTGCCACATTTTTAGCATAAATACTTTATTTATAGAGCTCCAGTTGGCATTGTTTTAACTGTACAACTTGCACCTTTCTCTCTTTTTTTATACTTGTTTGTATCACTTTTGATTTTAGTTCCTGTTGCTACTTCCTCTCCTTTAAAAGATAATCAGCTGCTTTGTGGATAAGGGAAAAGTTCATAACTAAACAAGACATAGACTATTTCTTCTTTCACAACACAACCGATATGGAAATATATTTTACATGATTACCCACATATAACCTATATCAAATTGCTTACTATTTTAGGGAAGGGGAGAGAGAAAATTTGGAATTCAAAAATTTTTTAAATAAATGTTAAAAATTGTATTTACATCTACTTAAAAAAACAAAAAAAAGACTTAAGTTCACTGATGGTAAAATGGACAATTTTAATTAGATAAAATTGAAAAGTTTTCACATAAAATCAGACAAGATTAGAGGAGAAGCAGGTAAATGCGGGAAAAATTACAGCAAATTTTTATGATAAAAATTTCATTTCTAAGATATGAAGATAAATGATTTAAGTGTATAAGAATAAAAGTCATTCCCCAGTTAATAAATGGTCAAAGGTAAGAAACAGGTAGCTTTCAGAGGAAGAAATCCACAAAACCCACATAAAATATGCTCTAAAATACCAATAATTATAACCATGCAAATTAAAATAACTCTGAGGTTCTACCTTATGCCTCTCACATTGGCAATGAAAGAATTTTAAAAGGAAACAATAAAGGAAAATTTTAAATGCTGGAAGGGCTATGGAAAAACATTTACATTAATGCATTGTTGGTAGAATTGTGAATTGGTCTAGCTATTCTAGAAAGCAACTTTGAACTGTACCTCAAAAGTGATTAATACCTTTGACTCATTGATTCCATTAATAGGTCTATATCCTACAGAGATCAAAGATGGGGAAAAGGACCCATTTGCACAAATCTGTGTGTGTGTATAAAAGCTCTTTTTTACAGAGCCAAAGAATTAGAAATTAAGGGAGTACTCATCAATTGGAGAATAGTTAACCAAATAATGGTATATTAACATCATGGAATACTATTATGCTATAAGAAATGATAAAGAAAATGGTTTCAGGAAAAACTTGGAAAGATTTGTATGAACTAATGCAGAGTAAAGTATGTAGAACCAGGAGAATTTCTGTAACAACAACAATATTATAAAGACAAACAACTTTGAAAGACTTGGGAACTCCAGTTAACACAATGACTAACTATGATTCATGATCAAACATGCTATCCACTTGTAGATAGAGAGGTGATGAACCCAGAGTGCAGACTGAGTCTTGAGGGGAGAAGGAGGAGATATGGCTAGCTAGGAAATTTGTAATAGGGCTTTTGTTTTTCTAGTTTTCTCAATGGGGAGAAAATAGGATAGGAAAAATAGGTAGGAGGGAGAGAAGGCGGACTTTTGCTTATTGGAAAAATTTGATTTACTTTATTAAAAAAGATCATTTGATTTTTTTTTTGGTGTTCTATTTGGTGCTCTTTAAATCCAACACTTTACCCTGTATACACATGAAGCTGTTATATAGTCTGCATGCCTTTGACTGTTGTATCTTACTACTGAACCTTGTATTGAAGTCACTGAGTATACGTTGATTTAAATATCAGCTGTAGTTATTATCATCTTTATTATTTAATTTTGGAGGTTATAGAGTTCTTTATGAAATTTCTCTGTATCTCATCCTCTATGAGAGACAGGTATTCAAACTGAAGTTACTTTCAGGGTCAAGTTTTGGGTTTGGTTGGTTGGTTTTTTGCCAGTGCTCCTTAAGAGAACTTCAATCAACACAGAATGACCAAGTGTCCCACCCAGCACTGTTTATTGCTGTCTTTGAACACACAATTAAATAGTTTTTATTTTTATTTTTTTATATTAATATTATGGTAAAATATTAATATTAAATTATTTGCCTTCTTAGTGAGGACTTGTGAAACACTCCTTTCCTGATCAGCAGTGTCCTCTTGTCTTACATTAGTGGTTAAAAATAAATAAATAAAAGGTCAAGAGTTATATGATTCATTTCTTCCATTAGAAGGTCCACTCATTGGTCACTGGACAAAGATCTGATATCTGCTAAATAAATGTTTATAATATGTTTATAAAAAATAAGCTAAATTAATGTTTATAAAGCCATGTGACTCTTAGTCCCCTCAGTCCACTTTTCCTCTCCTTTCCCACCATCACTGCAGAATCAGAAGGGGATCCTTCAAGACTGAGAATCATTTTGTCTTTTTCTTTGGTTCATAGGTTGCCATGGCTAAAGAATTCATCACTAAGTGGCCAGGTTACTGAGGATGAATGACCTCATATTTTGCTTGACCAGTTCTTAGGAAGTCAACATAGTCTGTTGCTGGGACTGTATTTGAACTTTTTCTAGGATGCTAAAACCTGTTAGAGCTTATGTGAAATTTTTGTCATATACAATTTTTTTAAAGAATATATTGAATTTAATGTAATGTAAGAAAACTACTTTGCTTGTCTGTGTCCCCATCTTAAATTTTTGCTATCCTTTTCTGTGTATTTTTGATGTTTCAATGATGTTCTTTTTTTTCTTTTCTTTACATCATTGACACTACCCATAAGTCCCCCACCTCAGCAAATAAAAATCATCCCTTGCAACAAATAGGTATAGTAAGGAAAAAGAAATCAACAATGTCCATGTTTGAAAATATGTTCATTCTGATCTCTAGTCCATCATCTTTTGGACAGTGATTTTCCATTCATGTAATGTATACAGTTCTCAAGTCCATTACCCATACAGATACTGAGCTAGCAGAACTATTTTGCCTTTTAATGCAAAGGTCTAGGGAACAGCGAATCAAGGAAGGAAGAAAAGGTTACTTTTCTTCTGTGACAAGTATAGAGTAATCCTCTGTTGAGTTTGATGACTTTCTGACCTTAACATCTAGCCTGTTCATTATATGAAGAGAAAAAATGGCCAGGTTTTCCAAACAAATAATTTGTATTTTTGCCTTTTTTTAGAAGGCAGGACAAGAAAATGGATTGTCAAACTTCCCATTTCTATGGAGAATGCATATACCCTCACGTACGGGAAGAAACAATATTCTGCCCTTAACACAGCAGTGTTCCCATTTTCATTGTGCACCTGTGTGTGTGTGTGTGTATGTGCACATATGTACACACACACACACACACAGCATAATGAGTGTTTTGTAACAACCTGGCTGAATTTTCAGTAATCCTGCAGCTGTTGTGTGGTTAATCCACAGAGAAATTTAGCCCTGGCTGGAAAAACACAATGAAAAACTTAACTAAATCAATAGCAAGAAACAGTGATGAGTTTTGGATGAGGTATCTTTTATTGTGAAGCAGTTCTAAACCTCACCTTGGGAAAGGCAGGGGAGAATGTTGGAAACGTAAATGATCGGCTTATCCTCAAACTGGGCTGGATTTTTATTCTCCCCTGTAATTGCTTCCAAGTCTAAGGAGTCCACTTAGGAATAAGGAAGCACCGGCTCTCCAGACATTCACCATTATGCAGAGGGCCAGCCCTCCTTCTGGCAACAGACTTGTGAAATGTACAAGGGAATTTAATGTTTCTGCTCAGTGTGTCTGTTCTGCCCTTTCTTCTAATCTGGTATTGGCTATTCATGATCATTTAGTTATGGATTATAAATTTAGAGCTACATGGGACTTCAGAAACCTCATTTTTACAGAGGCCTTAGGCATCTAGGTGAACAGAGTGCCAGGCCTGGAGTCGGGAAGATTCATCTTCATGAGTTCAAATATTGCCTCAGACACTTACTGGGTGATGCTGGACAAGTCACTTAATCTTGTTTGCCTCGGTTTCCTCATCTGTAAAATGAGCTGGAGAAGGAAATGGCAAACCTCTCCAGGATTTCTGCCAAGAAAACCCCAAATGGGGTCACAAAGAGCCGACCTACACAGTGACCTCCAGTGCCCAAGATGAAATGAGAGTCCTTCTCTCTGGTTGTATTTGTCTCTGTATGTAACATTGTATAGCAAGGAGTTAAATCAGTTTTATGACCAGTAATGGTACAGCTGCCAGGACCCCCTAAAGTACTACAGCTGGCACATGGAACTATAAGCCAGTTACTTGGCATCATAAAAATTACCCTAGCTTACTGAGTCTGGTCGCCGAATGGGATTGTTGGGACAAAAAGAGATGAAGCTGTTGAAACATTACTGCAGATGCTTAAATAGACAACTTTTCCTTCTGGACCCTAATCCTTTCTATACAAGGTCCTACCTTCTCCCAAAACTATTTCCTATCTCGATAGAACCCTCCGAGGTACTGATGCTCAGGTGGAGAGGGTGATTTTCTCCACTCAGCAATGCTGCAATCACAACCCAGGACGCTGCTGCTTTAGAATATAGAATAGAAGGAACTCCTCAAGAGTGGTGTGGCTTTGACCTTTGGCCAGGCTTACCCTGACGCTGGGAAGAAGGAGTATTTGCAGATGGATTTTTCCAGGTTTCACATGAAAGTGAACCACTTGGCTTCTTCCTATATGTACTGGCCGCCATTCTAGCTGCTGCATCAGCAATTTCAGAACAAATTGTGTTGGTTTACAACTCAGCAAGAAAAAATGTGCTCCGGGGCCAAGAGCTTGGCAGGTGTTCCCTCCCATCAGGGGCCATTTTTCTAGTTAAAGAAGAAAAAAGGGGAAAAAAATCGACACCAAGTTAGGAAAATATGGGACAATGTGTATATTCTTGGAGCTATGTTTCTGACTTTTGTATCCTAAGCGTTTTCTCTCCAACAGACTGCTAAGACTCAGAGAAGCAGTACACTAGTCCAAAGATGGGCCATTTACATAAGAAATGGTTTCATACATCTCTAAGGAGCTCAAATATAGAACACTATCCAGTAGCTGAATTAATGAGGCTCTTCTCTGTGGCATTAAAGTCCTTTTATACAGTATTTATTCATGAATTTAGTGGGCAAAGAGAAACAACACACCTGTCGTTAGGAGAGGGCTTTTTAGCAGCAAACAAAAGAATGAAATACTTTACCCACAAAGAACTTAAATATAGTGCCAAATAGGGATGGAGATGCTAAATGCTAGCAGGAAATGAGGCCAAGTAATTGAAGACTATTGGTCATTTCTGCTACCAGTGTCACTGGTCCTTCAGATCTTTGGTTTCAGGCCTAAAAGGACAGAATTTTCAGATCTTTCACCATATTCAGAGTTGGGGTGAATCCCTTCTGCCCACAGATGTCCATAATGACAGAGAAGTCTACAGTATACTTACTTTTCCCTGCCCTACTTATTTTCTTCATTCTTTATAAGAGGGATTCTTTTTTTTAAAATAGTATTTTATTTTTCCCAATTACATGTAAAGATAATTTTAATTTAATTTTTAAAAATTTTGAGTTCCAAATTTTTACCTTCCCTCCCCTCTCTCTAAGATGGTAAACACTTTGATATAGGTTATATATGTGCCATCATGTAAAACATTTCCATTTTAGTCATTTATAATAGATATTCTTAATGTGTCTAAATGTCTAATGTATCTAAAAATTTTTAATGAGTTTTTAGAAATTGATTACTGTATGACAATTAGTATTAGCTTCCTTTGTAAGCCTATGTATTTTTATTTTATGGATCTAAAAACATTATTTGGAGGAGTCCATAGTCAAGGGAAGTTCCTGTCACACAAAAAAAATTGAGAAACCCTACCCCAAAAAGACTTTCAGTTTTTGTAATAGCAGTTTAGCCATGGTGTCAAACTTAAATAGAAATAGGCTACAGATTGACTTAGAAAATCATGAATTAGGGTTATCTGTGTTGTACTATATTTTTATTTATCTTGCTAAATATTTCCCAATTACATTTTAATCTAATTTGGGCCCCACCCCTATGAGTTTGACACCTCTGCCCTAAAGGACAGTACTCATATTTATTTATTTAACTTCTTATTACAGTGCTTCGAGAATCAGGGCTACTATGATGACATATTAAAAAGAATCACCAGAAAAGTTGAGATTGCATTTGCATTAAAATCTAAGATTTAATTTTCAGTTCAATTTACTTTTTCTCTGAATGTCCTCATAATTGGTGCTCTGGCATGGGGATAAACAGTTAAGTTCTTGATGCTTCATGTTGCCTTTCTTGGTCTCCCCCAACTAGCTGCTAGTAATCCTCCCCTGTCTCAATTAATTTATATTTATTTTGCATGTATCTTGTATAGTATATTGCAGTGGCATTGTCAGTTGCAAGCTTGACTCAGATCCAGGGAGACATAAGTTCAAGGTCCATCTTCTGATATATATATCAGCAAGATGATTCTGGAAAAGTCACTCTTGACTTCTCCATAAACCTCTCTACTCTAGGTCATTGGTGTCAAACTCAAATAGAAATGGGGACCACTAAACTGTAAATTAGGATCTTTAAGGAGTATATATTGACTTGGTTTTAAGATGTCATATTTGTTTTATTGTATTTGTATTTGTTTTGTTAAGTATTTCCCAATTACATTTTAATCTGGTTATGTATCCCTGCTTTGCTTGACATCTCTACTGTAGGCAACTAAGACCTTAAGGTGGAGAAAAGGTACTGACTGGCGCTGGTAAGGAACTTTCCACCTGGGAGTTCTCTATATCAATGAAATCACAGATCTAGTCTTTCTTCTGAGATAACCTCCAGTTTACCCTTCATAGTGATTTATATGGTGCTTCCCCCACTGGAATGTGAATTCCTTAAAGTCAGGGACTATTTTTGCCTTTTTTTGTATCTTTTATACTTAGCACAGTGCTGGTATATATTAAACACGTATTAAATGCTGATGATTTGATTATCCCTATTCTAATATTTTATATACTTTTTATATGTACTTTTCTTCCTTAATAAGATATGTTTCTTGAGGGCAGGGAATATTTTATTTCTGTCTTTATGTCCCCAGTGCCTGGCACATAGTAGGCACTTTGTTTAATAAATCTTTGTTGGTTGATAGATGAATGATGGTGAAAACATAGCCTTTGCTCCAAGGTGAATCTTTTCTTTTTAAAAAAATGTTAGCTCTTTATCGTGAATTTAGCAGGCATTAATGACTGTAAAGCATTTCACTAGGTATTATGGGGAGGCACAAAGAAAGAATTGATGTCCCTACTCTAGAAGAAACAATAGTGTAGTCTAGTTTGATTGACAAATTTCAGCTAACGAGCAATGTTTTTTACCTATTTTTATTTAACTATTTTTTATTGTATTATTTTACTATTATTTTATTGTATTATTTTGCTATTATTATTTATCTATTATGTGCCACTGCCCTAAGAACTGGGAATGCAAAGAGAAAAATGAAGTATTCCCTGCACTTAAGGAACTTATGTTTTTACTGGGGAAAATGGAACAAAACATAAATGCAAAGTAACAGGGAAGGGGGGCAGAGCACTTGTAGCATAGGAATGAAAAAAGGTTTCATGTAGGAAGTGGTACTTGAGCTGAGCTGAAAGTCATTAGCACAAAAATGTTTTGGAGCTCATATAGTTTCCTTTGTTTTCATTTATTTCTTTTATCTTTAATTTATGGAATAAAACAAGCATTTCTATAACATAGTATAAGAAAATGATGATTGCACATGAAACTGCAAATCTTTATGCACAACTTTCTATTCCTTTTAAATATATAATAAATGTATCATATAGATTTCATACCCTCTTCCGCATGGCTACCATTAGACACCAATGTGTGTGTGTGTCTGTATGTGTGTGTGTGTGCGTGTGTGTGTGTGTGTAAAAATCATTCTATACATAATTCTCTTTATCAGTCCTTTTTCACTTTTATGGGTGAATTCATCGCATTCACATTCAAAGTTATAATTACTGTTTGTGAATATCCTTCCATCTTATTTTTACTCACTATTGTCCTTCTCAGCCTTTTTACCCTATCTCAAGTTACCTTATCTTCTCCCTTTACCCTCCTATTCATTATTCTACCCACCCCTCTAAGAGTCCCTCCCTTAGCCTCTTCCCTCATCCTTCTAAATCTTAACCTACATAACCTTCTAAAAGTTCCATCAGGATAAATCTCTGCCCTTACTCTCTAGCATAGGACAGATGAGATAATGTATATTATTAATATGAGCACTGTTAGACCGGTATAATGCTTTTTAAAAAAAGGACAGTGGAATAATTAAAATAAAATTCACTGTGGCAGCTGGGGACATGAACATAGATCACTATCATGTTTTATATCTCATCTTATCTCTTATGCCTCATTAATGTCCACCCTCTTTGAGGATGGGGACGGTGTCGTTTACCTTCTTTGTATTTGTAGCTCCTGGCACTATTTTTTGCATAGTAGCACTTAGCAAATGTTGTTGAATTAAATTGTTGAAATGAATAGAGCTATATTTTAGGAAGATCAATCTGGGATTTTGTTGAAAGTGTCCAACTCTCTCTCAATGGCATGTCCTTTCTTTGCAGAGAGATGCCAAAGGTCAGTACCTGTTTGACCTTCTTTGCCACCACTTGAACTTACTTGAAAAAGATTATTTTGGAATCCGTTTTGTGGACCCGGATAAGCAGAGGGTAAGTCTGAATTTAAAGACTGATTGGAGCTTGGGGTTGTGAGCAGTCTCTTACTGATATCTAGACTTTATCCCTAAGGATCAGGTTCCAGTAGTATTGACCCTTCCAGTAGGACATATTCTCTTAGAATCACAGACCTTTAAAAGGTGGAAACAACCTTAGAAGTCAACTAATCCAATCACCTAATCTTACAGTTAACCACCAGGGGGTGCTTCTCACCAGTTGCCTGATCCTGCTTAGTTGTTCAGTTGGGTCTTACTCTTCATGACCCCATTTGGGGGTTTACTTGGTGAAAATGCTGCTGGAGTGGTTTACCACTTCCTTCTCCAGCTCATTTTACAGATGAAGAAACTGCCTGCCGCAAACAGGATTAAGTGACTTTTCCCACAATCACACAACTAGTAGAGGTCAAATTTGAACTCAGGAAGATTCATCTTCTTGGCTCCAGGCCCAGAGCTCTGTCCACTTCATCACCTAGCTGCCCATACTCTGCTTAGTAATCAGGACCAAACACTGTGAGTTAACTGTTTATCCTCAATAGCTATACATTCCACCCAGTGACAGAGGGTGCCCTAAAGTGATGCTGTCTTCCTGTCTCTCAGAGAACTAGCTACCTCATTCTGCACCTTTTTTGAGTGGTAACATTTGTCTCTTAGTCTAAGGAAAGTGTTCTTAACCTGCTTTGTGTCAGAGACCCCTTTAGCAGTCTAGTGAAGTGTAAGGACTTCTTAGAATCATGTTTTTGAATGAATAAAATAAAATGCATATGATTACAAAAAAAACCCAATTATACTGAAATAAAGATTTGATTATTTTCCTATTCAGTTTCAGGGACCCTGGAAATGGCTTAACCCCAGATTAAAAAGCCTTGATCTTTAAGAGTTTAATGTGGATTTATCTAACCAGAGTGTTAGTTGGAGATGCTCTCAACCACTATGTAGGGGGAGGGTGTTGGGGGGAGAGAGACAACCTTTCATCCCCTCTTTCATCTCTATTTCATCTCAGTGGAGGTGACTCATAAAAGCATAGCATTCCTGAATATAGCACTTTAATCATATTATTAGAGAGGAATGAAGCTGACCTTACTAAATTTTTCCCAAACAAAGCAGCCAAACCCTTCTTTGTGTGCAGACAAGCCCAAACCCAGAAACTCAGAGAAATATTGTTCAGGTGCTTATGTTCAAGCCTCCCCCACCACTGCTGCAGCCACTCCTAAAAACCTTCAGCTAGACCAGGTGCTTGTTAGGTACTAGCTGGATCCCACTACAGCTCTGCTTCTTCTGTGTTCTCCACTTCAGTCCCTGCTTTGTGTCCTGCCATAGCTGCAGATGACTGTTCTTGGCAGGCTTTTTACTTCTCCTGCAGCTCCTCAGCGTCTAGCTCCCCTTCTTTTCTTCCCTTTTCCCCTGGGCCTGCCTCTAACTCAAAGAGTGCAAAACTGGGCTATTAAAGTTCTCATGAAAACAGCTGAAGCAGGATGGCTTCATGCTGCTCGCAGTTTATCTCCAGATCCCTTCACTTTCCCCCCAAAGTTCATCCCATCTGACTTCCACATTACTTCCCCCAGGTGCCTCTTTTAAATTTCCCATCCTTTAGCTTTTTTCTATCCTCTTCCAGCTCTGAAACTTAGATGGAGGAGCCTCCAGTTCCCTTCCTCCCTTCCCTGTTGTGTCAGAGGAGGTCACAAAGGATAAAGGGATTTATCTGTCCATTGCTCACACAACTAGCTAGTGTCTTTCCAGGACTAGTATTCTCATATAGAAATTGGGGCCACTAAACTCCACACAAGGATCCCTGCAAGCTATATGCTGACTTTTGTTCTTGTTCTGTCATTTTCAGGCGTGTCTGACTTTCCGTGATCCCATTTGGGGTTTTCTTGGCGAAGATACTGGAGTGATTTTCCATTTCCTTCTCCAGCTCATTTTACAAATGAGGAAGCTGAGGCAGACAGGGTTAAGTGACTTACCCAGAGTCACACAGCTAGTAAATGTCTGAGCTCACATTTGAACTCAGATCTTCCTGACTCCAGGCCTGACACTCTATCCCCTGAGCCACCTAGCTACCCCCATATACTTAGAGAACCACATATTAACATTATCTATGTTCTGTTGCATTTTTTATTTATTTTGTTAACTATTTCCCAATTACATTTTAATCTGGTTCCCCCCTCAGAAATGTTAGTGGGGCTTTGAGTAGCCATTGAAACTGTTTTGTATGGCCTTGTGTTTGATACCTCTGATCTAGAATAAACAAAAAACTTTAGGCTTTCCCTGTCTCATCTTGGTCTCATTCTAAGAGATGAGACTCTTCATACCTAGCACTCTCTTTCTCTCCCTCTCCCCCCCCCCACGTCCCTTTCTTGCTCCCCTCTCCCCTTCCCTGTCTCTCTCTCTCCCTGTCTCTCTCCATCACACATCCACTAAATACAAATAAGCCAACTGCTGGATAGGTTTCTGGAAGAGCAAGGGAAAATGTGCTTGACATAGTTGTTACCTGTGCAGTGCACAATGCCTTAAACAATGCCATAAACGTGCCTTAAAAATAAGTACTTAAACAAGTACTGAATCCAATTGAGACTAATTATCCTTTGATAGCAAAGTCTTGCCCTGAGTTCTAGGATTTTGCTTTTAGCATTGACAATCTGTATGCTATTTACTGACTTCAACATCTGCTTTCACTTGGAGGTCTCTCTGCCTTTCGAAGATTAACCCTGCTGGAGGCTGTGATGGAAAATGCTGTATGGAGGGTTGTAATTCTCAGAGGTTGTTCTCCTACATCCTCTAAAGCCCCATATGCGGAGCAGGGAGGTCCATGAGCAAAAACATTTAATGGAATCAAGCATTGTGTCCTCAGCTGCAAACAGATTCTGCTACAGCTCACATTCAGCATTTTTCATTTGGAAGCACCAAATTTAGAATGGAATACAAAGATTGTATAACCCTTCTTTATTTCTCTTCCATCCCAGACCTCCCACCCCCTCCCAAACCCACAACCCCCACATTTTATTCATATACTTCATTCTTCCTGGCCTTAAAAATATATCAGCTCAGCAATAATGTTGAGGATGCTCAGCTGTTTAGATGAGATGGCAGTTTGACCATCACCCTAGACAGATCTCAATTATTAACCTGACATAGGTCTTCCTTAAGGTTGACATGGTACTGATCCACTTTCTGTCTTTTGGCAAACCTTCATGCCCTCATACATTATGAGAACCTAGTCCATGTTTATTCTTAATAATAAAGGTGATGATAAAGATATTTTTGAAAATATTGTGACAAATGATTTTTTATTTTAAAAAGCCATCTGTTCTAGTGCATGTCTTTTTTTTTTTTTTTTTTTGGTCAAGGTGTGGGATAATTTAAAGGTCCTGGCTCATTGGAATATAACACAAACTTGTTTGGAAATCTTATTTTATGTTTCTTTTTTCACTTAATAGTATTTTTGTCAACTACATGTAAAGATAGTTCTCAACATTCACTTTTGTAAGATTTTTAGTTCCAGATTTTTCTCCTTCCCTCCCCAAGACAGCAAGCAATCTGCTACAGGTTATACATGTACAATCATGTTGAACATAATTACACATTAGTCATATTGTGGAAAAAAGAATCAGAACAAAAGAGGAAACCACAAGAAAAAAAAACGTGAAAATGGTATGCTTTGATCTGCGTTGAGAATCCATAGTTCTTTCTCTGGATGTAGATAACATTTTCCATTAAGAATCTTTTGGAATTGTCTTGGACCTTTGTACTGCTGTAAGAAGAGCTAAGTCTATCATAGTTGATTGTTATACAATGTTGCTGTAATCATGTACAAAGTTCTCCTGGTTCTGCTCACTTCTCTCTGCATCAGTTCATATAAGTCTTTGCAGGTTTTTCTGAAGTGCACATACTCATCATTTCTTATAGAACAGTAGCATTCCATTACATTCATATACCACAACTTGTTCAACTATTCCCCAATTGATGGGCATCCCAACAATTTCCAATTCTTTTCCACCATAAAATGAGCAGTCATGTTATTTTACATTTCTTATAATAGAGTCATTTCAGTCAGTACCCCCCCAAAAAAACTTATCTGAAATAGAAGTATTTCAGAAAAAAATCCTGCTGTCAGATCAATGTTTCCTAAACAACATTCACAGTAGTAGTAATATATGGAACTTTAAAGGCAAAATGTGTTCCATAGCTTTTCATTTGAGTTGAAGCCTATCTAGAAGGGATCAAAAGTTCAGGGTGATGGGATTAAGACTAGAAAGGAAAAACAGGGTCATATAAGTAGATAGAATGCTGGACTTCTATCAAGAAGCTGAGTTCAAATCCTGTCACTGACACTACCTAGCTATGTAACTATGTGAAAGTCATTTATAGGATCCCAGTCTCATTTTCTCATCTTTAAATTAGGAATCATAATAGCCAACTCAAAGAGTTGTTTTAAATTTAGAAGGTACCTTGAAGGTCGTTGAGTCCAACCCCTTCATTTTACATATAAACTAAGTCCCAGAGACTTACCCATTGTGATAAGGGGAAAGTAGGAATCAGAGGAACTGAGTTCAGATCTTCCCTTTGATACTTGTTCTCTGTGTGACCTTTATCCTCCCTGAGCCATAGGTTCCTGATCTATAAAATGAGGGTATTAGACCATGCTCTCCTGCCTCTAGGTCACTGTGATCCTTTGTTCCCACAACTAGTAAAGGTAAATTGCAAAGCCAAGATTCAAACGCAGGACCTCTGACTTCAAATCCAGTGCTTTTCCCACCACCCCATGGTGCCTCCCTCTGGGAATATATATGATGCCCCCTGGACTCCACAGATCTTGGTACGTACAGCTTAATCTTTCTTTCCCTCTTCAGTCCCATATTATCAGAATAATTCAATGGTGCAGGTACAACGATGTAACCAAACAGCTCTCTGAAAAACACCTCAGTAGTTTTCCATTCTGTTCTTTTAAAAAATACAGTATTTATTTACACAAGCATTATTAGCTCTCCCTCTGCAATTCCCTTTCCCCGATTCTGAGCAGTTAAAAAAATTTTAAACTCTCATGCCAAATATGCATAGTCCAGCAAAATAAATTCTCACATTGCCACGTCCAGAGTTGTGTCTTGTTTTTCACGTTAAGTTCATCAACTCCCTGACAGCTAGGTGGTGCAGTGGATAGTACATGGGTCTAGAGTCAGGAAGACCTGAATTCAAATTTGGCCTTGGATGATGTGTGAACCTGCACAAATAATTTAACCTCTGCCTGCCTCAGTTTCTTCCACCGTAAAATGGAGATCCTAATAACACTAACTTCAAAGGGTTGTTGGGAGAATCAAATGAGAAAATATGAAGTACTTGTAGGTAGTAGTGCTTTAGATGTTTGTTTCCTGCTATCCTTTTCCAACCTTTCCTTCCTTCCTCTCCAGCAGGAAGTGAATGGTGTGTTTCATCTTCACTCCATTCTCTTCCGGATCTTGACCAGATGTATTCATCCAGTCTTTAAAAAGACTATTGGGTTAGTGGTTTAGAATTTCCCTCTTATTTTACCCACCTCCCCCTCTTTCCATGACTCTTATTACAGAAATCTTCCAGGTCAAGTCCTCTCTCAACAAAGTTTGTAATGACAGTAACAAAGTTTGTTCCAGTTAATAGTCATTTTTGTTATTCATTTTCATTAGCCCTTTGCTGATAAGGCATTTCACTCACTCCTTCTCTGCCTGTTTTTCTTTTTCTTTGTTTATTTGAATCTACCTCTATGGCATCTACCTGCGTATTTACTGAACTTAAATAGGTTTGTTTCCTAGGCTTTGTTGGCTGTTCAGTTCCTCTGACCTAGGAATAGACAAATCTCCCACAACAGTCAGATTTCTTTGCTCTTTCTTTCCACAGCCTGGAAGAGGTGTCATCCTTCTTAGTATAGAATTCCAGTTGTTTCCATGCAATTAAATCTTACAGCTTGGCTTCCTCTGTGAAGCCAGAGCAGCAGTGGGCTGTGTAATGTGAGAGGGACCTCTTAACCACATTGAACTGCTATAATAAGTTGCTTGCCTCATGGGAACTCAGTTCAGTGGAAACAAGAGAGCAAGATGTCAGTCCAGATTATCCATGTAGAGCTGACAGCAGTGCTGGCTCTTAGCGGGTCCATTAGCTGCATGACCCAAACCCACAAAGGAGAGATGTGAGAAGTTGAGGCCAGGGTGCCTCTACCACATACCTTCCAGCCAGTCCAAGATTTCAGCTGGGATGTTACACTCAATGGGGTGTGGGGAGCAGGCAGGGACGGGAGGCTTCCTCCCTTCAAGCGTTCCAAAGGCTGCCACTAAGAAGTCAAGGTCACAGTTTGAACTGCTGTGGTCTAGGTTTTTTACATGAAGTGCAGAAATCTTAGTAAATTAGTATGGATGGCTAATTAATTAACATTAATGCTGGACAGAGGAACAACATCAAAAATGGATTTTATGGGGTGCTTTGTGAACAGCGGAGCTGGTGATGGGAAATGGTTGTAAAAGTAACCTGTTTCTTCCTTCTAAAGACAAAGCTATTGCTGAAAGAGATTGAGGCTGATACAGTCCTGCTCCTGAGCAGCTCTTGGTGTATCAATTCAGAGGAAGTATTCTGGAGATTCCAGGCTCTGTTCTAGTTGTGGGAGTCCAATTGTGTTAGTTCCTGGGATGCCAATGTATGGGATAAAAAGACCCTTACTCAAAATTTTAAATAAATGAAGTGGCTTCTTAATAAGAACAGGAAAAGAAAAAAAAGATTTATTGCCATTCTTGAGAAAGGAGCGTCCTTCCAGGGAATCTGATGGAAAGAGGCGACTTACAGAAACTGAAGCACAATTTTATACCCTAATGCAAAGATCCCACCTCCCCACTACCCCACCTCTCCATTGGCTGGGAGGCGGGCTCACAATCCAAGAGTGAAAAAATAGACAAACCCCGGGAAATCTTCTCCTATTGCAACACAATTACCTCATCTAATATCTAACGTAACTGCTGATGTGACTTTAGAAAGGAGGGGAGGGGGAGAAGGGGGAACTTCTTGTTCTTGATGTGGCCACAGTACGACAAACAAAGGGGAGATTTGAGTAACTTCCAAGTTTCGGCTACAGCCCACAGCACTTTCACAAAGAAAGCTGGTAAGGGAGGGGGAACCAAGTGACCGTTCACAGACCCTGGTTACCTGAGTTTCAGAGACATTTTATTTAGAAAATCCAATATTCTCCATATTTTTATTATGAAAAGCCTTCACAATCTCCTCATCTCACTCACCAACATTCCCAGATTATTGTGGGGTCAGCAGTCTGTGACATTGGTGCTAGAGGTGACACAGGCGGGTCACTTTTTACTGCTTAGTTTCCATCACCATGACTTTCCACCACCTTAGAGAGTACTCTTCTTCACAAAAGTGGGAGCCTATGGGTTTAAAATATGACATAGGCCATCAGACTCAGTCAATGTTTTGACTAGTTTTTGCTAAAATGCCCTTTTTTTTCTCTTTTCTTTATTCTTTATTACAAGGATTGACTCACTGGATGGGGAGGGGGAAGGGATATATTCAGAAATGAAGGTGATATAAAAACAAATGAGATCCATAAATATGAAAGTCTTTTTAAAGAGATAATACTCCTTTCAGCACATTCAGAAGCTGTTACTGATAGCTGCTATCATCACCTTGAGAACTGGCATGGAAACACACACACACACACACAAACACACACAAACACAAACACGCACACACACATACACACAGAAGCATGCCACAAAAACCAAGATTAGAGCTTTGACACACTACTTTTGGAAGCTGTTGACTTCAGTTCTAATGTATTCCCATTTATAAATAAGCCCAAACATTGAGTTTGTGTGTATGTATGTATGTATATGCATATATATGTAGTGGCTATTGTTAGATTGTTTTTCATTTGTGTCCGACTCTTTGTGATCCCTTTTGGGTTTTTCAGCAAAGATACTAAAGCGATTTGCCATTAACTGAATGATTAATTAATTAAACCAGATTATTTTATAGATGAGGAAACTGAGACAGGGTTAAGTGACTTGCCCAGGGTCACATAGTGTCTGAGGCCAGATCTGTATTCGAGTCTTCCTAACTCCAAACCCAGCATTCTACCCTCTGTTCCACCTAGCTGCCATGTGTGTAGATAGATGGATAGATATACACATATGTACATGCAGGCATATATGTATATGTTACTATACAAATCTACATATACATCCACACATGTGTATGTATATTGTGTATTATTGCATAAACACTACATATATTACATGTATGTAAATCTCATGTAGGTATGTGTGTCCTCTCGTAAACACATGCATGTTACCATATGTTCGATGTGTATATATGTTTACATAGATGTGTATAGAGTGATACATATATACATGCATACATATTTGCATGTAAAATATTGTATAAATGTATACACACTTGTATATATGCAAGTATTCACAAGCATATATATGTATTGTGTGTAGAAAGAAAGAAGAATTCTCTCACATAGCTGGTTCCATGAGAATACCTACTTCAGAAAATCCTATCAGGCCTTTATTTCTAAACCTACATGTCAGCCTTTATGATTGCTTTTATCCTGAAGTATAAACTGTCTAACTATTTAGTGTTCAGACCATATTTGGCACTCCTCATTACAGTTGTCTCGTTGTGTCTTCTCCATTTCAGCACTGGTTGGAGTTTACAAAGTCTGTGGTGAAGCAGCTGAGATGTGAGTATTCTTTGGTGTGAGGCTGGCGCTTCTGTTCATTTGTGAGCGACAAGCTGGGACAGTTTCCCTACACAGTTAACCTGTACTTAAAGTTCCTATCTATTGTCTGTGTATAAATTGGCTCTAAAAGCCTGGATCTTTTTTCTAATAGTATAATGACTTGTGCATCACAGAATGGGGACATTCTCATTTTCTGAGAGTTCGTCATTCCTGACAGTCACTTGCTTTTTTTGCAGCCCAACCTCCATTCACCATGTGTTTCCGAGTGAAGTTTTACCCTGCAGACCCAGCTGCTCTGAGAGAAGAAATAACTAGGTGAGGCTTCTTAAACTGAAGTCCATGAACTTTTTTTAATATATATTTTGATAAGTGTATTTCGATGTAATTGGTTTGTAAATACTACGTATTTTATTTTATGCATTTATAAATATGATTCTGCGAAGGAGTCCATAGGCTTCACAGAAGAGATCATAGGCTTCACTGCCAGAGGAGGCTGTGATACAGAAAGGTAATGGTCCCCCTGGAGATGCCCTCTCCAGTTGTACCTGCTATTTAGACAACCTGAGCCTGTTCAAAGAAAAAAGAAAAGGGAGGTACACAGCCAGTTATGCCCCTCACCACTAAAAATCCAGGAGTTCTTATTTATACCTAACATTAGTTCCTCCCTACTCTCATTTCAATGGAAAAAAATGAAACTAGCTCCTTTTTTCTTGCTTAGCTCAGTGAACAGCTAAGGTGATGGTAATATTTAAACTTGGATTATTTGCTAATATTGGTACTTGAAGTAGCTGATTGATTGAAAGTGTTTCCTCACAACCAAGGAGGTGTGCTGATGACCAATGGACCCTGCAGGCATTTCTGGGAAAGACATTTGTTTTCTAGAGATAAAAAGGACTCTTGGGCTACCTTGATGGGTATACTTATAAAAGTCCAATGCAGAGCCTTGAAAGATAAACTGGGAAGTGGAACATAATTTAAATCCAAGGGAGGAATCTCCATGAAAGAGTCTTTGTAATGTGATTATTATTGCTATAAAAGTGAGTAGGAATGTCTGGGTCTAAGCAACTATACAGGAGATAAAGTTGAATAAATGGCTCCTAGGCCCTATTCTGTATTTCACTTCACTGACTTCTCTTAATCCTCATGGTACCAGCCTGCTTATAGCTCTACCAGGAAAGACTTTGAAATTACCAATATGGCTTAATTTACTGGTTGGAAACCCCTACTTTGTATATTCCTTATAATTTCTTGGCCCAGTAGAATTTAAGCTCCTTGAAAGATGGGAACTTTGTATGCTAGAGTGCCCACCACATAGCAGGAACCTAATTAGAAGTTGGAGTTTTGTCGGTTGGTTGGTTTTGTTTTGTTTTAAGACTGGACATCCCTATCTTGCCCAGGCTGGAAGTACAAGGGCCATTCATAGACCTTATTCCACTCAGATCAACACAAGACCTTTCACCTCCAGCCTGGGCTGCTTCCCCTTTCCTTAGGCAGTCTGATGGTTCCCTTTTCCTGAGGGCTCAACATAATTAATTCTAAACTTGGTATTGACACCATATTGGCTTAATTCAAAATTTGCAGGTTCAAGAGATCCACTAGCCTCAGCCTCCCAGTAAAAGGAATTACAGGTCTGTGCCCCATACCTGGTGTTTCTGTTGGTTAAGTTGAGAGATAATGTTGTTGGCATTACATCAGGTAAAAAAAAGTGAATTTCAAATGAGAATTCTTGGTTTATTCCCAATTGTTTTGGGTGAGGGGAAGAAAAAAATCGAGGGTATAAATAAATATAAGAGGCTATTGAACCAGCATTGATTGCAACCTCTACACAATGTAGTATAATCTTTGAGGTTGATGAGGCTAAAACCTTATCACCTTCCAACCCTGGTTATACGTATATATTTTCTTACCCAATCTTAATCACTGACTGGGCATTGCCTCAATCAAACTGAGATCTGTTAAAGATCTAAACTTAAAAAGGCCAAGGTCTCCTGTTGCATCTTGGGCCATTTTCAGTTGTCCTGATCTGTTTTGCCAGGAGGAGAAAGTGAAGCTGGTGACTCTGCACAGTCCTCTCTCTCTTAAATCTAGTTCTCTTGCACGTCATCATGGCATCACCTCCTTGATGTCATGGTCAAAAGACAAAACAATATTTCATATTTACTTATTATGTAGATGTAGCCATACAATAAAATATAAGTCCCCTGAGGGCAAGGACTCTTTCATTTTTGTCTTTTTCTTTGTCACTGCCCAGTATTGTGCCTTGTACATAATGAGAATTTAATGAATGGCTGCTGAGTTGAACTAGATGATCCCCAAAGTCTCTTCCAGCTCATGATGGTACAATACTATTAGCAAAACTCTGACATTTAAAGATAGGAACTTTGCTAGGATACAAACTCTCACCATGTGTGAATACCATATTTCAGGTGCTATTATTTTCTTTCATTCAAATCACAGCTTTTAACTTCAAGCCTGATACATACCTCATGGGGGAGAAGATGCCTGCGGAAGTAGATGTCTTTACATCAGAGCAGACATCTTGCTTAAAGCCCTGTATCTTGCCTCTATAACAATATCCATCAGGATTGCTTGGTATCTACCATACTAGACAAGTGATGGGGAATTAAAGGATTTGTGTTATATGACTCAGTATAGATGCATTTTGCTTTGCATAAGAGCAAATCTGATTATCTTGGACAATATAAAGAGTAGTTAACAATGCTATTTTCTAGACCTAATGTCATTATAGTAGAAGTTGTACCAGGTAAAAGCATCATAGTGTGTTGGAAAGAGCACTAGACTGGGCTTTGTCATTTACTAGCTATGTGACAGTAGACAAGTGACTTCAATTCCCTAGGCTCTAATTCACTGAGAGATTTGAACTAGATGATCCATAAGATCTTTCTAGCTATGAAATTATATGATTCTGTGAATCAGCCACAGATTTGGCTCTAGTAACTCAACCTCCCCAGTAGCAGGTGTTACAAGTATGAACCCCCATGTTAGTGTCTCTGTTAACTGGTAACTGATCTAGGTAAGTGGTTGACTATGCTGGTCGAGGCACATGAACTCAGAAATAGGTTAACTTGCACTACTGAGTTAGAAATGACTGAAAAATAACTTAACGAGCTCCAAAATGTTTATTCTAAGGCCTGAGAATCTTCTTCAAATAGCCATGAAGCTTGTCTCATGATCCCTTTGGTCAATCAAGACTTCCTGGCACCTTTCAGTGTCCATAAAAGCCATGTGCCTAAACATGAGCAGGTCATAAGTAATAGAACTCAATTTCTGCAAGTGATTGAGCCAGAGGACTGCATTAGAAGTTTCCAGAGGAACAGGCAGAGATACATCCATGAATTTTATTTTGCTATTTACTTTTTTCCTTTGTGCCTTTTATCTGTAAGGTCTGCTTCTCAAAGGGAATTGTCCCCTTTGATTTTGTCAAAGCACCATCTGTCTTTCCCTTTTCTCCCTCATAAGTCCCATAGTTAGAAACCCTTGATGAAGTGTTTGTCATGTTAGTTAGTGGCTCATTGAGGAGGCCATGCCTCTCAAGAATCAAATAGGGGAATGTGAGAAATAATTATTAGTAACCAATATCTTGGGGAGATTCAGAGGCTCTCCTCTTTTTATAAATTCTTCATTTTAAAAGGTTCCCTTTTCTTGAAGGATATCACTGATAATGAGACTGAATTGACTCTCTTCAATCTTGGTCTGATCCAACCCAACCTTGCCAAGAAGTTAATATAGGGTAGGGAAGCCCTTTGTGTTCCACATAAGTTTGGATGGAAACAGATCCTTTTGTCTAGATAGCCCAAGACTAGGAGTGGTCTGGTATAGCTGGGCATGGTCTGAGTAGAGATAGTTTCTCTGTGCAAAGGTCACTCTCTACCCCATCAACCACCTACTGTTTCAAAGGATATATAAACTGAGAGCCTGACCACCATGATCATCTTTGGTCTAAAAGAGATGACCAGTTGATCATCCTCTTATTAATAACCTGCTGGCCTTATTAATAAAATGATTAAATTAACCAGAAAAAAAAGTAATAGAACCCATAAGACTGAAAGAAATCCTTGACCTAAATTTGACCTAAATATTATTCTTTGGGTAGCTAAAAAATGAGCCAAGATAGTTCCACAGCATACATTTTAATTATGGCTTTTGAGGTCATTAGAACCGAATACTGATGTAAAGCTAATTCACTTCAGCAATGATTAAGCACCTACTTTGTATCTGGAGTGCCCTGAATAAGGACAAGGACTAGACCTGTGATTTTGGTGATACAGGAAACACCCATCTTAGGAAACTCCCTCTATCGATGCAGGTTGACACCTTCTCTGTGACTTAAAAGTTTTAGTTGCCTAGAACATGGAGAGGTTAAGGGACCCAGGGTTCCACAGAGTCAGTTTGCACTGGAGGCAAGACAGGAACACAGATTTTCTTGACTTTGAGGCCAGCTTCTTGTCCACCGTTACGTTGCCTCTTCAGTGCAGTGAATAAAGATGAAAAATCTAGATTTCACTCTTGTCCTCAAGGAGATTGCAAAGTAGGAGCAAGACATTTATATGAATAACCCTGACACAAGAAAGCATTGTGGTATAGTGGATGGAGAGCCAGTCTTGGAATCAGGAGGATCAAGGCTCAAGCCCTGCCTCTGATACAGACTGTGTGACTCTGGGCAAATCATTGAACTTGCCAGGGCTCTCAGCAACTCTCCAAGGTGATAAGTTGGAGAAAAATGTCCAAAGGAGTTTCCTTAATGGAGATTCCTTATGCCAATGAAATCACAAGCCTGGCCTAAGACTCCTCCATTATGACCCCACTTAAGATGTGGCTAGTGTATTAGAGAGACTTGACAGAGAGGCAGGAGAGAGTCTACAAAAGGAGGGATCATTTCTGTCTTGGAGGGTTTGCAAAGGCTTCAGGAAAGAGCTGGCACCAGTATCTAGGTCTTGAAGGAAAAAAAGTAATTCAGTAGGCAGAAACGTACAAGACATCCATTTCAGGCATGGGAAATGACCTCTTCAAATACATGTAGGAAGGAAAGGGGAGGATTAAATTACAGAATTTGGCTGAAAAGCAGATGATATAAAAGAGAGTAGTATAAAATAAGACTGGAAAGGTAGTTTGAATTTACTACAAATAGTTTTGTACTACAAATTGCTGACATGCATGAGTTAGTTCTTTAGAGTAATAGAGCTTCCCAGGGAAACTATGGAAATTATGAGGAGATATGAGTATGGGAGGTGATCTATCTGGATTTCTTTATACAAATTACCTCCCCATGCTTTCTTTCGATGCCTCTTGTAAAAAATAAGAAAGCAGATTTCAGAAAGTCAGACAGATTCCAAGTCTGATGGCTTCAGATTCTAAAAAGGAAGGTAGCTTAAAACCTATAGAATGTTCTAAAAAATAGAATTTTTTCTTGATTATATAAAAATAACACCTTTGAGGAAAAACAGATGGGCAAGGGGCATCCATATCCATATGACATAACAGGGACCTCTTGAGTGGTGTGAGATTTTGAAATGATTTATGCAAAAGATGGAATCAATTAATCGGTCATCAAGCATTTATTAAGCACCAACTCTATCCCAGGGATTACGCGTGGTGCTGAGAATATAAGTATAAAGAATAAAACATTCCCTACCCAAAAGAAGCTTACATTCTGAAAGTCCTGTAACCAAATTGAAATATGAAAGTGTGGTACAAATCTGTAAGAATAAGGCTAAAACCCAGAATGAAGTGGTGCTTGCAAAAAAATGCCAAAACAAAAAAGGGGTTACTTAAAGTGTATTCAGAACAAGAAGAAGAAGAACTGGCCTGCTGCTTGATATATCATCAGTGGATAACATGGAGAAAGGACATCTCAAGTTTCTATTTTCATTTTTTCTTCTCTTCTCTAGGCAACTAGATGGGGACTAGATCTCAAGTGAGAAAGATCCAACTTGAAATTCAGCCTAAAACATTTCCTATCTTTGCAACTCTGCAAATAACTTAACCTCTCCCTCAGTTTCCCCCTCTCTCGAAGAGGGATAATATAGTATCTGTGAGGCTTTTATAGCAATTAGATAAAATAATATTTGTAATATACTTTGCAAACTTTGATGCTGTATAAATGCAAACTGTTATTATCAAGGGAAATAATCCTTAAAATGGTATGAGTAGAACAGACATAGTTAAAAGATAATTTTGAAGCCCAAGATGGTTTAGGAAAGAGAGAACTCTATCCATTGCACCTTGATAAATTGTTCATTGTCAGATTGAAAGCAGCCTTCTTGTATGATACTGCAGAGTTTTGTCCTTGGTCTTGCTTCGCCCCGTATCTTAATCAGTTATTTGGATGAAGACATTCGTAGATGACATAAAACCGATGGGATGACAGAATCAAGATCTTGTCCAGCTGCAGTAATAGGTATAAGCTAAACAAGATGAAATTTAACAGGAATAAGTGTAAAGTCTTGCAATTCAATAAAAAAATAACTGCCCAAATATAGGCTAAAGGAGGATGCTGGAAGCTTATGTGAAAAAGACAGGAATTGTAACTGACTACAAGCTCTAAGTCTTGGAATGCATTGTGATAAAAATAATAGCTGGCATTTACATAGCTTTTTAAGGTTTGAAATACTTTGAATCCATTGTCTTGTTTAATGAACAGAAGAGCAGTATCCTGAGCGACAGTAATAGTAATAGCTCACATTTACGTGGCACTCTTCAGTTTACTGAAGTGCCTTCAGTATATCGACCTGGTGAAATAAGGAATAGAAATTACTATCCCTATTTTTGGTTGTCATTCAGTAGTTTCAGTTGTGTTCAACTCTTTGTGACCCCTTTTGGGATTTTCTTGGCAAAGATACTGGAGTGGTTTCACCATTTCCTTCTCCAGTTCATTTTATAGATGAGGAAACTAAGGCAAGTGGGAGTAAATGAGTTCTTCAGGGTCACACAGCTAGTAAGTGTCTGAGGCTAGATTTGAACTCAGGAAGATGAGTCTTTCTGACTCCAGACCTTGCAGTGTATCCACCATCCCGTCTTAGCTGCTTTATTTAATCGGAACCCATTGGAAATTGGAACTGGATGACCATTAATCAAGAATGCTGTAGAGGATATTCCTATGTGAGGTGAGAAATTGAACTAGTTAAACTCAAAGGCCCCATTCAGTGATAAAAGTCTATTATTCTATGAAAGTATGTCCATTGTGACATTTTAAACTAAAAAGGAGGAGAAAAATTACCTGCTTTCCTCCTTCTGCCTGGAAAAGACAACTCCACAATGCGAATCAACAATTTGATTAACTTAGATAGGCAGGTAGATGGCTTGATAGATAGAGTATCTGACCTAGAGTCAGGAAGATCTGAGTTCAAATCCAGCCTCAGACACTTAATAGCTATGTGATGCTGAGCAAATGTCTTCCCTTCTACCTCAATTTCCTCATCTGTAAAATGGGAATACTAATCCTCCCAGGGTTGCTGTGGGTGCTATATAAATACTAATTATTCATTCTTATTGTTTAGTCTTTAGACATCCACGCTATCTGGTTGACTTAATGGAAGTAGTCAGTGGCATGGACCTTTAGACATCTTAGGTGAGGCCACAGAGGCCAGAATAAAGCAAAGCTCGTTTGGTCATTTTATTCTGCATCTACTTGGGCACAAGAAAAGTCTTCATCGCAGTTGTAGGGGAACTCTGGGTGTGGAATAAATCTTGCATGGACTGTCAGATGAGTTTTTCCCCTTTGTTTTATGATTCTTGGTTACTAGGAATGACTTGCTGGGGTTCGATGGAATCTCTTCAGATATGGATTTGATATAAAAAGCATCAATAAAACGAAATTTTTAAAAGAAACCTACCAAAATGCCAGACCACATTTGACAGCTTCTGAAGCACTGGTCCATTCTCTTTCCTCTCTACTTCTCTCTTCTAGTGCATCATTTCCCTAAAACATAATAGGTAAATGAGTAGAAAGTTTGACAGAGGTATAGGCATGCTGCAGGAGGCTACTCATAAAGCTGAGTCAACAGAAAGCCTTTCTTAGAGTAAGCAGAAAAGCAGCCCAATCTCTCATCTGACCACACTCTGTGTCACCAAGCTCCTTGCAGAACAGCCATAGAAACCAACATGATGTCATTGCTTGCTCCCTGCAAAGTGTAGCTCAATAGTTCCCCCAGGTAAGTCAAGGGAGTAGGAAGGAGGGCTCTTCCAGCCCCTGTTTCTTACAATGGAGACATTCTACTAGGGAGCAGAACTTTGTGGACTTATTAATATTTATTTTTAGCTTTTAGTTTAGGGAAAACATCCATATGATGAACCAACATAAATGGGGAGGAGGGCTCTGCAAGCCATTCTGCTAGGGACATAGATAAAGAGATAGAACATATAGTTCCTGACCGTAAGGAGTTCAGAATCTAGTGGAGGGAACGTCCACCTACAAATACAGCTGCCAACATATGACAGGCAGCACAAGCTCCACCTAAAATGAGTAGTGCAGACACTAAGTGTTTTGGAATTCAAATGAAGGAGAGATCTCTATGCTAGCTAGGGTCCTCAGGGAAGGCTTCGCTGAAGATAATTGAACTTGGGCTGGGCCTTTCATAAAGGGCTCAATAAATATTGGCTGATGGATGGATGGAGAAACACAGCTTAACTATTAAGCAGAAACTACTACAGGAGTCAGGATTAGCCTCAAGGTGCCTTTTATCTTTTCTGTCTCATATGATATTTATTGAGGAAAGACATTTCTTTTCTTTTTTCGAGGGGGGAGGATGGTTGGCAATTGGGATTAAGTCATTTGCTTGGGATCAAGCAGCTAGTGAGTTTCTAGTGTCTGAGGCTCTATTTGAAATCAGGTCCTCCTGACTCCAGGGCTATAATGGCACTGTACCACCTGGTTGCCCCTGAGGCATTTCTTTTCTGAGAATTAGCTACAAAGAATTCTTAAGGGCTGAGCAACCACCATTTGAGGAGTTGGGAAGAAACCTTTCGACAGGTAAATGACCAGAACAAGTAATCAGTCATCCAGTTAGTATCTACTATGTGCCGGGATGCTGATAGTCTCTTAGGATCCAAATGCGAAAAATAAATCCCTGTCCTCAAGGAGCTTATGTTCTATAGAAGAAACAACATATACACATATATTGAAAGTGAGAACACAGAGAAACAACTATATGTGTATGTGAATACACACATACATACACAGATGTGCATATACAGATACATGTATATTTGTGTGTACGCGCATGCACACAGTAAATAGAAGTTGTTTTGGGGGCGAGTAGCATCATCTAGGGGACTGAGAAAGACTTTTTGTGGAAGAAAAAGACAGAAAATTGATACAGTTTGGTGATATAGTGGAAAGAACTCAGAATCAGGATCCTGCCTCAGACACTTATTAGCTATGAAATCTTGGGCAAGAGGTCATTTATCCTTTTGATGTGGATACAAAGATGTCCTCAGGGTTGGGTTGCCCTTTCCCTGGTTTATCCTCTAAAGGTGACCTAATGGTTGAGTTGCTCTTTCTCTGGCTCCCTAAAGTCTCCTCCCCTTATCTTGAAATACCACAAAACTTCCCCTTATCCTGGACTATAAAATTCCTTGTCTCCCCCCTCCTCCCCGCCCCATCCTGGATCGTAAGATTCCCTTGTCTCCCTTATCTTGTGCCATACATGGTCCTAACCCTCTGTCCTTATCTTGCGAGATTTATCCTTAAGTTCTTAAATCTCCAACCTCCATAAGAAACCCTAAAAATCATCCTACAGGCTATATAGCCTTCTGTCCATATAAGTGGTTCTTTTCCTATATCAGTGCCTTTGTTTAGCTCCTTGCTAAATCTCAGGTCCATGTCAAGAAAACTCCCATTGGCTAAAGAGAAAGTCTAAGTGAATTCTTTCAAATCTGAACCAGCTCTCCCAACTCTGACCTCAACACTCTCAGCCTCCATTTCCTTTTTTTGTAAAATAGGGTTCATAATAGCACCTAATTTACAAGGTTGTTGTGGAGGTCAAATGAGATCACATCATAACTGGGGCCCTTCCTACTTTCCCAGGCTCCTTACACCTTATACACCTCTGCCTATTCTGTGACCAGTGACAGTGGCTTCTTTGCTGCCCATCAACCTCTATCTCCTGATTCTAAGAATTTTCACTAGGTGTTCCTTATGCCTGGCCTTGTTCTTCCTCATTTTTACCACCTGGCTTCCCTGGTTTCCTTCAAGTCCCAGCTAAAAGTATCTGGTTTGTTCACAGTCGTTTGTGTATCGTCTCCCCATTTAAAACATGCGCTCCTTCAGGGCAGAGATGGGGACTGGGAGTTTTTTGGGGGAGAGCCTTTTTTTGTGTACCTAGTGACCAAGTAACAATGCTAGCTGACTGACTGATATGGGTATGTTATTATTTTATCGTTTTTTTTTAGTCTATGACTTTTTGTGAATCCGTTTGGTTTACTTGGCAAAGATAGTGAAGTGGTTTGCTGGTTCCTTCTCCAACTTCTTTTACAGATGAGAAAATTGAGGTAAATAGGTGTTAATGACTTGGCCAGGATCCCGTAGCTAGTAAATGTCTGAGACCATGAAGATGGGTGTTCCTGACTCCAGGCCCAGAGCTCTATCCGCTGCCTGTCTAGATACTCAGAGTGTGTGTTATATGTAGAGCACTCTGTAAACCTTAAACCAATACATAAATGCTATCTATTATTATCATAATGCAGGAGATGACACCTAAGCTGAACTTTTAAGAAGTCGTCTAGGTATTCAAAGTGGCTGAGGTGAGGAAGGGAGTGCATTCCAGGCTTGAGCCAGCCTGTACAAAGGCACAGGGAGGGGAGTTTAGATTTAGAATGTTGTATGAACAGGGATCCCAGGAGGCTGGTCTGTAGCATGTGTGTGTGTGTGTGTGTGTGTGTGTGTGTGTGTGTGTACAGTAATATATAATAAGTTTGGAAAGGTAGGCAGAAGCCAGATAATTAAGGGCTCTAAGTGTAAAGCAGAACAATTTGTATTTGATCGTAGAGGCATCTGGAGCTTCAAGGGAATGGCACGGTCAGAGCTGTGCTTTAGTCTCTTTGGCAGCTATACATGCATTAGGAACTGAAGAGGAGTGAGACTTGAGAGAAGAGAGAGACCAAAAGTCCAGTAAGAGATGGGGTATGGTTTTCATTCTTGGTGACAATTCCTTCTCTGGTCTATTGGCCCACGCTTTAGGGTTAATACGTTCTTTCTTCTCCTTTCAAGTCACTGCTGATAGGAAGAAAAGTGGGTACCAGCTTTACTCAACATCCCTGCTCCCCTCCAGCTTGGCTGTTGAACCAGTACAACCAACAACCAGCACACAGCTGTCAGTGTGATTTCCTCTGGGGATATTAGCGTTAAATTCCCATCCCCTGCCTCCTTCATTACCTAAAAGACTTATAAAACCCATCTGAGAGGGGATGAAGTGGAGGAGTAGAGAGCTCCTTCTTATTTTAGCACTTGGACTCTTCTCAGGTCATGAATTTAGTTGCCAAGCCCTGATTATTTTTTTTTTTCATTTTTAAAGTAATAGAGTTCCTTATCTGAGCCACAGAAGACAAGAGAATAGAGAAAAAGGCACCAAATTTAACTCTTTATCAATAACTATAGGAGGAATAAAAGAGCACCACAGTGGACAGAGTAGTAGCCCTGGAGTCAGGAGGATCTGAGTTCAAATGTGGCTTCAGACACTTACTAGCTGCGTGACCCTGGGCAAGTCATGTAACCCTGTTTGCCTCAGATTCCTCATCTGTAAAAGAAGCTAGAGAGGGAACTGGCAAACCACTTCAGTATCTTTGCCAAGAGAGCCTCAAATGGGGTCATGAAGAGTCGACAGGAGTGAAAACAGCTAAACAACCACAAAAAGACATTTGGAAGAGGTCCATAATAAGGAGGGCCAGATGATGTCAACAGTGTTCCACTCTCATCCCCGGCTTCTGATTGGGTATTCAGGAGCAAACTTAAGGAGACAAAGATCAAAAGATCTTTGGGGAAAAAGGGGAAAAGAGGTGAAAGAGGTCCACTTAAACTTGCAGTACCCTAACCAATCTGAAGAATAGTCATAGACCTGCCATGTTAAAAGGAGTTTCCTTATGGGAACTTCCTTACACCAATGAAATCACCGGTACAACTAAAAAATATCTCCAGTACCTAGTGCATAGTAGGTACTTAAGGTTTGAATTTCTTATACACAGTAGGTATTTAATGTTTCTTACACATAATAGGTAGTTAACATTTGAATTAATTAAAGAAGTAACTGGTAGGCAAAAGCTGTGCATCAGCATCTAACTAATGAAAAATTATCTTGCATTAAAATTATCTTGCATTAAAAAATACAATTTCCCCTTCCCTAGTTTGCTGGCCCCATAACCTGAGCTAATACTATGTAGGGCTTGATGTATATTCCCATAGGTTTGGAGCTAAATTAGCTCCCGAACAAAAACTAGAAATGATACAAAAGCTGTCTGAAGCCCCAAACCAGGCAAAACCAGGATGTGTTTAAAAAGGAGGGCTGCCTTCCATTTCTTTATGAAGATCACCTCTTTGAGGTTTTATTTGCTCATCTGTAAAATGAACCAGTTGATCCATAAGCATTTGTAAAGCACCTACAGTATACCAGGCAATATGCTAAATGTGCTAAATGCTAGGGATGCAAATAAAAATATATATATAGTCACTGCCCTCAAGGAGCTTATAGCCTGGAAGGAGAAGACAACGTTAAAAAAGGAAGCTAAAAAGTGGGGGAGAAGGACAGGTACCCAAAGGCATGGTGGGAAAGTCAGGGAAGCCCCAAAGCCAGGTGAGAAATGAGAAGGATACTATTTAAACCTCACATCCTTGTTCTAGAGAAAGCATTCCATAAAACATACAGTATAGGGGCAACTGGGGGTGCAGTGAATAGATCTCTGGTCCTAGACTCAGGAAGACCTGAGTTCAAATCCAACCTCAGACACTTGACTCTTACTAGCTGTGTGATCTTGGGCAAGTCACTTAACCCCACTTACCTTTTGCCTTCCAAAACAACAAGAAAACATACAGTGCTATAAAAACATGAGCTATTAATACTAGATTCTATCTTGGACCACTTAAGGGCTTCTCTTTGAAAATATCTGACTAATTTAGACAGGTAGTCTTTCCCTATGATGAGACCTTTCTTCTCTATGTGAATAAGCATGTTGAATAAAGAAGTTGGATATAAAAATCTGACATCCTTGGTTCTAGGCCTGATTCTGCCACTGGCTAACTTTGTGACCTTAGAAAGTTATTTAAACCTCTGTGGGTTTCATTTTCCAGAGGCAGGAAATAGGAGTTCTATCCATCTCACCTCTGTCACTAACTAAGCTATGTGACCTTGGGTAAGCTACTTAAAAACCACTGGGCCTCAGTTTCCTTATCTGTAAAATGAAAAAATGGTCCGGATAATCTCTGAGGTCTTTGAGCTCTAGCATTCTATGTTTTCGTGATTCAGCCTTAGAGCAGATTCGATATTACTAGTTTGGGTACTGTAAACTAATGTTGGCAGTCCTGAGCCAGTACTTAGGGCTCCTGGATTTATCTCTTTTTCTATAGAGTCAGCTGGACTGTCTTTTAGGGGCAAGGAGGAGGGGTCCCTAGGAGAACAAGAGATAGCATGCCAGTATCTCTTCTAGGTGGTACCAGAAAGTTATTAGTTACAGGGAATATTAGGGGACCACCAAACTGTTCTTGCCTGGGAATGGGGGTCAGGTTCTGATAGCCTGACCTTGACCACAGTGACTATACCTGCCTTACCCATCCCCAGAAGTGAAGACAGCAGATAGTTACCCTAGCACGTTGGTTTTGGAATCTCTCATGGGTTAGATGGTGCAATGGATAGAATGCTAGACTTACAGAGAGAAAGACCTAAGCTCAAATTCAGCCTCAAACACTGTGACTGTGGACAGGTCACCTTCTGCCTGCCTCAGTTTCCTCATCTATAAACTCGGGATAATAATAGCACCTATATCCAGGGTTTGTTGTGAGGATAAAATATTTGTGAAGTAATTCGTACCAATATCTGACACATAGTAAGTGTTTAGTAATTGCTTCCCCTCCCTCCCCAACCCCACCCTATAGTGGTAAGCATCCTTGCCTTTCCCTCTGAAGCCTGGGATTTGACTTTAGGTTCAAATCCTGCCACTTCGTGGGAAACGTTTCACAAAACTTAAAGTACTGTATAGTTGTCAGCTAACATCTCTGTTGAGCACAAGGTCTTGTATATAATCAGAATATTTGCTGAGATGGGATACAGTGGGAGAAAATGATTGACTCTCGAGTTGGAGGATCAGGATTTATATTCTACTTCTGATGCTTATTTCTTGTGCAATCTTGAACAAGTCTGTTTCCTTGTCTGTAAGATGAAGGGGTCCTCTGAAGTCTCTTCCAGCTCTCAGTCTTCTGCATAAGGGGGTGCTGTGCTGCATTTATACTTTAAGAAAGCCAAAGGTTGGAAGGGATATATCCTGAGAAGTTGGAGGGCAAAGGGCAAGGTCTGAGGTCTGAATAGCTCCATTTGAAGGGTCTGGCAAGACCATGAAATTGTCCAAGGCACAGCCACTGATTCCTTTCAGTCTCCCTTAATTAATTTCTTGAAATCTGAGAGATCCAGGGTTTCCAGGCTCTTACCCTGTTTTCTCCAGTAACTTCAATAACTAAGCAACTTTCCCTCCTGGACATTTTTCCTGTGGATGAACAGGTTACCCTAAAATCATAAGCCACAATTACAAGAGCTAAATAAGAAGTTAGAGATTGAATTCTTTGTTCCTCAAGATGTTGTCTGTGGAATTGTGGAAAATGTCAGCCCTGTTCCTGATTAATTCAAGCTGATGAAATCCAAGGAATTTTTATGAGACTCCCATACCTCTCCCAGGGACCTACCGACCTTTCATGTATCTTGACATTAAAGCCTATGATCCTGGACCCAGGAGGGGTGGCTTTGTTCTCATTGAGGGTGGGGGGAGCCTACAACATATCCATGAAGCTACAGTCTGTAAAGGTTTGGATGAGCCTGTTTTAAATGGTTATCTTTTCATGTTCATAGCTCGTATTTCTTCCCAGTGACCTGTGAAATTTTAAATAGGATCATGGATCTAGAATTGAAAAGAACCTTAGAAGTTTTCCAGTAAAATCCTCATTTATAGGTGAGGGGACTGAGGCCTAGGAAGGTTAAATAACTTTCCCCATATCATGTTATTCAGTTTCAGTCATGTCCAACCCTTTGTGACCCCATTGAGGGTTTTCTTGGTAAAATTACTGGAGTGGTTTGCCATTTCCTTCTCCAAGTGGATTTATTTTATCAGGCAATCAGAAGTTAAGTGACTTGCCCAGGGTCACACAGCTAGAAAGTATTTTAGGCAGGATTTGAACTCAGATCTTCCTAACTCTAGGCCCAGTGCTCTTATCTACTGAGTCTATCATCCAGGTATGAGAATGGTAGGACTTGGATTCAAACCAAAGTCTTCTGACTCTAAATCCAACCTCCTTTCCAATGAATTGCTTTCTTCTGGAATTGACAGGATCCACTGACAGCTCCTATACCCAGAGATCCATTATCCCTGACATGGTGACTTCCCCCTGAGGTGTAATGTCTCGTCTCTGTAGTTGAACTGGTGCTACCCATGTGTTTCTGGTTAACTGTCAGATTTCCTTCGGCTCTACCTTCTGTCAAACTTTATTCAAACCTTTTGAACATTTCTGAGTGACAGAGCTGTGTTCCTCTGACATGGGCAAATGTCCTGAAGCTTATTTGTGATTTTTAGAAGACTTATGGTCAGTCAGGTCTGAAATCCTTTTGGAGATGGCATATCCCTGCTCTCACCTTCCTAAGTCTTCATAAACAACATAATTTACAGCTTGAAATGAAAGAGACTTCTCCAAGGGCAGTTTTCCTTTCTTGGCATTGGATTGGCTGAGATCACCTCACTTCAAACTAAGTGCGGAATTAGCTGCTGTACATTGGAAAAGCAATATCTTTTTTGAGTACTCTTCTATAGAGAGGGACTGACAGCTTGTTTTAAATTGATCCATAAGTCAGATCAGGGCCAAGTACATGAAACAGACTCCATAGAGATGGGAACGGTTTTTTTTGGGAGGGGGGTAATGGAGGGGTGAGATGTTTTAAAAGTTTTCTCTTAAGTGAAGTGAAAATATTTTGACAGAGATTTTGGTTGTCTTGAATTATACATTTTATGTCTTTAAAACAATCAAAGAAATCCTTTATAGCTCATTCTTCATTTCCTCTCCAGGTATTTAGTCTTCCTACAGATCAAAAGAGATCTCTACCATGGCCGCCTCCTCTGTAAGACATCGGATGCTGCTTTGCTGGCAGCCTATATACTTCAAGGTAATACTTTTTGACAGGATAAATTTGCTTTTCATGCTAAGTACTGATTTTATTATTTCAGTTGCAATAGAGCATTGCTTCATGAATACAGATGGAGTCTAACCCAAAACAGGTCCTGGGCACGGACATTTTTACCAGGATCCATTACAGAGCTCATCTCAGAAAACATTGGATGCTGTGACATAAACTTGACCAAAAGTTCTGTCTTCATTGATCTCATTAGGTTTTTCTGCTTCCCTTGTAGGAAGTTGGCCCCCTGCCTTTATTATAGTATCATAAATGTAGAATTGGAAAGGGACCTGAGAAACCATCTGGTCCAACTTGCACCTTCTGCAAATAAGGAAACTGCTGTGAGGCTGTGACTTGCCCAAGGGCACACAGCCAGTAAGTGGTAGAGCTGGCGTTCAAATCCAGGTCTTCTCACACTCCAGATCCAGCACCCTTTTTTTCCACCATGTCTTCCTAATAGAATGAAGTCATTAAGTCACCAGAATATTAGCCTGAACCTGTCTTCCCTGCTGTCCAGCCCCATCCTCTGAAATTTAAGGTAGCCCTGAATCCAGAACTCACTTAAGAGACCTATTCATTTTAGACGAGCGTTCAAAGTTGAAAATATTATTTGGTGAAAAGCATCTTTCACAACCTAAAAGCCAATACTTGAGGATGCACACAGGGATTTCTGAAATTAACTTTTCTTGAGGAGAATAAGAGTAAGTTTGATACAAACTTTTCATTTCTTCTGCGTGACCCAAGGGTTCCCAAGATCCAGGTAATCAAAATAGAACTGAACAGACTTCTCTCAAGTCCTAGACCTCAACAAGCCCTTCAAAATTTCCTCTAAACTGGCCACTAAAGTTTTATTATTATCATTAAAGTTTTTACCAGAAACTGGATTTTTAATTAATGGATGAATTGGAAAATTTAGACTCTTAGAAACTGCCTCCTGAGATAATTCTGGATGACTTCACTCACAAGAGACTATGGCCTCCCTGGCATGCAACCCGAATAATATAGATCACACAGACAGAAAGGGCAATCCTGACTTCCTAGGAAATACTGAGGGCTAACTGGGCCTCTTTTCAGAAACCCCTAGGGAAATTTCTCAGACCATGATGTCATTCGGCAAAGCTGCTTGCTCATACACCCTCTGCACCCAAAGCTGTGTCTTAAATTTTGAGGACAAAGAGTCTACCCTAGTCTAGATGTTATTTTAAAATGTTTTATTTATATTGGCACTTATGTTCATTTTTAAACTCTTCTAAGGAAAGTCACTCTTCAATATTGATGCTTTCTACTTTTAGCTTGAAAATTAAGGATAAATAATGAACCTAATAGTTCATCATCACATAGAAGTTTCAACCCTGAAAGAATTATCCTAATGAAGGATCTCTTTTGCTAAATAGCCATAACTTCACCATATGTGAATATGCAGTGAAAATACAAGTGACCAAACCCAGAAATCTGGGTTCTGTTTGGATGCAGGGAGAGGGCAAATTGGCTTTTCTTTCTGTTCCAAATTTCTGGTATGATTCTGAGCTCTTACTTCCTAGACAGTGGGGGCCTGGAAACAAATTGCCTTCAGAACCACAGAATTTCAGGGTTGGCAGGGCCTTGACAGAATATCTAATATGCCTAAAAAAGGACCTCCTACACGACGCCTGACAAGTCATCATTTCCTCAAAATCTTCAAGTGAGGCGGAGCCCACTACCACCTAAGGAAGCCTGTTCTGGTTGTGGATGATTCTTCATTGTTTTTCTCAACATCAAATAAATTTCCCTGTCTATAGTTATATTGTTCCTTGTCCTGTCCTTAGGGGCTAAGAGGAAGAATTTTAATGATAGCTCTTTGCATACTTGGACAGCTGTCATTTCCTGCTTCTCACCCAACCCTGCTCAAGTCTTAACATCTTCAATATAAACATCATTTATTTATTCCACTTATCTTCATATGGTGTGAATTTCAAGCCCCTTCAACTACCCTGGTTTCACTTCTTTGGATTCTCAGGCTTATTAATGTCTTCCCTAAAATATGGTGCTGAGAACTGAACACAATACCCAGGATGTGATCTGACCAGGACAGAGGATTAGCACCTCATTTCAAGACATTATACCTCTCTTAACAGCCTAAGCTTGCATTAACTTTCCTATCATACTGTTTCCTTATAGTAAGCCTACTAAAACCCCCAGATCTTTTTTCCATAGGAGCTGCTTCCAGCCACACCTCCCCCATCTTCTACTTAGGAAGTTCCTTTCCTGAACCCAAATGTCAGACTTTTATATTCATCCCAATTAAATTTCAGATTTTATTAGATTGGACCCAAAGTTCTAGCCTGTCAAGAGAGGAAACAATCCTAATGCAACTGAAGAATCTCCACCACCTCCTCTTCTCAGCATCCATTACTGCTTGTGAATAGTTAAGAAAGAGGTTGAATGGCAAACTCAGCCTCACTTCCAGCCAATAGGAATTCATGGAGGGGTTGTTGGGCAGAGGGTCATAATTCAAGAGCATTTTGCAGGAAGTGTCATTGCCCATCGCCACCCCCAAAGAACTCCACAGACAATCAGACCAGACTGATCTTAGTGATAATAAAGTTGGATTTTCTTCAGCCCTTCCAGTTATTGAAAGAGAAAGCCCCAGCACAGTTGAGTCAATGGAGAACTCAGTATTAGAACTTGGACCTTTCTGATCTACTGTTATTACTTTTTCCAGCCAGCTCTACTTTACGCACAGTAGGTGCTCAACAAAGATTCATTTAATTTTATTTGACTTAGACCAACACTTGGGTTCCAAGGTTGAGTTTCAGCTCATTTATTAACTTAGGTATATATTGCTTTGGATTTCAAAATAGAGTCTTTTCTCTGCTGGCAACCCACCTAACAGATCTGAGCATGAAAATTCTGCACTGCTAATGAAAGGCAGCAGGCCAGCACCTTTATTTCTCCCTCCTTCCTTTTCCTGTCAGACCCTGAGCTGTGTTTGGAAGCTGGGGCTCTTTCTTAATATCATGTGTGTTTTCATTATCAGTGTTTTGTCCTGGTTGCTTGATATTTAGTTCTTTTGCTACTTTCTCTTCCATTTCAGACTCATGATTCCCTTGTCTCTCCCTTCTCCTTCCCCCTTATGTCTCCATTCTGTTTGTTTTTGAAGCTGAGATTGGGGATTATGACCCCGGGAAACATCCAGAAGGCTACAGCTCCAAGTTCCAGTTTTTCCCTAAACACTCAGAGAAGCTGGAGAGGAAAATTGCTGAGATCCACAAAACTGAACTCAGGTGTGTAGCCTACGTGGTCATGGCCCAGGACATTGTGCCTGAGCTAACCAGAGCTCATTTTTTCACCCTCTAGTAAGTACTGTTCTCTTCCAGGCTGCCCAGAGATATAAACACTGGTTAACAACCATCTTTTCTTCATGACATATCTTGAAACTTTACATAAGATCATAGACTTAGTGTTAGAAGATAACTCATAGCTCTAGTCCCACACCCTTATGTTGCAGATGAGGCAACTGAGAGTCATAGACACTGAATAAATGGCCCAGCGTCACACAGGTAGTAAAATGGTGGCACTAGGATGAACTTTGATTCCACTACCAACACTCTTTCATGCAACAGAGGCTTAGTAAGTAGTCTCTAGCACAAAATTTAAAATCTGTTTTTATTTGGGATCTGAGCAAGAGATTGTATTCAGGTTTTGTTTAGTGTTTCTTTGGGGGAGGGAAAGAGTGGAGAGGGACTGACGTGAACATTTGCTTGGCTAAGAGAAATAGAGGCACAGAAGTAAAGACAGGGAGAGAGAAAAGAAAGGATGGAGAGAGGAAGAAAGGGGGGAAAGACATATATATATGTACATATGGTAAAAAGAACAGAAGTGGCAAATTTAAAAGGAAAGAGAACAGTTAGGCAAATTTGTGCCCTATTTAATTTTATTAATACTTTGTAACAGCTGGTTTTTACATAACCAGATGTGAGGACTCAGGGCTAGAGCTGATTGACACATGTGGTTGGGTCTTCTAGAGGATGCTTTCTTGTTTCAAAGACTGCCACTTCCTAGCAATCTAATCTTCTCTAAAGCTGCTGACCTTAGAGGGTCACCCAGTTCTCCCTCTCATTTTACAGATGAGGAAACTGAAGTTAATAGAGGTTAAATGACTTTGTTCAAGGTCACACAGACTTGTCCAAGATCACACAGGAAATATGCAGCAAAGCCTGGATTGAAACTCAAGTCCTAGGAGTCTTTCCATTGTACCTCACTGTCTCCTTCCCCCATACTCAGAGTCTACCTTAAGAATCCAGAGCTAAGACTATAGATCCTCTCTTTAACCATTTATGGAGAAAAAAAAAGGAGAGGGAGTATTAATGGTTGTCTGTCCTAAGATTAGATCTCTTTCAAAAATAAAAACCTCTGCTCAGTGGTTTAAAGTTCAGTTCTGAGCACTACAGACAACTATCTCAAAAAGCCCCCTACTCTTTTCCACAGACCCTTCTATGTGCAACAGAACCCAGAGTCATATTTCTCCAACGGTACCTCTCATTCCTTCTCATCAGCCTCTATACGGCGGCTTCTTTTATTTTGCTGGGACAGAAATGAGACTTTGTGTGAAAGGTAGAAGCTTAAAGTAGGCTCTTAGCTAGCTCTCAACGTGACTTGGATGTAGGAAGAAAATCAGCTCAATTAAATGAAGGTATATTAAGTACAAGCATAGAAATGCACAAAATTGGACTCGGAGCACTGTAACCGGCCATGCATATTTTTAGATCTCATAGTCACTGAGGTCAGCTCTGTAGTGATACAGGAAATGAAGCTCATTGTTGGGGAATGCCCTGGTACTGGTATCACTTAGAGCAGTACTGGGGGTGGGGAGGAAAGTTGGCAAAGGCACCATCCTTCAGATTCAGTGGTAACGGCCAGACAACAGGCAGAGTGCTTGTCAGGAAGGCCTCAGTCCTCATCAGCCGGATTTTCTATCCCTGTGAGAAAGTCCACAAAAATAGTGTCTGGTGTACCAGCACCCTCTGGTGCCCAGTCTGATGTTTCAAAGTAACATAACTCAGCAGCTTAGTTCAACGAGTAACTGCGTAGTTCGACAACTTCAGCTGAAAACCTACTGTGTGAGTGTCACTGTGCTCAATATTATGAGGAATAAAAGACAGTCATGATAGATAGCTCTTTCCTCTACAGTCCTGTTAATGTTTATTATTTAACTACTCATTTCAGCCAGTCAATGAACTTACATTATTAATGCCAGGCACTAAGAGATGCAAAAAAGGCAAAAGCTCAAGAACTCATAATCTAATAAGGAGCACAATTTATAATCAGACATATAAGGGATGAATTAGAGATGACCGGCAAAGTGAAGCTACTAGCATTAAGAGGAACCAGGAAACCTTCTTGTACAAGTTAGGATTTTAGCTGAGATGGGAAGGAAGCCAGGAGGCAGAGATGAGGAGGGAGAGTTCCAGACATGGGGGACAGCCAGTGTCCAGAAATGGAGTGTCTTGTTCTAGGAACAGGAGGCAGAATGCATGGAGTGGAGTTAAGGAATGAGAATGGAATGGTAGGAAGGAAACAAGTTATGAAAGGCTTTGAATGCCAAGTAAAAGATTTTTGTCTTTGATCCTGGAGGTGCTAGAAAGCCACTGAGTTTATTGAATAGGGCAGTGGCATAGTCACTTTGGGACGATCCACTGGACAGTGACTGGAGGATAGCCTGGGGTGGGCAGAAGGTGGACCAGAATGGAGAAATGATTTGGCACCAATTTGGCACCAATCATACATGGACCACCTTGTCTTTACATCACTCAGTCACCCTAGCATTTGTCAAAGGCCCGCTAAGTGCTGGGCACCCACCGAGGGGACAAAGTCAAAAGTTACACAGTCCCTGTTCCTGTCTTCTTTGCCTCCTCTCCCCAGTCCCTGTGGTTCAGAGGCTCCCACATAATAGGCTCTTAATCTATTTGTTGCCTGATTGATTGAAGAAGAGAATATGGCCTCTGCCCTACTCAAAAGGGAATCCTCCCGAAATCTGGGCATAGGTCAGGCATTGACCTATTGACCTGCCATGTTATTTGGGGTAGATAAGAAGCTTAAGAATGAGCTGCTTTCTGTCCTGCTCACCAGCCATTAGAAATTCCTGCAGTACAAGGATCTTATCCTTATTAAAAATTCAGTTTTCTGATATGTTCAGTAACATTTATTATGCACCTACCCATTGATCCAGCAATATCCCACTACCGGGTCTGTACCCCAGTGAGATCAAGGAAAAAGGAAAAGGCCTACATGTACAAAAATGTATGCAGCAGCTCTTTTTGTGGTCACAAAGAACTGGAAATTGAGGGAACGCTCATCAGCTGAGGAATGGTTGAACAAGACATGGACAAGAAAAACATGGGAGGATTTATATGAATTGATGCAAAATGAAATACACAGTAACAGCAATATTGTAACGACGAACAACTATGAAAGACTTAGCTCCTCTGATCAATGCAGTGATCCAAGACAATTCCAGAGGCTTCATGATGAAAAAATGCTATGCACCTCCAGAGAGAGAAACTGATGAACCCTGATTGCAAATTGAAGAATAATCTCCTCACCTTATTTTTCTTGCTTTCTGCTGATAGGGCTAATATGGAAATATGTTTTGCATGATTTTACATGATATCATATTCCTTGCCTTCTCGGGGGGGTGGAGGAAAGGAGAGTATTTGGAACTCAATTTTTTAAAAAGAATGTTAAAAATAAATAAATAATAATTTTAGAAAATATATAGAGAAACTTTGCTATATACCACTATTTGCCAGGTAGGTGACTCAATGGATACAACACCAGACCTGGAATCAAAAAGACCTAAGTTCAAATCTGGCCTCAGATACTTATTAGCTGTGTGACCTTGGGCAAGTCATTTAACCCTGAGTGCCTCAGTTTCCTCATCTAGAAAAGGAACTGGAGAAGGAATTGGCCAAACCACTCCAGCGTCTTTGCCAAGGAAACTCCAAATGAGGTCACAAAGTGTTGGATACGACTGAAATGACTTGATGGCAGCAGCAACATTTGCCAGACACTGTGCTCAAAACTGAAGATACAAAGACAAAAAAAGATGTTACTTGTTTTTGTGTTATTTTATTTGTGTTCCCCCTGCCAGAGTGGGTTTATGCCAGGAGTATCATTCTAGGGATTCTGCCATCACTAGGGAAGAATGCCTTCTAGTCTAGGCTATACTCCAGAGCATAGCGGTTGTGACTTCAACACTCCAGATTGAATTGTATCCTAATGGTTGTTTTCAGGCACCTTTTCACAGACATCAGCTAAAAAATAGACTTGTGGATGTAGAAGTTGAGAGGACTTTAGAGGCCACTTACTCCAGCCCCCTCATTTTACAGAGGAGGAAACTGAGGTTCATAGAAGTTAACGCACTTGCTCAAAGTCAAACATCTGGTAAATGAGTCAGAATAGACATGGGTTAGGCTGCATCAGAATCTATTTGGGGTCTACAAAGGCACAGCATTGAAAGAGATCTGTTGTTAAAAAAAACCACACATTTTTATTGTCTTTTGTTTAGAATGCTCCGTCTTAGACAAACACACTTGTGCTCATTGGTGGGAAGGTAAGGGCCATGGATAGCAACAATGAGACACCCAGGCTGCTCAGTTTTATTTCCGAAATGGCCTAACTCCTATACAGAAGAGTCCCTAAAGTTTTTAAGAAAAAGAAATAGAGCCTAGGACTTCCTCTAGGCATTTCTTTTAATGGTGAATCTGCCTCAAGAAACAACAAGATTTGGTAACAAGTGTTTTGGGTTTGTTTGTCTTTTATTCCAGTGGTCAGACACCAGCAACATCAGAGTTAAATTTTTTGAGAAAAGCTCAGACTTTGGAAACCTATGGAGTCGATCCTCACCCGTGCAAGGTAAAGCTTCCCCTTGGCCTCCGACTGTCCTCATTCACAGGCTACTCATTTCAAGGGTGGGTAGCAAGGACCCTTCTCATCCCTGTCCTGTTAGACCATCCCTCTCCAACAGCACGATCACCACCCTCCTGCACACACTTCTGATAGTCCTTAAGGACGGCCCATGTACCTACCCCATGAGTTCTTTCAATAACAGGTGCCCCCCAAAGACGATGCTCATTCTGAAAATTCCTCCCTACCCAGTCATCTGCATAATTTGGGGGATGCCCCATCAGTTTCGGAGCCTTTGAAGTAGTTGATCTAAATAACAAATTTAAAGAAAACTCTCCATTCTGGCAGCGATGTGTAATTTGGTGGAAGTGAAAAGGGCAGTAATGTGTGAGGGAGTGCGACAGGTACTAATCGGAAGCAGTTCAGCAGACAGCCCATTCTTCCCTGACCCATAATCTTGTCTCCTTCCCAGCATGAGTTTTATTGACTGCAACAGCGTAAGTCACTGCGTGGAACTGCAGTGGGGTCACATTTAATTCCATTAGGCGTCTTCCAGGGAGACATGAGAACATCCTTGGAGGGCTCTGTGCAGAGGAAACCTCTGTAATTACTCGCATGTTGTCTGGCCTTTTGAAGATGAACTTGGGCAGCCAGAGTCACTGGCTGAGGGCTGCAAAGATGTGCATACTCTTGACGGATCTGTCTCCCAAGTATCTCGGTCTTCTTCCCACCTCTCTACCTGCGTCTGTTGGTTTCTCTGTCTCTCTCCATCTCTACCTGTCTGTTATTCAGTTACTGGCTCTAGGGCCAAGTCTGTGCAGGGCAGGAGAAGCTAATGCTAAAAAAAAAGGAAGCTAAGTAATAAACTTAATGGATGTGTGTCTTCACTGATGTAGGGAAGAGATGTGTGTCTTTACTGATGGATGGGGAAGTTCTCACACAGAGAAGCTCAAAGAGCAGGACTTTGTCCCTGATGAGCCATGGATTTTAAAGCTGGAAGGGACCTCACAAGCCACAGAGTCTACTTCCCCCAATTTATAGATGAGGAAAGTGATGGATTAAATGACTTGCCCAGGGTCACACAGCTGGTTAATGCTTGAGGTGGGATTTAGACCCCAAAGCTCTAATCTCACCTCAAACATTTAATAGTTATGTGACTCACAGGTATATTTCCTTATCTAGCAGAAGCACAATTTGAGTACCTACTACATGCCAAGCACTGTGATAGGTGCTGGGGATAGATATAAACAAAGTTGGACAGTCCCTGCTCTTAATAAGTTCATACTCTAATTGAAAGAGATAGCACATGAAAGTTTAACAGTAGGGCAGATAGAATGTTCTAAAAGTCCCAAGGGTAGAGTTTCGTGGTAGGTGGCAAGAGCTCCTTAAATTACTTAAACTTTTAAGATGCCAGTGCTCAGAGATTTCATGACATAGAGGTAAGGTAAACAGCAAGATCTGGAGCATCTTAGAGGCAATAGCAGGTAGGTAGTAAGGTCCTCCATCTCATCCAAAGGAATGGAGTTATTAGCTGCCATCTTATCCAAACCCTATGAGCAGTCAAAAATACCCAAGGGGAATAGATAGGGATAAGGAGTTGGGCATCCCTAGTGGTGTCATCTTTCTTCTTGAGCATCAGGGTGGATTCTAGTACATCCCAGGCTGGGAGAGGTGGGAAGGCAGGTCACAATGGCTCTTCCCACTCAAGGTCTGAATATCTAGGATAGGTTCTTGGGTAGCCTAGAGCTAGAGGAGAGGTTGAGATTAGAAGGGCAAGGGAGTAGGGTTGTGTGGTGGTGGCTTTGAATTCTGGGACTCCCCTGAGCCTATGGGGAGGTGGAAGGAGTAAGGCAAGGTAGAGTTGGTAAATAAGAACTGTCATTTATAGATGGTTTCATCTGTGATTTCCATCCCTGTAGGGGAACTCCTAATGTATAAACTCCTCTATTAAAGCTTTTCTGAGACTTACAGTCTTAGAAAGTTGCCTGGGCACTTCAAGGTTAAGTGACATATCCAGGGTCACATCACTAGTATTTGTCAGAGACAGGACTTGGACCCAGGTTTTCCCCATTTCTCTCTCCAAAGTGGTGCCTGCATCAGTTTAACTAGCCTCTCAAAGGCCTTCTCTTAGAGCAGAGCCATCAAACTCATAGTCCAGCCAGAAAGAGTGTGGTTGAGACCAGACTAAAATGGAATTGAGAAAATGCTTAACAAAATAAATAAAAATACAATAAAACATAGATAATGTGATTTTCTAAGTCAATATGCATCCTCCATTTCGATTGAATTTGACACTACTGTCTTAAAGGATCAGTTTGGTCTATAGAAGAGGCCCAGATCACCTCAGTACATCACTCCAAGCCATACTTCAGAGAGAGAAAGGAATGAGGAAGATTTTTTTTTTATTTGGTTACATTTAGAAGAGGAATCAACCCACCCAGATGTTCCTCCACTCAGAGACAAACCACTGAACTCAAGTAAAAGAGAAAGGTTGTACTTGCCTTCTCTATGTCTATCCCCAGCATTTATCATAGTGCTTGGCACATAGTAGGCACTTAAATACTTTTTTCATTTATTAATTCATAATAAATTAATAAATGCTTTTAAATTCACACTTTTAAATACTTTAATTCTTTTTCATTCATTAATAATGCATAATTTTTTGCTACCTGACTTACAAGTTATTGGTGTTGGTGATAGTATAATTTCCACTAAAGTTATCTGAGCTTCCTGCTCTGTTCTTTCACATCTGGTGCCATATCATCTGGGCTTGGAAATGCCCATCAGCTGGCAGAGAATGATGTGTGGCTACACTGGCCCAAACCCCACTGGAGACTGTTAATCTATGGACTGTAGCCTATGGCTCTCTATCCTTTGAATATAGCTATCGTTTCTACCTACTTTGCCTAGATAATAGGGATTCTGGGTGCCCGTAAATTAGCTTTTCTGGATCCCTGCTCATCTCTCACATGGTCCCCCACCCCTGTGTTCTACATACTAAGCCCCCAGATTTATAGTTTCCCTACCCAATACTGAGTGTAAGAGATGAGTAGTAACAAGTGCCTTTGGTCTCATCACTCAGTAGAGTTACTCTAACAATGTGCCTTCCCATGCTCACTTTTATTTTGCTGCAAGGAGAGCTGGAACAAGCCTTAGCACTTTGTGTAATAAATACAGATGATTTCTATTAACAGAGAGGCAATTACTGGGCCCAGGGAATCTGGGGCATGCAGCCCTAGGGAAGGCAGAAGAAGAGAAATCGTTTTGATAATTAAATGAGAGCAGAACATTTTGCCTGAGCTCTCTTCTCTCGAGCTGGTTAAGAAACAGTTGCCCATCCTAATCACCCTGACGTTTTCTACCCATGTTGTCCTTGCCCAGGCTGGAGGAAGTTGAGGAAATCTAGGTGGTACAACCCTCACAGAACCAGATTGACTCTTTGCAGATGACCACTCAAATCCCCAATATGGGACACCTGGATCTGTCAGGGCTGGCACATGTAACATTTTCTCATTTTTAGTTTCTGCAGGAATGGGGTCTGCATGCCTCCAGAAATGGTCAGTGACTGTGCCCCCCACTCTCCCCTTTGTCTTACCCCCACCACCAGGTCAAGCCAGCAACAGCTAGGGCAAGAGCATTTATCTCTTGAGAGAGCACCTGAAAACCCAGGGAATGTCACCTCCTGAGTATAAAGCCTGAAATTGGAAACCTTTCAATGCTGAGCTCTCCATGCAGGAGATAAAACAGCGACTATGTTCCCTCCTGATACGAGTTGCCTATTTATAGCTTGGATCTCACTCCTTCCTCTCCAGTCTGTTGAAATCAAGGCATGAATATAGTTGAGTGATATGTCAGTGTTTGTGTGAGAGTGGTTTAAGGTTGCTCAGAGGAGTGGGGTTTGTGACCACTCACCTTTGTCTCACAGAGATGAATTTAACACTAATCTGAGTTTGAACCCATTGTTTGAGGTTAGGGAAATGAGCTCCTGGAGCATCTCTGACAGCTGTCTGTCAGTGACTTGTGCTTCTCCTGTTTGGTGACAGTCTGAGATGTGAGGGCAACTACGATGAAGAGGTTACATTAGCGCATGTATATATTAAATATATACTATAATAGCACATGTACTGTATAATGATACCGTGTGTGTGTGCGTGTACACATATACATTTGTGGCTCAGTGGATATAGTGTTGGGCTTGGAATCAGGTAGGCCTCACATACACTAGATTTGTGACCTTGGGCAAGTCACTTAACCTCTGTTTGTCTTAACCCTTGGAGAAGAAAATGGCAAATCACTTTAGTAGCTTTGCCAAGGAAACCTCATACAAAGTCATAAAGAAAAAAAAGTCATGACTGAAAAACTGAGCATATATATATATATGTATTTATATGTATATATTGTTGACCTGAAAGCTTGGTTAAAGAAAAGGTAACAGGTTAAATGCATACATTTTATGATTTAATTAATTAAACAATTCCCTATTAAAGAAAACGGTAACATAATGCATTACGGAGCCAGGAAAATGTTCTGGCTACCCAATACAGAAATTGACTGTCTTAAGTACATTTTGCCATGAGAAAGGAGTTCTCTTAGATAAACACATTGTAAACTAAGTGGCGTCAATTGGGTTTTATGATCCCAGCCTATGGGCATCTTCTTTCTATAGCATGTCTCTGTGATTTAAGATAAGGGAAAAGTCCCATCACCCAGATGACAGATATCCTGTCCTAAACAGGCCTTTGAAGTTGTGGTATCTTAACAGAGTTGACAAAGCTGAAGTTAAAATCCAAGGTAGCTATGTTTTTCTCTTATCACTAAGATGCCAGAAGAAGGAGGGTCTGGTAAGGAAGTCCCATTTGCTTGACATCAAAAGACATCCTCTAAACAAAGGAGACTGTTAGGTCCAAGCTCTTCTTAATTCAAACTTTGGCCCTTATTAAAGTCTAAAATTTATATTAAATATTATCAATATACATATATACATACAAACATATATATTTATGTATACACACATCCCATTCCTGCATTAGTATATATTAAAAATTGTTTGGGCATTATCCCCATCTTAGAATGCCTTCCCCAAACCCACGCCCCCAATTTTATATTTTTCTTATGCTCATGTGGGTTTTAAGGTAGGAGATAGTGTGGTACTATTGTGAGAGCACAGGATTTGGACCCAGAAGACCTGGATTCCATTTTAGGATCCATCACTTTGTATGTGACTTTGGGCAAGTTCTTTAACCTCTTTAGACCTCGGTTTCCTCAACTATAAAATGTGGGAGTTGGATAAGATGACCACTTAGATCTAGCTCTAATTCTATAATTTTATGGTAATGCTATCACAGAAATGGTGGCTCCTTTGCACTCTAGGTCTCTCAAGTTTTCCCTGGAGGGAGCAGCATTTTCACCCTGGGGAATCTCCTTCTACCCCCCATCACTCAGAATCCTGACTGCCTTCTGTTCACCTGCAGTCTTAGCCTTCCGTTCTCCTCTTCTGTCAACAAGCAAAATTAAAATCTCTCAGGCCAAGGGAAAACAGCAGTCTTTTACGTTTACATTGAGGGAGGAGCTCATCTAGTGGCTGGCAGCTATTGGTCCTTCAGCATCTCAAGGACAGTCACCAGGTGACAAGACAAGCTACATACACCTTTATGCTGGCTGTGGTTCAGTAGAAAGAGGTTCTGGGGTGAGAGGGCTTGCGTTCAAATTCTGCTCAACACATTTGCTGCTCACTGTAGTTCCTTCTTCTGCATTCCTGTATACTGTGAATACAGCCTTTAACCCACTGGGCCCCCATATAAAGCGCATTTCCCCAGATCAGACCCTTACATAAGTCTCATTTCTCCCAGGAAGCACTTCTTGAGCTCCCCACCGCCACATTCTCTTTTGGGGAAAAGTTGTTGACCAAAATATACGCAGGAAGCCTCTGCTTCTCACCCAGATGTTCCTCTACCCTGACCCATGTCTCATATCAAATCAAATGTTTAGAAGTGAAAGAGACCTTGGAGATCAGTGAGTTTAAACTTCTCATTTTACAGAGAAGTAAACTGAGGCTGAGAGCTGTTAAGTGGCTACATATAGTAAGTGACTGAAGTAGGATTCAAACCCAGATCTTTCTGACATCCAAGTCTAGCATTATCTACTTGACCACACTGCCTCCTCAACTCTTCCAGGATTAGCTATTTAGGCCAGGTGCGTCTTCAACAGAACCTAATGCACAGGTATTAATAACAGCAACCAAATGATGATAACAGAAGTAAGGAAAATCCAACTCTCTGGCTTTCCAAGTCTTTATTCAGGTTATTTTAGGGAACAAGAAACGTTAGATTTATTCTATTACAAAGTAGTTACAAACTCAGCTCCTTGCTTTAGCCATGGACTGAATACCACTTTGCTGGTAGCTGGTGATTGGATCCCAGTGAAACCTGATTGTATACGTGATCACGATAAGAGAGTTAATAGTGATAAAAACTTGTTGTCCAATGCCTGAAAACCATATATTTAGTTCATCCCTCAGGCCCAGACAGTCACGTGTGTGGTCTTGCTTATGCATGAAATGGCAGCATTTCAAAGTGAAACCACCTTCTACTTGAGAAGAGTCAGTGGGAAGTTTCCAGCCAGAGCCCCTCATGGCTTCTGGGAATGAGCGGGAGTAACACTCCATATGGAATGAAATAATGATAGTGAACATTCCTATAGTGCTTTAGGATTTGCAGAATTCTTTGTACATACCTTTGAACTGATTCTCACCATAACCCTGTGATGTAAGTTATACCCATTTTACAAATGAAGAAACCAAGGCAAACAGAGGTGAGGTGACTATCTGAGGCAGGATTCAAATTCATATCTTCCTGTCTCCAAGCCTGGCATTCTTTCCATTATGCTACAAGTCACATTAACCAGAGAAGCTCTCCTCTGAGTGGATGTTAAGAACATGTGTGGCCCTCTGTGATCCTTATCTCCTTGTTTGGGAGTTTACTGGCCCATGCACCACCACATTGCACATAGTGGGTGATTAGTAAATATCACTGAATGATTTTTATCAGCCCAGACTGTGGTCGTTGGTGAAAACTCCCACACCATCCAAATAACAGATGACATTTGTATGGGGCACTTTATGTACATTATCTCATCCATGCCTCACAACAAGCCCTGCGAGGAAGCTACTGTAAGTATTATCCCCATTTGACAGATGATATAACTGAGGCTGAATAAGGTCACTCAGCTGTAATCACACAGGTAGTAGCGTCAGAGGTGACTCTACATTCCACCCTCTATCCATGATGCTATGAAGTCTCACGTAAATCCTTCCACCAGGTTCCTCAAATGAGTTTCTGAACAACAGCCCACTTCCTTCACCAGAACTCCAGTAGCCTTAGATGAATTGACCGATAAGCAGAACCTTCAAGATCGCCATTGCCCCAGGACCACAAAAGAGGATCACCCAGCCCCATACCTGGTATTCCTCTAGCATGAGGGCACCCCTATCCTTGCCACCTTTACTTTGAGCATCTTCTGTATTCATTTCTCAATTGACCAGTTATTCTTTTTTTAAATTAATTTATTTTTCGTTTTCAACATTCACTCCCACAAGATTTTGAGTTCCAAATTTTCTCCCCATCTCTCCCCCGCCATCTCAAGATGGCACACATCCTCCTTACCCCTTCCTCCCATCTGCCTCCTTCCTATCACGCCCCAACCCCTTCCCTTATCCTTTTCCCTTCTATTTTCCAGTAGGTCAAGAAGACTTCTCTAACCCATTTTGGCCATTTATTCTTATGTCTACTGCTGAGCTTTGCTGAGAGAGTCCAGGTCCCTCAGGGCCTCATCCTGTCAAACCCCATATTCCTTTTTTTAATTTATTTTATTTTCAACTCACAGAACAAAACAAGCATTTTCATAATACGGTACAATAAAAACAATGATTCACATGAAACTGCAAATCTACCATGTAAAGCTTGGTGTTCCCTCCAAATATACAACAAAGTTATCATGGAAATTTCTTTTTTTTTCCTCCTCCCACTCTAGAGATGGCTACCATTGGACACAAATCGGGGTGTGTGTGTGTGTGTGTAAAATGATTCTGTATATAGTTCTATTTATCAGCTCTTTCTCTGGATACAGACAGCTGCCTCTGTCCTGCCCCATCTTCACAAGGATACTGTGGCCACTCACGGAGCCTGTGTCACCGTTATAATGAAAGTCTTGTTGTGTTTCAGGATGTCTCAGGGAATGCTGCCTTTCTGGCCTTCACTCCCTTTGGGTTTGTGGTTCTGCAAGGCAACAAGAGAGTTCACTTCATAAAATGGTGAGTGTCTATCATTCCCAAATAGGGTCTTCAGATCCCAGCAGCAGGGGAGGGGGACCCCTGGCATCTGTCTCCTTTGCCTATGGAGGGCCAGAAATTTTTCCAAAGTGGCTTTCATAGCTGTAACATTTTTAGGCCATGATCTCATGAGGGATTCCTCCAAAAGAGATTTGCCTAGGGCCAGTTTTGTTATAAAGCCAGTAGAATGAACCTGGGCCCTGGGACTTCATTCAGATAGGAAAGTTTGGTTAGGTGACTAACGGGGAATAAAGAAGAGTGAGGATGAAGCGGAGAGCAAGGAAAGCAAGAGAGGGTCCCAGGAGATCTGCAGTGTCCTTTATAGCAACAAAACTGTAGGGAGAACCATGAGCCTTGGCAATTCTCTCCCTCTTTGGGGCAATAGCCAGCACTAACTGACTTAACTGGCCCCTCTGGCCTATCTCAACAGACAGGTCCCTCATTCCCTTACCCAGACTCCTAACCAGAGAACAAGATCTAGGCTACA